>CM037934.1:514-600514 GCA_021346845.1 Apeltes quadracus | reverse complement strand
CTGCGGTATTTTCAGTCTTACTTGTTGGTGAAGGAGAGGCTGTTGTTGGAGGACATGAGGTGAAGTCTGACAGGGAAAGAATGAGACAAGTTTAAGCTGAATAACAAGCGCACCAGTTTCACAAATGGGAGCACATCTTTAACAGCCTCTACCCTTTTATCAGGACATGCACAAGAAAAGAATATGCCATTAAACCTGCGTTGTTTCTTTGCAAAACCAGATGTTTGATAGTAAAGAGCTTACTGTGCTGCTCAGCAGACTGGCAGTGTTGTCCATCCGGAGGAATGTCACTGATGCATCCACACGTGTCGTCAGTGATGTTGTCACAAGTTCCGTACATGAAGCACTGGTCACAGGACCAACGATACTGGTCCTCACATCTGCACTGGTAACCAGTGCTGTTTGGATAGCAAACTGGAAACCATCATATATGTTAAGTAAAACATTAGATCTTGAATTCAATGTGTAATATATTCAAGTACATCACAACCCGGAGAAAAGGGTCATGTTAGGGTTATGTGTGCAGCGTTTGCAAAAATATCCTGTGAAACTTCAAAAGGCCTCATTCTCACCTGTAGATATATTTAGGTCAGAGACTAGAATGGTGTCAGTGATGATGATCGGGTAAGGGATGCTCCTCAGTCGGTCTATGACAGCAACATCTGTGGTGTTCAGCTCAATAGAAAGCAGGTATTCATAGACAAGTGGAGGGGCTGCAGAGACACACAAAAGCATTATGTTCCGTTATTTCTGATCCGTGCTGTGATTATTAGGACTTCTGCGGTATTTTCAGTCTTACTTGTTGGTGAAGGAGAGGCTGTTGTTGGAGGACATGAGGTGAAGTCTGACAGGGAAAGAATGAGACAAGTTTAAGCTGAATAACAAGCGCACCAGTTTCACAAATGGGAGCACATCTTTAACAGCCTCTACCCTTTTATCAGGACATGCACAAGAAAAGAATATGCCATTAAACCTGCGTTGTTTCTTTGCAAAACCAGATGTTTGATAGTAAAGAGCTTACTGTGCTGCTCAGCAGACTGGCAGTGTTGTCCATCCGGAGGAATGTCACTGATGCATCCACACGTGTCGTCAGTGATGTTGTCACAAGTTCCGTACATGAAGCACTGGTCACAGGACCAACGATACTGGTCCTCACATCTGCACTGGTAACCAGTGCTGTTTGGATAGCAAACTGGAAACCATCATATATGTTAAGTAAAACATTAGATCTTGAATTCAATGTGTAATATATTCAAGTACATCACAACCCGGAGAAAAGGGTCATGTTAGGGTTATGTGTGCAGCGTTTGCAAAAATATCCTGTGAAACTTCAAAAGGCCTCATTCTCACCTGTAGATATATTTAGGTCAGAGACTAGAATGGTGTCAGTGATGATGATCGGGTAAGGGATGCTCCTCAGTCGGTCTATGACAGCAACATCTGTGGTGTTCAGCTCAATAGAAAGCAGGTATTCATAGACAAGTGGAGGGGCTGCAGAGACACACAAAAGCATTATGTTCCGTTATTTCTGATCCGTGCTGTGATTATTAGGACTTCTGCGGTATTTTCAGTCTTACTTGTTGGTGAAGGAGAGGCTGTTGTTGGAGGACATGAGGTGAAGTCTGACAGGGAAAGAATGAGACAAGTTTAAGCTGAATAACAAGCGCACCAGTTTCACAAATGGGAGCACATCTTTAACAGCCTCTACCCTTTTATCAGGACATGCACAAGAAAAGAATATGCCATTAAACCTGCGTTGTTTCTTTGCAAAACCAGATGTTTGATAGTAAAGAGCTTACTGTGCTGCTCAGCAGACTGGCAGTGTTGTCCATCCGGAGGAATGTCACTGATGCATCCACACGTGTCGTCAGTGATGTTGTCACAAGTTCCGTACATGAAGCACTGGTCACAGGACCAACGATACTGGTCCTCACATCTGCACTGGTAACCAGTGCTGTTTGGATAGCAAACTGGAAACCATCATATATGTTAAGTAAAACATTAGATCTTGAATTCAATGTGTAATATATTCATGTACATCACAAGCTGGAGGAAAAGGTCATGTTAGGGTTACGTATGTGTAGCCAGGTGAAGTGGGGCCAGGGAAGTTTTTGTACTGCTAGTCTACAGGGACAGGTGCTGCTTCAAGTTAGGGCGTACTGTCACTTTAAGTACCAAAAGCATGAGTTACGGCGGACCGAGTTCACGTGGAATTTGGAGTTGCAGAGCGTTAGCGTTTAGCATCTGGACAGCTAAAGGAAAATACTTGACTGAGTAGTCATTTATTAATAAACCTGACTTAGTTGTACACTGTCCTAAGTGTCTTCTTAATTTGGCAAACTAAGGCTGTGCTTCATGAGTACAGTCGGGGGAAATAAAGCACCCCCATTAAAAAAATAAATGTATTTTAGTCTCCTGTCTTATCATTTTACCCCGTTACATATGCAGCGTTTGCAAAAATATCCTGTGAAACTTCAAAACGCCTCTGTGGTGGCGGGTGTGGTTTTGGCTCGCCTGCAGGGGGACTCAGGGGGAGTGGCTCGGGAACGGTGCCAGGTGGAGGCATTTGGGCCTCGGCTGGGGGGGAAGTAACAATAATCTCTGCCCTCTATGTAAGACAGGGAGGCGGCGCGAGCGAGCAGGACGCAGACTGTGATTGTGTATCTGACGAACCTGTGAGAAATAAACCGTTTGAACTCGCCCAAACAGTTTTCCCCGCATGCTTCCGTAGTCCCTACACCCACAGGCCTTACGGCCTCATTCTCACCTGTAGATATATTTAGGTCAGAGACTAGAATGGTGTCAGTGATGATGATCGGGTAAGGGATGCTCCTCAGTCGGTCTATGACAGCAACACCTGTGGTGTTCAGCTCAATAGAAAGCAGGTATTCATAGACAAGTGGAGGGGCTGCAGAGACACACAAAAGCATTATGTTCCCTTATTTCTGATCCGTGCTGTGATTATTAGGACTTCTGCAGTGTTTCATAACAAAACAATATTTTATTACATTATACATTATTTAAAGATGTATTTTTCTGTTTTGTTTTTGTCCTTAAACTATGCGTGAAAAGACTTGACCCAAAACATCAAGATTCCGCTGATGTGTAAAAGAACATGTAGACACATTCTAAAAAGCCTAAAACGAAGCCACCTTTCTAATCTCACGTGTGTTTGGCTGGCAGTGCTGCCCGTCGGTAGGAATGCTGCTGATGCAACCGCATGTCTCTCCAATCATCTCGTCACAGGCTCCGTATTTCATACAGTTGTTATGTGACCAAACATACTGTTCCTCACACCTGCACTGGAAGTTTGTACCATTTAGGTAACACACTGAAGGAAACAAAAAAGGACACACCCAGGAAAGAACAAAAGAGAAAGGAAAGTAAAAGTGTTAAACTGCATCTGACATTTCAATCGGTTGAGAACTATTAGGAACATGAGATAACGTTTATCATTCATAGGCCATCTACTCGATGTTTGGTCCCTACGGACTTTGTGGAACTTAAAGTTGCGTGTTTGGTGGCAGGCCTTGATAGTTGCATGGTTTTGTTTTTGTTCATTATTTCAGTATTATTATTTATTGTGTCCAAACCCTTCCAAAAGGGACAGAAGACTCTTTTTTTCCACGTGAACAACGTCCCGGAAAAGAGGTTAAATAAACTCCGTAAAGCAATATTGATGCAATGCGATACCCTTCCTGCTAATCTGCAGTTTCAAAATGTCAACCCATCAGAGGAAGCTCCATTCTCACCTGTGGTGATGTCGATGTGTGTCGCGGTGACATTGGGACCGAGGCTCAGGAGTGTGGGGCCCGTGCTGCAGGAGGATCCTCAGCTGGTCCACTACCCGAATGTCAGAAACGTTCAGCTCCACCTCCACTGTGTACTCAACCGGAGTTAGCAGCGCTGCAGCAGAAGCACATTTAGGGTCTCATTGTTCGTTCCAAACTGCAGGCATATGACATAAGAAAAGTGTTTACGCTCGTGCATGCATATTGTACAAGGTATTCAGTCAATAGCTGAATGTTTTGGGGAAATAGGCGTGTTAGTTTTCTTGTTGTCAATGTGAAGATTGACAACACTCATGTCAGTACATTGAAGAGTTACAGCTTATCCATAGAGAGTGGCAAGGTTTATAACTCAGTCGTATTCTTTATCGGGACTCACCGCTCCTCTTCTCTCTGGCGGGAGATGCAAAGTGTTCCTCCTCACTGTGGACCTGGGAGCACAGAGCGCACGGTCACTCTGTTGCTTTGTGTTATTAATCAAAACCTCTGCTCCCATATTTCCCCTTCAGCAGTGGACCCACCTGTAAGACGGCATCTGAGAAGTACACTGTTTCCAAAATAAGAGCTGTCAGGAGAAGGGCGATGGCGATGCAGCCATGAGTAGTTTCTGCCATTCCTTTAAAGAAGATAAGAACAGAAAGTTTCCTGTCCTTCCGGACTTCTTAATAATGTACTTATTACTATTGCAGTAATACAGTGAAGTGTAACTGTCACACTCATCATTACAGCTAATTCGAAAATAAATTTACAATAACTTGATAATGACGAATGAATGAATAATAAAAATGACAAAACATAAAAAATACTTTCTGGCTGACTCACGCCGAAACCTTCTTGTACTCTCAAGGGTAACTGAATATCTTAAAAGATGACAATTATGCATTGTTTGAATCCCAACCCACCTTCAATGACTTGTCCTCTGGTAAGTTCTCTTTAACTGCGCTGGACAGAAAACCTTCCACCTGTCGGCCCTCAATAAGATCTAGTGGAGCTAAATGAAACGAGCAAAAGATGCATCATTCAGGACACGAGAACGGCACTGAGACATGCGGATAATGAAGGCGCCTTGAAAGAATCCCTTCATATCTATTTACTTTTCCTGGATTTAACAATCAATGCAATGGCTGTGAATACTGACCCCAGGGGTATTGAGACTAGTTGTTTTTTTACCATGCAATTCTCTTCTGCCCTTACCAACATAAGAGGACAGCTGCTTCGTTTGCTTTAGAGCCTAGCTATCCCCAAATACCAAAGATTATCAATTTGAGTTGTTTGTTACAATCTCCAATGGTGAAAATGTTGAAACAAAATGGGAAACAAAATACTGTTTATCCTGTGCAACTCTTTCCCAAATAAATGAAAGAACACAATATTATTGCCACTTTAATGGGCTTGTTTGGCCCAAGAGAATACAGGAAGATGATCCGAGGAAAGCAAAGACACAAGGTTTTGACGGCAGTAATAGTGACAGTCCTTGTCAGTGTGAGGGACTTTAACCTCCTTGTTCCCCCATTCACTACTCCCTCTATGATGGATGCTGGATGCTTAACGCCGTAGAAAGCAGGCAATTCCGACTTTAAATTTGCATTTTCACAGGAGAAATTTGATCTCAGAGCGAGGAAAGGGCCCTCCAAGACTACAACACCAACGGACAGCTGGCCTACGTTTGGCGGGGGTGTGAACTACATACAGAAACCAGAGACGGCTCCCATTAATCCCCCCGTGAGCACAGATACACGTTTGCAGAGCGACAGATTAGATGAAAAAAAGATTGAAAAGGCTTTATGGAAAAATATTTCTACACAATCGCAAAGACTTTAAAAAACAGATGTGATAAAGTCCCAGCACATTTTCTGCAGAAATGCAAAGTTGTAAGTTCCTTACCATCCTGTCTCTCACGCTGGTTTGTGTGTGTCCAGTCCTGCGTTCAGCTGATACAGCAGAGTAGTGACGAAGTGCTACGCAGCTCATTTCCTGAAATACAATAAGGAACACAGTGGTTCAACAGGTTTAATGATTTCCTCACCTTCCTCGACTTGATCAGCATCTTGATCTTAGAATCTGTGTGTTTGTGAAGCAACAACAAAAGATCTTTTCTTCACTCAACTTGATTGATAAGTTAAGATAAAGTAATATTTAAGGAAACATTCTTTGTTGGTTTTTTTTGGCTTTTGTCAAGTGTTTGTGAGAGTTGAAGTATCTTGCCAAGCTATTACGCCTTAACACATACCTGCCGGGAAACAGCACAAAGCCGAGCCCAAGCACACCTCACATTTAACCCCTGAAACCAGTGCAGACGGTGCGTGGCTGCGTCTCAGCACCTGCATGGCCAACAGGCGGGTGGAACCGATGTGCAGCCCTGGGAAAGCACGTCTCGAGGTTGCGGCAACAGATGCTGCATAACAGCACATTTCTGTTGTGGTGTGAGAGCTTCAGCTTCCAAACGATTCCATGTGATACGCAGGAGCTCAGGATGGAGAACTTGGCAGGTACATTCTTTATTGGAATGTTCAAGGTCTCTTTGACTGACTAACTGTACGGCAATTAAAAGGGAATGTTTTCTCTCATCAACGTGGCATCAAATATTAAAAAGGGTAATAATACTCTGAGTAATGTAATAATACTAGTCTTTAAACTATTCCAATGGTCCACCTTCCCCAAGGAGCTTGGACGTGGCATTGAGAGGACAGATGTCCACGGTGGGGGGCCAGGGGACAGGTGAGGAGACGGACGTTCCACTCCAGTGATGCTACTTCATGACTTTGTGTCTTTAGCTTTAGCGTTAATGGTTGTCACAACCCTCTGCTGCCCAACCCTCGTCAACAGTGCCGGGAAGTTAGAGTCCTGGGCACACCCGTTTTTACAAGCCTACATAATAACTACATCATTATAACAGAGGGAAAAGGATGCGAATTGTCCACAGCCGTGTCCGAAGCTGAAAAAGAAATGATTCCGATATGCTTTTGGCTTATTATGGACTGGATAGAAATTTAGAAGTATATAATTATGTTCTTTTTTTGTGATGTTCCATTTAGAGTCAAATAGAACATAAAGCACAGTATACTAATACATACATATATTTTACATGATTGGTATTTTCTCCTTATTGGGGAGGACACGACCCTGGCTGGGTTAACTTCCCTCCCTCCCTCCCTGCTGTGTTTGTCCCCCTTGTGAGTGTCTCCCTTTGTCCTCGGTCCTTTCCACAGGGACGCCGTGTTAAAACTGTATTCAAATCACTTCACTGGCTCCCAAATACAACAGCATCACTTCACACATCAGCTAATACTGTTCACAGAACGTGATGTGGTTAAATACCCCTCAACGCCGGATACCAATCTGAAACTAACACAGAGAATCAACTGCTGTACAGAAACAACTACCATTGTAAACACACGTATGCCATTTATATTGTTTGTAGAAAATTAGAAAAGTAATTGTTCAATTTGTTGTTGTGTGAATGGAAACATCAGGTTATCTGGAGCTTCTTGGTGAGGGTGCGTTTTTACTTTTGGTTTGTGGTTTGACCTCTCTGTCTCTGCACACCATCGTCAAGCGATACTCATTGTCATAAAAACGTGAGTCGACAGCCAGACCCAGCTGGGAAAATGTGCCCAAGCTCCAAACAACCGGTAGAACTGGTTGTCCCTCTATACTTGTTGATGCTTTGTGGCGTAAGTTGCATTCCAAGGAACTGGTGAGACGTTAAGAGACTCATGCAATGCAACTTAAGCCACAAAGCATCATCAAGTATAACTAACAAAGCCATTGAAGGTGCGAATGGTAGATAAAAGCTAAAATCGTATAAAAGATACAATTTCAGTTAACACACAATAAAAATACTAAATTGCTTTTGCAATGTGTTTTTAAATGTCAGGTATCAGGAAGCATTGATTACCATAATATTTGACTTGGCAGAACAACAGATGACAATGGACAACAAGACAACATAGTGCAAGGAATAAAATGTAATACTATGGGTTAGTTTAAAACTAAAGGAATAAGAGTTTAAAAAAACTAAAAAGCACCAGCAAACAGAAGTGTTTGTGCAGGTGGAGTGTGAGGAAAGTGACCGGTCAGTCAGTGGGGGACACGGAAGGAACTTCCTCTGCTGATGAAAACACAGGATTCTTTTAACCATGAGACCAGTGTTTGACACCTCAATATTCTAAGTGTTGTTTTGGTTTTGTTGACTAAACTTTAGTGCCTTAAAGTTATTAAAATCCAACCAAAGACTCCCAACTGAAATAAACACATTTTAACCCAGGAACAAAACCCTGTTTTTTAACCCCGTTCATGTGACTTTTTGGCTTATATGTATGCATTATAGTGCAGTTTGTCGCTTTAAGTAACTGTGTTTTGGGCAGTCCCCAACCACAACCCTCCTGCTCGGCCATTATTAGCCATTTTGTTACAGCACGCGGGCCACACCAGTCCTGTGTTAGACAGTCGATGATGACACACATGCCAGCTTGTGTGGACCTGATGGAGAGGGTGCAGAATGACAACCACACACAGCTATGACAAATGCTTTGAGCTTTAATTTGTTGAATTTAAGAGGTTACATAGTAGTAAACATAGTGGTTACACACGTAAATGAAATCCTCCACTCCAGCCACATGTGCATTTCAAACCGTACCATCATTCTGTCAGACTTCATTAGAGGAAGAAAAAAATGAAAAAAGCCCACATCCTGCAGTTTGAGTCCCTACAGCCTTGTGAGGGCAAGCTCACACATTCTCAGTCATCACCCATCATCACTATCAACGTTCCACAAAACACAGCAACGCACCCTTCCTCCTCCTCCGCGCTGTCTGGAATACTTGAGATAGTCCTCAGCTCAGGGTTCACACCTCATAGGCCTTCAGGGGTCATTCGGTAGCTTCCATAGTAACCGGCTCCTCTGCTGCTCTCACGGCGCCGGATGAATCCTCTCCAAACCTCCAGGGGTTTATTTTGGTGGTGCTTTTCAGTTTTATTATTTCCTTCCAAGTATCAAGTTCTTAAAGAGCACATTATTTCCATCTCATTTCAATCAAGTAAGACAAGTAGACTTCAAGTATGGAGTAATGCATCATTTACATCCTGACTGGTTCATCATCATCATCATCATCATCATCATTGAGCCAAGCAGGAGGGGGAAATATAAACAGATACAATGAAGTAAAAATGATAACAAAGAGGTGCTAAAATAAGGTAAGTCAGACTGAATGTAGAAAACATACAATTTTAGTCAATGGCATTTCAGAATAAATGAGTGGAAATTACAGTCAGCCTCTCTAAAAAATAGAATTAGAGCATCAATGTTAGATTTTGATATCCACCACATAGAGCATGAAGACATAGAACATGTCACCGCATGAACAAAAAATCACTCGGAAACACTCAGACAGCCATAAATGAAGATCCGAAATGTACCAAGAAGACTTTAGCAACGCTACACTTGGCGAATGGGGCCAGCTAGCAGCATCTGGTAGAAGTGTCGGTTCTACTGTCCTTTCGTCCCACAGCGACAGAGCTTCCAAAGTGACATATCTAAACCGTTTTTAGATATATGCCTTTGGTTCCAAAGGAACAAAGGCAGTGGACCCTTTCAAAAGCATATTACTCTATTAATGTGATATTGCGTGGCTTACACACGGTGTAAGTCTTTGGTTCCAGAGCAGCAGGTCAGCCATCTAATCTGACACTGCCCCCTGCTGGTCTGGTAGGTTACCAGCAGAAATTACCCACAGACTTTTGCTCCACGCAAAGTCAAATGCAAAAAAAGGATTGTGCTGAGAAAAAACAACAATATCTGTGAATGTGGTTTGCAAGCCTCCTAAACCTTTTAAACCCCGAATAATAATACTGGTGCCATTAAGAGTTATAGTTGATTTACTAGTGTGTGAAGTCTCCTTTTTTGCAATCAATTAGCAAAACCACAAACTTAAATTTTGCTGTTTTTTTTATTATGAAAACCTGTTGAACACAGGGAAACCAGGGAGATCGGTACGAACCCAACCCCATAAAGCCATTGGTCAGTTGAGATATATCAACAAAGTTTGGAAGCTCTGAAGCCTCATTGTTCTGGTCAAAATACTCATAATACTATTCTCATAATACAACCAAGCGGGTAACCGACTAGGTGTTACAGGTGTTCTAGACGAAGAGGAACTCAAAGAGGAGTAAAGTACCAGTCAAGATGTGAAATAGATCACCATCTCTCCCATCATGTGACTGTAAATGTCTCCATCAGATCGGAGTTACCCTCCCACAGAGACACTTGTTCTGGTCCAGTGCACATTTCTTGAACTACAACAGGTCAGGGAGGTGGCTGTAGACTGAGTCCAGCAGTGTCTGACTGGCCTCTTGACTTTTGACCCCGGCAATCTCAAACAGCTGGTCCAGCCGGTCCTCTGCAGCTGGGATCTCCTCGATGACGTGCAGCTCCTCCGGGTTCAGGATGTGCAGCATGTCGTCAAAGATGGGCTGCAGGTCACACGGGTCCAGACGAACCTGTCGCAGTACAGTGTCTTTCTTCTCTGCAGGTGAAACAGAGAGGGTGCCGTTATTGGGATTGAAGGTATTCTGATATGTTTAGAATAGTAGCTGATGAAATGACTACGAGAAAGGCTCTCTTGTGGCAATGAACCCAAAGTCGATTCTGTAAGCTCATCGCTTTGATTTCCCTGTTTTGGTTAATTCTCCCAGCTCTCATTACCTCCACCATGAGATTACAGTATGTATTCAGCCGCGTGTCCACGTTAACCTCTCGCAACGGCAATGAATTAATTAACTGGGCTTAGAGATCACTTGTGGTAGCCGTGATTTGTGATTTCCTCATTTGTCATGTTTTCAGATGAAACGGGCAGAAGCTTTAATGAAACCAGTGTGCGCTACATTCCAAGCAGCACAACTATCAACTCACTAGTTGCAAAGAATACTCAACTACTACTCAACTCAACTCTCTACTTTCTACTTTGCAGAGAATAAGGTTGATAAAGGACACAAATATTACATTCGAAGAGTTAGTAAAAATGTAAAACAGAGGAGAGTTAGTAGGGCCTCAAAGTGTGCCAGATTGGCGGTTTATGGATAAATAAATTCAGAAGCAGTCGATGTAACAGTGGATTTAGCTGCCTGCTCATTAGCAAGCCGCCACTAAAAGCACTGAGCGTTGCATCAACTGATGGAGAGTCCAAACCGGAGGAGGCTTTTGAATAGTGTGAGTTAGCTTATTGTTACGTTGTTACCTTGATGGCAAGCGGGATAACTGGCAGCCAGCAAACAGTAAGGAAATGCATAAACACATCAGGGATTTCAGCTGTTGGCAGTAAGTAATAGTAGTCGATAAAAAAACAATAACCTTAGTAATACAATGATCGGTCCCAATAAACCGCAATTCTATCAAATCTACAGGGATCTTCATGTTAAATTTTGTACAGACATCCCATAAATCCTGGCAATCAACTGCTGTTTTATTTGATCAAACAATAAAATACAGCACTATTGCTGATAAAAAGTAATGTAGCAACAATACTCAAAGTGACCACATGAGGGCAGTCGGCATTCACACAGTTTGAACTGCTGTCACATGTGTTTTTAGCGCTAATTCATAAACTGTAAGTATGAAAATATGAGAAAATGCTGATGCACACAGGCCACTGCTAGCAAACAGGAGTCAGCTACTGCTAGCAAACAGGAGTCACTCCTCTCACAACGAGCACACGTTTGGCAACCAGAAAAGCCTTGTGGGGTAAAAAAAATTGTGGGAAATCCGCAGCTGTCCAAAAACAACACCACACAGGAGATGACATTGACTTGGTGAAACCTCTCGTGTATCGTCCTCATATAAAAAACAGACAGCTGCCAGCACCAGAAACAATTAGAATCCTACAAATTAAATTGGCTACGTTGTTTGATTGTGCAGTAAAGACTATATTTCATTCAAAAGGGCCATGTGTCATAATTCTCACGCGTCGGGCCCAACAACACCCTCTAACTGTTACATTATGGACAGTAAAGTACAGCCTCTCGTACCTCGGCGGCTAACAGAAAACTAATGCTAATGCTAACTAGCAATCCTTGCTTACTCAGGGACACATTTCATTTCATTCAAAGGCAACCCTGGGTGACTCCAAGTCAAGTCAGGCAATGACCAAGAATTTCTGCAATGGCCGAAGTGGTTCTCTCGCTTCCGATCAGAGGCTTGTGGGTTTAGATTCATTTGGCGCTAATGGTACGCAGCGCTATTGTCCTGTTTACCGCTACTACTCGTTCACCCGAATAAAAGCCCTCTAGCTCGCGAGCCGAAAAGGTTTGGGCAATCCCACTGACAACTCCTGAAATGTTGACCTTTGAGTCATGACGCATGTGATATCCTTACTGTTAATCTCCATGCTCAAACCTTCACATTCGCTACACTACGTCATTTAATCTGACTGTCTAATAATAAACCGGATGAGTTTAAATTGGATTTTATGTTCCTTTATCGACGTTAATCTCAATGTGGCCTGTGGATGTTATAATATCACTTATGATCGGCATTATGGTTGATAAAGCTATGCTTTTAACTATAAACATACCACTAAGTGCAGCGCCCCCCCCCCCGCCCCCTGGGTTCACAGATAAAAGGCTCACCTTTGGTAATGAAGGAGCCGTTCCTGCTGAGGGCGGAGTCTTTGCTGGAGGTGGAGTCACAGCGCAGCAGGGGCTCCGATTCGTCGGGGAAGAACCCCTTGGTGCGGTCCACCGGGGACGTCTCCACCGCCGTCCCGCTGACCCCGGCAGCGCTACCGACGCTGCTGGGAGACCCGAGCGGCTTGTTGCTGACGCTGATGCTTTGGCTTACATTCACTGAGGTCATCAGCTGGTTGATGTCAAACTGTAGAGAAGAAACAGAAAGATGAACAAAGCCTCACACACAGGCTGGTATTTGCCACATCCTACTGCTTATTCTTTTCTTTTAATGAGGATTCTAATTTTTTTTTACTAGACGCCCGCGTTATTTATTTCTCTCTCTGTAACCTCCTGTGAGGATTCTCACACCAGTTACCGAGATGATAAGCTCTATTTTAGAGCCCTGTGATGAGCTCATGAGGCGGATTTTGGGCACCAATTATTGTTCAACAAGTCACAAGTGAGCCTCAGCTGTCAAGAATGGCAAATCCAGGCAGCACTGCTAACACGTGAGTCCTGTCAGGAGTCAGGACTCACAAGAGCCGAGTCAAGACAGGCAAGTCCTGTTTATGTCCCAAGATAAAACAAGCAACACTGCATGAAAAGTGGGATTTCCGACAATTAAGGATTTCTGACTAGCTTTAGCTAAACCCCGCCAGAAAAACTCACTGCGGGCGGAAGAGCGAAGAGTTCCGCGCGAGAAGAAAGCGAGTAAGAGTTTATTTGGTGACTATTTTCCACGAGCATTGATAGATGTGTTGTGTCCATACGCATCGCACAGTATTGATTCATTGTTTTGTTTTTTACAGCTGCTGGAATGGAGACAGCGTGTGCTCGCAGATGACGCGGTGGAACTCTGGAAGTCCGCCAGCGGAGACCTCATGTCTGCCGAAGAAGAGGGCATGTTGGCGGGGTCTCTGGGTGGATTGTACGGTCGCCGTCATTTCGTTGGCCAGAGTTCTCTGAACTCTGTGCGAAGCTGCAGTCCCGATGAGAGGCGACTCCAAAGTACAGAGCCGCGCACAATGTGCGTCTGCGCAACGGACCTGCCTCGGAAAGAACGCCGCCAGTTACCTACAACCCCGAGGAAGGCAAACGGACAGTTGTAGTTTTTGGATCATCATCTACCCATGTGTGCGCAGATCCTCGCTTTGTATATAATTGTTTGTTTTAATAAAGCTCTTTTTGCATAAACATGTTCCTGGCAAATGTTCATTTCCTCTATAAATTCATCAATGTCCTTGGTGGTAGTCTAATAATTGTTTAGTAGCCTACATAGGATAACAATGACATGAATATACAGTACAATATGAATGAATAAATAATATATATTGTATATATAAATTATTTATGAGGCTGGGTGACCAATAGCGACAGATCTGCCAACCAATCACGAGTGATTTTACTTGTTTGAAAGTTGTGGTTTCCTCCAATAAGGAGTAAGCATATTCAGCCCGCTCCGCTCGGCCACCCGCGGTCTGCATTCATATGCTAATTAGGGCCATTCGCACCTCCGCCAGCTGATCGCCACCTACGTCAGAGTCTGTTTCCGACAATTTCCGGGACAGGCGAACGCGGCGTGCGCGGCCTGGAAATTGTCGGAAATTAGGGAGATTTTCTTGCGTTTCGGGCGGAGTCTAGACTCATGTACCAACTTAAGACAGGCAACTCCCACGTTAAGGGACGAGTCAAGACCAGCTGGTCCCTGTAACACTTTTTGGGTAGTTTACTGTTTGTTTTCTGTTGTGTTTTTTGTCATTTACTACGTACAGAGTGAAGACAAGCTCGTCCCTAGTTATGTAGAGAGTGAAGACAAGCTTGTCCCTAGTTACGTACAGAGTGAAGACAAGCTTGACCCTAGTTACGTACAGAGTGAAGACAAGCTCGTCCCTAGTTACGTACAGAGTGAAGACAAGCTCGTCCCTAGTTATGTACAGAGTGAAGACAAGCTCGTCCCTAGTTATGTAGAGAGTGAAGACAAGCTTGTCCCTAGTTACGTACAGAGTGAAGACAAGCTTGTCCCTAGTTATGTAGAGAGTGAAGACAAGCTTGTCCCTAGTTACGTACAGAGTGAAGACAAGCTTGACCCTAGTTACGTACAGAGTGAAGACAAGCTCGTCCCCAGTTATGTACAGAGTGAAGACAAGCTCGTCCCTAGTTATGTACAGAGTGAAGACAAGCTCGTCCCTACGTACAGAGTGAAGACAAGCTTGTCCCTAGTTATGTAGAGAGTGAAGACAAGCTCGTCCGTAGTTATGTACAGAGTGAAGACAAGCTCGTCCCTAGTTACGTACAGAGTGAAGACAAGCTCGTCCCTACGTACAGAGTGAAGACAAGCTTGTCCCTAGTTACGTACAGAGTGAAGACAAGCTTGTCCCTAGTTACGTACAGAGTGAAGACAAGCTTGTCCCTAGTTACGTACAGAGTGAAGACAAGCTCGTCCCTAGTTACGTACAGAGTGAAGACAAGCTCGTCCCTACGTACAGAGTGAAGACAAGCTTGTCCCTAGTTCTGTACAGAGTGAAGACAAGCTTGTCCCTAGTTACGTACAGAGTGAAGACAAGCTTGTCCATAGTTACGTACAGAGTGAAGACAAACTTGTCCATAGTTACGTACAGAGTGCAGACAAGCTTGTCCATAGTTATGTACAGAGACGAAAGCTAGAAAGTTGGGAGTGAAGAAAAGCAAAAACCAAGTCAAGTAGCAAATCGAGTGCTAGTAAGTAAGATCTGACAAATCTGGAGTCCCAATTGAAGACTCGCCTCCCTCTTCCTCTCCCCTCCTTCCTCCTGTTCTGCTCCAACTCTCCGCTGTGAACCAGCAGCAACTGGTTTGCGAATGAGATCATGGGAGCGTGTCTCGTTTTCCTTAGCATGGACTAAATGTCTGAGCAGCAGAGAGATCATTTGCTGGTAAGAGCAACGTTCTTTAAGTGCTTCGATATATTCCTGCTCACCTCATCACCAGACCTGATGAATGAGCTACAACACAACGTGACATAGTAACAGAGTTCTCTTTCTCTCTGCTTTTTCCTCTCTCCATCCCATAATGTCGGGACCACTGTGTGACACAATTTACAAATTTGCAAATTCACATAAGCTCATATTTACTTTCTGGAACTGTAAATATTGCTCAAAAAATAGTGAAATTCTATTTAAAAAATGTGATGTAAAAATTGAGTTGCCTATTTTGTTGATTACAAGAAAAAAATACATAGATGATTAGAAAACCCAAAAAAGGAACAGTTAAAACCAGGCCAGCTGACAGTCTTGCCTGAGCCCGGGACAAGATAATCTTAGATGGGCCCTACTGTGTCCTTTTCCCTTGCTCTTCCTCTCCTCTGCTGTTCCTCTCCTCTTCCTCTCCTCTGCTGTTCCTCTCATGTTCCTCTCCTTTGCTGTTCCTCTCATGTTCCTCTCCTCTGCTGTTCCTCTCGTGTTCCTCTCCTCTCCTCTGCTGTTCCTCTTGTGTTCCTCTCCTCTCCTCTGCTGTTCCTCTCATGTTCCTCTCCTCTGCTGTTCCTCTCATGTTCCTCTCCTCTCCTCTGCTGTTCCTATCATGTTCCTCTCCTCTGCTGTTCCTCTAATGTTCCTCTCCTCTGCTGTTCCTCTCATGTTCCTCTCCTCTCCTCTGCTGTTCCTCTCATGTTCCTCTACTCTGCTGTTCCTCTAATGTTCCTCTCCTCTCCTCTGCTGTTCCTCTCATGTTCCTCTCCTCTCCTCTGCTGTTCCTCTCATGTTCCTCTCCTCTCCTCTGCTGTTCCTCTCATGTTCCTCTCCTCTCCTCTGCTGTTCCTCTCATGTTCCTCTCCTCTGCTGTTCCTCTCATGTTCCTCTCCTCTGCTGTTCCTCTCATGTTCCTCTCCTCTGCTGTTCCTCTCGTGTTCCTCTCCACTCCTCTGCTGTTCCTCTCATGTTCCTCTCCTCTGCTGTTCCTCTCGTGTTCCTCTCCACTCCTCTGCTGTTCCTCTCATGTTCCTCTCCTCTCCTCTGCTGTTCCTCTCATGTTCCTCTCCTCTGCTGTTCCTCTCATGTTCCTCTCCTCTCCTCTGCTGTTCCTCTCATGTTCCTCTCCTCTGCTGTTCCTCTCATGTTCCTCTCCTCTCCTCTGCTGTTCCTATCATGTTCCTCTCCTCTGCTGTTCCTCTAATGTTCCTCTCCTCTGCTGTTCCTCTCATGTTCCTCTCCTCTCCTCTGCTGTTCCTCTCATGTTCCTCTCCTCTCCTCTGCTGTTCCTCTCATGTTCCTCTCCTCTCCTCACACCTTTCTCTGAAAAAGACAAGTGACAGGCATTGACAATAACGGGTAACATTAACAAACTACACCAGCTGTTGCCAAATACAGTCTTCATATGTATTGGAATTCTGACTGTAGCAGGAAATAAATGAGCTGGGCGGTTACGTTACAAGTGGTTGCCAACCGTGCCGTATTACCCGGGACATCCCGAATTACGTGCAATTTTGATTTGTCCCGTTCGGGACAGCTCCAGTCCCCTTTTCCAATCACATCCCGCTGGGGCAGTTGGCGAGACCGGCGGACTATATGCGCGATCATATTGACACACGCAAACTTATCGCACTGACCGCTCCCCCGCAGCCGACAAGCGGAGGGTCTCAGGACGGAGGATGTCGCATGTGTACAGACTGTAAAGCCCTCCGAGGCAAATTTGTAATTTGCGATTTTGGGCTATACAAAATAAAATGAATTGAATTGAATAGGACAGAGCAGCGAGGACAGAGCAGCGAGGACAGAGCGGCTGAGGACAGAGCAGCCGAGGACAGAGCTGCTAGGACGGAGCAGCCGAGGACAGAGCGGGGTCACTGCGAGGAAGAAGGCCATCGCCGTACCAGAAAGCTCCAGAAAGCTCCAGAAAAGAAATAAGGTATCAGGCTGAGCATCTGACGGCTTCTGTGCAACACAACACCTTCTGGGGCCTTAAAAAGACACGCAAGGCGCGCAGCAGAACACTTGTATGTACGCACACACATACAGACTGAGCCAGTTGGCAGAACGAGGGACACACGGGACGCACACAATCCCCCCCAAAAAGAATCCCACTCAGCTGTTTTACACTAAACACATGAGCTATTAAGTAGCTGGAACAGGAACACAGCATCAGCCCACTGTTAGAGAAGCGAGGACGTCCTGGTACACTTCATTTGTCTATGACATCTTAAGTACATCTTCATGCTCCCAGACTGCAGGAACGCGCACTAAATGTAAAACATACTCACAACCACATGCAGGTAATCTCACGGAATAACTTTTAAATTACTCAGTGCAGTTTGTGGGAACGTGGGTTTGTCCTTTCCTGCAGAAAGTAATGGATGTGGTTCCATTTGACCCTTTATGGGGCTCTTTATGGAAGGGACTGAAAGGCATCTCATAGGACCTGAGTCATAAACACCCAATTATGGGAATATCAATGTGGCAGCAAGGGGCAATGACTCCTGTGTGTTTCCCCCCTATGAGAGAGACATAGAGAGGGGAGGACGAGGGCTCAGGTGTCCCTCTGTACCTGTGTGACCTGAGACTCATTAAAAACCAAACTCACTTCTTAGCTCCTCCCTCTCGCATCACTTTACTGCTCATCTTTTTAGCCTTCTACTGATGTTAAAGTTCTGGTATCGAGCGATCTGTCACAACGTGGCCCCGCCCTAAAGAATACCCCGCTTCATGGTATTTGAGTCTAAATGAAGATTGAGACTGAAATAAAAAGAAATAATAAATAGAATAGAATTAGAATTGATGTCAGAAAAGCAATTAGGCAGCAATTAAACATTTATTTATTGCAGGAATAAAGCTTGTCTTTTAGAGTGACTTTATTCTTAAATGTTTGGCATGCAGAGACTATGATTGCTACTACTATTTCAACTTCTTATTAACTATTAAGGAATCGAGTTAAATGAAACTTGTCGGGCCCGCACCCTTCCCAAGATGGTGCCGTTGGTACTTGGTAAATCATAAATCATAATGAGTCCCTCCCTCAGTAGAAGCCTCATCCTTTCTGTGACACGAGAGAGAAGTGGAATCATGTTTATTGCTCTGCGATCTGCAGTAGTTGAGATAAAAATAGAAACATCCATCCACCAGCTGACACTCAGTTGTCCAAAGGGCACCAGACACACACAGTGAATGCTTCTTCTCAACACGGAGTTAGCATACCAGGCTAACGTTAGCAAGAGAAGAGAGGTGCAGTTCACACGAGCTGTGACTTTCTTGAATTAGTGATTATGAGAATCCTGCAACTTCTGCTGGGAGTATAAAAGAGCCAGAAACCGTTACTTTATAGGCCTTTCACTATAACATATAAGCCTGTCTTTCTGTAGTAGCGTTCTTTGTCCACGTTAATATAAGCACGTTTTGGAACTGGCGTACTTCCTGTTTGGTTGGACACCAATAACCTCCTTGTAAGGCCACGTTAGGCTCAGGTGGGTTCTTCTCTCCTGTGTCATTCCTAAACCAGTAACCGATGTCAGCACAGCCGACGGCTCTCAGCCAGAGTGTCTTAGATGGGGTTAGGGTCAAACAGGGAGTTTGTTTGGTGCATGAGGTCATTGTGTCAAACACAAACTAATAAAAACAACCCTCTGTCCCACGGGCGCCATGATGTCAGCTTAATTAGGTAACGTTCCAACCAAACTCCTCCCACTTCCTGTGTGCCTTTTTTAACCGCTCCCCCTTCATCCAAAGACCGGAATCTGCTCTTTATATGAAGAAGTGACGAAAGGACGATTCACAATATAAAAGAGATGACAAACTGTGACGCAGAGTTTTCTTTAAACAAAGCTGTGACTGTGCAGTCAAGGGCACCAGGATACGAACCGCTGGAGAGTCACAAGAAGTAAGTTAACGGTGATGAAGGACTCGGTGTGTCTCCTTTCTGTCTGTGTGTGTGTTTGTTATTACAGTACGAGGCTGATACCAGACAGAGGCTGGAAATGTGAGTGGTTTAATCCATAGCAGTCATCCTGTGTGTGTGTGTGTGTGTGTGTGTGTGTGTGTGTGTGTGCGCACACGCAGGTTTAAGAGGAAGAAAGTACCACATTTGTGAACATAGGCTTTTGGAATAATTCAAACTGGATAAAAGTGGAAGGGGAGGAGTGACGTCTCTCTTCAGGGGAAATATTGGAGGAGCAAAGTCAAGCGTGTTCAGATTGTTGAACTGGAGATAAATAAAGGATTTCTTAAAAACTATTAAACTATTGCTGATTAAAATGTTCGATGGATATAATGAAAGTAAAACAGTTGAAGGGAGAGCTACAGCCAGCATTACGTGTGCTACTGCAAAGAAGTGTGAGGTACAGTAGCTCCAATATGAACTGACTTACGCCTGCAGAGGCTTCGCTGCACGATCTATGTCGTCTTAAGGCTAGAAAGGAAGTGAAAAGAAAAGCCTTCTAAACAATGAGATGTAAGTGGAATATAAAGCATAGCATTCAAATAGAAACTTCCATAAGAAAACAATGTAATCATTTTTGCCAAAGCAGCATTCGATAGTGTGTGTGTGTGTGTGTGTGTGTGTGTGTGTGTGTGTGTGTGTGTGTGTTCGTGTGTCGGTGAATGTCTGTAGAATGTGTGAAATAATCTAAAAGACATGATAATCTGCAGCATCAGATCGCTGTATCCTCTAAATGCTCTCGTGGTTGCAGCAACTCACAATTCCTCAAAACACCTTCCGGCTGACTCCTCACTCATTCCTCTTAACGGTGATGAAGCAGCAGAATGCAGATGGCGACCCCCATCTGTTGCTCTGGTGTGGTTGGCCAGCACAGCAGAACACATGTTCTGCACAACTCGAAATATAATGAGTACAAATCTAAATGTATCTCAATAAACCAACTGATAACAGAAGAAATGGTGATATTGAAGCATCGTCCATTCTGTCCACAAACAGACGTACTGTAGCGATCGGAGCAGCAGATTGCTTCAGATTGCACTGTGTAAGTGCATTGCATTATGCGACAATCGTTGGATGCATCTAAATCCCCATCTGTTATGTTCAAGTTCTAGTGTTTTTGGTTTATGTGTGTTTTTCTAGGTTGTGTTACGTTTGTGCTGTTAGTTTAATGTTTAAGAGTGTGGTCACCACGACCCAGCTTAGTACTGGCTGTGGGTGGGGTTCGGTGCCCAACACCTCAATAAAGTGTCTATCTCCTGGGGTCCTGCGGTGTACGAAACACAGGAAAAGACAGTAAAAGCAATTAAAGTCTCCTGTTTCATTCTCCTGGCCAAGCTCGCCACAATACAGTCCCTCCCTCAATGTCTCACTCGTGCCTGCAGACGCTCCTTACTCATCTGGGATGAGTAAATCCTCGTCCCAGAGTGAACCGTGAGGAATGCAGCTGAACACGCTGCTTCCAACACGGCTCGATTCCCCCGGGAGGGGGCGTGTGCTGCACCTTACGCCAGCGATGGATGTCAACGGACGAGAAAAGGTCAAAGATCCTGAACTCCCACGTCCCTCCGGCCTACCTGTGGGTTGTCCTCCATGACGCAGCGGATTTTCTCCACCACGTCGATGCGGCGCCGTCGGTGCAGGGCGTTGATCAGCTTGGCCAGGTTGGCGTCGGCGTCCCGGATGGTCCAGTGCTGCAGCGCGGCGTACGCCCGCTCGGGCTCCGACGAGTAGCCGCTGGAGAAGGCGGCCACCTCCCTCTCGGTGGCGTTGCCCAGCGACTGGTAGATGTCGACCCACTGGGGGCCCACGTGGGCGGCCACCACCTTCAGGATGTCCACGCCTGAGCGGAGAAAGATCTGCTTAAAGGTCGACTCCGTTCAACAAGGAAGCAGTAATCCGGGCTGTGACGATGTGTAACGTAAGTTATAAAGTGTTTGATCAGATATAACAGACAAACAGTAAAACTAAAGCAATGTTGGAATTTGGATAAATAAGGAATCCCATTATGATCATAAAACCTTTTAAAAACCCATTAAAATAATAAGCCGGCCTTGTAAGTTGAAAGAAGGAGGACTTATGATCACTTATTCACTCACTCTTCAGTTTAAAGAAATGAGACATTGAAGAATGTAGCTGTAAGCTGTGCTGACTAACAGGATGCAGCAGCAAACAATTGCCTCATTTCTAACTAATGAAGCCCTCATGCAATGTGGCGCACAATACACCATTGTTCTCTTACGGTCAATCACACTGAACATCGATGGTCTATGAATAAGAAGTCGGAGGTCAGGCAACCTGACATGTGTACCATGAATGTGGTCTGTAGACTTTAGTCGTGTTAACTAGAAAACACATTGGGAGAGTTGCATCTGGATGACCAAAGCATATCGATGATGCTCAAAAGGGGCGTGAGAATGATGTTGTGTTATTTGGAGTCACTATTCTGTAAACTATGGGATGGATTGCCATTGGGGTTGTTTGACATGTTGTTTGTTCTTATCAATGGAATAAGTGTAATGGGTTTTTTTTGACATGCTTCAGTATATAATGATGCTTTGTCGATATACAGTATAGTTGTGTAACACACTGCTGAGCAAATCGCCACCTTGGTGTTTGATGAAATGTTAAATCCCTTCGATCCAACTGTTCAACGATCAGAGTGCACCTTTCTTTTAGTATGACATGGGTGCTAGCAGAAGCATGCAGGCATCACCTCAGAAGAGGTTACAAGCTGGCTTGGCTGATACTAGAAGGTGAAGTGAAAACACTACACATGGTTGTACTATCATGCACAAACCGGCCATTTTTAGTGGCAGCAGTGGAAATCCGCTGTTGGAACCGATAACAGGATCCGCAGGGAGAACTGTGTGTAACCCCAAAGATGTCACTTCAGATTTAAATGTCATCGCTACGACGCTTAGCCTGGAATCCCACCTTCCATTAAGGAATTCTACAGGAAGTGAAAAAACTAAATTTGAGAAAGTAGCCGGTAACAAAAACAACCACTCTGAACAATGCAGTTGACATTGGGCATAACGGTGGTCTTGGTAATGAGATAGAATGAAGGACAATGCCTCTCCATAGACAAGTCTGTTCAGAAGAGTCGATCCTCCTCTGGTGAGGCAATGAGCACTCGAGAAGCTCAAAGAATCCACGCAGTGCAACCGATGCCCTCTTAACCGACACCTCAGCTTTCCACACGAGTTCATATCCCTGGTCTTTGATGGATCAGCTCGACTCGGCAGTCGCTTGGTGTGCGCTGTAGACGCACAGCGGCCGTGTGGATGGAAGAGGCATCCTGCAGACAAACACATCTGGAGCTCCGATTCAAATGCTCACATGGACTCATACGTGTTTTTGTTGTATAACCAGTCCAGGACATTCGTTGCAGAACCAGACCTGTCGATACTCGCTGCTCTTTATCTAGTGCCGTACCGGTAATAACAGAACATGGGCACCAGGGACGACTGCATTCACATATGATGACACAAGGTTTAAGAACTAAATTGCGATACATTGGGATAGAAAAAACTGTCCTGGTAAAGTCTTGGAACCCACTGGCTGTAAACCTCATATTTACAGGGTTCCTCTGTAAACAGATGTTTGGGCCAAGACTTACTTTTCCGTGCGTTGCTCATTGTTAACAGTCTGACTAGTTATGCATAATAAAAGGTGATAAAAGCTTGGTGGTGGTTGTGCAGTCAGAGCGGACGGGTTTCCGTCTGTATTCACAGTTCCTGTAACATCCAACATCCAAACTATTATCTCCATTAGCATACTAGCTTATGCTCACTAACATTAGCAAACTTATACGGTTAGTACAATTTATTTGCTGCTTATAGTTACGTAATATCAACTGAAATGCATATTAGAAAAACACATGCACATGTTGAAGATTAAAGCCCCTTTTTTAACAGTCAGGACGTATACAGAAAGTGGCCTTTGGTAAAGTTGAGATCAGCTGTATTGTTTTAGGTATCTGAAGCAGGTTGCCATGGAAATTCATGCCATTGGCGATCTCCCTTGTGACGCACACACGCACATCCCCCCTCCTCTGCTCGCTGACTGTAACTGGCTGGAAATATGAATGCTGACTCGTGTGTTTGTCATGCAAAGCGATGTAGAGCCTTGGTTGTTCTGTGTGACAAAGAAAAAGCCATCTTGGTCTGGGATCAGTGAAGCCTTTGATCCTCGTGAATTACTGTAGCAAAAGTTATTGGAATATTCCACGCATGGTTGGTTGATGCTTTTATTTGCAGCAGCGAAGCTCAGACAAAGTCAAGTTGTTGATTTCTTTCTGGTTTGGTGAGTTTAGCGAAGTGTCCTGTAGCATCAAGAGAGAATCCGAATGATCCCTGATTAATGTGTGCTGGGGAAACATGGCGAGGGCACAAATCCAGGATGATTGAGAGAGATGAAGTGGATGTTTGCCAGGGTGGTAAGTCGTTGCTCGACACACACAGCCTGTCGAAGCCCCGGTTAAACCTCCCGGCTGCCGCGGTTCGCTCTTCTGTACGTATTACTCTGCTATTATATTGTCAGCAAGTTGTCAGTGGCATAAAATGGTGTGAAAAATGCAATAATATCGCATATCGCAATAAATGTTGATGCAGTAATTGATATATACAAGATCGTGACCCCAAAAGTTGGGATTGGTATGTGAAAGCTAAATTGTTAACCAAAGATTTAAAAAGGTCTGTATGGACACATACAAATAACATGAACACTGATATAAAATGAAAGGCTATATAATGCCACTTTGTTGTATTGAAGCAGTACTTCTGACTATGAAGCTCCTTTTAAATCCAGATTATACTTTTATTCTATTATTGTTTTTCATCTTTTTAATGACTTTTTCTGTTATGTGTCAACCGATGTTCTTAACTGATTTGAAATGTCCTTGCTTTAGGTTTGCACGTTTTGAATGCTTTTAGTTGAGAGCATTGAGTGTAACTCCTGGGCCACTTTCTTGGGTCGGAGATATCGATTAGTTTCAGAATAGCTTCTCTAGTAGGAAGAACGGAGAAGTCATATCTTTGAAACTTTGCTATAACTGACTACAAAGGAAAGGACACAGCTTTCTGAAGACTTTCTCTGTAGCAGCAGCGTTGGCTTATGGGTCCAGCACAATGAAGAAGATGATAAATGTGGGATTGTGGAATCATAGATACCTGCCACTGATGGCCATATTATACTACGGTTGTCAGGTTTCAAATTAAACATGTAACATGAATGCAGAATAACAAGTGGTCTCACTCCAGTGTACCTTGATTTAAAGCCGGGTGCGTCGTGCCTCATCGTCCCCACAAAGACCTTTCTGTTTCTCACCTCACATACGTTCCCTCCACTTTCGGAACACACAACGTTAGGTTGGCTTTGTGGGATCAACGAGTGCGGGAAGCCTCCAAGCAGGCAACAAAGCCGCCTCAAACTGTGCTCCTCCCAACGGCTGAGTGGGGAAAGCTTCCTCGGCCCACCCGGGTCCTGCACCGCGCAGTATATTCTAACAAGTGGCTCCCTGCTGGGCTTGGATGTGTAACCTGGGATTATTAACAGGGTGGTTGTTAAACAGGGAGGATGGTGGGCAGGTAGAATGTTGTTTTCCTCCCCAGTTTGAATCAGACTTTTTGATGTTGTGAATAGCATTCGGCCTCTAACTGATGATCTCCCCAGAGAGCTTTATGGTTTCACATGTCTATGGGTCAAAATGCATCCTCACGTAGCCTTAACCTTTCCTGATCCAAAAATGGCTACATAATAAGACTGCCAGCTTACTGTAGCCTCAATCTACAACACTGTTGTGATCGCCTCTCCTTTAATTTGACTCCTGCGACCTTTGTTCCAGATGAAGCCTGGAAAAGCCCATTGGGTGATGCAGTAGCAGTTTTCACTGCTTCCTGACTCGACGTACTGTATGTGTGTGATCTGTGCTTTGAATTCCCCCTTTCTTTTTATTTTATTGCCATATCGTTTTAACTGCCCTAGTAAAGAGGCATTACACCTTGAAGGGGAGCCAGCCACGCACCTTGGAAGGATTAAGAAGAACGTTTTGTTCTCTGCCCCGAGGAGTAAACAGCGGTGTAAAATGGTTATTTGGGTTGCATGTATACATCCTCAAGTAAATGCATTCACATGGGCGCAGATTGACATTGACACAAGGAGAAAAGCACTCAGCACATGGTGATGAGCACAAACCATCATCTTTCGTCTGTGGGTTTGAGCTCATTATTTATTGATTTATTTAAAAGACAAAAGAAAAGTTTTATGTTGATCGAATAGAAAAATAATCTGTTCTGCCTCCTGAAATGGACTTTTTCCATTTGCAATGCTGTAAAACAATTCAGACGATTCGCTCAAACCGGCCAATCATCCCTAACTGCATTTCATTCAGCTTTAAGTAGTTTCTATTTCGGGTCAATTTTTAGTTTTCATTACGGTGACAAGATCAAAGGAGCTTTGATGCCACCTTGTGATTTAGCAGGTTGTTGTCTGTGTTTTCGTCTCCACCTTTAACCCTTTTCACGATGTCCTTGATGATGTCCATGAACGTTAACTGTTAAATGTATTTTGTTTCATGTTGGTTTGTGTCTCACCAGGTGAGTTCATGAGGAATTCCTCTTCTCCTTTCAGATAAAGTCGTTTTGTCCACTTTTTAAGAAAAAGGGAAAAATAGTTCCTCTGGCTTTTGCCTTTAACATACAGTAACTTCAGTAGAGCATAGTGCAGAAGAAAAATGCATTTAATCTCTTCTGGCATCAAAGAGTTCCTGGTGTCTTGGATCGATGCCTCCCTTTGTCAGGCGTCTTCAGTATCGGGTTAAGTCCAGTTTATGCTTCTGCGTTTTCGGAGAAAAGCAAGGACACGCAGACGCAAGAGCCCCTTGCGTACCGTTCCCCACCCTCTTGTGTGCGTCGACCAATTTTTCTAGGCTTGCGTCGAAAGCTACGCAAGCCAACGCAAGCCGCAAGCCAGTGATTGGTCTGCCAACTACACCCTTTCCGGAGTCTCACGTTTCCGGTTTCATAGCATAATTCCGCCATTATTAAAACAGAGATATTTTACGAGAGAATGAATCAGATTGAAGAGCTTTTGTCGGAAGAAATCCCTAAATATGAGCACTTGTACAACGTGTCATTGGCGGACTATAAGGACGCGCGGATGGGCTCCGATTCATGGACGCCGAACTCCACAAACGTCGCTACACTGGCATGTTTGCCGGTCGAGGGGGGGACAAAGTTGTGAAGGAAAAAACGGGACAAATATGTCCGCAAAACGAGACGAAGAAAAGCAGCAGTGTTGATGCACGGGGCAAAAAAGTCTCCGACAAGTAAATAAACAAACCAAAGACGGCACTCTCTAGGCCAACTACGACAATAAACGTTACTCCGCCTGGTGTTCTGCCGGTGAATTGCTCTGCAACACACGCAAGCCTTCAGAACCATGAATTGAAACGAGTCCGTCGACGCAACGCGCAATTTTACAAAGCAACGTCTCCCACTATCACACTCACAACTCCCACTTCCAACATACACTCACACCACTGTTACATCATCTTCCTCGCTCTGTGTTCGTTTCCTTCTGTCTCTGTCTCTGTATCTCTCTTTGTTGTCCTGTAAGAGTCCCGCTTGACCCATTAATGTGCCTTGCCAGCCAAACAACAACCCTGATGCAGCTGAAACCAGATTATTCCTGTTCTGTGTGGCCAGGCGCCGGGGGAGCAGAGAGGCGAGCGGCTCGGCTAAAAAAACACTTTCAAAGTGGAGAGTCGAGTGTCTCAGGCAGGAGGTGTCCCCTCGGTTTGGGTCTCTCTTTCTGATCCAAATCAGAAGCTGAGCTGTGAGACAAAGTGTCTCTACTGTACCTGTTGATAGCGAGTGTGAACGGACGGGCACTTTAAAGGAGGAATATAGAATTTCAGAGAGAGGAAGTTAAATGACGCATATGGATAATGTAAGACAGAGATAGGAAGAGGTAGAAAGAAACCTGAGTGAAAAACAAGAGGATGTAAAGACCAAAACGGGAGAAAATCTGCTTGAATAAAGGTCCAGAAAATGGACAAAGGAACTAAGAACAAGGAGTCACAACCAGACTGGAAAACTGAGAGCAGTGATGTAACCTGATGTGTGTGTCGGGGTTGGATGGTGTTGATTGCAGAGAGGTACTACAACAGGGTCACATCCTTGATTGTGTAACTACTGCCCTCCATTTGAGGCCATGTGTATGCGTATTAACGGGGACATCACTATGTTATTGACACTGACACAATACATTGGGATTCCAATCTTCGGTGGAGCGTAATGGGACTGTTGCCGTTGTTTATCCGGTATTTAATGATTTAATATCAGTGGCCCTAAACGTCACACTGTGACGCTCTATGTGCCGCTCTGGCAGCCATTTTAAAGTTGGCACTGACCAAACAGCGGCATATGAGCTGCAGGTTGATGGATGCAGCGGTTCCCTTACGTGTACAGCTCCAGGGGGGCAGGGGGCTGCGGCCTTACCCTGTCCGTTGGAGTAGTAGATCCACTTCTCTTGGGGCTGCGTTGGAGGCGCAGCTGCTTTCTTGCGAGTGGCCTTCTCGATGATGCTGCTGGGGTCCTGCACGGGGCCCTTCTTCAGCACGCGAGAGCTCCGCTTCACGCTGCAGACCACGATGACCACCAGCACCAGCAGGAGCAGCAGCACGATCATCCACGGGAGGTGCTCGTTGATGTCGAAGTGATCGTGGGTGCTGGGCCGTGGGGACCCCCTGCGAGTCGGCCTGTGGAAGCTGGACACACCAGCCCCCCCACCGGCGCTCCCCTCCCCGGCTACCTTACTGACACCGACTCGGACCGTCTCTGCCCCCTCCATGCGATCCGCAGCCTTTCTGCCGGAGCCCGGCACAGGGTCAAAGATGGGTTGCCCGTGTTGCTGTTGGGGGTCCGTGTTTTGCTTGTGAGCTGGGAGCGGGGGAACCAGCGTGGAATCGTCATCGGTTGGGGCGGCAGTGCTTAACCTGCTGAGCAGTAGCCCCTCTGCGGGGCGGCCTCCCCCGCCAAGGTTCCCCCTCAGTTGAATGGCTGCCGACTGGCTGTAGGTGCCTACGATGAGAGACAGAGGGATCGATGACATAGAGGAAGAGAGACAAGAGACAGAAGCCCAGGATATGGAATTCCTCACGTCACACATTTGCTTAACCAAAACAATGAAAACAGTCGGTATCACAGATGGGAATGCCAACACTTTGGACCATGCAAGCACTCTCAACATTTTAGGCCGAAATAGAAATTATGTTTACAGCCAGATTGTGGCGAATTAGGAGGCAAATAAACGATGCAAGGAGTAGTAATAGCTATGGATGAGCAAAAGGTCTCACTATATACATGCTGGCAGCCCTGCCGTCAAATGGATGCCTGTACATGGAGATCAGTAGCACACAGAACAGATAACAGACGGCATGCTCATTACAAGTTGGTGCATAGCCAGGTTTACTAAACGGTGTCTGAGTAGGGGGTCAATCGAAGGGTTGGCGGTCCCTGTCAATGTGTTTTGGTGGTTCCCACTGTCGCCTCACAGCGAGAAGCTCCCTGGGTCAGGGTTCTCTCCGGCTTCCTCCCATAGTCCAAGACATGCTTTGGCGGTTAGGTTTATTGGTCCTGTAGGTGTGTCTCCATCGTGTGAATGTTTCTACTGATGGGCAGATGGTGGTGGTGTGTATGGTGGCTCCTGCCATTTAAAAAAGTCTATTTACCGTTTTACCAAAGCTGGTTGTACTCTCCAGTCAGGTGCAATTTAACGGACTGCAGAAGAAGACGGTACCCTTCTTCCCGTTACAAAGTACTCCTAGTTAGCTTCAGCACAACTTTGCTCCACCTTGTGATCACACAGTACACAAGCTCTCAATCCGCTCACCCCACAGCCTGCCCTTTCATTAGGCTTAAGCAATGGCAATTGCAATCACATGTAGACTTTCAGGTCTAGGAAATGGCATATGTACTTTTGCCGTTAATAGCCCAAATCAGCCCATCTCAACAAGGCCTTGGTGCCCAATAGGTCTGGCACCCCTGGCCTAAGCAGACTTCGAGCCACTTTTTGATGACGTATCTTAAAGCCATATCAAAGTCAAACACAGTCAAACACACACTGTTTATTCTTTGACATTTCTATCGAAATGAGCATTAAATAAGGGTGTCTCACCTTTATAGGCAGATCCATTCAGGGATGATGAAGGAGCAGATAAGGAAGTCATGGGTTCATGTACAAGAAGAGCCTGTTCAGGCCCCAGCGGCGTGGTTGTAGAGACAGGCGAAGATGGGGAGGAAGGGGCTCCACAGACATTATCGGTCTCTTTGGTCCCCGGGGTTATCAGTACCAGACCCTGAGCTCTGCAGTCCGTGTGAGTGCGACACTTGGCCATGCTCGACTCCACACTGAGGAAAGTCCCTTTGGTGCACGGCTTACAGAGCACATCCTCCGTTTCACTGCCCCTGCCGTTTCACCCTGGTGCCTGGCGGGCATAGCGAGTGGGGCTTACACTCTGTGCCGCCATCCCCGGACAAAAAGCGGTTGGGGGGACACGTGCAGACTCTGTCCTGGATGGGCCTGCAGGTCGCTTTCTCCACGAAACCTGCAGGGCACGCAGCTCGACAAGGATGGCATTTCTGCATCCCATTCTCGCCGCGTGTGAAGGTGCCTTCAGGGCAGCGGTTGCACTCCCTCACGGCCGTCGGGGTGCAGTGGGCCGACACGTGGGTGCCTGCCGGGCACTTGTCACAGACCAGCCGGGTGCCCGAGTCAGGGTCGGTGTGCTGATAGTGGCGGGGCGAGAGGATTGAATGGTCAGCTGGGCTGATTGTGGTCAAAACCCGAGCTGAGATGTCAACCATCACTGTACATAAGAGCTGAGAAGAGAAGGAGCGTGGGAAAGAGAAGAGAAATCAAAAAATGGCAGAATATCACTAAGCAATGTAACTGACAGCACTATTGGGGCCTGGTTTGATTTTTGATACTAGCATCCTTAAAGTGACACCAATACCAATCAAATGCTGCTTCTACGTATATTTTTACCAGTTGCCACATATAGCAAGCCTTTCAACCATTTTTATTGCATGTTTGCAAGCCAAATTACAAACTCTGTCTAAGACTGAGCACTCGACATCACCGAGCGTCACGTATACTGCTTCTCATTGTTGTAGTTGCCAGTGGGCCAATCACGTGTCAGATTTAAACAGGGAACACTTCATTGGCTGCGAGCCAAACCGTACAGATGCATGATTTGTGGGTAAGAGTGATCGAATGCAGGTTTTACTGGAGAGGGTTCCGTAATACTTGGTACTGGATTATTGTAGTCGATACCTTAGCGGCATTACGCACCAAAATACAACCAAACTTTATCTGGTTTATTCCTCTAGGAAAGATGAGAATCCACAGAAAATATCAAGGAAGAAGTTTCTCTCAGTGTTAAAATTTTAGCAACATTGGTGATACATTGCCATAGTAGTAATACTCATTTATGAATACCAACAGACTAACAAGCTGACTACTGGACGAGCGGCTGGATGGATTGGACAGACAGACGCACAGACAGACAGCAGTCCTTCTGAGACTCCTTCTTACTGTTCACAAATTGCTTATGTTCCATAGAAGCAAATTAGAAAACTCTTTCCAGGCCAGCGAGCGAATGTACAGAATGTAAGTGTTTCAGTCTCACCTCTGCTGGGAAGAGGACAATCCACACACACACACACACACACACACACACACACACACACACACACACACACACACACACACACACACACACAATCACACAGACACAAAGGGTGTGAGTCATGTCAAAGCAATAACTTCATCTCCACTGCCTTCGGACCATGCACTGTGAACAAGAAGGGAAAGTAGGTTTGTTGTTTAGTTTATGGTCTCCACCATCTTCTTTTTGAGGGGCACATAAGTACAGTTAAAAGCTGAGAAAAGACATTTTTAAAATTATCCAAAGAAATCCAAAAATTGGATGGCTTCCCTTTAACTTTGTTATTTGTCATCTATAGTGTCAATTTGCATTAGAAATAATCCTGGCTTCAGTAGAATTAATGCTGCATTATAACAGGTCAGGATTGCCTCTTTGATATACATTTTATAATGGTAAAGATTCCATTTGAACTACTAGAGTTGTTCTGATTCCGATACTAATATCGGAAAAGCCTCCGATACTGCCGAAATTCTGGCATCGGGTAACGGCGAGTACTGGAGTCCAGGCTCTGATCCGATACCACGTACCGTGTCAGCGATCTTCGCCGCTTTAAAAAAAGTTGCGCTGTGCTGCCATCAGCAGCTGCTGTTTTAGAGGAGCGGAGAATTGTTCAACGTTTGATCAGGAGCTGACGTCAGCTAACGTAAGTAGCTAACGTTAGCTTAGGAGCGGACGTCAGCTAACGTCAGGAGCTAACGTTAGCTCAGGAGCGGGCATTAGCTAACGTCAGGCGCTAACGTTAGCTCAGAAGCGGGCGTTAGCTGACGTTAGCGAGATCCACCGTTCTACTAGCGTGAACCGGGTTTCTGGAACGTCACACACGGCAAACGAACCTAGCTAACGCTATCCGGGCACTCGTCTCGGGCAACTTTCGTTGTACCGAACAACACATTAGATTTGAACTGTTATTATTACGGGTCCGCTTATCCGGGTCGGTAACCGCTACTGTAAACGGCCGTTGGTCTCGGTGCTGCTCAGGCTGTCTTCTCTGTCATTTGCACATTAGCTCAGGAGCTAACGTTAGCGCATCATGTCGGCGGTTTGGCAGTACTTTACAGTGGCTTTTCCCACCAGTAAGACTGCCGACATGCAACAAGTGCAAAGAAGCAATTTCGAGGGGTGGCACGAGTGCAAATTTCAACAACAGCAACTTAATCAAACATCTGAAGACGCGTCACGCTTAAGAGCACAACAAATTTACCAAACACTGGTATCGGTACTCTGTATCGGCCGATACCTACTGGACGTATATTGGAATCGGTATCGTGAGGGAAAAAATGGTATCGGAACATTACACACACTCTAATTTGAACACATCATAATAACTAATTTACCTCCAGCTGAGAGCCGTGTCATAATGTAACTCAATGCAGCCTTGGTTACAGTAACCAGGAGCATTCCTACGCCAGGTCCGCTGCTCACAGAGAGCATTTAGGACTCTGACTGATCTGACACAGAACCAACAGCGACGCATGAGGGGAAACTGGTCCCTGAATTGAAGCACTCATCGTCCTGTTTCCTTCAGAGCGGGAGGCTCATAAACTGGTGAGACCGGCGTCATAGAGGATAACAAGATAACAGAGAGACTTTTCCCACAAAGGTCGCTTCATTGAGTGAAACTAGGAAGACCAACTTATTATACGGTTGTGCTAATATGAATAAAGGGCTCCATTCTTTGCCCACACGCCCCCCTTTGGCTCTTTGTGCTTGTACCCAGAACGCTCATCCATAAACATCCGAGGAGCACGTTCCTGCCATGCTGCTCACAACTCTGGCGTGAATGAACACATTGGTGGCGCGTGATCCTGCTGGAGAACACGCAGCGGTGACTGGGGACGTTCTGGACGTATGAAGCGGCTGTGGAGGACAAACAGCAGTACGGCGCCACGACAACCTCAAGTTCAAGTTAGTTCGAAGGAAAATATTGGGAAAGGATTTGGGCAAATGAAGCTCTGGCCTAAGTGTCCTAGTATGATTTCTGCCTTTCTATTTCCCTGCAGCTCGGGCTGTGAACCAGTCAGCTGCTCTCATCTCTCTGATCTTTTTTTCACGTGTCATGTTAGATGAGAAGATTATATCACTGACATAAATACAAATCCAGTTTTTCCCTCAGCTTAACATTGAGAAGCCGGAGGAAGCCGGGGAATCAGCTGGCCTGGCCATGTTCAATGGTAAAAAATGAACTCAGTCATTACGAGCCCTGTCAGGAGGTTATGTATATACTAGGGCTGTCAAAAATAGTGCACTAACGGCGTTAATTTGATGTTTGTCGTTAATTACGTCAATTTTTTTAACGCATTTCACGCATGCGCAGTGTGACAAATTAGTCAGGTCAGGAATGTGTCCGACATGCGGTTGTGGTTGGACTATTATAACAAACAAATCCTCCTCCTGCCGACTTTTGTGTCAAAAGCGACTAGAGACAAATCTAGTGACATGTATACAGCATATTTCTCATCATTTAAACAAGTCTCCTGAAGAGAAACGGTGTCGCTCTCTCCCCCCTCTGCCTGCTGCTCTGTGGACGTGTGTGTGTGTGTGTGTGTGTGTGTGTGTGTGTGTGAGAGAGACGAGGGTGTAAATCCCGGGGGGGGTCAGGACCCCCCCACATTAAACATCGGATGAAGTTTTTATTTTCTCAAATAGAAATGATGCTGAGTAATTAATGAATTAGTCTGCTATGCTAGTGTAATATAATGTAATGTTACCCAGCTTGTTTAATAGCTTGTTGGATATGCCCCCACTACAACTAGCTAACGTTATTATCTGTGTCCCCTCTTCAGAAATGTTATGTTTATTGTCCCCCCTACTGTTAGATCAGATTTACGCCCATGGGAGAGAGAGAGGCAGACGCTCAGCGCACTTTTTGGGAGTTTTACCTGCCAACACTCCCGTTTTTTACCCCTATCACCCGTATATATATAATGTATATATGTATATGCATATGTGTATAATATGTGTATAATATATATATATATATATACACACACAGGGACGTCGTTAGGCCTATTTTAGGGGGGCTGAAGCTACCCCAAAATGTTCATAAGCCCCCTAAATGATAATAATAACAACAATAACAAGTTGTTTTATCAATAACCGTATCCTCATTGATATTTAGATGCAACAAATGATAAAACAAAATAGCTAATAAGTTAGACAGAAGTTCAATGACTTGTGCTGTCAAGATGATGCACGGCACCGTCTCGTTGCGTTGGTGTGAAGTGGCAGCTTTCAGAGCGTTGCAAAGAACTGGGGGATTCATCTTGTCTCGTCGTAACTCTTTGGTCTGAACTCGCGATGCACTTGTTAACATCTTGGTTTCTTAACTGGTTGTTGACATAAGTGTAACTCTAATACAGTAGCAAAAGATGTGAGTTACAAATACCCTGCCTGGGGGCTAAGCCCCCCTGCCTTTCAATCCTAGTGACGTCCCTGTATATACATATGTATATATATGTGTGTTTGTGTACCTGGCTGTGCACAGCTTCTACAAGCCAAGTAGCCTTTTAGCACCCAGCTAATGTCCATCAGTGTGTGTCTCTGTGGCTGCGTGGGCAGCGGATTGACGTCAGACCATCCGGGTCCGTCTGCTGCTGCGACGGCTGCGTTTCAACATGTCGGGGACACGAGTGTGCAGCAGAACAGCGAGCGTGTCTTTGCGTGGTTGTGCCTGGGCGATCTCTGCAGGGACCCCTCCCTTCCAATCAGACACATGTATGCAAACACTGTTCCTCGTCCCTGTTACCGTTAGGAACACAAACACAACCACACACAGACAACCGACAGGGCGTCTATGCAGCCACCTCTGCAGTTTCAGTCATTGCTGCCTGCCTCCCTCCTGTTATGCCAACTTTGTCTCTGTTTCTTGCCGCACTGCCTCAAAACTACATCAGCTGCTCCGTGCACAGTGCGACCAGCCAATGAGACGCGAACGGGGCTGCGCTGTTATGCCTCTTTACTCTCACTGTGCAGGCCCTGATGCACTGCAGTCACCGTAGACGCCGTCCTTTTCCATCACATCTCATGTGAACGCGGCAGAATGTCTGGATGTCCCCACCTCTGATGCAGCAGTTTTTGACCATTATTTAAATCTGCCTCTTTTTGAAGAATTATGATGAACAGAATTTAGAATTTAAAGGTTTTGTAGTCAGTAAGTTTCTTTGACTCACTTCTGTGGTTAAACAAAATGTACTTTGGTGAAACTAAAACATCATTGTAAGTAACTGTAAGTAATCAGGTGCAATATCTGAAACAAAGCCATTGAGTAGTTACCAAGATGTCACACATTCAAAGCATGAGTCAAGCAATGTCAAAATGTAGTCCATTCAATTCAAACCAAATGCGCTCCATGCAAATAAACAGTCATGGGCAAAGTCGCGTGGGAAACTTCAGCGTGGTTGCGCGTCTGTTCCTCATTTGCGCTCTCGGATTGGCTTTGAAGGCAAATCAACGTCAAAATCCGAGCGCGTGTTTACGATGTTCACTAGGGAATCAGAATGATTTCTTCATAGAACATCTATAGAACCTGAGGAGTCGCCCCTGCTGGTCAGCGGTGAGAATGCAGCTTTGAGGCACCTTTGGCTTCACTCTTCAGACCCCCGAGGACGAACAAACAGATACGTTGTCTCACTGCTTTCCATGTCTGTGGCTCACTGGCGGAGTAAAGGACAGAGATTCCAGGGGGGAGCGCTTGTTTACATCACAGAGGCAACATTGTGGCGCTGCTGCACCACTGCACTGGGATCCTGCATGTTAAGCACACACACCCACAGTGTACACACAGACATTTAGAAACAAACAACTCAACCCCCGACACTTTTTGCAGAACACCCTGTAATTGTAGCCCTCCCACGCTGCACCAGAGCGCATCCAGAGACACACCCATCGGAGCAGGAGAGCACCCTGATGAGTCACATCTTTTGGGCCGCAGCCACACGCATACCTGAACCCGACAGGGTTTGTTTTGACAGATGTTAGAGTTATGAGGAGACACCAAGGCCGCTATGATAAAATATGATATGAGAGAATCACAGTGACGGTAAGCAGCCAATGTCTAATGGCAGCGCAGTAGCGTGCTTTACCTGCAACTTTCCGCCTGGCCGCAGAGAAGTGGCCCACAGGAGGCGGGTCTATGAAGCATGTTAGCCAATTGCTGATTAAAGCCAATCAGCGTCCACAAATAGAAACCGATTCCTCGTCATGGTGAGACCTTGGTAAGTACGAGAACTGGCAGCGCTCTCACCAGAACTCAGTTAACTCGCTCCTCTATGAGCCAATTGAGAGGAGATCTCCAGGTAGGAAGGTTCTGTGGAGCTGTGAGGAAGGTTCGGCTGGCTAGCTCATGCTAACGACATATTCAGCATCCCTTTTTTAAAACTACTGTTTTCAGGAGACAGCACCAGCCTATATGGTATGTTTATCATTATGTCATACTGAATGTTGTATCTGAACATACTGCATTGCCTGTGAGACAAATAAGACTGTCAAAGTGCTTTTTTTTTGTCTTGCATCAAATCCGACTGGGATGTTTTCTGAGGTTGATTGGATGTCTCTACCTGGACAAGCGCTTTGTGTCGGATAAACCGTCAGCCTTGATTTCATAGTACAGCGCGCCCAACATGTGCAGCGACCGATCCGTATCTCGACCACCGCACAAACCCCCCAGAGGCGCAGCCCTGTGCCAGCGAGGCCCGGCGGTGACCATCCCGGCTGCAGGACTCCACTCAGGGTACACGCTCCAACAATCGAGCCCCTGCTTAGTAGTGTGTGTGTGTTGGACCCCATGTGTTACGTAATAACGCCAGGGAAGCAGAGTATGGGTGGGATGTGAGTGTTAAAGTAAGACGGGCACACACACACGCGGCATGCAGCACAGCAGAACCTGTTGCGGCCTCGCTGTCCTCGGCCCGTCGACCCGCAGACAGACAGACGTGGCCGACATGGCCGCCGGGGATTGTTTGCGTGCCGAATAGATGTTCTGAGTCAGCTGCTGGGGCCTCGGAGCAGGTGGGGAGGGAGGAAGTGAGCTGTGAAAGAGGAACTCGCAGTCTTGGTTTCGCCGTGTGGACGGATTCTCGTGGGAGCTGCAGCCAGGTGGGAACTTGTCCAAATGCTGGATGGAGGATCTGATTAGAGCGAAGCTCACGTTTCATTTTCCCGGCCAACGAAGGGGCGTCACGGAGGTCACTGCAATCCTGTACGACGGAAAACGGGGTGCTTTGGAGAGCCGGCTTTCAATTTGAATTGAAGTTTACACAATTGCCTCAAACAATTGTGGCTTATTCACAGCAGAGCTTTTGACCCTGGTTCTGAAAAGGTTAGCGTAGCTGCTGCATTAGCATTCGGGTCTGTCAGAACCGGCGAGTAGAGGATTCACCCAATCACCAGCCACCTTTACTCATAACTCCCATGGAGTTTATTTCATCTCTGGATAGTCTGAAGTGAGTCTGGGACATAAAACAGGCCCTGTCCCTTTAAATGGACAACCTTAGGATAACGAACACACACACACAAGCAGGCACGCAGCGTGTACTCACCACTGCAGACACACACGGGGCCGACATGGTCCTAAACACGCGAACGTCCTGGTCCAAGTTGTCAGCTGGAGAAACACTTCTCATCCCTAGATGTTCCTCCTCTTCATGATCATCGTCATCATCGCCGTCGTCATCGTCCTCCTCATCACCATCCTCCTCATCATCATCATCATCATCGTCGTCGTCGTCCTGCTGCTCGGCTCGCGGGAGGAGAGGAGCTGCGCTGCTTTATAGTCCAGGTGGAGCAGCTTCAGGTGGCGCTGCTGCTTCCCATGGCGGGGATGGATGCGGGACACGCGGGGGGGCGCGTGGAACCGCCTCGCCTCGCCCCGCCTCGCCCCGTCAGTGCGTCTCTCGCTGTTTCTCTCTCTCTCTCTCTCTCTCTCTCTCTCTCTCTCTCTCTCTCTCTCTCTCTCTCTCTCTCTCTCTCGCTCTCTCTCTCTCTCGCTCTCTCAGACAGCGCCGCCGGGATGACGTAAGCACAGTGGGGCGGGGTTGGCAACCCTCCTCGGCCAATCGCAGCGTGGCCTGAGCCCCGCGCGTTTAGTGCGTTAACCCCGTCCTGTCTCAGAGGGGGACAGGTGCCCGGGACATGTTGTCCCCGCTGTGGGACCCAGCTGTTTCTGTTTATGACGTGTTTACATATTCATAGCCGGTTGTAAATCTGCTTATTTGATGGTTCTTGTTCTTTGAGTTTGTATTGTAAGTCGCGTTGGATAAAACTCACTAACGACTCCCTAGACGAAGCCTTACCACTGCTTTGTTCCACACAGCAGTGACTCTGGTGAGTCACATGACTAAAGACTTGCGTGACGAAATGTCAACACGGACCAAAGCTGAGCGAACAAGTTCATCTATTGGGGACCCGAGTAAACATTTGCATGACTACGGACACTAATGAGTCACATGGCTGACAGCGCTAATGGTTTACCGACTAAGGACCCGCGCGGCACGAGGTCAAGCTTACTTCCCCTTCTCCATCTCCTGGTACAAAGACTAATGAGTCACAGTAGTGACTCAAGGGACACTCACACACATTTTGAGAGAGTTGTGTGTTGAATGACGCCTGACGAGAACCTCACAATATTTTGAATTTGAATTCCAAAACTTCAGCGTGCTGTAATGGGCTGTAATGGGCTGTAATGGGCTGTAATGGGCTGTAGTCTGGTGATGGTACTGGACCCGCCGGGCCGACTGGGACTCGCCTGCCATCAAAGGATCGGTGCTTCACTCCTCGGCTACACTAGTTCACGCCGATGCTGTTTCACAAGTGTTTCTTTCATCACAAGAGTTAACGGATCGAACGCGCCCCTTTGCTTAAGCCCGTTTCAGGGGTGGGGAGTTGGGAGTTGGTCCAGGACTCAGTGGAAGGAGGCAGGGAGGGGGGGGCATCAGAACACACTGCTGCTGCTTACAACAGCCACCAACAACAGCAACAAACAACAGCAACCAACAACAGAAACAAACAACAGCCACCAACAACAGCAACAAACATCAGCAACCAACAACAGCCACCAAAACAGCAACAAACAACAGAAACAAACAACAGCAACCAACAGCAACAAATAACATCAATAAACAACAGCCACCAACAACAGAAACAAACAACAGAAACAAACAACAGCAACCAACAGCAACAAATAACATCAATAAACAACAGCCACCAACAACAGAAACAAACAACAGCAACAAACAACAGCAACCAACAACAGAAACAAACAACAGCCACCAACAACAGCAACAAACATCAGCAACCAACAACAGCCACCAACAACAGCAACAAACAACAGAAACAAACAACAGCAACCAACAGCAACAAATAACATCAATAAACAACAGCCACCAACAACAGAAACAAACAACAGAAACAAACAACAGCAACCAACAACAGAAACAAACATCAGCAACCAACAACAGCAACCAACAACATCAACCAACAGCAATAAATAACATCAATAAACATCAGCAACCAACAACAGAAACAAACAACAGCCACCAACAACATCAACCAACAGCAACAAATAACATCAATAAACAACAGCAACCAACGACAGCAACAAACAACAACAACCAACAACAGAAACAAACAACAGCAACCAACAACAGAAACAAACAACAGCCACCAACAACAGCAACAAACAACAGCAACAAACAACAGCCACCAACAACAGAAACAAACAACAGCCACCAACAACAGCAACAAACATCAGCAACCAACAACAGCAACCAACAACATCAACCAACAGCAACAAATAACATCAATAAACAACAGCCACCAACAACACCAACAAACAACAGCAACAAATAACATCAATAAACAACAGCAACCAACGACAGCAACAAACAACAACAACCAACAACAGCATCAAACAACAGGCAAACGTGCAACGCACCAAACATTTTAATCACAGCTTCTTTTTCTGCTAAAATAAAACCGTCTTTGACATCAGACCTCAACGAACAATGCACATGTTGGAAATAATAGCAATATAGTAATGATGTACACATATGAATATATATAGTAAATATAATAAAGTAAACCACCAGGTTACTTTAACTCATTTAGAGGAGAAGACAAAGGGTTAATAGTGGAATTATAACCCCAAATTGAAACTGTTGGACGGCTCTGCTCTTATTAAACCTGCAGTACACAAATAGTGGATGACTTTATTTGGGAAAAATTGATTTTGAATTAAGAGTATTTGCATGTTATTAGATTAGGCATTTTGGTAAAAAGGGAGAAACATCTTTTACTTTTATTTCAGAAATGTGATCACTGGATAAAGGTTGATTCAGCTGTTCAAACTCTCCAGCGTGAAAAAAAGGGTTTGATGATCCAAACATTTCACCATGTGAGCTGCATTATGTCTTAATTGATAGCTCGTCTCCCTCCTTCTGGAGTTTGAGGCTTCAGCAGCAGGTGTCGTGTCTCCTGGTCACGGACCACCGGGGGCCTGCAGGGGGGGGCTCACACCAGCATCCGCTCCACTCAGGGTCCAACCGACCCGGCACAGAAACACCTGATACACGCGGCCGTTGTACTAGCAAAGCTCCTGTGGATCTTGACGAGCTTAATTCTCTCAAGTGCTCTTTTTTATTTATTTATTTGTTTGTATGACAAGATGTGTAAACTACGTCTCTTTTTTCCACTGAAGCAGATTATTTTAAGTGACCTAATTCTCTTCTCCTCTTTAGTCCCTGTGCATTAACAACGAGGAATGTATTTTAGCAGGTACTGTTCATACTTTTCTTATAGAACTTTTGATACAAATAAAAATGTGATTATTGGTATTGAATTCTTTTCTAAAATGAAATACTGTTTACAATCATGTACTATCCACGTCGCTGTCAGACATGTTCAACACAAAACAAAATAGTTTGTTTATTTATTACTTATCAATTTAGGGCTGTTTACCCGTAACACACCTTCTTTGAAACTACTGGAAAGGCTAGTTTCACATTGACTTTGTCTATTTTTTGCCAAGAGAAGTATCCTAAATTCACCAGAAGTCACCATTATTTTCTGCCTCTTCAGGAGTAACATTTTATTTCCCTCTGATTAAGCAATAGTCTCCATGTAAGTAATCACCTGCATGGGGAAGCTTCATTAGGACTTCTCTTAGTTCATATTATACAGGATTCTTAAAAATGTAAATGATTCTTAACAAATCACGTCTTTAAAAGTTCCACAGAGATTCCTTGTAGTGATTCCCTAACCTGCACTGCTGGAGGACCCAGTGTTCATGGGATGAACTTCTATCTACAGCGCTTCACTCAAATAAACACTCAATTCTTGGCAAAAAGAAAATCCGGCTGTTGAACAGATCCGGTTGCTTTGACTGTGCCGCCACCTGGTGGCGTAGTGGTAGACCACACACACTGCGGCTACTGAAACAATACATGTATGGATCTTTCTCAGGTAGACTGGTTTCCCCCAGACATCAACAAACAGCCCAAACCTTTCTAAAGTTACGTAATGGAGACAAACAGGAGCCCTTCATCATGGAGACGCTGATGTCCCGTCTCCCCCCAGGACCCCTCTCTCACCCCGCGAGTATAAAGGGACTTGTTTGTCATTTGGGATGACGTCTTTGCAGGTCATTTGTTACTAATTCATGCATACATTAGGATTTATTGCTCTGCTACCATGTAAATAACCGGTTGCTGTTGTTAATTGGATTTCATAACTGTTAGTTCAACCACTTGTATATTGTTTCTGTTTCTGTGCGATTAAAAGGGAACTACAGCATTCACATTGCCAACATTACACTCTCCAAATGATGAATAAATAACCAATGAGAGATTTCGATAAGCGGGTTCTCCTACTTTCTTCAACAGATTTCACATTTTTTAAAGCCTAAACTTCTGGTCTGCTGAGCAATCAGCCCTTTGACAGATTTAGTACCAATGTATTTCTTTAAGGAAAAACCAAAAGGTGGTACCTGATGTGTCTGATGGTATGTGATGAATCCACGCTAGGTGTGCTGCTCCACGTGCTTTCATTCCTGCTAACGGCGACATGCTTCTAAATGCAGACGTGTGGCCTCAGAACTACTCCCAGATGTAAATAAGGACTGTTGTTGCTCCATAAACCACTCGTGTGTGTGTGTGTGTGTGTGTGCGTGTGTGTGTGTGTGTACCCGTACGGTCAAACGCATTTGCTTAGCATTTGTGTTTTATGCTGCCTTCTGTCGATGCTTTGCCTAAACGGAGCCTGACAGGATGACTTTGCTTGGACAGGTGTTGGACTGATAAGCAGGCTAATTGGCAGCCGAGGCCACGAGGCTTTATCGCGCAGCAATCACTCGCTTTGTTTGGCGCTGCCACAGTGGAAAGAGCCTCATCACATGTGGCGAGCCAGACCGTCAGCATTCATGGTGAAAGAACCAAACGAGTCGTACAACAAAATGAGAAAAGCGTTTTTCCGGAAGGAGATCTAGCGGCTTAACACAAATGAAAAAGCCCCCATTGGGAGAAGGATGTTTATTGTCATTATGATGGATACTCAGTCAGATCAGCAGCAACACGGTGAAAAGACATCTTTACATTTAAAATAAAACACTAAATAGAAATATAATGTATAAAACACGAGGAATGATTCTTCACACTGAAGAATTTATTCGTGAGTAGTTTTGTTTCCTTCCCATCGATCACGTTCTTTGAGGTTTGGCGTGAATATTTCAAATAGCATGTTGAGTCAGCTGCCATTAGTATGAGGAAACTCTCTGCGTGATTCTCAGTCAGCTGGAGTTATTTAACCCGGCCATCTTCATGCTTTCCATTGAGCTTCATATTACTCTATTACAGTATTCTCCTCCACTAATGGAAATTTGATTGTACTGAACTATAGATAACTTGTATATATACTTATGTATTAATAAAACTTTGTGGTGTTACAATTCGATCATATATTCTAAAGGCTATACATACATACACACATGTATACATTCACGTAACATTTATGGTGAAATAAAATGTTACAAGAAGCTCAACACCTACAAATGCATGACGGATAATAATTTAACAGACAATGCAAAGAGTCCTAACAATGTAATTAGCTCAAAGACAAAAGCAAACTCACGAGAACCAGTCACACTGATTCACAACAAAGCATGAGAAACAATCCATCCGAACTGATGCACTAAAACATCCAAGTATTATTTACATCACAGGGAGGGATGTTAACTAACGGGGGTCAGCAACCCCGTGAGGCCTCTGCATGTTCTCCTCATGTCTGCTGGGTTCTCTGCGGGTTCCTCAGATGCTCTGGGGGGCTTAGGTGGGCTGCTGTGGCTGTTTGACACGGGTTAAGTGGTACAGAAGATAAATGACTGACGCATGACGTGTATTTATATTAAATCATCCTTTAACAAACCAAAAACTAAATCCACACTTTCACTCCTAACGGACACGCTTCATATACGTTTAACTTAGGTTGTTCTGGTTTGAGATGCCAAGTTTGGCAACCAAAATACACCAGGAATAATATATGGCACCAAACAATATAAATAAATGTACATTCCACCACTTTCAGGAACTAAAACATGTGCCAGGTACGAGGGCATTGTTTTCATGAAATGTGGCTTTAATACTCACGGGTTGTGCGGTTATCGGCTCATTTTAGCGGCGACGGGATTCTTTTATACAGTAACTTATTATTATTATCATCATTATTATTATCATCATTATTATCATTATTATTATTAATATCCCATTTCAACAACGCTTGCGTCCCAGCAAAAAGGACAACGACCGCGAGCTGCAGCGAGTGACTCAGGTTTCGGTCGTACGCGCGCGCACACGCACACGTACGCGCGCGCACAGTGGTTACTGTACTTGCTGAGCGGGTCAGTGACCCGCATGGGGGGCGCAACATTCCAGCGAACAGTTTCCGGCTGCTGTGCTCCGTGACGGCGGCGGGGCTGCGGCGGCCAGCGGCGGCTACGACCCGCGGGTACGAGCCCCAGAAAGGTGGAGACTCCTCGCTAAACTTCCTGCACAGCAGCAGTCTCGGAGCGCCATCGCGAGGACCAGTGGGCGGACGTCTCGGTCTACGCCTCTTTCGGCTGCTGTAGACCTGCGGGACGAACGAGAAGAAAAGCCCCCCTCCGCGGTCCGTCACCTCTCACCTTTCACCTGGCTAGCAGCTAGCAGCTAGCTAGCAGCAAGGCGGCTGCTGACGGATAGCGAGGCTGCGCGACGGACGGAATGGGTGAGTGTCTCCGTGATGTGGCGCTCGGGTTCCGTCCCAACACCGCAACTGTTTCCTTCTGTTCGACGCCGCGAGCCGAGCGAGCCGAGCGAGCCGAGCACCCGACGCGTGTCGAACCCAATGTCAGTGACGTTAAAGCGCGTTATCGGCTGCTTTTTGTTAAACGTTAGCCAGCCAGTTCAGCTAGCTGTTAGCCTAGCCAGCTAGCTGTACCCCTGGGTGACGCCACCTCCATCCCCGAACCGACGTCTGGCCAATGCCGTCAACATGGCACCGCGTACAGCCGCTTTGGACTCGCCGCGTGTCCCTCTCTTGGTGGGGCGGCGGTGCGACTCTTTGCAGCTCGGCTGTCTTAAGAACACAAACAAGAAGTTCCAAGACGTCGAGTTAGCTCCTTCGGATGTGTTAGCTTCCCCTTTTTGACATTCTCTTCATGTCCGAGGTGAGGAATAGGTGCGTGTTATCGGGCTCACTGTGTGCGGGGACATGTCCACGGCAGGGACAGACTTTACCGTGAGGACCCTGTGTGTCCACTCGGGGCCGGGTTTTGAGGTGTGGACCCAGCAGCCATATGCTTCTAAGGCGTACAACAATCGCGTTACCTCTTTCAGGGTTCAAAGGTGACGTCCTGTCCGCGTGGAGTCACTTTTATATTCAAAAGAATCGCGACTTTCCAGGAACATTTTAATTCATGTTCAAAGCGCATTGGCACCGGGCCAAAGCGCGCGGGGTTTTCTCCTTTTAACTACCTCATCAACTCCTCCACGTCCGTGTGTCAGGTGATGCTTTTTAGTGTCTGGCTAACAGCACATGCAGGCTCCTTATTAACAGCGAGTAGAATATTTGCCACAGTGTAACATCCAGGTTAACGAAAGGTTAATCAACCTCTTCAACAAAAAAGGTACCTTCTTACACAATAATTGGTGTTATTACATGAAATGTGCAGCAGCACCACAATTCAATTATATAGTTGGACACGAGGTTTATTTTTTTCCCCCACGGTTCCCAACTGTTGTGTTTGTGAGGTTTACGAGTGTAATGTTTTGTGGAACACAGTTTCACAATGTGCAGAAGATCCTGACAGTGTAGTCTGAGCTGAGACGGCAGCATTCATTTCTCTTCGCTCAGTCAAAGGAAAGTTTGTCGTCTTGGAACGTAGATGCATCAGAAAGCTAATTTCTGACTGCAAGCAGTTTAGCCCTTAGGCTGATTACATAATCAGGGCATTCAAATGCTAAATCTGAAAGCTGTAAACAAATCAAAGCTATCTTTGCTACCTCTGTGGCCCAGTAAAACGTGAAAAGACCCAGTGGGAGCTTGTACTGCTGTCCAGGGGTTGTTGTGTTGTCATGTGAGTAAACGTCGAGGAATGAAGCTGATCTGCCTCCGTAGGGAACAAGGAAATCACCTCCTGCGTCTCGGTAGATGTGCGTCTGTGCTTTCTGGAAGGACTCGCTCGGGCGCTTTGCTATGTTGTAAAACAGGTAATAAGCCGAGCCCTTACACCTGGTGCTTCTCTCATAGGAATATCCTCTCACCGCCATGAGGCGCCTCAGCTGGCGTCCTCCTGTAATGCCTCGTGCTCCTGGTCGGTCTGCCTTCCCTTGGGCGGCTCACCTTGGCTGTGTTTGAACATGTCTGAGCCCCTCGCATTCCATGTTCGCTTCATCTGAGCTCAGAGCAGGTCGCCCGCCTCCTCCTCCTCCTCCTCCTCCTCGATTGACTCGCATGCACCAATGCGGGTCCCTTGGCCCCAATAGTTTAATTTTCATTTGAACTAAAATATCGCCAAGCACATTTTCTGCTTCCTGCGAGCAGAACGAGGCCTGGTGAGAGTTCTGCTAATGACGGGAAAAATATTAATTTACGTCAACAAGTACAGATAAAAGAACACCGTGGCTTATCAATACAAGGGTCTTCGACCCAGCACCAGGTTCTGGACCATCCCTACTTCCCTACATCCCTACACTTCCTACTACTGGCAAAGCACGAACCTCCTCGTACATCGAGCCTCTTAACTTCACTCTCAAAGGCCACTAAATCACTGCATTTCACCGTCAAACTATTCCATGGAAACACACCTTTAGACAAAAATCAGTGTTATGATCTGAAAGCTGTGATTTACTTTGGTCTGGACTCATTTCTTAAACCTTTATGCCCCCAGTTACTCTACAGTTTAATTTCCAAAGCACCACTGAAGATAATCTTGTGCTGGCCAGAATGTCTGATTGAATATGAACCCGACTGGCCTCGACCATCTTCTACCAGCCGGGGCTTTGTGTTCCCATCCAACCAGTGAAGGTCCGTTTGCTCGGCCTGGTTAGTTTGGTTTAGTCAGAAAAACGCAAGGAAAATCATTTGTTCACATATCCATATCAATGTTGATTCTTTTTATAATTACATTTTTCCCTCATAAAATAATCTAAAAGAACCAATAATAATATTGCTAAGGAGCCAAAGCAGTATTGATAAGTCCAAATATGAATCAAACATATCCGTTACCCATCTCTAAAGTTTATGCACACATTCTGTTAACGCTCAGTGAGACAACTGAAGTAATCAATGCGCTCCTCTGCTGATCGCCTTTGTTTATTGATCACATGAACCGGTGATTGACATTCACGAAGGAGACGCGTTTATTCGATTATAATACCTGCAAATACCTACCTTGACGTTTTTCCTGTTTTGTTGCCTTACAACTCGGAATTAAAATTGATTTTTGTTTGGATTTTGTGTAATGGACATACACAAAATAGTCCAAATTGGAGAAAATGACCAAAATTAAGCCTCTAAATAAGAGCTGGGGGCACCCAAATGGCTAGTGCCGGCCCTGCACACAGGTGGACTTAACTTAAGTGGTGTGTGTGTGTGTGTGTGTATGTATGTATGTATGTATATATAATTATAGCTGCGGAGATCGGACTTCCTGTGCATAGGACCACTTTAAGCCGTACACGCCACAGAGCTGAGCTTTACGGAAGAGAGGGGGACTCCCCAAACGTATGGAGGAAGGTACTCTGGTCAGATGAGACTAAAATTGAGCTTTTTGGCCGTCAAGGAAAACGCTGTGTCAGGCGCAAACCCAACAGCTCGCATCCCCCCGAGAACAGCGTCCCCACAGTGAAGCATTGTGGAGGCAGCATCACACTTCACCGTGGAGATGTTTTTCATCGCCAGGGACCGTGAAACTGGTCAGAACTGAAGGAACGATGGATGGCCCTAAATACAGGGAAGTTCTCGAGGGGAACCGGTTTCAGTCTTCCAGAGATTTGAGACTGGGACGGAGGTTCACCTTCAAGCAGGACAATGACCCCAAGCATACTGCTAAAGCAACACTCGAGAGGTTTAAGGGGAAACATTTAAATGTCCTGGAATGGCCTAGTCAAAGAATCTGTTGTGTAGAATCATGTTGTGTAAATCAAATGATATATGATATATGTAAGACAACAAAAAAAGAAAAACGCCAATAGGGGACGGGGGGGGGGGTCAATACTTTTGCAAGGTACTGTAGAGTCAATATTCTACATTTCCACAAAGCCATCAGTGATGGTCACATGGTTCTTACTATAGAAAATTGTTATTACAGAAGATGCTCCCGCCTTTAACAGAAAACCCAGTTTTATCTTTTCTGATCATGTGCACAGATTGGTTAAGTGTGTATCGGCCCCCTTCCTAGTGACCCATACTAAGGACGCACACTGTCACCTGCTCTGTTCAAAAGACTTCAAATGAGCTACATTAGTGTGGAACAGGATTTGGTGGGAGGAGTCTGTTCATGCCTAAAGGAGAAACTCCGTACACAGTTGTCAGAAGACCCCTCTGGGTTCTGCAGGGGAGTCCAGCTGCTCCTCCTCCTCCTCCATGTTGCGCATCTAGTGCGATACGGTAAACGTCCCGTCGGTGATCGGGATGAAAGCTTCACTTTGTACCGCGTGGGTGCCGGGAATGACCAACGGCACTGCTGACGCACTAACGAGATGGGCTGAGAGAGACGCATGCAGGCCGGTTATCCTGCTGCTTTCGCAATCCGAGCTGACGGGACGTAAACGGTGTTTCAGATGGAAGGTGAATACAGGTGTATTCAGACAACGATATGAGAACCATTCCGATTTTTCATGTTCCTCAGAGGGAATTCCACCTGCAACTGACTCATGAGAAGTCTCATTGAATTATGAATCCAACTATTTTTGTAACCCTCCTCAGCCGCCTGAGTGCAGTGAACTGACAGGAAGTTTGCTCTCTCTCTCTCACACACACACACACACACACACACACACACACACACCACCTGTTTGCCGGCTGCGTTTGAATGGCATTTCCTCCAAGGAACAAACTGAGCATTTTGTCCGCGACCCCAGTGCCGGTGTCCCACAGGCAGAAGCCCATCAGTCCCTATCGCTCGTCAATCCCTTTCATAAGCGCAACAAGCGCACAACTCTTTTTCTTTCCTTCTTTTAAGGTGCATAATTAAGTCAGGTGACTAAAACGCTTTCAAGGACACAAGGATCCGGTTACAGGTGCAGCTAACATCCCGAGAAGTCTGACTTCAACATTTTATACAAATACCAGGTTTAAATTGGTTATTGGGGGATTCCGGGGAGGTGAGCAACCCGGTGGAGAACCTGAATAATAAGTTGGAATTAAGAGCAGTTGGTTCTCGCGTCTTGTGTGTATTTAAAAACGACACCAGTAGTTGCAAAAGAGGAAGAGACGGTAGTAGTGGTTGGACGTGCGCTCCCTGTCCGCTGGTGTGCGCCTGTCCCACTAGTGTTGTCACGATACCAAAATGATGACTTGGATACTATACCTGCCAAAATATTAAGAAACCCGATACTTACGATACTGTAATATTTATCCATGATAGTAATAAATAAAACCTCCTGTAAGGTTCTCTTTTTTTCCCTGCTTGTTCCTGCCCAGCTTTTTGAACACTTAACAAATGGCATTCATACTGGTGTTGGCACACAACCAGATACTACTGAAAACAACATGGTGACATCATGGCATGCATTATACACAGCTATGTAGGCCTGCATAGTTATTTCTATAAGTAGGAACTACATCCAGTGTTTTAGCAGTGGAGGCAGGTCTGTTGGAACAACCCCACCCCCAACCTGCCCGCCGCCGCCGCCGCCGCCGCCGGGAAAAGTTTACGTATGAAACTGGACTGACACTGCTGCAACACAAATAATATATTTATTACTTAAATATATTTGAGGCACTTAACATCTACAAATCCTTCATAATGAAACAAATTAATCTGTGTGCCTTGCTGTGTCTCTTTTTTCCTTTCTCTCGCTTGTCAGCCGGGTGGCGCGCGGCCGCTCGCTGTGTGCGGCGCGCGTCTCCGACACGCTGATAGACGGCTTTCGCTTTTGTACTGTGCGGCCCTATTCTGATACTGTGGCGGCAGAAATTTGACATCATGTTACAGATGGAGTGGATTTGTTGGTTATTTTGCATGCACATATTTTTGCTGGACTATTCAGTAACTTATTTGCTGTCTTGCTTCGTCTTGTGTTGCACTTGCTTGATGGAAAGTTGTTGTCAAGCCAACATGGCTACGGGGCGGCCACCTCTCACGGTTTCCCCGTGTTAACACGCTTCTGCATGTTTTCACACACCAAAGATCCGATTTATTACGCTAAAATAAAATCCACGCTGGTTCACCTCAGTAAATGGCGCATCTGTAACGTTATTCGCTGCACGCAGCGTTCTAAAAGGGACTAGCGTCCAATGAAATAATAATTTAAAAAAACACGTCACAGGCCGGAAAAGTGTGGGCTCCTCTGAGCTACATCCATCCTGTTCTCTCAGAAACGTCTTTTACGACAATTCAGACCCAAGTTTAATATTGTGACTACTGCAGTTTCCTCTACAAGCTGCCAGAATAACACGGTGTTCCCACATTGATTGAATTCATCACTCTGGAATTGGTACGAGTTATGATGCCACTTTTAATATTCAGTCTTATTGTTTCTCCTCCTCTTCTCATCGCTCTCTGCCCTCTCTTCCTTCTCCCATCTCCTTCACCCTGTCTTGAGCAGAGGTTGTGGTGGAGTACGATTACGAGGCCCTGCACGAGGACGAGCTGTCCCTGCGGTCGGGCGACGTCATTAAGAACGTGCACTACGTAGAGGAGGACGGCTGGATGGAGGGCGACCTGAACGGGAAAAGAGGCCTCTTCCCCGACAACTTTGTGAAGGTGAGAGCAAGAGGACGCCTCCATAACTCCTAAGTAATTGCTATGAGTGACGCTAGCAGCCACAGCAGCTAACACGCTAACACGCTAAGTCTCTCCGGCCAGTTGCGTGCCGGTTGGCCAGCGTGCGGTGGACAGCTCTTCAGGTGGTCCTTTTTTTGGCGTCAATGAAACAGCTTGTTTACTCACTTTTGGACATCCTGCCCAGCTTCCTCTTGATCTGTTTGTAAGAAGTCATGTGACCAGGAGCCAGAACTGTAAGCGCAGCAATGGGCCTTTAGTCCGGCCCAGCCGTTCTCTATGTGTAGATCCTGCAGTGTCAGACATCAGCGACGGTGGCTTTTTTTGTTTGTTGTGGGTTATTTCATTGTCACGTTTACAATCCTCCACTGGCCTCTGCACACGGCGGCTCCGCCCCAACATGCACACACAGAGACGTGGACGCACAAACAGGTGGGCAGAGGGGGGGGTCTGCACTGAGGGGTGCAGGGGTCTGCCTTGGTGGTTTCTGTCTCTACACGGCTGCATGTTCACCGGCTGCCGTCCAGGAAGCCCCGTCAGCGGTCGACAGAAGCTTGTCGGGACTCGGCTGCTCAGCAGGGCGGTTAGATTATCTTCTCACCTCGCTTACCTTTTATTCTAAAACCGCCCTCGCGCCCCCCTCCCCTCCCCCCCCACCCTCTCCGGCAGGCCTAATCCTCCATAGTGAGATGGGTAATCTGCTGAATGGCCTGGCTCAGATAGTTAATCCTCTAAAGAGCCTGCTGGCTGCCTGAACTTTGCCGCGGGAAACGCGACGTCTTCCTGCCTTCCTTTTTAAATGCCGTACTAGCTGCCGAGGAGGAGGAGGGAGGGGGGGGGGAGGGTCTGTTTGTGTGAATCACCTTGTTAATATTTAATCTTGCTGTGTAGATGAATCATGCTTAACCTTCCTGCTCTTTAAAAACATTTATGGTGCACCACCGAAAACGCTTACGATGCTGGATACTTTATAGTCCTTCTATTTGGGGATTTTGTTTGGAACTTCAGTTCCCATGACAAGCAGGAAATGTGGGAACAGGAAACACCACCATGGCTATGTCCACTTATCATACCCAGCTAGTCTGGTGAGGACAGGAGGGAAGTGGCACCGCCGGCATTTTGCCTTCCACTAGGAATATGAACCCGGATCCTTGTGTCACACGAAGGTACTGAGGTGCAAGGTGCTTATTTCCTTCAAGACAAAGCATCAAAGTACACGGATATCTTAATTCATTTAGCTCCTAATTTAGTTTAAAACGTGTGCAGTGATGTAACCCGTATAACCAGTATAAAGCATTTTTGTTTGGAAAAAAGGTTTGAAATCCAGCGCTGTGCCATCAGCGTATGATTTAATGGTAAACGTGGCCTTGAGCATCGAACCGTGTTGGAGAGCCTTCACGTACCTTCAGCGGTACACATTCCCCCAATGCAGAACCACTGTAGATAACCGTTGCCATAGTGATGCCAGAACCGTCTTCACTGAGGAGCTCAGTGCCTCCTGGAATTTCTTCTGCGGTGGCCTCTTCTCCATCCATGGCACCCAAAGGCCGCTTGGTCCTCTGCATTAATGCTCGCTCCAATTAACACCCCCAGGTGTGTGTGTGTGTGTGTGTTTCCTCCTTCTACACATTTTGTGGGCAGAAATGGGGTTCAGAGATCTATAAAAGTTGTATCTGCTCCCGTTTCATACCTGAAAACACTTTTAGGCAAAATTAATACCTTTTCACTCATTTCTCTTTTTTTTCTGATGGCCGATTGTTGGCCAAGCATTTTTATTTTATTTTCCTGATAAAATGAGGGCCCCCCACCCTGTCTGCAAGGACTACTCGCATACTCACTCTGAGTACTCTGACTGGGCTGGCGAGTGTCAACCTCTTATTCCTTTCGGGACCGGCTCACCCACAATGCACCTGAGTCTTGGCACTGTTTACTGAAGGTGGGACTTGGACTTTGTTCCGTGTGTGTGTGTGTGTGTGTGTGTGTGTGTGTGTGTGTGGTCTCCCTGGTGGGTGGTTTCATTCAGGGGTTTAAAATGGCAAAAATAAACTCCTCAGGATCAGCTTTTCCTCGATGAGGAACTAGCTCTGCTGGAGGAACGGAGAACTTCCCCCTTACGGCCGTGTCTGGTGTACGTCCTAATGTTTTTGTAGGAGGTGAAGAAGGAATCCAAAGAGGTGAAGGAAACCAAGATTGAGCCGAAAGAGGAGGCCTCCCAGCCCCAGAGGAGGGACAAGAGCGCGGGGAACGTGGCCCACCTGGTGCAGAGGATGAGCACCATCGGCATCCCGACCGGAGGCTTCCTGCCTCAGCTGCCAGCCGCCTCCAAGAGTAAGACGCTCTGCTTCCTGTCTGCGGCAGAGGTTCTCCTCTCTGACGCACACACACACTCACACTTACACGCGCACACACGCACGCAGAACTCGTGTCGTCTCGGATGTGAACAAACCCTCACAGGTTGAGGTGAGACACTGATCGTCTGGAACAGGCCAACACCAACATTTCCCCGACCTGCGCTCTGGTGGGAGTCTGCTCACCTTCTGTGTGTTTCTGTTGTTCTAATCAGCCGTTATTTGGAAAAAACAATAAGCTAATTGCATTCGGTTCTCCTCCTTTACATTGTGACGCATTCATGCTCTATGAAGGTAAATTACACGGCTGAAATGAGCCAGTGTCTTGTAACTGAAACGTATAGTTAGTATCACTTGTGCTAATAATGACTAGTGTCTTGGTTATACGTTTGTTTGTGCAGCCTATTATAAAGTAAAGTGAGGCTTCCCAGAGCGTTTGAAATGAAACAAAAACCTGGTCGTCCATCGCTAGTGGCTGTTTTTGCTCTTTCTTTCTGCTGATGGATCCGTTCCCCCAACCTTTATATCAGAGCCCCCCCTGAAAAGGTCTGCAATTTAAGGGACAAAATGCACATCAAACATCAGGGTTAGATGGTCACCAGCTCGGTCTGCACTAGAATAGAACTGAGCTCTGTCCTCCACTCGCCTGCCGTCAATCGTCCCAGCTCCCTCACCCCCTCTTTCAAATTCCCCAGGAGACGTAGACGTGCACACACACACACACACACACACACAGCGTAGCTCCCTGCAGGTGGATGCTTTACTGGTGTGTTGTGCTCCTCCACAGAGCCCAAGAGGAGAAAGTGTAAAGTCCTGTTTGACTACGAGCCGCAGAACGAGGACGAGCTGGAGCTGAAAATCGGGGACGTCGTCGACATCATCGAAGAGGTACTTTTGGAGCCGCTGTTGTTCTCTTTCAAACACTCAATGCATTTGGCCGGTTTTTGCTAACGGGTGAGAGACGGAGTAGTTGGATGTGTGCGCTATTGTGTGTCTTTATGACAAATAACAACTACAACAAAAGCTCATTTCACGTTTCATTCTTCACATGATGCATGTACGGAAAACCAAATTCCATTACTCCCGACGTGTCCCCTCCCCTGTGCAGGTGGAGGAAGGCTGGTGGAACGGAAACTTCAACGGCAAGTCAGGGCTGTTTCCCTCCAACTTTGTCAAAGAGCTGGACGCTACAGGAGAGGACGGAGACACCGGCGAAGGGGCCGCAGACGAGACCGGTGAGACGGGACACACGGGAGAAGTTGGGTTTGTCTTTGGACCGAATGGTGACACACGACTCGAGGCAAAGTGTTTGTTCCTCTTCTCTAACTGGCTGTTGTCAGACTGATCTCGTCTCTGAGAGCCGTCGGGTGTCTCTTGCATTCCAACACACAGTTGCGCTGTGCTGCCATCAGCAGCTGCTGTTTTAGAGGGGCGAAGAATTGTTCAACGTTTGATCAGGAGCTGACGTCAGCCGCTGCTCGGGCTGTCTTCTGTCGTTTGCACATTAGCTCAGGAGCTAACGTTAGCGCATCATGTCGGCGGTTTGGCAGTACTTTACAGTGGCTTTTCCCACCAGTAAGACGCCGACATGCAACAAGTGCAAAGAAGCAATTTCGAGGGGTGGCACGAGTGCAAATTTCAACAGCAGCAACTTAATGAAACATCTGAAGACGCGTCACGCTTAAGAGCACGACGAATTTACCAAAGTTAAGGGGACACTGGTATCGGTACTCGGTATCGGCCGATACCTACTGGACGTATATCGGAATCGGTATCGGGAGGGAAAAAATGGTATCGGAACATCTCTAATAATTAGGAACGCTTTATTATGATCTGTGTGAACATCCAAGCAGCGTTCTACCACCATCTTGTGAGCGAAATGGGAATAACAGATGTTTCCAATCCTAAAGTCATTAAGTACATTTAATTTATAAAGCACATTTAAAACGGTTTCCACTGACCAAAGTGCTGTACAGAGGATGTGACTAAAATAGAAAATAAAAACTAATCAGAACAAGCAGAATATAAAAGGCAGGCACAGAGGAGGTAAACAAGACAAATACAGAAATACAATAGACAAATACACAACCCTAAACAAATAGATCACAGTAGTACAGAAGACACTTGAGTATGAAAGAGCGGAGAGAGATGGACAGCTAGGAAGCAGGGAAGGCCAAGGAGTAAAAGTGGGTCTTAAGTCTTGATTTAAAACTGGTGGTGGAAGGAGACAATCTTAACATCTGGGGGGAGACGATTCCACAGACGTGGGGCTGCTACCGCGAAAGCTCTATCGCCTCTTTGCTTGAGGCGGGTGCGGCCACAGAGAGAAGAGGGTTTGAGATAGGAAATAATTCTCAGCTGATGGAAGCTACTCTTGATAACAGAGCTAATCTGCCTTTTAAAACAGAGCTCTGAATCAAGGATGACACCTAGGTTTCTGGCATGTGGCTTGACAAAAGAGGAGAGGTGGGCTAGTTTTCTTTCAATCAGGGGTCTAGCTTTAGAAGGACCAAAAATTATGACCTCTGTTTTGTCATCATTTAGCTGAAGGAAGTTATTATTCATCGAGCACTTAAAATCTGATTCAGCCTCTTCTGGATTGTCTCCAGGATATTAAGGGCAGGTATAGCTGGGTGTCATTAGCATAGAAGTGAGATGTCATATCGCCGGATGATGTCAGCAAGGGGGAGCATGTATAAACAGAACAGCAAAGGGCCCAAAATGGAGCCTTGCGGGACCCCGTAGGAAACAGGAGCTGAGGAGGAAGAGGAGCAACCAAAGGATACTGAGAAGGTTCTGTGTCTGAGGTAGGAGCTGAACCAAAGTAGTGCTGTCCCCTTTATGCCTACCCAGTCCTCAAGACGGGTAAGGAGGGTATTGAGGTCCACAGTATCAAACGCTGCGCTGAGGTCCAATAGAACCAGGATTGCATTTTGACCTGAATCTAGAGTGGGAAGCAGGTCGTTGGTGACTTTTAGCAGAGCCGATTCAGTACTGTGCAGTGTCCGAAAACCTGACTGGAAGGGCTCGAGGATGTTATGCTCGGTCAGGAAGGGAAGCAACTGGGCCAGCACTACTTTCTCCAGTACCTTGGAAAGGAAAGGGAGTTTAGAGATCGGGCGGTAATTGTTCAAAGAATTTGCATCCAGGTTGGGCTTTTTTAGCAGGGGTTGGACTACCGCATGCTTATAGCAGGCAGGGACAGCACCAGATGTCAAACAGGAGTTGATAACTAGCTGTATGGAAGGGCCCAACACATCAAAGGCATCTTTCAAGATAGAAGAGGGCACAACATCACCAGGGGAAGATGTGGTTTTCATACAGAGGACTATGTCCTTGAGATCTGCTAGCGATACATCTGCAAAGGGCCTGAAGACGCCTTAACCGGGGGGGGAGGAGGCAGAGGAGGGGGAGAAAACAAAGCTCTGATGTTTTTAATTTTATCAATGAAAACATTCTTAAATTCCCCACAGGCGTCAGCACTAGTGAAGGGAGCAGGTGAGAGTGGGGGGTTGGTGATTTGATTAATCGTGTGAAAAATAATTTTGGGTCTGTTAGCATGTTGATTAATAATATCAGAGAAGTATTTAGCTATGGCTGCTTTGGCGGCTGCCTGGAAGGATGCTAAAGTAGATTTAAAAATGTCATGGGAGACTGTAAGACAGACTTTTAGCCATTTCCTTTCAGCTCTCCGGCAGGCCTGCCTGAGTGAGCGGGAGGCATCATATAACAAGACAAGAGATGTAAATTTCGGGTCCTTGTGACAAAAGGGAGCCACCGTATCAAGAATGGCTGAGCAGTAGGAGTGGAAAAGAGCAACCATATCATCTGGGCTGGATGGGGCAGAGGAGGCTGAGGACATGGTAGTAGCAATGGCCTCTTTGACAAAAAAGTCAGAGAACTGGGCTGCTGACTGAGAGATGAAAAAATTAAAAGTGCTTGCGTACAAGTCTTTTCCCAATTTTCAAGTGGTGGTGTGACACAGGTAGACACAGATCTCGGCCTCTTGCCCGTGTATTCTAGCATTCTCTCTTCCAACATGGCAAGCTTTTGCCACGCTTGAGTACGGCGTTGTAGTTATGGAACTATTATGGGATTTAAATGGCTCCATGGGGCACCGCAGAGGCTGTGACTCTTTACATTGGCTTCTGTGAGGACAGCTGTGTGCCATCATGCACCAGGGTGAGTATTTAGCAGTAAGGCGGTGAGGAAAGCTGTGAGAAGAAGTACTCTGAGAAACAGAAATAGAAGCAACAGCTGCTCATAGCCTTCTATTTTAAGTTCAACTGTAAACTCACTTTTTATGTGTCTTGTTGTCCATCACTGCCTTACTGTCCAATGTTACTGACCAACTGCAATGTCAAATTCAGATTCCTGAGTAAGATGCGCCGCCTCTCTCCTCCCGCAGATGGAAGTGGGGTGGAAAGCAGCGGCGCCCCCCCCGCCTCCCCGCAGCCCGCCGCAGGCAACGGAGCCATCGCTCAGCCCAAGAAGATCCGAGGCGTGGGCTTCGGAGATATCTTCAGGGAGGGGTCGGTGAAGCTGAAGGCCCGGCTGCCGAGCACCGAGTCGGAGGAGAAGAAGGAGAAGGTAAGTGAGACCATGAATCATACTAAAGGGAAAACAATTTATTCATGTAGTTTCTGCTGTGTGAACACACGGTCATGTGACTCGGTAACCAAACTACTTCTGTTTCTTACGTGATCTAGTAAAAACATTTAACCTTTTTGGCAAACATTGGGTAGAGATGTTTGCCACTCGTGACGCGTTTTGAAAACCCACAGCCGGTCACGTTTCTTTGTTTGTGGCTCCGATGAACGGTCCATCCATCCAACCATCCATCCATCCATCTTTAACCGCCTATCCGGGGTCGGGCTCCAGCGGGGGACCCCAAACTTCTCTTTCCTGGGCCTCATCTACCAGCTCTGACTGGGGGATCCAAGGCGTTCCCAGATATAGTTTCTCCACCTCGTCCTGGGTCCCCAGCAGGGAGGCGCCCAGGAAGCATCCTGACCTGATCCCCAAACCACTTCAACTGGCTCCTTTCAACGCAAAGGAGCAGCGGCTCCACGCCGAGCTCCTCGCGCGTGGCTGAGCTTCTCACCCGATCTCTAAGGGAGATGCCAGCCGCTCTCCTGAGGAAACCCATTTGGGCCGCCTGTACCCGTGACCTAGTTCTTTTGGTCATGACCCATCCTTCATGACCACAGGTGGGGGGAGGAATGAGGATTGACCCGTAGATCCAGAGCTTTGCCTTCCGGCTCAGCTCTGTTTTCGTAGGTGCGGTTCAGTAAAGCGAGTCCAATACCGCCCTGCTGCTCCGATTCTCCGGCCAAGTTCACACTCCATCTCCCCCTCACTTGTGAACAAGACCCCGAGGTACTTGAACTCCTTCATTTGGGGTAAGGACACATTCCCTAAACGTTGGAGGCAATCCATCGGTTCCCTGTTGAGAAGCATGGCCTCAGATTTGGAGGTGCTGATCCTCATCCAACCGCTTGACACTCGGCTGCAAACCTCCCCAGTGAGAGCTGGAGGCTACAGACTGAAGATCCCATCAGGACCACATTATCTGCAAAGAGCAGCGATGAAATCCCAACCAAAGTGCTGCACATTGGAACATATGAGGTCACTTAACAACCCACACGGCCCATTGCTGGTTTATTTTTATGCATTTTCTTGTGGCGACACCGGGGCTACGCACACGTTGACCTGCTGACATAGCACCTAGCGTAGCCTCATTGGCGGCAGCGTGCAACCTGAATCTCTTCTCTCGCCTCCTCTCACCACCAACACGGCTCCCTTCACTCGTCGCATGTCGCATGCTCTCACGCTCGTCCTCTTCCACCTGAGTTTGGGCCTGGTTACTTTCAGCAGGTTGACCGATGCTTTCATTTCTGTTCCTCCCGTTTCTATTTCTTTATTTACGTGTATCTTTGTTTAATCCTGTGACTGACTAGTCATCACTTACAAGCGGTGACATCACTTCCTCAGAAAAAGGTAGAAGCCTCCTGTGTTTCATTGCGTAATTCTTTCTTTATATTCTACAATCCAAAAGGGCCGGTCCATCGTAATTATATGGATTTTTGAGTTGTATCATTCTGTGGCTTTCCAACGGCGTGCGTTCCTATTGTAATCAACCCAAGATAACAGTGCTGTCTTCCGAACTACTACGCCACGTGACGTAGCTTTGTGTACGATTGCTCCATACAGTTATCAGCCTGAATACGAGGATGTAAATAGAGTCCTAAAGCCACATAATGGATCCCTAACAAGGCATTCACTTCATTTTGGGGGATTTTTGATTTCATACCATTCCATTCCCCCCCCGACCCCCGGAGAAGACCCGCCCCTTTTTAATATCCCTTTATCAACCAGAAATGAACCCCATTGTTCGGACACACACCCGTCTCACTGTCGGGACATCCACTCATGTGCAATAAATCATTTCCATCTGTATGGTTTGCTTCATTTTAGCCAATCCCATCATTACCATCCGCTGCAAAGCCCGCCCATCCCAACATGACCGAGTCGCAGAGAGCCGACGGAGACGGCAAATCCAAAGGTAAAGCACCAGATTGTACTGCAGAGGGCGCTTTGAGTGTGTTGTGTCCCCGCTGTGTGTCCAGCATGTGACTTTATTATGGCTGTGTTCATCTCCCTTCTGGATCCTTGTGGGCTTTTTGACTCCAAGTCCTGGTTCTGTCTGTCCTCAGCTAAAGAGTACTGCAAGGTCACATTTGCCTTTGAGGCGACAAATGAGGACGAGCTGACCATCAGGGAGGGCGACATCATCCACATCCTGAGCAAGGTGAGCGTTCCCGCTCCAAGCCGTGGTCTTATTAACTTATTAACTTATTAACTGTTGCCCTCTGTAGGTTTTGAAATTGGGATTTTAAAATGGTTTCTTTGTATGACTGGAAGGAATGTCTAACGGCACAATAAGAAACTTCTGTAGAGTCCTTGGCGCGATCCAACGCCCCCCTTTACGCCCCGAAGCCCCGGGGACTCGACTGGCGTCCCCTGGTTAATAGTCGTGAGAGTTTCCGTCTCATACTTTTTACTCTCCGATTCAAACGTCTTCAGGCTCTTTGCTCATAAGATGAGAAGGACTTTAAAATGTTTAACGGTTTTTCATCAAAACGGCTTGAAGGAGAAAGAGCTCAGAGATGTTTGCGTCCTGGGGCAGTGGGAGCGTGACTCTGTGAGGGAGGGGGGCGACTGACCAGGGGTGTGAGGAGAGACGCAATCTCCTTCAGACTGCAGTAGAACGCTGGCGCCACCCAGTGGAGACACGATGGCTTTGAGCAGTTCCATTATTTCCCCTTGGATTCCGCCTCTGGCTGCAACGTAACGGAAGGATTTTCTTTGGGGATGTGCGGCAGGACACCGGAGAGCCCGGCTGGTGGCGAGGGGAGGTCGGCGGCAGGGACGGCGTCTTCCCGGACAACTTCGTGGTCCTGGTGTCGGAAGCAGAGAAAGAGGTGAACAGAAGTCCGTTCAGTCGTTTATTCTTTTCAAAGCAAAACCAGACAAATGCTCAAGTTCACTTTGGACTGTTGGTTGTACACAAATGTAGTTAAAGTTACATTTACAAAAATAAGTGTTAAAACGGGCCCCACAACCCTCAAGGCCTATTGAATCATGTCTCACTTTCCACCAGTTCAATGTAATTAATTCTCAGGCAGTAAAACCTTGAGGGTGCGTTTGATGACATAATGCCACTGTGGCTGTTTTAATTGGAAAATATTAATTATTTTTTCTACATCGCTGCTTCTGGATGTGCGATTTGTTGCTATTACCTCGTGTTTGAGCAAGTGAGAATGGCGACTCATTCTGCTTGTGCTGGCGTTGCAGACGCCCACGTCGAGAGGGTCGCTGAGGTCGCCTCCTAAGCAGGACGCCGAGGAGGTAAGTGGCTTCCAACCACGGACGCAGGAGGCGGGTTCAGCGCAGGCTGCTGATCACAGATCAGTCGACCCTCTTTGTTCGCTCAGCGTGACATCACATCCACCACTAGACCTTCTTTAGCAGTGGAACCCCTGATCATGTAATCCATCAAAATGATTCTCCTCAGGTCTCGTCTCACGTCTTTTCCTTTGTACGTTTTGAAATGATATGCATCAATCGGAACTCTACACATCTCAACATCAGTGGTTGTTCAATGTAGAGAAGTGATGCTCTTAAGTGCAATTTGAGGTACATTAGTGCTACATTAGTTAGTACCGAGTTGTCTCCACTTATTCATACTGTTGAAATGTGAATAGAGCTCCACTTTTACCAAATGATTACATCAAAAAGTAGAATCCAGTTAAATTGGCTTACGTAGATGTGAATACTTTGACTTTAGTAGCATCTTCTATGCAGGCGAATTGTTCTTCTAGGTTTGGGTGGTGATTTGTGGCTCCCTTTGTGCTCTTCAGCACTTGAATGGCCTCGTTGTGCCTTTGTAGTCATGTGAATCTGCTTCGGCGCTTCGGGGAACTCCACACGTCGTCACACAGCCGCGGCCTCTAATCCGGTTTCCTGTGTTGAAGTAACTGCATAGTACGCGTTTTAGGGACGCTTGGTTACTGTGAAGGGGCAGCGGCGTGTTGGACCCGGTTGAGCAGCCGACCTTCTGGAAGAATAACAAACACTTCTATTGTTGAATGATCAGAAAGTAAAGGCTGGAAAACATGGTGGAACTCAACAGCGCGAGGTCTTGAGGGTCTGTTCTGTGATTTGACCTGTCGTGTTACAGAGGAACTAACAACCTGAAGTCATTTGTCGCAGTGACTCTAAAGGGCACCTTTAGGTGCACCTTTAGCATTCTGCAGTTGAGAATAGTCACAATGACCTCTCCCTCCTTCTCCTTCCAGCAGAAGCCGAAGAAGCCACCACCTCCGTCAAAAAGCCCCGGTGAGTAACCTGTGGCGCCCTCGGCCCGAGCCAGTGGCAGCAGCCAGCTCCTGAATGCATCCTCCCTCATGACAATCACGTGAAACGTTGGACACGCAGATGGGATGATGCTTTTGTTTAAGGATTTTAAGGTCTGTGTCTCTGCTGAATAACCAGCTCGAACAAAGTTGCTTCTTCAGGTTCACCTATCAAAGTAAATAGAAACAACAAAAAGGGTCGGATCCCCCTCACTTTACCAGATGAGAGTAAATTATATTCCCTGTGCCCCATGTTTCTAAAATCCAATCAGAGCTGGAGACGGTCATTCATTTGGTTCGTTAAGTGCTGTAATCCTCATCGGGTCAGATGATGATCAGTCTAGATCATCTCCTGGTGAGAGGAGCAAGCATTAATAATATAATAACAACAACACATGGAAGCTCTCCCAGAGGAGCCCTGTTCCAGAAGTATGCGGCACTTTCCCCTTAAAGGGATTTCTTCAAACATAAAAGTAGAACAAAGCTTAGTTTCATCGTGGAGGTTCAATGTTAATGAGGCGCTGAATAGTTGATCAACACATGCTGTCATCGCTGCGGTCATGAGGAGCAGGGCGGCCCGGTGCTGCTGAGCTGCTTCCTCCTTGAGGAGAAATGTACGCAGGCCAATGGTGAAACAACGTGTCACGCAGGCTAACGGGACTAAAAGGATGCGTGGTTCTTTCTCGCTTCCTAAGGACACCACCGTCTGCAAAATGCACGCTTGCATCATCCCTTTCCTGTCGGCACAGGAAGCATTCAGAACTGTAAACCTCTGCGACGCGTCTCTGTGACACGCGGCTGGTTTCCTTCTTGAAAGTGTGTCTGAGGACCATGTTTGCTTTTTCAGCTCTCAGGCCGGAGGCTCCCAGCGGCGACAAGAAGCTCCATCCCATCAGGCCGGAGGACAGAGGTAGGACTTCCTCACTCGACTAGCGCGCTGTCCTCATGTTGTCCTCTGTGTCCCCACTGCTGACCTTACGGGGGACCATTTACCCAGGAGCCATTCTGTTTCCTTTTGAGTCAACTCGACCTTGTTTCCTTTGGAACTTAGTAGGATAGTGAAAGCAGTGGTTGCTTAGCAACCTGTCCCTTGTGGCCGATTGATTGTGCACACCGATGACATGATGAGTTTTTACTGGCTTCGCTGCTCGAGGTGAGGAAAGCTCAAAGGATTTCATGTCAGGTCTTAAAAAAAGACAATACCACAATATTTGAGCTAAGTAGTGCAAATGCGTAGAAACAAGTTTGCGTTGGAGCGCGGAGCCTTTCAAAGCTCCTGATCAAAGCTGTGACTGCATCATCGGCCGAGCTTATGTGAGGGATACGACCGTTTCTGTGGCTCATCTGAGTGCAGTGCGATGGCGTAGCCACCTGTCAATCACAGTGAGCCCGCCCTAAAGCCTTCCCTGCCTCATGTTCTATGGGACTGTGGAAATGCAACATCCTTCACTAAATCAACACCATGCTGCACTGGAAAAAGACTCCGAGCATAAACTCGTGTTTACTGCGTTTACCGAGGTGACACAAACCCAGCAGCAGCTTGTTTTATCACTGCACAAAACCAATGGACTTTAAGGTGAAATGAGGTTTTCAGCGCCCGGTTTCTCCTCTGCGCTTCTGTTATCGTTCCACTCCGCTCTGCTCCGTGTTTCCAGTTGACAGGCCGGCGCCGGATCCTAAACCATCCAAGCCTGCGGCGCCGATGGTCCCGCCCAAGAAGCCTGTGCCCCCTCCTGGCAAAGGGCGGCCGGGGGGCTTCCCGCCCAAGAGGCCGGACAAGCCCCTCGCTCCCTCGCCCAACCTCAAGTGAGTCCCTGACGGCGGCGCGCGCAGTGAGCCCGTACCTGCAGCAGTACCACTGACCCGGTCCTGCTCGTCTTCATCCACAGGCACAATGGAGAGGTTCCGTCCACGAGACCAAAGTCCGACTTGGAGCTGTTGTTGCCCACTAAACCCAAAACGCTGTCGGGGGAATTGGGGGAGAAGCCCTCAGATGCGGGTACGTATCCAATACTGGACCGCGTGTCAAATCCTGAGCAACGCAGGCCATTGGTTCTGGTGGTCTGTGATTATTCAAAGTGCAAAACCGATTGGCGGTGAAACCGAATGTTCCACGAGGGAGACGAGATGAGTTCTCTTCACGCTTTGCAGTCGTTTTCAATAGATCAGTCCCCCACATGATGTTTGCTGATTCCTATCCTCAAATCCACTGAATGACATATTCATTCTGCAGTATCCCAACACATGCCGGGGATCACACCAAACAACCAGCACATTCCTCCCAAATTAATTCAGCTAAGCTAAACTAATTTGCTAATTTTGGGTTCAACCCCCCTGAGACGCGTCTTGCTTGAAACGCATACATGGCCTCCAGTAGGTGTACTTGGACCCACAGCGGAGTTTTCAGGGATACGCAAACTTCCACCACAAGTACTCATTTCTTCGTTAGTTTCTGCCCCTCTCCGGAGAAAAGTCAAAAAGGACGAGCTAATTGTTGAGCTTCATCTGGTTCTTTTCCACCCGAGAGTGCTCCATGTGCTAAAACACACAGTCTCTCACACACACACACACACACATCCGTTCTCGCCTTCGGCCACATGCGATTCCTTTCCAACTGCAGCAAGTTTGCCACTTTGAAGCTGCTAAGTGCTGTTACACAGCGGCCGCCAGAGGGACATCACACATTCTGTCCTCTGCTTACACACACAAACAAATTGTGTAGTACTGTGATTTGTCTCCGAGGCCTTTATTTCCCGTTTTATGGTGTTTCGTATGTTTTATGTTCACTTCTTATTGATGCAAAGTTTACACAGAAATAATTCTTTACTGCAACGAGCTTCCTGGTTGACGGCGTCCATGTTCCGCTCGCTAATCGCCCCCCCTCTGCTCCGCACAGACCTGATGAGTTTCGAGGAGATGTCGTCCACCTCGGAGAAGCTCTCTCACCCCACTGCTAACAGGCCAAAGATGCCGGGCAGGAGGCTGCCAGCCCAGTTCGCAGGAGGACTTTCGGTGAGTGCTCACCTGCACCACGGATGGAGCTCCACTGGAAGTGATCACATGACCGGGGCGTTTGGGTTCTGAACACCCGGGTTCACTCCAGTTCAGAAAGGCAGCCGGAGCTGGTCATGAAGCGGTCCTCGTTCCTAAAGCTTCGGGTTGGGTTTCTTACCGATTAGCTTCAGCTGATCAACACATTCATTGCCAACGGCTCCAATGACACTTTTGAATCTTAGTAACTTACCGACCATCAACCTAATATTATTCTCACCTATTTGAACAGCGTCATTCTTTTTATTGGATGAACAGGTTATGAACGTTAATCCAGCCACTCTTTAAAACGGTCTGTTTCTATTGTCCTGCTCTGTCCTTAAATGTGACTACAGCGGGTGCTGTTGGTCGCTGATGGGCAGGTGTCAAAGTGTACGGACGCTCCCGTCTTCTCTGCGTCACTGGCTGAAGGACAGGTGTCCTCAAGGGGCTCTTAGTGCTTGCAACACTAGAAGAGAGATGTGCAAGCACAGTCAATCTACCAAGTAGCACTCCATTGATTTTCCTTTCACCCTGAAGTCCCTCGGCTCTCTGTTCCACATCTCACTCACTCACTCACTCACTCACTCACTCACCCCTTCACTCACCCCTTCACTCACTCACTCACTCACTCACTCACTCACTCACTCACTCACTCACTCACTCACTCACCCCTTCACTCACTCACTCACTCCCACAGTAGCTGTCAGGAGTCTCGGTAAGTTTAACCTGAATCGAACTCTCTCCCCTCGCAGCCCACCAAGGAGGTGAGCGTGGAGAAGTCCTTCAAGATGGATGACGTGGATGCTGCTGCTGCTGCTGCCAAACCCAAGCTGACAGAAACCAGAAAGGTAACCGAGCACCATTTAATGCTTTGCTGCGACGTCTCACCATGAGCCAATCACAGGCAGCAGAACCGAGGTTTCACGTACACACACCACAAAAACAGCCAACAGCTGAATGAGCAAAGATCCACTCCAGTGGAAACATCCGTAGCTCACAGCTACTTGTTGAAGACCTGCATCTCAACGAGGTAATAAAACACACCAGGAGTCACTCGATGGGGCGCGACCGTTAATAGAGAAAGGGTTGCGTGGAATGGTTACAGCAGCACCTCCCACCAGGACCGTCCTAATGACCCCTGTAAGAGGAAAATATACATCATGCATTCTTACAGACGCAACCTTTAGTGGATTCATTGTCGTTAAATAATATTTAGTTGCCAGCAGGGGGCACTGCGTCATGCTTACAGGATCCATTGAGCGCCTCCAGGGACGGCACATCAGGAGGAGGAAGGGCGATTGGTTAGTTGGATGGGAAGTTCTTCTGTGTTGGGTCGAGCAATGCTGCATCCTTCTTGCTTTGATTCCACGTCCCTCCTGAGGGCGAGTACTTGATGTCCAAGGATGCGTCGTCCCCGTCCGTCTGACTGTGTCCAGTGTTTTCGCCCTCGCAGCCTTCCACCAGCGCGTTATCCCAGACGGCCGACTGCATCAGCGCCGAGGCGCCGAGCCGGGAAAGCGCCGCGCCGGCGCTGGGGGCCGCCGAGGCCAACGCCGAGCTGGACGAGCTGAGGCTCCAGATGAAGCAGCTGCTGACGTCCGTGGAGCTGCTGAAGGCCCAGCAAACGTAACGCCTCATCGCACAGCAGCACACAGTGCTACGTTCACACAAGCTGTGGTTCCAATAACGCTGCTTTAACATTATTACAACATTGGGACGTTAATCCATCAACATGGATTAATAGATAGTATCTGGTTTACTACCATCGTTACTCATTTTAAAAGTATTTATATTGACATGATGAAACTTGTGTTATAATACAGACATTTAGCTTTGTCAGTTTGTTGCCATTTCACCATTATTTTCATTTCAAATGAAAGCATTATATTGGGATTTTTTTGTTAATTGAATCTTCAAAAAACACACATTAGTCTTAATTCTCTATATACTGCCACACGCACACTAATGTGTGTGTGTGTGTGTGTGTGTGTGTGTGTGATTCACTTCCAGGAGAGAAATGGCGGCGCTAAGAGGGGAGCTGGACGAGGAGAGAATGAAGCGCGTCGCCCTGCAGGTAACATCCATCGCCATAGCAACACGCTGTGCAGTCTGCATTCTTTACTCCCGTTGGACATTACGGTCCCCCCCGCCTCGTCCCCCCCCAACCGCACGCTAACAACCTAGAAACTAGTTGTTATGGAATCCATCTTTGAATCAAGAAAGTATCATTCTAGTCATTCTAGGTTCAAGTGTTGAAATACTTCCCAGCAGTAAAACAATCATTTACAGTAATACTGCTGCCCGGGGGGGGGCGTGGGGGCAACAGCCCTCTCTGGCAGATGAGTTGTTGTTCTGCACTGTACTGAGCGCGTGTGTGTCATTGTGTCCTCTCAGATGGAGATAGACAAACTGAAGCGGACCGTCCACTCGACGTGAAGCCGGCGTCCCGAAGAACGGCGGCGTGGAGGCCGGCTGGGACGGGGGGTCACGGGGGGGGCGGGCTCATCATGAGAACCACCTCGAACACAATCCTTCTTTTCCTGTCGGTGACCAAAAAAATAAACTCTTTTGTATTTGTAACATTTACACTTTTGCACATATAGAAACAATATCAAAAGAAAGATGTAATTAATCTACAAAGGTCTTTTTTTGCCAACAAAACATAAAAACCTTAAGGCCTTACTTCCTCCTACTGCGCGCTCTCCCTCTCTCTCTCTCTCGCCCTCTCTCTCTCTCGTGTCACTCCAGCGTTCCCTGAACCCCTCACCCGGGGGAGGGGAGGGGGGAGTCGCTCTCTGTACTACTGACTTTGTGTAAAGCAGGGAAGCGCTTGTTTTCCTCGCCTCATGTATCTGTCTCGTATATTTTTTAATGATGCACAAATGTTTGAAAATGAAAACGTTTGATTCCAGTGAAACGGTTGATTCTTAGCGGATGACTCTTTGCTGCGGCGCCTTGGGAGGGAGAGCTCGGCGCTCTCCAGTGTTTTATAGGGGGTTTCCGTGGCATTGCCACCCAGGGTAACACTACTGTGCCTGTTGTTCTATAAAGTGTTTGTAGCGGGAGCAGACCTGCTGTCTGCACGTATATATCCTATATCTCTATTTTCTAAGTGTATTGACCTGCCTGGATCCTCATCTGGGCCTTTTATATAGCGAGCCTTCTCGCTCGCAGGAACCGTTCTCAGAAGCTGTACCTAGTGTAATACAGATGAACACACACACACACACACACACGCTCTCTGATTGGGGGGTCTGGTGTGTCTCCGCTGTGTGCTGCTGTGCACGATAATCAGTGCGTCCGCTAGTGAGTGGATGCAGTGGGAATGAAAATGAACTCAATGCGTCGATATTTTACTGGTGTTTCTGTAATGTCTCACATTCCTCGTTCTGTGTGTGGAAAATTCCCCGGGTGGAGTTGGTGCATCTTAGCAGCAATCGCTCTGCGTCTGTCTGCATCTTTGAATCCAAACTGGAACGCGTCTGATTATCAAATGTTCTGCAGAGAAACCGCTGCGCTCATGCGACCCCCTGATTTTAAATCACTGAAAAATATCAATATCTAACGTGTTCATTGTGAGCAGAGTTTTAAATCTAGTTTTCTGTCCGATAGGAAAGTGATAAAATCAACATTGTCATCTTAATTTCAAGGTGGATATTAATAAATTAACTTTATTTTTGACAGAAGATTTACGATCAAATATCAACTATTTGTAAGAAGTGTGTTCTCAGTTCTGCCCTTCATATGGAGAATAGTTGATGTTCCGAGCTGCAGTGTTTGACGTCCTGCACATTCGCTCCTCGTTCAGGCTGCTGCTTTCTGGATGCTAATCTTAGTTTGAAGCATCCTTAAGTGGATTCCTGTCACTGCGAGAGGTTCAGGGCTAAACGCTGTGGAGGAGCTAATGCAGAGCTGTGGATGGAGAGCCGTGTGCTGCATGATGATCAGGTGTGTGTGTGTGTGTGTGTGTGTGTGTGTGTGCCGGCCTACGGCCTCCGTGATCTCTGTATGATCTCGGTATTCAGCCGCCTCACACACAACACAAGCCTCCTTCTGTGAACATCTCATCTTTCACTGATGTCTTAAACAAGTGTAACTTTTAAATCCTGCTCGGGCTTCCTTGCATGTGTCGGCTGTGTGCGTGTGTGCGTGTGTGCGTGCGTGCGTGCGTGCGTGCGTGCGTGAGTGAGTGCTTTCACATTCTGACCAAGTTGATGGTGCATATCGGACCTTAAACTAATGGCTACGTGTAATATCTGTAATGCAACATAACAGTTTGACATCAAGACGAAGACAAAGAAATCTGTGCACATTGATAACATGATTTTTTTTGTGTTTGTTTACAAGAGCTGTATCCTTGCATGAGCTGAGATTCTGTTCAAAGGCTGAATAAACATCATCATTATTTACCGTCATGGTCTTATTTTGTTTGAATTCTGCACCACTAAAGTTTTCAACGACGGTTTTACTTTTCTCACGCTTGAAAAAGATGAATTGCTAAAGACCATTTTGTGGAGTTGAGTGGCAGGTATGGATGCCTCAGAGGGAGGCGGGTCTTAGGTGACTCAGTCACGTGGTGGTGACAGGAACGTAGTAAGTAGGCGGTCTAAGGCTATTTTATTCACATTAAACATCGGATGAAGTTTTTATTTTCTCAAATAGAAATGATGCTGAGTAATTAATGAATTAGTCTGCTATGCTAGTGTAATATAATGTAATGTTACCCAGCTTGTTTAATAGCTTGTTGGAAGTTCCCCCACTGAGTGTGTGTGTATGTATATGTGTAGGGTATTGGGGTTTAATCTCGTTTGTGATAGAAAAACACAGGATTGGAACACACATATGCATGTGTACATATGTGTACTATATAACGGGATTAATTGCACTTTCAGTGTTGTTTGTTACAAATAACTTTGGAAGAGATTTTAAATAAATAATTCCACGTTAGAGTTTGCAACCTAAGCAGTTGCTGCTGAACGTGAGCTGAGAATCCAACAGGTTCCCTGTGAAGCACTCGGAATGAATCTGGGCCGACTTGGCGAGCTGAGAAAGCAGCTGCATCAAGATGCTCAAAGTTTGGATCATTTCACCTCAAAACATCCAATAACTTCATTTTTTTTTTTTTTTTTTTACACCTCTTATAGTGCAGGAAAAGTAGCGGAAGGCTCTGAAAGAGGTGATAATTCTACTTCAGCACCTTTTTAAAGAAAGAAAAAAAGAAAAGTGACTTCCTCTGTCTTTGTCTGTCTTTTTGATGGTCTGATTTCAGTCAATCACAACAGCAGAGAAGATCTCTCTCCAGTCTGTTGGCTCTATGACATTAAGGAATAAGGTAAAGATCAGAAGGTAAAGAGTCCTCTTTACAGAAGCAGAAGTTGAATGGAAAAACATTGACTCCATTTGTAAGCCTTATTTATTCTTGACGTCTACAGGGGCGATGATACCGAAGACGTTCGTCACACAGTTTATGGTGGAAGGCCAGTGGAGTTTAAGTAACCACCCATTCACAGCTATTGAAACGCTGATGACAGCAGCCATCATAAAAGGACACTAATCATCCATTCAATAAAACATATGGAGGCATTTGGGGTTAAGCGTCTTGCCCAAAGTCACATCAACATGAACTTGGGATGGAGACGCCGATCCTCTGATCGAAGGAGGACCTTTGCTTCCCACTGAGCCCGGAACAGTAAGTCTTTCAGTGATTATTGACGGGTTATTGGCCTTTTCAGTTGAACGCTTCATGGAGCGATGCTCATAGATCTTTGCTCTTCACCCCCGGTTGATTGACGTTGGCCCTGGAGGACCCTGCTGTTGAGCCCATGAACTGGCCAGCCAGCAGCAGGGTTGTGTGTCTCTTTTGGTGCATCACCACCTTATATGTGGATGTCCAATCAGGCCTGATGGTAAATGTGTGAAGAAATAGATTTGCTGCTGTGGATTTCTACTGCTGCAGCGTTGCCTGGATGCGAAGTGTCAAAGCTGAGAATTTGACAAAAGTCACATCAGGTGAAGCTTTTAATGCAGTGGTTCTCAAACTGTGGGGCGCGACCCTTTGGTGGAGCGCGGGGATATTACAGGTGGGGCGTGAGCAGTGGGCGAAATGGAGATATTTTTTTTTACTTTTTAGAAATTCCTTAAAATTATTATTCTTGTTTTATTTATAATCCGTTATTAATCCCACCTGGGAAAGGATTCTCTGAGTTTTACCCATCCTCGGTAATTAAGGAGCAGTGAGCTGCTGGGAACCACTGGGGCTTCAGCGTCTCGCTCAAGGACACTGAGACAAACTGTAAAACATCAGAGTCCTGTTTAGTTACTTACTTCTTCTCTTTAACTCAAAGAGCTCTGACGAGTTTTAGATCTGAACTTAACGGTTCAAGTTAAACTTAGTTAAATTTACAGTAATGCTTTGTGTTGACTTCTTTGAGATGTGTTCATGTTAATTGAACTTGGCTCGTTAAGTTATCAGTTTAAGTGAAAGACTGAAAAAGGCTGGAGTGTTTGTGTTTTAGGTAAACTGTCTTTTTAAACCATGGTCAGGTTGAAGCCATAATCTACTGGTTTAAGCACTGCAGAACAGTCATATACTTAAATCCCAATAAAAGAACGGACTATTTCCACCGGCGGAGGGACACTCCTAACCTGACGACCTCCAGTGAATCGAGGCGCAGCAAGTCACCGCTACTTTCCACCTGAACAGAGGATTCTTTTCTCTTTGCTTGCAGTCACAACACGTCATTATTTCCATGAGAATGAGCGCGGACCCTTTTGTTACGTTTGCCGTGGTCGGGTACGTCCACATGTGCTAACAGCATCCCCGTCACAGCTTATGCCTTTGACCCTGAAGGGCGGTGACCTGGAGGTGAACAATGGATTACTTGTGAGTGTCAGAGCTTCCAGATATCTTTGCCCTCACAGATGCTTCGCCTTGAGGCAACATGTGCGTTGTGAGGTGACTCGCTGCTTAGTATCCATAACGGTGTGTCCGTCATCTCTGGTTAAACGTTTTAAACATAAATTCATTACAGAATGTGTTTGGATCAACGCGTTCTCCTCCAAATTAGTCACATACTGATGCTTTGTCACTTTCAATTAGACTGATCAAATGATTAGTGAATAATATCACTTAGTTTACTCCAAGGAACAAATATATATCTATAAACTGTTGCATGTCTGCCCTACTAGGCCATCACACTGCCAGAACAGTTTAAAACAATTCCCTTTTGATATTTTTTTACCAGAATAAAATACAACTATTAATTCAGTTATTTTTATTCCTTAAATGTATGTAAATTCCGCTTAAAACAGTGGAATTTACATTATTTCCTCAAACTAAAGACATCCATTTACAAATATTTACAATCTCTATGATCACAGTTGAGCAGCTTGTAAATTAATTTCATTATAATTTAATCTGATCATCTGGTGTGTAAAACCAGACGGTGCGTCGTTACAATGATACTAAACACTTTGTGGGCAACTTTCTACAATTGAAAAAATACCCAATATTTCCTTGGCAATGACAATGTCAGACTTTAACATTTTGTGATTCATGGATTTACAGTGATACTTCTAGGCTGCAAAGTAACACATTTCCAACTATATCTCACACAATTATGTAAATGTCAACTATCATAGCAAAATTCTTCTCAAACATTATTTGTTTTTAATAAATAAATATTAGATTTTTAAATGTCATCTAAAAAAAGAATTATTATAGTTTTGCATGATGTATAAAATGAAAATAACCCTACTTGGCAGTACACCTCTGCCTGATAACGCTTTTAATTAAGACCCACGGCAAACATTTTATCTACACAGTCCGTTCCATCTCTTAGAGAGCGTTATGAAAAAAATAACACCAATTAAAACAAACCCAGATACAAAGTTATGAACAACCAATTGACAAAGCCATCAGAATTAAAATGAGAGACCTGCGAGATCTGACGAAAAGTGGAGGTAGTGGTTCGCCCCCTGGAGGTAAGTTTGCCCCTGGCGTCATTGTGTTGGTAGTGTTAGTGTGCAAACATCTAACCATCTAAGGGTGCATCAGGTGATTGCAGCAACCTTTACCTCATCCCATTCATTTCAATGGATGAAAGTGTTGTGATCAAGCGGAAAACAAAAACATCCCCCTCTAAACTCAACTACACCACAGGAATTTCTTTCCTTCAGAACATTTGGGATCTTTGTTGCATGGGGGTATGCTGCTTGGTTTGTATGTGCACAAAGTCACATGTAAAGCTGTAGAGAGGTGAGGTCCAGTTTAGACTGTGTTAATGCTTATTAGATAAACATTCACAATGTCATCAGGAGTTTCAGAGAGACATCAATACCAATGTTCTCTTTCCTAATAGAAGGACGGTTCTGTGCTGTTGATTAACACCCGTCCTCCTCACATGACGGCAGGAGTGATGGCTGTGCTTCATCAGCCGTCTCATTTTGAAAGTGGGATTGCAAGTCATTTCTTGATTGGATGAACTTTAAAAACCTAACATGAAAACCAGCAGAGTCAGGAAGCGGGCAGGAAAGATCACTGCAGACCTCCACAGCCTGGACACGACCCTCTGTATGCAGAAACCACGCGACACGGGAACAGCTTCTTCCCTCAGCACGTCTCCCTGAAGAACACACTTTACCCTGCACTTTGTCCTTGTTGTTCAGTTTATGTTCATATACGTATATTTATACATACTTTTGGACTCTATATCTATATTGTATAGTCGTAAAAATGTCTATACTTACATTAGTTTCTTCTAGAGTGAAGTAAAGAAGGCGTTTGGGGGGGTGGAGCTAGAGTGGGTTACATAAGCAGCATACAAACAGCATGTGTGACCTCAGAGTGCACAGTAGAGTTACATAAGAGGCCGGCCATATGGATTAAACCAAACTATATATTGTCAGTCACAAAGTGCTGAAGTAAAAGTCAAGGCAAGGCAATTATATTTGTATAGCACATTTCAACAGCAAGCCAATTCAAAGCGCTTCACATGAAACGATGACAAACATCAGAACATAAAGCAAGGAGATTTACAAACAACTAAGAACATGGAGACATAACAGAAAAACTGTCATTAAAAAAAACTAAAAATATAATCAATTAAGGGCAGCAACAAAGAGAAAAGTCTGGGCAGACCTGCAGCTTTCTGGGACTTAATTCCAGGTGTGTGGAGCAGAAGAACTGAACGCTGCGTCTCTGTTAAGTTCTGACTCTGGGAACAGAAAGTAGACCTGCCCTGACAAGGGTTGGTGGCGGTTCATCACGATCAGCAGATCAGAAATGTGTTTTGGCCCTGAACCATTCAGTGCTTAATAAACCAACAGCAGGATTTTGAAGTCCACTCTTTGTTTGACAGGCAGCCAGTGTAAAGACCTGAGAACTGGGTGATCCGCTCCCCTGGTCCTAGTGGGGACTCAAGCTGCCGCTTTCTGATTTAGCTGTAGCTTTTTCATTGACTTTTTACAGAGACATGTAAAAAAAACCTGTTACAGTAGTCAGGTCTACTGAAGATAAATTCATTGACAGGTTTTTCCAAATCTGGTTGAGACATACAGTAAGTCTCCTAATCCTTGATGTATCTTTAGGTGATAGTAGGCTGAATTTGGAACGGTCTTGATATGACTCTCTGGGGTTGAGGTCTGGATCCATTATTAAAGCTAGACTTCGTGTTTTTTAACATCAGCGATTGAAGCTCAGCGCTGACTTTCAATTGTTATTGATTGATTGATCATTGTTACCAAAAACAATTGTCTTTAATTGGAGAATGTGTTGGCACATCCCGTGGTTGATTTGTTCAATGCGTTTACCCAGCCCCTGTATTGGATTGTATTCCCCTGATGATATAGTTGTATAGATTTGTGTGTCATCTGCCTAACTATGATTACACACTTTGTTATTTTCCATAATCTGAGCCAATGGTAGCATGTAGATTTTAACCTTGGGGAACACCACATGACATTTTCTTCAGCTCTGATGTGTAATTAGCTACATACACAAAATATTCTTATTTCAAGTAGGATTCAAACCAGTTAAGTGCTGTGCCAAAGAGTCCCACCCGGTTGCTTAGTCTATCCAGTAGAATGTCATGGTCGACCGTGTCAAGTGCTGCAGAAGGCATCAAAGTTATTTGAGGCCAAGAAGTAGTTCAGCTGTTGAAAATCCACTTTTCCTTTGTTGTTGTATACATTCACTGACCAAAATAGTCCCCATCAACTGTAGTTTGTAGCTGTTTTAGAAAACCCCTGAATAGTTACTTTAAAATAAATAATTTTGATTTTGCATCCAATTTGCTACACTGGAAAGAAGAAGAAGAATATATATATATATATATATATATATATATATATATATATATATATATCCAGCTTCCATACATACATACATAATGTATATAACATTTTAAGTGTGTATGGAGAGTTGTGGAGTCTCACAGCCAGACGCTGTCAAATGGACTGTGAGATTCAATTTGAACTCTAAGCAGGTGTTTTATTTATATTGTCCAAATCTTGTCAGTATTAAATCAACACTCAACAAAGGGTTAACAATTTAACTCGGATTAAGTGTCGCAAATAGATCTGATCTTGACTCCAGCTCTTTTACAATTGACTTTGTAACAGTTGAATCAGCTTTTTACAGTGTGATTTACTCTGCACCTCAACACTGGAAAATTAACTCGAAGAATTTTGCTGTGTATGAGCTGACTGAACAGGCAGAAGGTTCCATTAAAGGTGTTGAAAACTAAAAGGACTAAAAGGACTCTGACAGGAGATGCCGCCATGCATGAAGCACCAGATATCATGGGAATTCATGTCATAAGACTTCAGCGCCTGAAGAAAGCAGAAGAGGATTATGTATGTGACATTGAGGAGGGATACAAATGGAAGAACTTGCAAACTATACGACAGAGAGGCAGAATGGATTTCTTTTGGGGCCTTTAACATTTTGATATTTGGCAAATAAACAAAATAATTTAAATACCACATCATCAGTGGCTGCGGGGGCCGTTTTAACAGTCGCACACGCAAATAAACATCAAATATAATACCAAACAAAAAAGGTTTTCCCCTGTGTGATCACCCAGTGTGAAAGCAATTAAGTTAATTATCAAGTACACTATGGGCGGATGTAATTTATTCAAACTTGTTAGCTAATCAAACCAATTTTATGTAAATACACAGAATTAAAACTAGAGTTTACATTATATATGTGCATACAAAAAAGCGTGACTAGAAATAATAAATCTGCCTCTAAAATAACAATATAAACAAGAATGAAATATAAACTACCTCTCAAACTTGGATGTGCTTCGGGCCAAACTGTCAGACCGTCAGATACAGGCAGTGTGAGACGGGGAAACGGATGTCAGAGCGATGCACCTGATGCCACAGTCGACCATCTGCAGCCCTGAGCAAACCCCCATCACTCGTCACTGCTGGCTGCTCTCCGTGTTTGAAGTGGAAATCCATAAGAAAACCAACGAACATTTCACTTGTATCTTTGTAGCTGTGAGTCTTAACTAAAAAAACCAGGAGAGACGATCCAGCTGTTCAGGTTCTCTCAATCTATCGTTCACCAAATGATCTTCAAACCTTTTGAGCTTCTTAGGATTCCTTTGAGCAATAGAGGCGCCAGAAGAAAGGTTTTGCATTTTATGTTTCTGAATCTGAAATGAGTTTCATAGGTACCTTTTATTGACTCGTCAATCGAAACATCAAAACATAGCCAACATCCCTGGGTGGTCCCTCTGTCCAAATGGACCATCACGTAGTCCTTTTCTGGAAGACTTCTATACAATAAAACTCCTATTTGCCATCAGAAAAAATGCATGTTCAAAACACGTGCAATGTTTTTTCAGTTTGCAGCAAGGTCGCAAGCAGCTCTGTCAAGGAGGATGTGTTTTAGCTGCTTTGCGATCTGAATGACACAGTTGTGGCTATCAGACATTGTTCAGAACAAGAACCTGTTTGTGATAATGAATGGTTTAAAAAAAAGGCAAGAAATACATTTATTTTTATCTGGAGCGAGCAATGAAAACCCAGGAGTCTCACAGGAAGATGTAGATGGTTGGCCAGTGTGGCCCCAGTGGGGCCCAATGATCCAGCACAAAGAAGCCTGAGTTAAATAAGAGATGGAGGGAGCGATAGAGGGGGGCGCACAGTGGTGCTGTTGGGACACAAACAATATGTAGTTATTGAGAAGCAGTCATTTTCAGAAAGTTATTATAGTTATTATTCCTGAGGGCAAGACGACTACGCTGAAATCAAACATGGAGATTGCTGTAATGAAAGGATCAGGAACTAACTAAAAGTGGGCTTTAAAGGTCTCAACAGAATCAGACTGTCTGATGTCCAGGTCTCTCAGGAGGGAGAAACATAGCCCACCCTACTGCATCCCCAGGTGGTCCCTCTGTCCCAATCGACCATCGTGTATGTCATGCGGTTGGGCCGTTGCTCCCGAGCCAGGCCCTTCCTGTCCCACCGTCGCCAGAGAGGCCGGCGCCGCAAGCCACGCAGCCGTCGCCAGAGAGGCCGGCGATCCAGACCCCGCCGCCGTACTCCGCAGTCTTGTCCTGTCTCCCCTTGTGATTGTCTTAGTGATTCCACCGGTTTCCAATCACCTGCACCTCCCCTGTGTATTTAAGTCCTGTCAATCTGTCGTCCAGTGTCGCGTCATTGTCTAACGTCTGTGGTAGTTGGTGGTTCCTGTTCCTGTGTCTCCTGTGAGTTTTTTGTCCTTTTGGAAATCCTGTGTTTGCCTTTTTGGATATTAAAATCCCTTTTTGTTTGCAAGTCTGCGCTTGTATCTCCCTCCTTCCGGTCCGTACCTCCACCCCGTAGACCGACCCTGACAGTGTAGTCCTTTTCTCAAAGACTTACAATCAAACTCTTATTTGCCATTAGATGGATCTTCTCCGCCCCCTTGACATCCTCCGCTTGTTCAGAACCAGACAAGGCAGCACACACACAAAAAACAGCACTGACCTACTTATAAAAAGGACTCATTTCAGCAGTGCGACTAAACGATCTTTCCATGGATTTAGCGACAAACTTTTATTTTCTTTCTGAACTAAGTACTTTACGTAAGAAGTGGACGCAGTCATTGTGACGTCACCATTGGTTTGTGGAGGCTGTTTCGAAGCCTCCATCACTTACTGAAGGAACATCATGCTGTATTTAAGAAGACTTGAAACTATAGATTTAGGCCATACACTGATGTGCAGTCTCTACAGAGGGAATAAATGATGTTTGAAACAGTCCTTTTCCCATAGACTTCTATACAATCAGACTTCACTCTTCCGGATGGGCTTTGTTTGACTGGTCGCCGCCGGCTTACAATCAAACTCTTGGTGTTTAAACTCTTCTTCAGTGAATAAGAGGCACTTACCTGAAACCTCACTCCAATCAACAAAAGCGTGCTGTCAGACCACGAGACATTCAGCTGAAGACAAACGGAGCAAATAAGCTTGTTGAGCATTTGTGCTGCTTGTTGTGGCGCCCCCTGCTGTGGAGGCAGCAGCCTTCCAGTGGGATAGGGGGTCGTGGGCCGGGTTTGCTGATTAACGGCACCTGGGCCCGGTGCCCTGCGATTAAAAGACCCCGACCCATTCATGCTCTCTCCCTCTTCTCTCCCCAGCAGACGTCCTGTGGTGTGGTGCTGATTATTCGTTGATTTGTATTAAATAAAGAACATGTAGATCCTCTGAAACCAGAGCAACTCCATTCTTGTTATGGCCCAAAGAGCCAGGTCACGTGTTTTATTACTGGACACAAACAAATAGACCTTTTTCCCTGTGCACCTTTGGCAAGTTGATCGCAGGAAGGTGAAAATTACAGTTTCAATGTCGTTTCAGAGAATGCAGGTTTAAGGCAACCTTCTGTGAAGTGACATCGCATCCGTCTAACTGTCCATTGCACGACCACGGCCTGTGGTCTCATTCTAAGTGGATGCAGATCCGGCAGGATGATGCAATACGTCTTTAATGATGACAGCAAACCAAAGGCGTTCAATAGACTCAGCGCAGGAAGGGTGACAGCTTTAGGTTCAGCCTTTGTGTCACACACAGCGGGAAGCACACACTCCGCTCGCCTCAGTCTTCGTCCCTCCCCACCTGTCCTTGAAATGCAGTCCTTTGATAATCATCATCACAGGTTTGCCTCCGCACGCTGCCATCAGATAACACGGATGGTGGCGAGCACGTTCTCGGTCGTCAGCTGGCATCTTGAACAGTAAGTTAATACATTCCAATGCTGAACATGAAAACAAAGGACTCTAAGTGTGTCCTTCGTGCTGTAAACAGGAAAACGTTTATGAAAGGTTTTAAATGTCCCCTCGAGTGAGATGTCTTCATTAGTTTCTCAAACATCTTATTCTGTATTCTCACACTCATTTGAACCTTCTTTTAAAGAGTAACGATACAATTAGGAGCAAACGGGTCCTTGAGGTCAGCCTGGTGTTTGTCACAGTAAACATTGGAAGAATATTTCCTATTATCTGATCCATGTCACTGTTCCACTGGTGAGCTCATCCACCCAGCTGCACGCACCACAGGAAACGCTACCGTTTCTCTACAAAATAAAGGTCCGAAGGCTAGATTTACCTCATCAAAGTGTTACTCATCTCCTCGATCATATTTTACATCTGCGGATTCCTATATTATAAGCCAAAAAGTCAAAAATAGATGCAATACTCCATTTGATTGTTGACACTCCAGTTATCCAATAATACGATAGTTCTCTGAAATAGTAAAACAACAAACAATTGTAGTTAACAGTATTAACTATTTGTTATGCAATTACTTGTAAGACCAGTCAATCAATGATGTCAATCAATGATTGTGATGCAGTTACTTTTTATTAAATTGTTATTACATCAAACATCAGAAAGTGGTGGTGATTATATGTCAGTAGTTTCAAAAGCATGAATATGAAAATGGGCTTTTATTGTGAAGGATTTCACCGGAATATGCGACTCTTTCAGTGTAAAAAGATATTTGACTTATAAAAGTGATCGGAGCGCCGGGCGCGCGGACTTGATGCTGAAGCACCGGAGTATTTGCGTCCGTTTGTCGGCTCTCTGTGCTCCTCGTGCCCGCGCAGGACGCTTCGTTTGAGGGATTAAACCGCGCGCGGGACGGAAGCTGGCCGCTGAAGGAAAGGTGAGTGAGGACCTTCACCTTTAGGAGCCTTCGGGTCCGAGTGCGTCTCCTCAGGATTCCCTCAGGATTCCCTCAGGATTCCCTCGGGTCCAAATAGAATAAAGTAAAATCTCCTGACGTCATTAAGAGCGTGTGTATTTTCTTTACTGTGTATTAGAATAAACTGCGCTTTCACTTTACCCTCTTTTTACAGTCTTAAAATGGTATTTTTAAGATTGAAACAGGTGTGTTATGAAACCCCCCCTCATAAAGATGAGGAGAAGCTATGAACTCGTGTTAAACTTTCTCAGTGAGAATTATTTTTAGGCTGACAACATATTTCAGCTGCGTTTATTTATTTTTGCTCTTCTGACTTCATCATGTCCCCATCGACCTTAAGCAAACAAAATGTCGATGGACCAGACCAGATATCTGTAAAACGTGTTGGGGGAAGTTTCATTGAATAAACTTCAATTTGCGTTATCACCTAAATATATCAAAAGTGCATACGACATTCAGACAAAAAGCTCTCTTTGGTTAACATGGACACTTGTAAAACCTCTTCCGATCCGTCTGAATATTCTCCCTCACTATACAAACACTGTGTTTTGTCGCCACTCTCTGCTAATGAGTGTGTGTCTGCTCATCTCATCTGAAGCCACCATGTGATTATCAATCGGCTGCACACTTCCTCCCTCTGAACACACAGGATTTTATTGCGGTAAACATGGTTTTGCTCTCGGCGAAGTCCAGATTTTCATTGGAGATTCTAACCAGCCAGCTAACAAATGACATGATAAATAAATGGTATCGGCACTGTTTAAAGAATTTGCTAGAAAGCATCATGAGGGGGTGAGAGGGTGAATCGCCCAAGCCCAAGGCTCGAATAGCTCAGAGATGAATGTGCGTAGAGGGCTTTTCAGTGATACAAAGACTCTTTTTTTCCTCATCACTTGAACTTTACTTTTAAGAAAACATGAAACGTCTGCCTCAATGTGACGAATGTGGGGAAAGTGTCACGGGGAAATGACCAGATCCTCCTGCAGTATCTTCAACATGTTTAGAAAAAGACATTTCTTCAAAATGTAGAAATATTCAACAGACGTTTATTCATATCCATACTGGGGGGATTTATGGAGGCAATATTATGTTTAATAGAACATTTTACCACTAAAAACTAATTCCTATGGCCTTTGACATCATTTTCAAATTCATGGAGTGATTCAAGAAGATATTTATTTGTTTAGGCCAGAATCACAAATCACATGACTTCCGCTGTCCTCGGAGTCTTTCAGCAGCACCAATAACATCTGAATAATTATGTAAAAAAAACAACACAAAAGTAATGCAAATAAAAGTGTGACTAACAATAGTAATATGTAGCATATTAAGGATTCAACAGGGGAAATTTAATTGCGGTGTATAGATATTAATATATTTAATGTTAAAACAACTAAACATAATAATGAAAAGGTGGGATTATATGAATAGCTGTAGCACTATGCACAGCGTTATCTGCTCAGACCTTTTACAATTACATCACAATTTGAGATTAGAGTACAATTTTACTCTCAGGAATTCAGGACTTTATCCTTGTGATAGAATGATATTACAACTTCTTAGTAGAACACATATAAGTGTGACTTTTCTTTTATGTGCATAACATTTTGAAAGTGAGCAGAACACTTAAAATCAGGAAGTTGTGAATTAATTGAAATGAATATGTCCTTGAGAGGAGTACGGGTCGGATGCCCACTACATTACATCACATTTCATTTAGCTGAAGCTTTTATCCAAAGCGACTTGACCAATAAGTGCATTAAACCCTGAGGGTACAGACCTAGTTAAGTTTTGGAATTTCTTTTGCAAAAGTATATGACCAGAAACTTAAATGTAGTTGAGAAGGTGACTAAATAAACCCAGCTCACCTGGAGGAAGGATGCAGCTCGTTTGGAACAGAAACATAAACATTCAATTCATTTTATTTTGTGTAGCCCAAAATCGCAAAGTTCCTGATTCGATATATTACGTAGATGAAAAAAGGCAGTCCTTGAAGTTTTCTTTATATGAGAGTTGAAGGACATATCCTGGTCCAAGAGAACTCCAAGAGAACTCCAAGATTCTTGACGGTGCTGCTGGATACCAGAGAAATTCCATCCATAGAAACTGTATCACGTGACAGCTGACTTCCAAGGCGCTCTGGGCCTATCAAGATAACTTCTGTTTTTTTCTGAGTTTAGCATCAGGAAGTTGCAGGTCATCCAAGTTTTGATGTCTCCAAGACATTCTTGAAGTCTAACGAGCTGTTCGGTCTCCTCTGGCTTGATTGACAGATACAATTGAGTATCGTCTGCGTAACAATGGAAGTTGATGCGGTGTTTTCTGATAACGTCGCCCAAAGGAAGCATATAAAGGGTAAATAAAATTAGTCCCAGCACAGAACCTCACTTTAATACCAATCAAATGTTCTAGTCAATGCAGCAAGATACGATGATCGATGGTGTCAAATGTGGCACTGAGGTCCAGCAAGACAAGAAAAGAGACAAGTCCTTGGTCCGATGCAAAATCATTTATAATTTCCACCAGTGCTATTTCTGTGCGATGATGCACTCGAAATCCTGAACAAAGCATTGTTTTATAGAAACAACATGAAGCGTTGTGCAGCATCTTTATATCTTGATTACTTTGTAAACTGAAGCCACGCTCCTTTTATAACCTTTTATAAAGTAGCAGTTATTATAAAAGGCTTTCACACCATTTTATTTTAAGAAAAACAAAACATTGACAGTTTCAATTTTGTATCATGAGGTATTTGAGATGGAAATATTATCAAATTCCTAACTTCCTATTTTACACTATTACTGTGAAAATATCCTTCAAGCTTTATTCGTCACAACAGCGTTATATAGCTTTTGCGTTAAGAGAGTCTTTCCTTCAAATAATTACCACTCTGTCTGAGTGTTCTACCACGTAACTCCTTCTGCTGCAAAGCCTCTTGTTAGTTAATGCAGCTTCGAAGCGTCATAGGCTATAATCTACACAAAGGAGGCCTCATGTACTGACGCTGACCATATCAGGTGTATTTGTCTCACAACATGCGCAAAAAAAGCACAGGCGAATTACAAACAAGCCGCACTGAGGTGAAAGCACTGCCTGTCGCCTTCAGTGTCATGAATATGCATTCATGGGAGGGTCAAGGGCAAAGTGAGAGTTTCCCATAGAGAGACGGGAAGGCGATGCGTAAAGGGATGTAGAAACCACCTTTAGTAAGTGCGCCTCACATTCCAGAGGCCGAGATTAATTCAGTACGGTTCATTTAGAAATAAGAAAAGGGTCCATGATTTTTCTTTCTAGTTGATACATCTTTTCCACTTGATATTGAGTTAACAGAAGACAATGGAAGTAAAGCGTTTTTAACCATAAATCATTAGAAATAATGCGATACGACCTGCTCTGTGCATTAAACAGCTATGTAGAGCAAGGTGAACAAAGAACTGATGGCTGTCACTCAGACAGGGTAAAACACAGGCAACAAGAAAGGAAACACAGGGGAGCTGCTGGACTGATCAGCTGGCAGCATGACATATTTACTTGGCAAAGGGGAACTGAATTAAGAGAGAAACTTATCTACGATGACCAGGAAACACAGAAAGAGCTGGGAGCTGGTCTTCCGCTGCAATAATCAGTCACCCAAGTTGTGTTGATGTACGACAAGAACAAATAACCTTTTGGTAAACACATTTTAATCTTTTTTTTTCTCTTCCTTTTAGTGGAATTGAGTTCTTGCTGGCTAACATTTGTTGATGGTAATGTCTAGGGCTTTTAATTTGAAAGGTGAGATTAGAACGGGTGGATCTGGTTTGCGGTCCTTTGATGGAGTGATTGGATTTTTTTTCCCGCTTTAGTTCGGACTATGGAGCTTTTTCCGTTGTAAACCACCATGTACGGTTTGACCATTTCTGTTCGAAATTATTTAAAAAAAAAGGAAGACATTGGCTCTGTATGTACTTATGATGAACAGTGTGCCGGTACTAGAAAGGTACCGCGGTACCCTTACATTGAAAACTATACGATTTTGAATATTTTTAGTACTGGTACTTCATTAAGAAAGCATGCAATCAGAGCACACTCACTGCTCCGCTCCCTGTCTGGCTGCCTGCACACATTGACTGCATGAGAGGCGCTGCAGCGCTCACACATCAACAGGCAGCTCTCTCTCACAGCGCGTTACCTCAGGGGAGACTTGACCTCATGTGCAGAAGCTGTTGCCGACTGTCCCCTAACACGAGTAGCCTCAGCCTAGTTTAGCTTCGGTGACCAGACATCCTCTTTTACCCGGACGTTTCCTCTTTGAGACCTATAAAATGCGTCAGAGTAAAAGAGAACATTGGCTTTGTCTTGTATTGCGCTTGCCTGATGTTTGACTGTGTTTGGAAAATGGTTGACTTGCAAATTTGTCATAAACAAAGAAAGCGAATTGAGTTTAATTTATGGGACGAATATCAGTGCTATGAGCTCAGGTACCTGCTGAGAACCACGGCCTCAGATCGAGAGGTTCTGTTCCTCTCCCAACCGCTTCACACTCGGCTGAGAACCGCTCCAGGGAGAGTTGGAGGTCACAGACCTGAAAATGCTAATCAGGACTGATGTAAGGGTTTGGGGACAGAGGATGTTGCATGTGCACATGTGTGACTGTAAAGCCCTCTGAGGCAAATTTGTAAATTGCAATTTTGGGCGATACAAAATAAAATGAATTGAATTGAATCAGGACCACGTCAATAGCAACAATGAGATGCGCAGCACCCGGAACTCTAGACCGGCATCAATCCTTCCCTCGTCTGCTTTTTCATAGTCCTTTTGAACCATTCTTAGTCTGCACCCTCACCTGAGACCACTTTTCTAAGGGTAACCCTCACCAAGAGCATAAGGCTCCTGTTCATGGGACACAACAACCTGTAACGGTGGTGTGGCGGACCCAGATGTGTGTTTAGTAAGGAATTTATTACACAACCTCACAGCGGGCGGTGGGGCGCAGCGCGATGCGTAGCGGAGTTCGGCTCTCCGGATCGTGGCGACGCTCAGAGTGGCGAAATGCCGAACTCGACGGTTCAAAACCAATGGGGACATCATTTTTTTAAAAATCTTTTAGAACTGCTATAATAAAGACACCCACATGTAAGAAATTGTAAGAGATTGTAGTAAAAATATGGTATTAGAGATTGTCAAGTAAGCTGCCATTTCTATGTGTGTGGGTGTGTGTGAGAATGGTTTTGAATTGAAGAAGGCTTCTCCCTTGTCTCACCTTTTTCTCGACTTCACAGGACATCATCCACTTATGGAGAACGAGACGTGGACGCACCCTCCATACGTCCCCCATTATCTCCTCCGTGGGGACCCTTTCGCTTCAAGACTGTCCAGGGAGGCGGATATCATTGCTGCCTTTTACATCTGTATCATAGGTCAGTCCGATTGCAAAGATTGCTTTTCTCATTTGACTTTAAGTGACGTTGTGTGTTGCTGCAATCAATTTGTTCATATGTTGACTACTAAGTATCTCACAGTGAGGTAATAAGGCAAAAGGTAAGATGGAAAGAATAGTCTGAGAGGGGCAGTAACTGTTTCAAGCGTCCCTTTGTACAATGCTATCAGAAAAGATACAAATGATCTGTCGGCTTGGCATTCGGTCTGTAAGCTTAGATGCCTGAAAGCCTTACTTTAAAAAAATATACATGTATTATTACGCATTATTTTCATTCTTTTACTACTAAGTAGTAGTTATCTGCATCAAAACACACAATTCCTGACTGAAGGAAGCCTACAATGGCTTGGACAGAGACCATAATTCTGCATGTTTGGGTGAAGCACGGGAGACGTATTACATGGAACCACATCATCCTGGGTTCAAAGTACGTAAAAGGGAAACTGAATGGAAGCAAATGATATGAGTATAGAAGTTGAGATAGTTAATTGACAAACTCAGCATCTAACAGGTTTCTTAGGACAAATAAGGCTAATTAATGTAAAGAAATTCATGAAATCAAACGGACAAATGCAAAGCAATCTTTAACATTGAATTTGAAAATAAAAGGTAAGGCAGCATTTTGGAAGGTCTGTAGTGTAGAAATGATTATAATTATTAATCATGAATTTATTCAAAAACTCTAATCAACTATTTGCATTTGGGATGGAGATACATAGCGCATATATATATGTATATGTATATATGCATAGTATATATAGTATATGCACTATAGACTGTCGCGTTACTTTCTGCTTATTTGGGCAATCAAATGAGGCATTCCAGGGCTCAAAGTTAAGTAATTTAAGCACATTTTAGCAATAAAACCAAATCAAATTACTGACAATTCCTGTCAATTAAGAGGCAGGAGTTCTGAAGGGGTTTTGGTTTCAGGCAGCGCTTCAGACCCTTTTTCTGTCAAGGGCCCCTTAGAGGGTATAAAGACGGTATTGTAGGACCCCCGTTTGTCTCTCATACAATTGAGTGATAAGGTATGTCCAAACCTTTGGATTTGACGGGACATCATCAACCACTTACATGCATTTTTATTGTAATTTCATCGTAAAGTTACTGTGCCAGAGAATCTTAGAAATATAAGCAAAACGCATTTAAAAACAGTACCAGAACAAGAAAGTAACTAGATACAGATGATTCTTACAGTGGTGTTAGGTTGCAGAGACTCGTTCACCTGCGGTATCTATATTTCTAAGGCTCCCCTGGAGATGTAGTTCCCTAATGTATGCATTTACACACCAACACTCACACACTCTCTCACACACACAAACATCAGAAACATCTTCACCCCGTGCGTTGGTCCGTGTAAACAGCTCCAGACGTGTTTAAGCAGCATTGCTCCTCTTCATCCCTGGAATAAGTGGCTCGTTGTCTCATCGTCACTCTCCTCTGCCTCTCGAAATGGGAAATTAGCTATACTATTCTTTTATTCCGAGAGAAAAACAATAATAGGCAACCGTATTATTGGTCGTGTGTCAGGGTGAATGAACTGGCTGCATTATTAAGCCATTCATAGATCGGTCAACTGGTGCCTGTTACAGGGAAGAAAATCCACTGGGAACATTAAGCCTCGATATAGCAGCACACCTTCAAAATAAGAGATGTTGGGTGTGTTAGCTCAGTGCAGTGTTTCTACTGGTTACGGTCAAATAGGGGTGACATCCATCCTCCTGGTTAGAAACCTTATAACACACAGTTAAGCAACTATCCAGGTGGCCAGGGTGGAGTCAAGAAGCTTCCACGACCCCAAGCAGCAGCAGCAGCAGCAGCAGGAGAGGTTCATCAAGGTGGATTATAGCATGGATGTCTCTAGAATACTCACTCATTATAACCATGTTGTTTACGCTGTTGTGTGCCAATTAACAATGTCTGATCCCGAGGATTCAAAAAGTGGTATCTATTGATTCAAATTCCCTTCCCAAGTTTAGGGAATATTAATCCCTGAGTCGTTTGCAGACGCACACCTGATTCCCACTGTAAAGAATCCTAGACACAGATAGATAGATAGATAGATAGATAGATAGATAGATAGATAGATAGATAGATAGATAGATAGATAGATAGATAGATAGATAGATAGATAGATAGATAGATAGATAGATAGATAGATAGATAGATAGATAGATAGATGCTGGCTGGCAAGAACAACAATTTATTTTCTGTTCCAGTGCATCATATGAGTGGATGGGAATTTTGAGGCGCACAGTGTTCCCATTGTGCTATTCAGCGATACAACTCCTCACTTCATTACAAAAGCTCTGCTAAATCATTTGTATGAATAAACTTTGTTCAGCTGACAGGGCGTTGGGGTTATGACTGGAAGCTCAGTAGCTTCATATTCATTTTATTTCAGATAGAAAAACTGGGATATGAGAAAATGAGAAGTGAGGTACTTTTCCCTTTTTGTTGTTTGGCTGCTCAGTGGTCAGATTGTCGTATTGATAGCGCTGTTCTACTGAAGCTGTCGGATGAGAGAATGCACTCCGCTCTCCCACAACTCGATCCACTGCAACCATCACTTCCTGCTCCTCGCCGCTGCTTCCCCCGCCTCCAGTACCCGTCTACATCCACCTACATCTTACACCTCTCTCACCAATGCAGTGCTAGCCAATGGTCACCTCCCTCTGCCTAACCACGTGACCTCTTGACTTAACCCATGACCGAGGAACTCCACACTGCCTGAGCAGCGTCTCTCTCTTCAGCAGAGTTCTAATGGTTAACCACCACACCCTCCTTTCTATCTCAGTCTAAGCCTCTTCTTTCCAAAAAACGCCATCTCCCGTCCTTCCCGTCCCATCCGAACACCTTTGGAACACCAAAAGTAATCTTTCCCAAGAACTCGTCCTTTCCGCGCCTGTTAAGTCCTAAACTGAGACCAACGGGGCTCTAGAGCCTCCGATCCAACCAATGCAGAACTGGGATGAGGGGGAGAGATTCTTTAAAACGCCTTTTCTCCCTCATTACTGATAAATTATACTTATTTACATATTCTATGTTGTGCTCAGTCAACTGTTAAAGGAGGGTTCGATAGCATGAATATGTTGCTGCAAAGGCGTTCTGCCTGCCTGGTGTGGATTGTCGAGCCCCGAGCTTGTGCTTGTCATGTTGCATTTCAGAACAACAAGAGCTCTTCTACCTCCGGGATCTTTTGACTTTAAATAGGAAATCTTGGGGAAATGAAACATTTGGATGCTTGAGTTCTTTTCTTCCCGTGGCCTGGCTTCAATGGCTGGACGGCCCTCTGTGTGGAGGTTGCGTGTGCTCCACTGTAAGCGCGAGTAGCGGCCACATACCTGGATATGCATTGTGATGGTCTGGCAGCCAATGTGAGGAATCCAGCAATGTTTCTCTTTTTACATACTGTATGTATGAATTACTGCTAACCATGACCATGTGTTGCTGAGAATGTAATTATCTTTCTCACTCCAGAGAATTACTTTCATTATTTTCCATCCATTTTAGTTCAAGCCGCATTTACAATTTCGTAAAATGTGAAAAAAAACAAAAACTAGAGATGCAAAAAGTGAAATGGAAACAGGCTCAATGGATGAATTATGACTTGAAGGATACGACATAATGAAGCGACACATGGTATGCTCCATTTGGATTTACATGGGGGGCTGTGATGTTGGACACAGCCACAGACAAAGACTGCTGATTTCACTGTAAGTTCTGTATCACTTTTGATCCATCTTCTTTATGTGTCGTTTATATATTTTATTTTATTAAATATGGAGCTTTCTCATCTAGCTAAGATGTATGAATGGTAAATGTGGTCAGGGTAACGTCCTGTAGGTTACCTTCAAAAACTGGATGTTATTTTGGTTACCTACTGAGATTTGAAAAGAGAAGAAATTACAATTAAAATACTGGTGACATAAAGCGGGTGTTCTCTCTGAAATCCGACGCATTGAAATGTGGAATTGAATTGATTTTTATTTTTTCAGTCCTGACATAATGCTACATTGAGTCGACACATCGATGGAAGATTTCCATGGCAGGCAATTATTCGCTTTGAGGCCTTTCTGAATCAATTTGCAAACCTTTTCCAATAAGCTATTTCAGCCTTTCAGAGTGCGTCTTATCGCACATTTCTACACGCATGTACAGCATCAAACGCCTTCTGCAGTTCAATATAAATGCCAACAGCATCATATCCAAATGCTTTTGTTATTTCTTCTGCCAATTCCATCACTGCACAGGTAGTAGTTCTGTTTTTTCTAAGCAGAAACTGGTTCAGATTTTCATACTGAAAAATAAATAAATCCAATAGTTCAGATTTGAGTCTCTACGGTTTTCATCTCAACGCGCGTGTGTGTGTGTGTGTGTGTGTGTGTGTGTGTGTGTGTGTGCGACACACCTTTCCCCTGCAGTCTTCTTCCCCTCATCGGTGTTGTCCACCACTACAGGCTGGTTTGCTTAAATTGTTCCCAAATGCAAAGCTTGGCCTTTGAGTCGTTGTAGCTGTCAGCGGTTCTCGTGTTCATCATATTGAGATTGTGCACGTGCATCTCCGCTGCTCTAAACCACTGGCCTGTATCCTATCTTCACTTAACAGGCTGTTTTTCATGTCTTTGTCTTTACATGTCAGCCAGCCTCCACAGCATCGCTGTGTTCTCTCTTTTTATTGGCTGGAACTTAAACGTTTGAAGGGAGAGAAAAAAATCCATGAGCAGATTCAGCAAATCATACTAAATGCAGCTTTCTTAGTGTTTCACAGTCGTTTTCTCTTCAATCTGAAAATGGTTCTCGAGATAAGATCATGTACATTGTGATTTTTGAGGCATAAATATTTGTCGGTTATTTGAGTCAAATTGGTCTCTTGATTAAATCCATCTGTGTTTCATGTCCCGTACCTGCATTTTCCCTGCAGTTTGTAACATTTGCTGATTATCTGCCCCATTTAAATGATGATGACCCTTTACACAATATGTAGGGGTGCAGAGTTTAGTCATAAACATGTAATAACCAACCAAAATAAATATCTTCATTTATAATAATCATTATAACATTTTAAGGTTATAATGTTATTAGATGAATCATAAATGAATCATTGATTAAATCATTCATTTGAAAAGAAAATAGGAATCCATATTTGGGTTGGTTATAAAATGCATGTATTATTCCATTTACTGTACATAAAAATAATAACTAGTGCCCTTTTTAATTATAAATTATAAAGTCTAAGCAAATTAGAGATTATTTTGAAAGTGGGTGTTATTATGTGATGTGACCATGTTGTTACGTAACGTGTTGCTGCTGTGCTGTTTTATACAACGGCCAAACGACTAAATATGAACACATGATGCTTTTCTCACTTTGCCACCTACAGCAGCCCAGCGCTGATGACCAAGCCTCTCTCGCTCTCTCTCTCTCTGACAGGAATCTTGTCTGCAACAGGAAACGGCTACGTCATTTATATGACCATCAAACGCAAGTCCAAGCTGAAGCCTCCGGAGCTCATGACTGTCAATCTGGCCGTCTTCGACTTCGGCATATCAGGTACCAGCTTCTGTCTGTGTGCACTTCCTGTTGTCCTGAAGAATAATCAATGCGAGGAAGAACGTAGGAGGAGACGTACAAGACCATGTAGCATTAAAAAAACGTTTAGGAATAGAACGACATTATTTTTATTATATATACACCAGTTTGGTGCAGCCCAGTCATCAGGATAACAATGTGTGTGTGTGTGTGTTTCTGCAAACATTACGTGTTCTAATAAGTTTATCAGTCCACTCAGGACTTTCACCAAGAACACCGATGTTCTTCCACCATGTCATTCATCATTTATTGATCCGTCTTTTTAAGTTAACACAGACAATAATAATGTTGAAAGCAAGCAATCATTTGTGATGCCGTGCGCCGCTGTTTGCCAACATAACAACGTTGATACGAGACACATTCACTAAACCTATTATAGATAAAAACGGCGCCATTTATTCGGCGATTGAGTTGTTCGCTCAAAAACTGGAGGGAAACAACAACAGTGCCAGAACTTTAAACAGTCATCATATCAACGTGCTGCAGTGACGACGCTAACATTTGGGATTGGACTGCTGAATACATTGCGTTTGTATATTAATCTATTTTCTCATTAACACATCTGGTTAAGGGTTGGAATGGACCACGTGTTCCTAAACCAAAGAGTTGGACTAATTGAAATTTGACTCATCGATGGTGCCAGATAATAATTCCAAAGCTCATTAAAGCTTTTACAAATGTCACGATCCATCCAATCGTTTTTGCTCTCTCTCCAAAACACATGGATCCTCCGGATAAAACCGTCATTCACAGGAGGAAGGACTCGGTCCCCCACCATGTTCTGCTCTCCCTCCATTTCAACAATGTTGCCTAATGTTTTAATATGCGTGTCAACCAGTAAACATTTAGTTCATTTCATTTATGAGTGCTGCAAGGGAATGTAGTTTAAGTTAGGTAGGAGACACTGCAGTAAATCCACAGCTGACCCGTGATGCTCTTATTTTCTTACTCGTCGGACAAACAGTGCAGACAGGTGCACAGCGCCAGGTCCTATGACACCGGTCCGTTTGGATCAGTGTGGGATATTGACCCGGCAGCGACCCGCTGTGTGCAGAACGCAGTCAAAGTCGAGCCACAAAGAATGTGTGTGTTCAGGAAGCGCAGTCTGCTTGTCAGCCCATGTGTTCGCCTCGTGGTCACATACGCAGCACGAAAGAAGGCTCAAACAAATCCTTGTGAAGCGTGTTGAGAATAACAACAGACTTCTATTCCAAATGGGTCACCAGCCAGGACGCTCTGCCGTAAGCTTTATTTGATGACTTGATAGGAAGCACAAAGGCGTCATGAAGTTTTACCACTGATTTGATGGTATTCAATTATTTTCTTTCAAAAAGCTCAAGAAATAATTGATCAATCTGTAATGATTGAATTTCAATCAACACAGTGGTGGGCGGTCTATTGGATTGGAACACCTTTACCCTGATGAACACACACACACACACACACACACACACACACTTTTATTATAGCACAAACACAAGGTTAAAGGAGATACAGCGCTTTAAGAACTACCTCACTCCCACAACCAACAAATCATTTTTAGTTTCTATTATTGCCGAGAAACGGTATTCATGCATCCAACAGTTTCCCAAATACCCGCAGGTCTTTTTAAAATTTGAAATTAATTGAGGATCCACTTGATGAACGAATTGGCATCGCTACAACCTCCACTAACAGCCCGTCTTCGTTTCAGAGTCCAAGTGTCAAGACATTCGGTTATGTGGATGATGACATGTTACACTTTTAGTTTAGTCACACGTGATGTGTTCATGGACCAGCGGAAAGTTGAAAAACCAACAAACATGTTGCTTCTGGCTGCCGTGGTAATTAGAGTTCTGGCAATTTGAGAAAAAACAGGCTGATTTTACAACAAACTGCAGAAAATATGATCATATTTTTGTCTTCGAAACATTATGTGCCGCGCTGAGCCTTTTAAAAGAAATGGAGGTTTTCCTTTCTTATTTAGAGCATATTCTTATTTCATGTAGGAGAATATGTTCCCAGAATATGTTCCCAGATGTTCCAATTGCATTTTATATTTTGGAGGATCCTAGGTGCTTTGGAAACTGGTGACTTCAATGTGTGCACAAAACAAGAGAGGCGCAAAATGAGAAATGGGAAGATCGACATCCATGTTTACAAAACCACATGGTTTGTAAGTCGTCACGGTAATCCCAGAGAATTTCGTAATTGGATTTTGGAGGTCACGGTTTAATTTGGAATGTATTCCGAACCATCTTTGTCCTGTTGAGTACATTGAGAGGTCGCCGCTATTTAGAGGCCTCTGCGTTCACGTGGGCATTTCTCTCTGTTTGGTAATGTTATTAACAAATGCCGAAAAGGAATCTTTGGCATTGATTCAGAATCGTAATAGGATAAAACTTGTGTGGTGTCACACAACCTTTGTCTTTTTCAAACTAGCGTTAAAGCAATTCCGTCCTTTTCTTCAGTCGTACACGTTTCATTAAAAATGAAATATATAAACCTAAAGTTTTAGCATTGAATATTATTGATATTTGAAATCTTACTAATCAACCTTCACCCTGTTTTACATTGGTAACAGATCAAATGAGTACGGTATGAATGGGCTTTGCTCACTCGGTGGTCGTCTGTGAGGCTCTTTATATACTGGCGGCAGACAGTACGAAGCCCACTGAATGGACCATGTCAACATGATCATGTGAACATAATCAGATAAAATAATATGATCCTGCTGTTTGGAAAGAAGTTGCTTGCAATACATTTTCTATTTTCAGAAAAAAAATGCAATAGGTACTTATTTTAGTAAGAAAAACTAACTTGACCTGAAAGCATTTCATTTTCATTCCTATTGGTCACTGTTCTAAATCAACAAATAACATCTTCTATGGCGCCAACAAATTCCTTCATACCTCGTTCGGTCTTTTGTTTCTTTCTTTTACCGAGCACTTTGCTGCTCAAGGCTTCTTGGCAGTGGAGACAAACTTGCAACTATTCCGATCTCCATTGTTGTTCTTGAACAGCAGGTTTCCTTATCCTTGTGTACTGAGCTGCTGCTTTCCCACTCAAATATGGATTGTATGTTTGCAGAAGAAACCCTTGCTCCTTTGAAGTCTGCATATAGAGTGCTCGTTATTCTAAAGCCAGATCTTTTGGGTGAGGTGCTGAGATATTCTGCTTCCCCTGTGTCTTTGGACCGGCACATGTTGGAGTGTTTGGTGGAATCGCCCTCAGATCCCTCTGTCCAAATCCACTGGACTTCATGTTTCCTCTTTCAGCTTCCAGGTAGCATTTGGGTTTTCATAGCATATGGACAGGACACCCTGTCCATGAACAGCACAAAGAATCCTCAGCATATTGTGCAACTCCTGTTTTCTTAGAATTATTAATACGCTGCCCTTTGGAAACCATCCGAATTTCCCCTCATTGCTGCTCCACAACAGCAGCCTTTCTTTGTACAAACTACTTCAACTCGGCCTTGGGATACGGACCCCATCCTCCCGTGTTTATATCTAAGTGACCACAGGGTCCCTCTCCTGGACAGGTTCAGCTACCAGAGATGATGAGAAGCCCTAAACACTCTCGTGTCCTGGTTCTAGCTACCCAGATATTTATGCTAAAGGCTCAGTTTACCGTAGAGGACGGGCTCCATTTTTGTAAAGAATGATTTGTGTCCAGTATAAGAGGAATAAGAGATCCGATATTTTCAAACACCACTGTTTATATTTTGGGGTATTTCCACCATTTTGTCCATATTCATCAAAAACGTTGAGCCTCGGGTTTAGCTGAGGATGCGACTGGAACCTCCATGAGTCATCAGCTCAGGGATTGGCTGACCATTGCCAGCATAATGCCCCACCCCCTGGTCCCCAGTGCAGACAGTGGAAATACTTTTGCAATCCAGTGTCTTCACAGCTGCAGCATTAATACATCAAATAAATTACCTTAGGTTTTTAAAATGAGTAACGAGTAAAAAAAAGACTTTATTCAGCTCAAATCAAGTAATTACATGTTTTCATTTGACCTTGTGTAATACTTTCTGTAATCCTCACTAATCCTCTCCTGGTTGACCTCTTCTCTCTTTGAGCCTTTTAGTAGGGCTTAGAAGACATGGAGGGCTCTTCCTGATCAACTTGAAAATCATAATATACAAAATGATACTCGTACATTAAAGTGTTTAGAACTGGCATTTGTATCTCGATTACCTGTTTCAGCCTTTTTGAGACCAACGTGGTGATACAACGAAATAGTTGTAGCTGACAAGAACCGCCTCAGGTCCGGAAGCGTCCGGAACAAATCCTGAACTGACAGTCTCTGGATCCAAATTGAAATACATTACCTTTATGCCATTCTCCATTATTGAAATGAGTTGTCTGCGCCATTGGCCCTAAAGATGCATTCATTCCTCTGGTGGATTCAGTTTCCCATGAATATTCATGGTTCCAAGAGGACGTGTTGTTGTGACTTCCATTCAGCGTTCATGTTTTACGCATTAACGGAAGTTTACCTTCTTTCATCCACAGCCTTTTGACACAATCGGTCGAAAGTACTCTGACAACTTTCTTTCTTTTCCAAAATCGTGTCCAGTTGCAAATTAACTCGGATCCCGTCTAACAACATTCCAAAGACGGGAACCTTTCCTCTACATTTCGAGTGGCAGAGTGTATATATTGGAATTCTGGATTTGGGCCACATGGCCTCTGGCTTGTCCAGCTTTCTGGGGAAAGGGTCCTTATCCGACACACACAAAAACAATCAGGGAGTCACTTGTGTTTGGACACAGGAGCCTCGTGGTGAACCAATGAATCCCTGCTTTGTTCAAAGCAGATTCCCAATGTAGTCCCATGAAACTATCTCAGCTACTGTAGCATTCACACCTTGAGACAGGACGTAAGCTTTGCTGCAAGAATTCCCAGCATGGCCTTGCGTGGATATTCATCTCCTTTCTCCCTTTCCAATTATTACGTTGTCCCACTATAATTTGAATGTGTTCCAGCTCTTTGAACTTTGAACACACTGGAAAACAGAGAAAATGTAATTTCCAACCACAGAAAATGCACATTGCATAATACTTCAGAAGGTGCAGGTTCCTCCTTGAACATAATAATTTAGAAAAAAATTACAAAAATTTAACAGGATTTGTTTTAATAAAGTCTGAAGATGAATATCTTGCTCACTTTTGATACAGACCAAAACTATGAGATATGCTCGTTCATAGTTCGGTAAAGTTGGCAAGATACTCACAGATTCAGACTTCCCGGTTGAATAGCTCGTCAGCAGAACCTTATTTTACGAATCTGAAAATAGAAAATCTGCAACTGACAAATATTTTACAGTGAATATCAAAAAATAGTGAAGAATAGTGAAGAATAAAAAAAAAAAGTACAAAAAAAAATTATAAAACAGTCAAAACTTTATTAAACCCGAAAATACTTTTCGTGCCTTTTTTTATTTTCAATACATTGACTTTAAGACCCAAACTTTCAAGTTCAAGTTAATTTATTTATATAGCACATTTAAACAGCTGCTAGACAGACCAAAGTGCTTTACAAAACAAGCCTATAAAAAATAAAAGCAGCGAAACAATACATAAAGAACAACTAAGCTAAGATTCATTTTAAAACAAAGAAACAAAAGCAAAATAGTAAAAACAGCCCAAGAAAAGTAATCCATATGAATTACTTTTCTTGGGCTGTTTTTACTATTTTGCATTATCAGGTTCGTTGGATCAGAACCTGAGTGTAGCGGGTGGATCGTCTACCGCTGCTCTAAGGGTGAGGTGCACTCAGATGCACAGAGACAAGGGGAGACGAGAAGTTGGTGTGGATTCAAAAAAGGTTTCTTTACTTGAACAAAAATCTCCACAGGATAGGCAGTAAATAAGAAAAAACCTCCAGTCACTCAAAAACAAGGCTGGGCAATAAACAACGCAACTTAAAGTGTATAACAAAACAGTAAACCAAAAAGCTCTCAAAACTCAAAAGCATCTAGGAGGATACGGTTCTAGGAAACAGTTCTCTTGCCACTCACGTGACTGAGCTCAGGGAGTTACTTTCAAGACTCGACAAAGACGAAAAGCTCAGGTGGCCTTTTAAAGGCCAGCCAATGAGCCACAGGTGAAAACATTTTACACAATCGGACACACTCCTGACAAATGTGAGGACTGAGGACCCCACATGGTCCTTCAGGGTACTGCAGTCCAAAAACCCTGACACGAGAATAGGTATGTTTTGACCAAAGACTTAAAAACAAAGAGGTTGGGAGCCGTTCTGATCTCAACAGACAGGTGTTTCACAGACAAGCCGTGCTTTTGTGGTGGCAAAAGCATGCTCCTCGCTTAAGTCTGACACGAGGGACTACCAGCAGCGCCTGGTCGTGGGATCTTGAGACGGAGTGTACGGATGAATAAGTTCAAAGAGATAAACCGGTGCTATGTTGTGTAAAGATTTGAAGACAAAGAGAAGGATTTTAAAATCTATTCTCTGCCGAACTGGTAGCCAGTTCTCAAGATCTGAGAAATATGGTCATATTTGCGACAATTATGAATGAGCCTGGCCGCAGCATTTTGGACTAACTGAAGACGGGAAATTTGAAAACTGCGTGATGAAAGCATGAACCGCCATTTCCAGAGTTTTTGGAGTGAGAAAGCATTTGATTTTGGATAGATTGCGAAGTTGATAGAAACCGGAACTGACTACAAATGAGATATGTTTATCAAACTTTAAGGACTGGTCAAGAAGAACAGTTATGTACTCCTGTAGATTTAAAGGGAGATAGACTCCCCAAGTCTGGGCTAGTACACTGGGACCTTTCACTCGGGCTGAAAACAATGACCTCGGTCTTATCGTCATTAAGAGATAGGACATTTTGAGCCAGCCATGCCTTCACCTCCCCTAAGCATAGCAGAAGAGAGTTTAATGCTGCAGGATTATTGCACTTGATTGGAATGTAAATTTGGGTGTCATCTGCATAAAAGTGAAATGATACACAGTGTTTTCTAAAAATTGTGCTTAGCGGCATCATGTAGAGAGTAGAGAAGGAGCCAAAATGGAGCCCTGTGGAACACCACAGCTCAGAGGAGCCATGGAGCTGGAGAAGTCTCCCATCTTTACGAAAAACTTTCTGTCAGAGAGGTAAGACTGGAACCATGACAAGACTTTTATGCCTACCCACGTCTCCAGTCTAGCTAACAGCAGGGTGGTCAATGGTGTCAAAAGCCGGTGACAGGTCTGGGAGGACTAGAACCACAGTGTCTCCGGAGTCAGTAGAGATATAAATGTTGTTTAGCACTCGCAGGAGGGCGGACTCAGTGCTATGGGCAGTCCTAAACCCAGATTGAAAAACCTCATATATACAGTTATTTGACAAAAAGTGTTGGAGTTGATCCAAGTAGTTTTTTAAAACAGAAAGATCCAGTGAGGGCTTCTTGAGCAGCGGAGTGATTAAGATTGGCCGGAACAGAGCCAGAGTTTAGACACTTGTTAATAAGAAGAGATACTATGCCTGGACCCACCGAGTTCATGATTCATTTTAAAAATCTTGGTTAAAGGATGTAATTTGACCAAAATGAAGGTTTGAGCTTGGCGTTCACATCTTTCAGTGTCCGGAGGTTAATGGGATCAAAACCCCCCAAACGCAGGAGGTACGCGGCATAATAGGGGGGAGAGTTAATTTAGGGCAGATACTAGTCCTTAATTTAGTGAATTTGTCAATAAAAAATCTCTAAGTCTTCACATAGAGCATCTGAGGCAACAGCCAATTTAACAGATGGATTTAAAACAGAATGAATGACAGAAAACAAGACCTTAGGGTTAGAGTGATTGGGCTCAATTAAGTTTAAGAAGTATGTGGCTTTAGCTGATTTAGCAGCATTCCGGTATGCTGTAAGAGAGACTTTGAACATGTGGAAGGAAAGAATTAGCCTGTCCCGTTTCCATTTACGTTCAGCCTTTCTACAAATTTGTCTTTGGTGACGAGTGTCAGAATTTTGCCACAAATCTGATTTGGTTTGGTTTCAAATGAACATGGATTTGGCTCCATAGAGCACGGGCACAGATAAGCCTCGCGAGCAAGAAAGTGCGCATTGAGTGACGTAATAATCACGCTGCACAACGAATCGATAATGAAAGTCAACACTTTTAATAATAAATTTTTGGTGATTTCATCGATTGGTTGTTGCAGCCCTACATAATATTAAAAACCTAAAGATCTATTTCTCGATGAAAAGGTGTGATGATGATGAGTGGTAGTGAAATCTAATTTAATTTTATCATCTAATCTTGATCCATTTACTCAACCTGTTTCTTTGTCTCCCCCTTCATCTCTTTATCTATCCTCTTTTCTAACCTTCCCATTCGTCTTTCTCGCTGGTCTTCTGCCCCTCTTCCCTCAGTGACAGGAAAGCCCTTTTTTGTTGTATCTAGTTTCGCCCACCGCTGGTTGTTCGGCTGGGAAGGTTGTCGTTTCTACGGCTGGGCGGGATTCTTCTTCGGTTGCGGGAGCCTCATCACTATGACCGTGGTCAGTCTGGACCGTTACTTCAAGATCTGTCACCTCAGATACGGTACGTCTAATGAATTATATGCACAGCTTTGGTTTGAATACAAATTAGTAGTACTCACAACATACACCCAAACCCACAACTCCAAAATTCATTCTTAGGTATTGTGTAATTGTTATACTGGCTCTTAAAATAATTCAGAATTCCAGTACATTAGGAATAAATCAATCCCTGAACTCCCTCCCTCAGAAATTCCACATTTTAGACGATCATAGAAAGATAGCAGGGTATGCTGAAGTGTTGTCGCAAATGAGCTTAGCTTGCTGATATGAGCATGGATCACCACCAGACCGCACTTCTTGTTATGTCAACACCTTCTGAGGACCTTTATCAGGTCCCACATTGATGTTGCAATTATGTTTAGAACCTTTTTCTAGATATTGCACCAATCAGAGGTCTACGTAGGGAGCACCCTCATAGTTTTTGCTCCAGCCCCACTCAGGAAAGCCGGTACACACATCTTCAATCTTCATCTTGGTCTATTTTTTTCAAATATGTTTTCATCCTTAAAGGACCTATCGTATGCCAATTTTACCACAAGTTGATATGGTTCCTTCGGGTCTTAATGAAAAGGCCATGTAAGAGAGACTCGATAAGGAAGCTCATTCTCAGTCACACAAGCATGACGTTTCTGACGTACAAGAACCTTAACAAATCGTGGGAGTTGTTGGGTCCGTTTTGAAGTGACCTTCAAAAACATCCAAACTGGCTGCTTTCTGTCAACCAGAAACCGGCTCATTCAAACTGATTTTAACAAATGTAATTTGAGGTTGACATTTAAGTTTCTAACTTCTCCCTGTCTACTCGTCCATTGTCTTTCTCTATACTCTTAGGAACATGGCTGAAACGCCAGCACGCTTTTCTGTGCGTGGCCTTTGTGTGGATGTATGCAGCTTTCTGGGCCACAATGCCCTTGGTCGGCTGGGGAAACTATGCCCCGGAGCCATTCGGGACCTCCTGCACGTTGGACTGGTGGCTGGCACAGGCCTCTGTGTCTGGCCAGAGCTTCGTCATGGCCATCCTGTTCTTCTGTCTCGTTCTCCCTGCCGGCATAATCGTCTTCTCCTATGTCATGATTATCTTCAAGGTCAAGTCGTCCGCAAAGGAGATTTCAAATTTTGACGCCCGCATCAAAAATAGCCACAACCTTGAGATAAAACTCACAAAGGTGGGTAGGAGGTTGTGAGGAAGGTGGAAGTTAAGAAATAAAGAAATGTCATCGTAGAAATGACCAGATTATTTCTTTCAGGTGGCTATGCTGATCTGTGCAGGCTTCTTGATAGCCTGGATTCCGTATGCAGTTGTGTCGGTGGTGTCGGCCTTTGGTGAGCCTGACTCGGTGCCCATCTCTGTGTCTGTCATTCCCACGCTGCTAGCCAAGTCCTCGGCCATGTACAACCCCATCATCTACCAGGTGCTGGACCTGAAACATTCCTGCATGAAATCCTCCTGTTTTAAGGGCTTGAAGAAACAGAGGCATTTTAGAAAGTCAAGGTAAACATGTGTTATATTGTTGATAATCCTCAGTTCATTCCCTGGTTGTGTGGCTAACAGCTTGCTACCAGACATTTTCATTCAAGTTTGCATCCACTAGCCATTATAACCTGAATCTTTCTGAAGCTTTCTGGAGCTTTCTCCACCACGTAACATCATCCACACTAGCTTTGCTTTTGTTTGCATCCGTTTCATTCTGAAGTTCATTTCATTCCTGCAGCAGAATGACGGTTGGATTCTCTTAGAGTTTCATCAAAATCAAACTTAAAGCTTTAAAAGTCGCTCTTTCTGCTAGTTATGAATACAGCACTTCTTATCCATTATTGCTCTAACACAGTGGTTCTCAACCGGTGGGGACCGGACACTTTCCCGGGGGGGCGCGAGTTGGCTACAGGATGGGAGAAAAAAAAAAATCAAAAAAAAAAATCACAAAAATCCCCCAATGTTGAAATGCGGTTGTGGTTGGACTATTATAAGAGACAAATCCTCCTCCTGGCGACTTTTGTGTCAAAAGCGACTAGAGACATATACAGCATATTTCTCATCATTTAAACAAGTCTCCTGAAGAGAAACGGTATCGCTCTCTCCCCCTCTGCCTGCTGCGCTGTGTGTGTGTGTGTGTGTGTGTGTGTGTGTGTGTGTGAGAGAGAGAGAGAGAGAGACGAGGGCCGCTCGGCGAGGTTGTAGCCTGCAGGGCACTTTTGGGGAGTTTTACCGGTCACCCGGACACCTCCCGGTTTGTTATTTCTCCCGGAAATGTTATGGATTCCCCAAACTCTTTTAAAAGAATCTATGCAAAGTAGCGCAGTTGATTCACCGACAATTTAAACCAGAAAGTGAGCGAGAAACATGTCAGCCGTCCCTCGATGACAATTCCCGCACTCGGATCTCCCGTATTTTCGTAACCTGTTGTGTTGGCAGGTTTGGTTTAACTCCAAAAAGACTAGTTAACCACAGTTAACCACAGGGTTCCCGTTGATCTTATGGTGGACATGAAACTTATTGTACGCTCCGTGTCGCTCCGGATAAGAGCGTCTGCTAAATGCCTGAAATGTAAATGCAAAATGAAAACGTGAAGCAAATAGTCACTTCCTAAAACATTCGAAAGCTCGTTTCACTCTGCAGGTACTGTTCTCAACGAGCAGCGGGTGCAGCCGTGAGCTCTCCTCCGTCCTAAAGCACTCACAGGCGGTCAGCCTGTCAGCAGCCTCGCGCAGCAGTCAGGACACTCACACCACTGCGCGTCCAGGCTGCAAATGAATCGCGCATGCGCATGACTCCTGGCCTGATAATAATGATGATAATAATAATATTAATACAAACAATAAAGCATGTAACCTTATAATTATATAGTAATAGCCTATCTATTAGGGGCGGCACGGTACATGAAGAAACATTCATGTACGGTTCGTGTGCGTCGCACGGTTCCACGCATGCGCAATGGAAGCTCTCGTCCGTTTGTCAACTCAGACAGAGCGTTTCCTTTTCGCGCGAAATAAGAGTTGTGTGGAAATGGCGAGTGAGAGAGATAAAGGAGGCTGCGGAGTTGGAGGATATAAGTCTGGTGTGTGAGAACATTTGGGATTTCTTGTTACCTACGATGACAACGGAAATAAAACCGTTTCAACATGCTAATGGGAACACGTCTAACATGTCAGTTCATATGAGGAGACATGACGCCAACGTGTCGGTAGACAGCGTCAGCAGGAGACAACTTGTACTGTCCGCAGCATTAAGCAGCCTCTCAGTGATCAGTCGGTCTGATAACTAAAGCAACGGGGATGTTTAGAGCCAAAGATATGCAACCTTACAGCGTGATGGAGGGGGAAGGGTTTCGTCAGCTGCGTTATAATATTCCGTTTCTGCACCGCTGTAATTCCAAAACTGTATGACGAGACACGATGAGAAATCATTAAAGAATTGTCCCACGTAGCTCTTATGTAAAAGACAGAGCTTTAAGAGTTCCTCTTTTGCTTTTAAAAGATACCATTTTTGTAAGAGCTACGCTGAAGTTGGCAGTTTGATTAAGTTAATTTTAAGTGTGCTAAAAGGCACATAAGTTCATGTTGAGATTTCATCAATGTCTTCTCTTTTGCTGCATCAAAATCTCACCTAGTTTCCCTCAGAGATGGTCTCAATAATGCGCTGGAAGTCAAGTCAAATTCAGTTTGTACATAATTTCGATATAAGATATAACAATTTCGTAAATACTGTATCCTAATTTTTTGGATAGTTAAGCTAGATATCATGTACATTTTTGGAGTGTAAAAGATAAAATAAGAATACCGTACAGAACCGAAAACCGTGACCCGAAAACCGTGACCCTAAAACCGTGATACGAACCGAACCGTGGGTTTTGTGAACCCTACTATCTATCTATGTATGCAAGGTCAATAGTCGAACACATAAAAGTGTAAAAGGGTTGTGCACACTATGATGGAAAAATGGGATGGTCCTTTGCTCACTTATTTTGAATACATTTTACGGGGTTGATAACTTTTTTTAAAACATATTAAACATATTAAAACATTTATTAAAAAGATAAATGCTGGGATTCACTACCAAACATACTAAACATTTGGAGATTTCTTAAAGAATTAGACATTGAAAGGCTCATGCTTCTGATGAGGAAACCCTCTTAATGTCAAGCCACCCCCTCAGGCCTTACGCATTGGGTCTCTAGATTGTGATTGTAAATGTGAGGTTTGGTTGGCAGAAGTAGGACTCACATGCAGAAACATCTTTTCCAACACAATAAATACTTTAATCGGGGAAAACAAGTTGCCTGGAGGCAAGTAGGCCCAATCCCAGGACTGACTGCAATGGATGTCATGTGTACAGAATGACTCATACAGATGTAGAATACATTCAATTCCTATAACAGAAATGATTCAAAGAATTCCAAGTAGCAAGCCAGGTGTACGACAGGACCACTGCAGGGGCCAGCACCGTCAGATAGAACCTCCATCAGATAGAACCACCATCAGATCGAACCACCATCAGGTAGAACCACCATCAGGTAGAACCTCCATCAGGTAGAACCTCCATCACAGAAGACTGTGGGGAGGGAAAGCAAAGATTTTAGGAAAGGATAATAGTAATATGAATCATATTTATGATGATGATGATGATGATGATGATGATGATGATGATGATAGAGAGAGAGAGAGAGAGCGGTGTGTCCTAAGAAGTCACCCGGCAGTTTAAGCCTATAGCAGCGTAACTAAGAGCTGGTCCAGGCAAACCTAAGCCAGCCCTAACTATAAGCGCTATCAAAGAGGAACGTTTTAAGCTTTATCTTAAAGGAGCTGACTGAATCTGCCCCCCGGACTGAAAGTGGAAGCTGGTTCCACAAAAGAGGAGCTTGATAACTGAAGGCTCTGCCTCCCATCCTACTTTTAATAACTCTAGGAACAACAAGTAACCCAGCATCTATAGAACGCAGCTGCCTTGCAGGGCAGTACGGTGTTACAAGCTCTTTAAGATAAGAAGGTGCCTCACCAGCAAGCGCCTTGTAGGTGAGGAGAAGAACCTTAAATTATATTCTTGATTTAACAGGGAGCCAGTGCAAAGCAGATAATACAGGCGTGATATGGTCTCTTTTATTAGTTCTTGTTAATACACGTGCTGCAGCATTCTGAAGAGGTTTAAGAGATTTGCAAGAACACCCTGCAAACAAAGAATTACAGTAGTCCAGTCTGGAGGAAACAAATGCATGAACCAATTTTTCTGCATCACCTTGAGACAGGAAATTCCTGATTTTCGATATATTACGTAGATGAAAAAAGGCAGTCCTTGAAGTTTTCTTTATATGAGAGTTGAAGGACATATCCTGGTCGAAGAGAACTCCAAGATTCTTGACGGTGCTGCTGGATACCAGAGAATTTCCATCCATAGAAACTGTATCACGTGACAGCTGACTTCGAAGGCGCTCTGGGCCTATCAAGATAACTTCTGTTTTTTCTGAGTTTAGCATCAGGAAGTTGCAGGTCATCCATGTTTTGATGTCTCCAAGACAGTCTTGAAGTCTAACGAGCTGTTCGGTCTCCTCTGGCTTGATTGACAGATACAATTGAGTATCGTCTGCATAACAATGGAAGTTGATGCAGTGTTTTCTGATAACGTCGCCCAAAGGAAGCATATAAAGGGTAAATAAAATGGGTCCAAGCACAGAACCTTGTGGGACTCCGTGACCAACATTGGTGGTCTTTCTCCGTTTACAAGCACAAACTGGGATCGATCCGATAAATAGGATTTAAACCAGCTAAGTGCAGTTCCTTTAATACCAATCAAATGTTCTAGTCTCTGCAGCAAGATACGATGATCGATGTGTCAAATGCGGCACTGAGGTCCAGCAAGACAAGAAAAGAGACAAGTCCTTGGTCCAATGCAAGTAGGAGATCATTCGTAATTTTCACCAGGGCTGTTTCTGTGCTATGATGCACTCGAAATCCTGACTGAAAGTCCTCGAACAGAGCATTTCTTTTCCATCCAGGGTTCCTACATCCGAGGACGGGTCAGCACTAGTTGAGGGCAGGAGACCATCAATTTTCTCTTTGATAGTCAGAATCTTATCATTGAAGAAGTTCATAAAGTCGTTACTGCTGAGGTCCAGAGGAATACATGGCTCAACAGAGCTGTGACTCTCTGTCAGCCTAGCCACAGTGCTGAAGAGAAACCTGGAGTTGTTTTTATTTTTCTCCTATAATTGATGAGTGGTAAGATCCTCTTGCGCTCCGGAGAACCTTCCTATATGTTTTAAGGCTGTCTTGCCAGACTAGCCTAGATCCTTCTGATTTGGTGGAACGCCATAGTCGTTGAAGTTTCCGCACAGTTTGCTTTAAGGGTTTGAGGGTTATACCAAGGTGCAAACTTCCTACTTGTTGCCATTCTTTTTTTCAGAGGAGCAATAGCGTCCAGCGTCGCTCTCAGAGAGCCCGTAGCAGTATCGACAAGATTATCGATTTGGGACAGACTAAAGTTTTCATAGGAGTCGTCCGGTATCTTGAAACAGGACACTGAACTTAGAGCAGAATGAATCGCTTCTTTAAATGAAGCTACACCGGTATCCAATAGGCAGCGACTGTGGAAACATTTGGCAGGAGGAGGTTCCGCTCACCCAGGACCACTTGAGGTCCTGGGTGATGATGGCGCCCAGGAAACGGAAGGAGTCCTCAGCGGTGACGGGTGACTTTATGAAGCTAAATGAGACAAAAGACCCACATGGCTTTAATACAATAGGAAGATGCAGGTGATTGGACACAGGAGAGACCAATTAGGACAATCACAAGGGAGGATAAAACACATAAGCCAACAAAAGACAGAATGTTGACGCAATTTGAATGGATTTTTGTGTAGAAAAACCCTGAACTTCTTGTTTTTATGTCTCTGCAGGTTCTACACCATCTCTGGCTCGTTAAAGGACAATACAACAGCCAAAGAAGCTCAAATCGAGATGTGACAAAATGTAGACTGCATGACCCACTGGGCTCTCCTACCTGGGACGGTTGACTGATTTACTCATACATATACATTGTCGTGAATCCAAATCTTATTATAGTGTGTAATTGCTGCAAAAATTAGACAATATTTTCAACAATGTTCATTCATCCTGAACCGTGCATTCTTTCCTGAACCGTGTTGTTACGGGTTCGGGTGTAACATTCAAGCTGAAAGTTGTATTCTACTGTTCGTACAGGCTGTTGTTTTTTGTACTCCTTTACCTGGGGGCTTGTATAGTTATCTCAAAAAACATCTGCACCCTACAAGACGTTGTGTGATGCTAATTAGTGGAACCCACCTGTAGATGTGCACTTTACTAGCAAGACTGTTCATTATGCATTGATACTAGCTGGCTTTCTGTGAATGAAAGGAATGTTGTTCTTTAAGGGACAACTGTGGCCCAGGGTTCATTTCCTTTTATCTATTTATTGTTGGTTTGTTGTATCTTTTTTCCCCTGAATTGTTTGACAGTGTGATACCACACTTGTGTGTCCATATATGACGCTACAGGGAAGCGGAAACCATAATAAATGGTCACCTGGGGAATCTGCAAGCACAGCTGTATCAAAACCTAAACAAATAATATAACACAACAATATAAAAAACATAGTATATGTATCTTGATTTTTCAATTTGTTAAAAAAAAGTTTTACACACAGTTGCTTGTTGTAGCTAGTAGTTATTTAGTAACTATTTACCTCTACAATTCTTTGCTATGCGAACCACTAAATGCAGATACATGAGTGTTGACTTTCGACCGACTACTACAACCTACAATGTGTAGATTACCACGGAGAAGACTGCGCTAGCTTCCCCAAAGCTGCATTGTTATCTATTTTCATTGTTAAACAGTCGATATGTTGCGCATTAAAAAGTCCAATGGCATCTTGATCCAGAAAGGTCCTCTCTTCCTACCCGCTTTTGATTAAAGCTATGCTCTGTGATAATACAACTGAATTCTACCTGTCTGTGGACAGACTTTGTTAATCTGATGGTATTGTTTGAATAATGAAGGGCGGATTTGGGGCCCGGGGGCCAGTGAGTAGGCAAGGGGCCATTGGCCCACTTAACCCCCCTGGCTCGATTCAATGCCGCAGACGGTTCCTGGTTTGGATCTCAATATATAACAGCTTTAATCTGGACTGACTCTTTCCACATTTACATGGATAGTTTGTGATGTGCTTCTTCGTCTAACTCCTGACAAGAATGTAAATTAGTGCTTTTTCCAAAACGATTCAATTATTTTAAACTGACTTACTTTTGCTCACTCCTGGGATCTGATTTATAAAAATGTTTACGTAGATTAATGTTTATTATTCATGTATACACATTTCTGAAATGAAGACAAGCAATACTCAAACAATGTGGACTCCTCCTTTTTAAAATTGTGCTCATCCGTCTTGTGCACCTTCACATAAATGATAAATGACTGTAAATTGAATACGTGTTAGATTGAGCTTTTTAAAATGTCATCCGGTGGATGAAAGGGAGGAAGTTGGTAAATGAGGATAAATTATTGTCTGCTGACATGCACGAAGTGCCAAGAGAGTTCAACAGCAGGGTCAGCTGGAAGGAGGTGGATTTCCAGAAGTCCCTTTCTGGGGTCAACAAGAAAGCCTGCAGCATCACATATAGCGCTTGTTAATAGAGCTTCAGTAATGTGCCCCATGGAATATCCTCAATTTTGCTTCAGGTTAATTTGTGTTAATTTTGTGTGGAGACATAATAGCCATGCCCCAGGATACTTCAGCACACAGACGTCATTTCTGAAGACCCAATGGCAAACTTCTGTGTTTCTTCAGTTAACATGCGTATGGTCCCTGTGAACTTCGGGCTACTTGGCAACATGTGTTTGTTAATTACGTCTATTGCAAAAGATTAAAAGGTTTTTATCAATATCTGAAAAAAGCCACAATTGTAAAAGCCACGTTTGGTTTTGCATTTGTGTACAATGGTCAAAATTAGAAAATGATAGTTAGACAATTATACCTGAACCTTTTTTCTCCAACAATTAGTCCAAACATTGTGCACACGGTCAAGCATTTGTACACCCATCGTTGAAGCCAGAAGCTTACAACGATGGGTGTATCAGCGCTAGTGAATTGACGCTACGTCAAACCTACACTTTCAAGGCTGATCCCGGCGATATCAGTGACATTCCTCCCAGACAAACCTTACGGAAGTCATGGGAAAAGTAACACAAGGCATCCCAGTTATATCAATAATGAATGCTCCTTATTTTTGCCGTTTCCAACGTGAATATCAATTTAATCCACATTTCTTTACGGGAAATACTTCTGGCAGCCATCTTATGCGTCTCACAAACCTTTCGCGCAGGTTAGGAGGATTAGGGGGGATTGTGAAAGTCAAAAGTCACTGTTAAGCGTCAACGTGGATGATCTATGTACGACAGTCAGGAGCCAATTGAAATATTGAGCATTTTGAACCTTTGGGACACAAACCAACATAACAATTAATCAAAAGTATTTATTGGATTACATTAATGCTCATTGCACAAAATGCACTGAAAGTAAAGCGATGCTGCAGCAACACAGTTCAGCTTCTGCTGCATTATCTCGTTATGTCTCCTTTCACCGCCTTATGTATTGCTGCATGCTTCATCAATTTGTGATGTGCTAATGGAGATACTTATTTAATAGAGATATTTATTTTTTCTTTCTTGCGTCCTACTTTGGGGGGTTAAATATTTGTCGCGGGATGTGTCTGCACGATTAATGTGAGCGTAGAAGCAAAAAGGAAACTGATATTTTGTTTCCCATAACAATATTGCTCTACAATAATAATCAAAAGCATTCAATTTAAGCCTTAAAATTTCACATAATACGTATTGGTAAGCTTCAACCGAGGGCGGCGTGGCCGGGCCTGTTGGAAGATGAGGACGACACTGATGCACTTATTTGGCATTGGACTCTCAGGTATCTGTTCGTGGTTAAGGATGTATAGATTAACATTAGTGCCAAAAATATGTTGCACATAAATACTAATTAGTAATAGTTACCCATCTTCACTCATGTAAACTCAGTATTAAACCACTTTGTTTTGCCTTTGTACACCACTCCGGATTGATTTGATCAATCACTACACAAAAACATTAATCACAAATGAAATAGTATTAACTGATTCATTATAATTATGTAGTTCCTATCTTCTTCTTGGTTGTTTTTACTCTATGTCATCTATTGGTGTTCGTTGTCAATGACACCTTAAGAATCCCAAATGAAAAGTAATTCAAAAATATCTAACTATGCATTTGTGACCCGTTTATTACGATATATTTTATCAGTAGGAGCAAATATTCCCATTTTATGTTGGGAACTATTGAAATGCAGGTTGTCTTTGGTCTGTTTGTGGAATGTGATCACAGCAAATATAAAGAAGAAAGTAGTAACTGGGCCAAAGTTAGTTCTATTCAACACAAGTTGTGGATGAACGCCAACAACTACTAAAAAACCAACCCAAGTGATAAAGTCAAGCCAATAAACAATAACAAGCTAATGTAAAACCTCATTGACTTTTATGTTTTTCTCTGATTATTATTGTATTAGTATTGTTTATTGCTTCAGCGCTGGCTTTACCCATAAACCCAAAGTGTACAAAAATCCTCAACATAGAAAAATCTGGACCTCAGAGGAAAAAAAGCGGGTTTTGTTATTTATATTGAAAAAAGACAATGATGCACATCTTATATCTGCTCTCATAAGTCTAAACCCTGTCAATCAATTCACTGATACCTTTTCTTTATAAATGATCAGCATCTGTCTTTAGTTTTATCATCCTCAATATTGAGCTGTATCTACACATGTGCACCTTTTCACCAACTGAAAACATTCTGTAGGTATGCAAGTTATGAGTTAATATGTTAATAACAATAAAGTTTAAGACAAAATTGATCAGTCTTGTTTGGTTTTTGTTGCAGCTTCGACTCTGGGAATTCACAAATGGACCAAGAATTATCCAAAGTAATGATAATCACCTCAGTTATTTATCGTTATTTATAGTTAGCTAAAACAGGTAACGTGCAATGATGAGTTTACTCTCACTTCTAATTAAGGGTCTAAGCCTATTCCCCCCCCTCCCCTCCTTCAAGAGGGCGGGAAAGTAAGTTGCCACGGCCATCTGCCCGCCCCCACCCCCTCACCCCCTCACCCCCCCACCCCATGGACCACCTTGAAGTTAAAAAGCTGCATGGCCAGATACCACAGAGTGATCCGGGCGTTGGTATCCTTCATTCGGTGGAGCCATTGGAGCGGGGCGTGGTCCTAACAGAGGGTGAATGAGCGTCCCCAGGAGGTAGTAATGCACGGAGTCCACCGCCCACTGTATGGCCAGGCACCCCTTCTCCACCATGTTGTACCTGGCCTCCCTCTCGGACAGCTTCCGGTTTATGTATAACACGGGGAGGTTGACCCCCCCCCCCCCCCCGCCTCCTGGGACAAAATGGCACCTTTCCGGGTCAGGTCGGTTAAGGGGCTGTTGAGGTCCGCAAAGCTGGCGATGAGCAGTCTGTAATTAGCCGGCAGCCCCAAAAACAGCCTCACTTCTTTTTTCGTAGGCTAGGGGGCTGGTCCTTACTGGCTTCACGCTGGAGACATGAAAGGTGGGATGGACCTTCATGGTCCTAGGAAGGTCCCAACGGACTGAAGCAGGGTTTATGACCTTGGAGATGAGGAAGGGGCCGATGAATCTCTGATGAACCACCTTGAGCTGTAGGTCCTTGGTGGACCACCAGACCCTCTGTCCCATCCGGTAGCAAGGAGCTGGAGTTCGGTGCTTGTCCGCTGCCCTTTTGAACCGGCCTGATGCCCGAAGTAGTGCCACCCATGCCCTCCTCCAGGTACGGTGACATCGACGTGCCGATGGGACTGAAACCTCCTCCTCTAGATTTGGGAACAGAGGTGGCAGGTACACCGTAGACACACTGGAAGGGAGAGAAGCCTGTGACAAACAGGGAGTGAGTTATGAGAATATTCTACCCAGTTTACTCCATGAGGTGGGGGTCTGGGAGGTAATACAGCGGAGCACGGTCTCCAGCTCATGATTGTAGCGCTCCGTCTGCCCGTTGGACTGTGTATGGAACCCGGAAGAGAGGCTAGCCGTAGCCCTGTCCGGTATTTTCAGTTATCATCAGAGAGGTGAGAACAAAAACCACAGACAAGTCGTATTACTTTGCAAAGGGGATTCTAGCCACACCGCGCTTGCCGTGCCGACATCCTAGCCACACCGCGCTTGCCGTGCCGACATCCACCGAAGCTCCTCGGACCTCCGAGTTTTATTCAAAAAGTTCACAGAAGATAACAGATTTACATACGAGGGCGGGGCTTCACCCCTGCTCCGGCCAGCTGTTAAAGCATACTTCAAAAGCACTTTTTACTGTGGGTCATTCCTTGAAACCGGTTACTTGTCCGAGTCCCGGGGGCATCCTATCTAAACAAAGAGATTTCACAGATACTTTTATTGACCCGTATCCTGAGTCACATCTGTTAGGTCACTGTTTGACCAGGCAGTCACAAGGAAGGGTCACTTAGGTGTCACTTCACCCCCTGTGGTTTCTTCTTTGTTGCTCCTTGCAACTGACATTCCTTAAGTCCCGTAACTGCTCAGCATCTCAGCAAACCAGGATTGTCCAACACCACTTTAATAAATTGAAGCATACTTTTCACCCTGTGGGCCCTATCAAGCCCCCAGTAGTCTGCAGAACTTCTTCCAGAAGCTGGCCGTGAACTGAGGTCCTCTGTCAGAGACCACATCTTGTATCATGCCGTGAAGGCAAAAGACCTTGGACCACATAATCTCTGCGGTCTCCTTGGCAGAGGGAAGCTCCGGAATGAGGCAGAGGACGCGTTCTGGCGAGTGGAATAGGCTTTATTTTTCTCAAACATGTGCATACACAGACACACTGCGGCGTCCCTCTCGCTCGCACTGTCTTTCTGTCCTTAAAATAGAGGGCAGAGTTATTGATCAATTCCCCCCAGCTGAGGCCCAATTGCCTCCACCTGGCACCGTTCCGAGCCACTCCCCCTGACCCCCCTGCAGCCGAGCCAAAACCACGCCCGCCACCACAGCAGAGCTCTACCAGGAGAGGGACAACACACACATGGTTAACGAGACATTACAGTCTGTCCCTGATCAATGACAAGTGCGGATACGACTGCGCTGTGTCAGGGCGCACCAGTTGACCATCAATTCGTATCACTTGGTCGTAGGCTGAGTGTAGAGTATCGTCCCGAGACTCCACAGGAGGCTCTGCCGGTCCCCCCTCCCTGTCTGCAGCATCCGACGACCTCGCCACTGAGCACAGCACACATACCGCATGACTCTGTCGGTCGTGAACGCAGCCTGCCCCATTAGCTTGTTAAATCTCGGCCAATCTGTTATCAGAATTACGGGGTGCATCAGGCGGGAGCTAACCGCAACCGTCACACTATGCTTTTACCCCTGTACCTAAGTTCCACGGACACTATGTGGTACTCGTGAACGTCCCCATGCACCTTATTCTTACCCTCGATACCTCCACCAATACCCCGGGCCGAACCAGGCTCTGGTGTATCATAGACTGCGAACAGCCCAAATCCACCATCGCCTGGCGTGTACCCCCCTGGATTCTTATCCGAACGCGGTACATCGCTCCTGGACCAGGGAGGGTGATGGAACGTGTGCATCCTAGGGGGGGTTCTGGAAGGACGCAGACCACCGGAGTTCAGTTTACAATAGTTTTATTAAAAGGTCCAGAGGCATAATGGGTGCACTTACAATCATTTATGCATCCAATACAGCCAACGTTAATCATGAATTGATCGTAATCAATAAGATGAAAGAACATGTTATTTAGTATTGTAGACGCGTGGAACTAATCTATTAACGCGTTCACATGAGTAGAAGTACCGGCTTCACACACAGCCACACTGATAACAGATGCTTCTTTCCATGGTTTTCAGCAGTTTACGCATTACGACTTTTTACCTCGGAGAAGATTTAAAAGCCCTCCAGCTAAATGATTCGTCTTCCCAAAACCAGCCTCACTGCTTCAGAAATCTGTCAGCTGATCAGTCGACCTCGAGGTCACTTATCTTTGAACATCATGAATTATATTGAATGGGTGTCACGGTTTTGGCTCCACTTCCTGTCTTGTTTTGTAGTTTCACGTTTCTGGTGTTCCTGTGGTAACTTTACTTCCTGCCTTGTCCTGTCTGCCCCTGTGATTGTCTGATTGTTTCCACCTGTGTCCAATCACCTGCACCTCCCTTGTGTATTTAAGCTCTGTGTGTTGGTTGTTCCCTTGTCCCGTCATTATCTGTTCTTTCGGTGGTTCCTGCCTGTACCCTGTCACCTTTTGGATTAAAGGTTCTGTTCTTCCGAACTCTGCATTTGAGTCCTGCCTCGCCAACCGACCGTTGTGACAATGGGAGGCTGTTTATATGAAATTACCCTTAGTCCTGTGACACCAATACGTAATGCTGTTTTTAAAACTTCCATTCAGCTGAAAGAAATGGGTTAAGCTTTTAAATCTCTGACTGTAACCTGACCTAAGGGATGGACGCCCTCATTTCTCTTGGGACATGGGGACTGAGGATGGACTTTGGGATCCAGGTCAGCCTCGGCTTGTCCAGCTGCAGCATAGATCAAAATATCCCCTCACAGATCTGGTTGTGAAATCGTGACATGGTTACTTTTAAATAACTCTCCGTGGCACATAGATGTACAATTAATACTAAGTAAAAAGAGAAAGAATAAATGACTGAAATTACCCAATAATCTTTCAGATTTAGTTGGAATGCTGCCCGTTACGGCCTTTTAGTGGCCACAGGGCTACACAGGAAGTAACAAAACTTATTAAAATGAAATCAAAGTAGCAATCAGTGGCACTAATTTAGAAAGCAATGATTAACAGAAATAAATCAAACTGGAAGCAAGGAGGTCAGAGTCAAACCAACACAAACAAAGCAGTAGCATAGCAGTCAAACAAGAGACTTTTTATTTTGTTGACATCAAATAATAAGCACTGATGGTGCTTTTACTGTTTTTACACTGACTTAAAAAAAAGAACATGTAAAGTTGTAGAAAAATAAGTCATAGAAATATGTTTTGAAAAGAAATGCAGAAGAATGTAATAAATTACCATAATAATTATACCAAAGGTATGCTATGTAGAAGAGAAAGAAAAATCCATAGCATTGTACGTTGCTAAATAGTCATGTTGTACTAAGTTGGAAACCCCACATGAATAAGTATATTAAATGAAAAAATCTCAAGAAATTTGTAGTACAGACTTTTTAGTCTATACATATAGTATTTTCTAACATGGCGTGTCAAAGGAAATAAACAAAGTATTTTACTGTATATTATGTCAGAAATGTGAAATAAATATTTCTATATGTTGAAAAAATATATAGTATTGTCAAAACAAGTGAAAGACATAAAACAATGGTTTACTTTTCATGACGAACAAAGAGACAGGACAAAGGAAAAAATAGAACATAAAAATAGAAAAATCCCTGTCCATATCAGATATACACGTCTCATATGAAAACTGTTTCAACTCCTGCAAAACACACAAAGGTCATTCACACAATATAATTAAATAAAACATTTATTTGGACTAAACCCTTAAAGACATAAAACATTAAAACACAGACAAGGGCAACAACCCCCCGAGCACCAAGGGCCTCTTCATTGTGCTCCGTGGTCACTGCCAATGGCCCCGATGTACAGGGACCTCTAGTGGCCACGCTCAGGAAGAACACGCAACAGCAGATCGAGACGTCAATAAGATCCTAGTGGGACATTTTATTTAGTAGTAGTGTCGTGTACTGAGCAGTAGTACATAGTAGTGTAGTGTACTGAGCAGTAGTGCACTGTACTGAGCAGTAGTGCATAGTAGTGTAGTGTACTGAGCAGTAGTGTATAGTAGTGTTGTGTACTGAGCAGTAGTACATAGTAGTGTAGTGTACTGAGCAGTAGTGTATAGTAGTGTTGTGTACTGAGCAGTAGTGTATAGTAGTGTAGTGTACTGAGCAGTAGTGCGTAGTAGTGTAGTGTACTGAGCAGTAGTGTATAGTAGTGTACTGGGCAGTAGTGCATAGTAGTGTAGTGTTCTGAGCAGTAGTGTATAGTAGTGTAGTGTACTGAGCAGTAGTGTATAGTAGTGTTGTGTACTGAGCAGTAGTACATAGTAGTGTAGTGTACTGAGCAGTAGTGTATAGTAGTGTAGTGTACTGAGCAGTAATGCATAGTAGTGTAGTGTACTGAGCAGTAGTGCGTACTAGTGTAGTGTACTGAGCAGTGGTGTATAGTAGTGTACTGAGCAGTAGTGCATAGTAGTGTAGTGTACTGAGCAGTAGTGCATAGTAGTGTAGTGTACTGAACAGTAGTGTATAGTAGTGCAATGTACTGAGCAGTAGTACATAGTAGTGTAGTGTACTGAGGAGTAGTACATAGTAGTGTTGTTTACTGAGGAGTAGTACATAGTAGTGTAGTTTACTGTGGAGTAGTAGAGAGTAGTGTAATGTACTGAGCAGTAGTACATTGTGGTGTAGTGTACTGAGCAGTAGTGTATAGTAGTATTGCGTACTGAGCAGTAGTGTAAAGTAGTATTGTGTACTGAGCAGTAGTGTAAAGTAGTATTGTGTACTGAGCAGTAGTGTATAGTAGTATTGTGTACTGAGCAGTAGTGTATAGTAGTATTGTGTACTGAGCAGTAGTGTAAAATAGTATTGTGTACTGAGCAGTAGTGTAAAGTAGTATTGTGTACTGAGCAGTAGTGTAAAGTAGTATTGTAGTATTGCCCAGCGCCGAATCCCTGCCCGGCGGACCACCGATTGCCGCCGCGGAGCAAAAGTTTTGCGCGCGAACACAAACCTAGTCCCAAGTACATACCCTTTCTCATGGTTTTTTTTTTTTTTTTTTCCACCTTGTTTTTTTTTTCATGTCACCTCAGGGGCTCCGTAGACTTTCATGCGGGCCAATTGAAAATGGATGGCGGGCCGCAGTTAGGCCCTGCGGGCCGTAGTTTGGACACCTCTGTCCTAAAGTGACAGAATTATCACACAACCTGCCATATCATATGATGCTACCATTTTAGGATTTTACACACACAGAATACATTCAAAACATATTTTATTATGCACATGTGATAATTTATGTAAATTATTTGGTCATACATTTTTGTAATTCAGTCATTCCCAACAGCCATAACAGACACAAACATGCAATGCATCACATTATGTGGTTCAGTTACAGCTGCCTGTAATTACACACTTGGCCAGTAGGTGGTATCGTGTGCACATGAAGCATCAAGAAACGAACCTTTTCAAGTGTTGCGAGGCTTCATGAGGCTTCATCTCGCCATCACTACTGGTTAGCTCCATTGAGATATATATAAAGCTCCGACATCTCTGACACAGTTCTTCTTCGCCGCTTTAAAAAAAGTTGCGCTGCCATCAGCAGCTACTGTTTTAGAGGGGCGAATAATTGTTCACCTGGCGCCTCCTTAAAAAGGAGCTAACCTAGCTAGCTAACCGCCGACATGATACGCTAACGTTAACGATGCGCTAACGCTACGTTAGCATCATTGCTAACTAACGTTAGCGCATTATGTCGGCGTGAGCTCCACCAATCAGCATGTGCAGCGCACAAGTCACCCCCGAAAGTTCCTGAACTCTGAGAAAGTACTACCTCGCAAGCAGGGATTTTTGGAGGGGGAAATATTTACCCGGAACTTCATTTAGTCCCTGGTTCCTGCGGTGTAAACACACCGAGTACCAGCCCATAGTTCCTAGTTCCGGGGTAAAGTTCCTGCGGTGGAAATGCAGCGATCTTTTGCATAGCCTGTCTGACACTTTGACTTGACATGGATCCACACGAGTGGTTTCCGCTTCCTCCAACTTGCCACTTTGATCACCTGACACTTTCACACATGCGTTGCGCGCTGGGCGACTGTGGGTGAGTGGGCGCCACGGCCGTCCTCCAATCAGTGGATCGCCAGTTCGACCACAGCTCCTAATTAACCGTGTGTCCTTGGGCACCATCATTGCTCCTGCAGCTCTGACTACAGTGAGCGAATGTTTGTTACTGAGAGTGGAAGCTACAGTGCATTGAGTGGTTGGAAGACTAGAAAAGTGCTACACAGTTTCAGTCCATTCACCCCCAGAGTAGCTCGTTTGTCAAAGACACTTGGTGGATATAATAGGTTGAATGTTCCTTGTGATCTTGTGAATGAATCAGTCTTGTTCCTCATAAATTAGGTAATTGGTAATTGCTTGAGGATCTCTTGCTCTTGTTGACTGCACTCTATATGAGTCGCTGGAGGTCTGATATCTTCCTGCATTGTCAGCTTTACTGCACCGGTTCCTCCCAAAGGCAGCAATCTGATGATTGCTACGGTGTTAAAAAGCAAAAGTACCACATCTAAAAGACATGTTTCACTGGTAATGTAAAGTGATTGTTGACCATCTAATGGTAATAACGCCAGGTTCAGATCCATGTCAACACAGCCACGGCTGTCATTTAAATCACCTAGTGAGTATTAACATGATGACTGGACAAAATAGCCCAAGCCCAACGTTTGGCGCTCCCTAATGCGACGTAATGGACAAACTATAGCTAGTCCATGTTGAGGGTACTGGTGCAGTAGAAGTTTATAGATAGTTAGCAAGAAAACTTCCTTACCTTACAGAAACTGTGTACTTTAAATCCAGCAAGTAGCTACAGCACCAGGGATTCGATCCAGAGCGACTACCACCACCAACATTTCTGCCAGTTTAGTCCAATTTTGTGTATTGTCATCCAGTTGTTAGTGGCTTTACTTTTAACAAGCGATAACTGACTGAAGTTTTCACTGCATGGACCCAGTTGTAGAAGAGAAATGCTGCCCACTATTTCTTTCAAGGTAGTACGGTAAAAAGTGTGAGGTCTGCACATTCCATTGGCATAAAATGACTCCCTAAGCTGTATGAATGTTTATTCATTGATTTTTTTGGAGGGGCAATGCACACTAAATCAACAGTTGTACTGTAATTGAGTCAGAGGCTAATTTCCATGTGCTCTTCCTGTCATCAGTGTGTGAATGGGTGAATGATGGCATGACTGGACTGTCCATTTAGTGTTTGTTTCCCATTAAAATACGCATGAAGTGATGAGTAGTTGTTGGTCTTGTGGATGGGTGTTTGTCTCTTTTTTGGTCGACGACTAGAAATTTCTACACAGTGGGTGTTTTCTTTGTTTAGGAGACAATCAAAGGAAACGTAGCCGGCGGTGGCTAAAGGTTGAAAACAGCAAACTCTACATAATAATAATTATTATTATTTCATGATCAAAAGAGAAACTGACATCTTGAGATTCCGAGATAATAAAATAGTGAAAGAAAGATGACCACTCACTATTTGTCCACAGTAACTATTCAGTTTGGTGGAAATGTTTGCTTAGAAATTCATTTGAAACAATATAATACAACCAAAAAAAGTCCCACAGGTGTTTCATAGACAAAAGCTTTTTTAATGAAAATCATATATCTTCCTGTCCAGTAAAAAAGTTTGATCATAGGCATACTATTTATAGCTTTAACATAGCAGGCAGTATAAAAAGCTTTAACATTTGAAATATTCAGAGCATTCAGAAGCATTCTTCTCCTAAGAAGTCGACACGTACGTCTTCCTCTGTTGTTCAGCTCCTCACTAGAGAAACGCATTCTGTGTATAAATCCACACATCCACATGTTGGGAGGAGCTCAATCGATGCCGCGCGTTAGAAAGAGGATTATATGTCGACCTTGGTGGATTTAGGCCGATACATCTCCATTTAGTTTGTGTGGTTTCGTTAGTCAGCTAATAAGCTTGGATGTCCAAAAGGTCTCTTCTGCTGAACATCATTGTCTCTATTTATGGAAGACTGCTTGATTATTTGCTCCTGATTTGTTTCACGTGGCTGATGTTGACATCCCAGATGAGAATAACAAACAATAAAAATCACTAGATTTGAAAGAACAAGGGTAGGATACGTGTATTGGAAGTCCTCTTTTCTATTTCTTTCTACAACCGGATTTGAATTAGATTTGAGTTTTTGCGCTATTCATATATTTTAGAGCTTTTTAAGTTATCAGTCTAGAATACATGCCTATGACCTTACAGCTACACCAGTTTTGAAGCAGACTTAACATCCAAACGAAGCCAGCAGATTTTTTTAAAGGCTCTTTAAATGTGAAAACGATATCTGTTGTAGAAGGAGTGTATTAGAAGGTATATTGAAGAAATAAATATGACAATTTGTATGAAGGGATTGTCAGCAGAATACTTTGGACACCAGTGTGTAGCAGTCAGTGCCACCTAGAGGAGAGGCTGCAGATAGCAACCAAATGAAATGTCACAGAGAGTACACACGGAGGAAGTGGAAGAAATCAACTTCCTGTCAACCACGGTTTTTAGACTGCTATTTCTGAGAGTCAGGCTCAGCATCTTGGGCATAATATTTATAAGTGAATGTTTTTGTCACTTAAACGGTCACAATTGACTTTCATGATCTAAAAGTCCAATGTTAAGGTTATGAGAATAAGGTGTCCCCCATCCTAAAGCACACTCTGCTCTACGTCCAATCGACTCTAAATGTACTCAACATTGTATATGTAAGGGGACATCATGCTGTAGTTAACTGAAGAAATGTGGCAGAGCAACATGATGGACTCCGTGCAAGAGGACACTTCATGTCACAGTGTGTAAGGCAATGTAGAATATCTATGATTCCCAACACAAGTTCAGTCTTTCATTAGGTACAGTCGGAAAGGGAAACCACATATGTTTAAATCTGTCATGCTTTTTTACAAATAGATACTTAGTATGAAGGGGTTTGAATTGTACATAACAATTGTACACAAAAGAAAGTTCCTGCGAGGGAGGACGGGCGGAGTCACCAGTCGTTGGTAAAAAGCTATTCTCCCAACAGTACAATAGAAATATCAGGTATTGAGGCTTCTATTCTTCTTTCTATACTTCCTTTGCAACATTGCACAGTAATAGTCACAACTTTCAAATAAAACCACTAAGATCTCACAGCTCTCGTTCCCTCACTGATCCCTTCAAGTCGGTAAAGGCTGATGAACTTTCACATCCTAATCAAATATTTATTCAAATATTACTACTACTATATATACTACTTCAGTAAGTTGTGGAGAAAAGCAATTTTTATGAAATATCTTAAGTGAAGAGACACCTTAAGAGGTAAGTAGTGGTGCTAACAATTATTATTGACTTATTAACAAAGTCATTTACATATTTGGGGAGTGTGGGGAGAGCTGCAGGTGTAATTTACAACCTAATAAATTAATAAATGCCATATAACTGACTAGTGTGAGCGTGGACCATGCATACACAACAATGATGACAAATATATAGTATTTAGTATATATAGCAGAAAGCAGCTGGGGCTGGTGGTGCTGAAGGAAGGCGCATTGGAGAATAGGATGGGGAAGGTGGGAGAAAAGAGGAAGCATGAATAATCCATTGGAGAATCACGACAGGATTAAGACAAGGTGGAAGCCAAAAATATCCCGGGCCAAAGCAGCTTGGCGCAATAACACTGCAACGTAGCGCCACATGACAGCAAGCCACTCGCGCTGCCAGTCTCCAAAGCGGGATTATAAAGAGCCACAGGGACGTCGCCGTGTTCAATAAAACTTCCAGTGTCACGCAGCATAACGCCTGGACGGTTTACCGGTCCTACTGCCTTTGAGCACAGAACATTTGGTAAACAGACGGTTTTCAGTATCCAAACTACAAAGCCTCCCTGCTAAAGTCCGGCAGCATAATCATTGTCTTTACCGATCTTTAAAGGAGCACTTTTCCTCTTTAAGTTCAGTTTACCTGTCATGGAGACGACTACTCATCAGCATGGATGATGTCATCTAAGTTCTCTTGTTTCCGATGGGATGTTGAATATTATATATAATATATAACGCAAAAGAGCAATGGTAAAGGCCCAAAGCTAAGAATATAAAAATGTTATATTCCTGACTATGAGCACTATACAAAGTTCAAACGTAGTTTACATTTGAAAATGTCCAGTTGCTGCCATTACTATCCGGTAAAAAAAAAAGCAAATCCATTGGATTCTTGCTCATATCAAATTTTAAGGAGAAAAAAATGCAATCACACATTTCAGTTGCGCTCCACAATCTCCCCCACTCTAGCATGATCGCTAACTAGGGCTAATCCCACTGCAGCTAGCTAAACTATCCAAACCGAGCTAACTAGCACGTTAGCGAGGGCTTGCTGGCCTCGCTAACGGCAGAACTAGCCTTCAATTTATGGGGTTATTCCCTGAAAACAGGGCTAAAAGATGTCTCTGTGATGGTCTAAAGCAGTGGTAAAGCAGTGGTTACAACCACATTTGTTACAACTGAAATTGAACCCAGGACTAGTGGAAAGGCAGAATTAAGCATACATAGCTTAACCTTGGGCTAACAAAGTGTGACTGTGTGAAAAAAGGCAAAGTCATCCCGAGGAAAGTTCAAGTTCAAAGATCTGCAGCGTGAAAAGCTACATTTTAGAACTCAAATTGGAAAGATTAATACCAGATATTAATAAGTGAGTTTGTCCAAATTTAGTAATATTAGTAGTAGTATTTTGTAACACAAAATGTGTCATTTTAAATGACCACATGAGTATTATTTGAGGACAGCCAGTGCTCAGCCAGAAGACATTCTCTTTTGAAAAAGAATCCTAACATTTTCCATTGAGTTATGTTAAAAACGGTTAAAACATGAGATATTCTCCTCTCACAAACCTACTCCAAGAACATTTAAGTAACCAAAAATGTCTATGATACAATCTTTTGGTTGCCAATTTATAGTTAACAGTAGCAAACTGTAACTGTATAAATAAAATGATTATGTCAATTCTATTTTTAGAATATTCAGAAAGTGGATACTATGAATGAATAGTAAACTATTCAGTTCTTCATGTTGCCAACTTGGTGTTTTTAAACAGACGCCTCTCACTGAGGGTTTTAGGTAGTTAAGGAAGTATTGAAACAGTATTTGGTCACCATATGGTACCAACGTATGTCTAACTTCACATCCTTAAGTGGCAAATGTAATAAAGTATTTTGTGTGTTTGTGCGAGAGTTCAAACCACGTGGTGTGGACTTCCCCTACGGAACTTGGTACCCTTTTAAGTATTTAAGGTTCAGATAAACCGGGGGGTGCGGACACTTTACCAGGGGGCGCGAGTTGGCTACAGGATGGAAGAAAAAAAAAATCACGGAAATTCCCAGATGTTGAAATGCGGTTGTGGTTGGACTATTATAACAAAGAAATCCTCCTCCTGGCGACTTTTGTGTCAAAAGCGACTAGAGACAAACCTAGTGACATGTATACAGCATATTTCTCATCCTTTAAACAAGTCTCCTGAAGAGAAACGGTATCGCTCCCTCCCCCTCCGCCTGCTGCTCTGTGGACGTGTGTGTGTGTGTGTGTGGGTGGGGGTGGGGGAGGGCGGGGGAGAGACAACTCAGCAAGGTTTTTTGGAGTTTTACCTGCCAACACTACAGAGTTTCCCGTTTTATATGCTATCACCCGGACACCCGGTTGTTATTTCTCCGTCGCATATGCGCCGTTTCCCGACCAGACCAGAAAGCGAGCGAGAAAAATGTCAGCCCCCTCGTCTACATTTCATGGACTCGGATCTCCCGTATTTTTGTGTTGGCAGGTTTGGTTTAACTCTGAAAAGTGAACCAAAGTGAACCACAGGTTCCCGTTGATGTTATGATGGACGTGTGTTGCGATATAAACAAACGAGATGGAGGAAGGTTCCTACGCGGCTCGGACCAAAGTCAATTTCTCTGCGTGAGAAATACAAGGTGCGGTGTGTGAGCGTGTGAACGGGTTGAATGCGTGAGACTTGAGAGCCCTGAAGGCTTAAGCCTGATTTGTGCTTCTGCGTCAAATCGACGGCGTAGGGTACAAGTTGAGGAACGTTGGATCGAGGAAGTATGAAAGTACGACCGTCTGTGTCGCACGCGCTCCTCAGCGCACTGCAGACTGCCAAATGGCTCACAGCTCGCGGAAAGAGATCGTTTGTTTTTCAACGTCGATTCGCTCCCGTTCTGACGGTGAAATGCAACGCGACCCGACGCAGAAGCATAAATCGGCTCCTAAGCCGTAGGGTTGACGCAGAAGCATCCTGAGGCCTTTATTGAGCTGCAGAGTGACAGCAGGCTGAAGGAACTCTTTACCTCCTGCCCTATTTCCTCATTCTGGCAGCAATGATGCACGAATACCCTCAACTCTGTGACGTTGCCTTGAAGATTCTCCTCCCTTTCGCGTCGACATATTTGTGTGAGGCAGGATTCTCAAAAATGACTCAAATGGCACTCAAAACGAAATACCGCAATCAGGCGCAAAAAGAGGATGATTTGATGTTTATCAAACATTGCACCAAGAACTGAGGATCCTTTGCAGGCTCAGGTCTCACATTAACATCGCCTTCCTGCAAGCTTCTGTAAAGATAATACGTTCATATCAGAGGTCTGGTGCCAATTCCCAATTATTATAGCCTAGTAATGATAATAGGCTTACCTACCGCTACTGAGGATAAACATACAAACATACAAATAATAATAATAATAAATAATAATAATAATGAATGTGTGGGCCTAAAAATAACAGCCCTGGGGGCTATCTATCTATCTATCTATGCAAGGTGGTGAAGTGGGGATGGGGATGGTGGCGGGAAGGGGGGCCCCGATTACCATGAACCAGCTTTGGAGGGGCCCAGCTTGCAAAAGGTTGAGAACCCCTGTTCTATTGTATCCTTTTATGGTAAGGTCATAACATTTGAAAAGTAATACAAAACCATCAATTGGCCAATGTCGTATGGGCAGCGAAGAGGAGCATAAAAATACCCTTTGGACAGCAACGCAAACCTCTGAACAATGAAAAATGACAGTAGCTGTGAGAAAATGCTAGTTTTGATGAATGGGGTCACTAGATTTTATTTTTGTTGGGCTTTGTTAGTTGGCATACAATATAGAGGAGTTGCAATAAAACATTTGTCCTCTGAGGGTGTGGTGGGAATGCAAATTATTCAACAAGCAAAGTGGTTATTGCATATTTGTGTTGCCCTGCATTGTACATCCCTGGCCGTCACAGGATAGTACACCCCATCTACCTGCACAGACATTCACCCTCCATATACCATCAAATATTGTAGCATATTTATTCATAGTTTAATTCAGGTTTGGGGTTTTCACGATCAGGCATTGTATTGACCTAATATCACCTAACATCCTATTTGATGCCAACTCAATATTTCCGCTGTGTCACATACCCATAGAAGACGAAAAGGGGCCACAACAGACCATAGTAGGAGCTTACAGAAGGGATCCAAAGAAACGTTTCCCAGCATTCAAGATTATGCAAAGCTTGAAGGTCTGGTCGTCATAATTTCCTTTCTTCATGGATTAAGGTTAGTTTTAGCACAGAAACATAAGCTGATGAGAATATAAAACAGACAGCATAGCTTAGCTTTCTACATCAGAAGGCATTCCAACTTCAAGACTATATGGCATCTTTCAATACAGTCATGAAGGACAAAAGGGGGTTTATTTTTACGAATAAAACCACTATTGATTGTGTCTCTATCAAAGCCTGGTATCTTATTCCTCTGAGTTGCTAAATATATAATTAATATTCTGTTGACAATAGTCCTACATATGCAGCTGACTGCATATGTAGGATTGCTTATGTGCATATGCTTATGTGCATATGCTGCATGCTGACTAGTACTGTGTAACCAATTGGAAATAAGCCTATCTTCGGTGGATTTAACACACCCAGATACAGCAAGCGGAGTGTTGTTTATGGTCTTTTCTGGGCATTTGTTGACATTAATAACAATATTACATAATGCCAAGTTCGTAGTTTAAAGAGACAGTGTGTAGTATTTTGTGGCATCTGTAGTTGGGGCTGTGAATGGGAATACTCATCTGCACACGCTGCCATTCCACACTGAGATAAGTGCAACATCTTAAAGAAGTAAAGTAGTATGCTTCGCTCTGAGGCTATCCCGGCCACAACAACACTACTTTGGGAGCAATGCAAGTTAGTTCCACCCTTTGCAGTTTCACAAGCATGTCGGAAAATGACGGTGTCTTACAGGTGATGAGAAAACGTGAAAGACGTCTAGAGTTAGTTTTTGATTTGTCCATTCTGCAACATGGCAAACTGTAAGGATATTAAGAGCTCAGCACCACCTAACAAAACTCTTCTATTCTCATTTTCAGGTTGTTGTGGATATTGGATTCCATTTCTGCTATTAAATCGCCAGAAATGCTTCACACTGGCCCGTTAAGCTTTTTTTTTTAGTCAAAAGAACTTTGAGGATAATATAAATATGTGTTTAAATACTGGATATTCTATGTTGTTTATATAACCCATTGGTTAGAACCAGTGTGCTGCCTTAAATAAATAGTTATTGAATGATAAAAACACTTTCAGTACAGCGGTGCCTAATTTGACTGCATTTATCATTGTGAATGCTGCTAATTGTAACAAAGTAGCAAGGTAACAGCAATAGCTTTTCTAGGCAGCAATGACCTATACCGGACACAAGGTATATTTAGGAACGTTGACCCAGAGAAAGTACCAGTAATGCTGAACACCGGCTTTCATAGAGATCTTTCATAGTTGTATGTCAGACATATTTTGCACATTTTTGACCTACAGTTTTTGGAAAAGTGATTACAAACCCTAGGGCTGTTGGGTATTGGACGACTTCCTTAAATGTTAGGACCAAGAACTTAATATAAAAGGAGTTAAGACCAACTAACAAACAATAAAATGGCTTCCACAGTTTCCCATATACAAGCATGAATCATCAACATACATAGACAGTCTAGTGTGTGCAAGGAATAAGATCTACTATACTGGTAACATTCCACTGTTTATTACTGGCCTACTTTGTTCAACTTTTTCCTTTTTAATTCTTTTTTTTAAGAAAATTCTGTGATTAAAAATCTTTCTATAGTATATTTTTTGTTATAAAATATAGAAAATAGTCATTTACAGTTATTTTACACATGAAATATCCTATCCCCAGAAAATAACCAAAAATCCAGACTTCATACAGAAAAATCAAATACATGCATACACACAATACTTTGCCATGCAAACACAGTTCACTTTGGGAAGTAAATTGTTTAAGATTTGCATTTCTTTCCCGTGTTTCAAACCTTGGTGCTACACATACGTGAAATGGCTTTCACATTATGTGACGTTCACAGCAGCTGCTGCATAAAGTAGGTCGCCAAAAACTCTTCTAAGCTGGCCACAGTTTGGTTGATGAAAGTTGTACAGTTCTTATCATTTGTATTTCAGAAAATTACATGACTTTTGTTTGTTGTAAATTATGGCAGCTAAACGAAGAGTCCTTTTCTACCTTTATGTCTCATTTCCTCACATTTATAGATTTTTTACAAAAACTTCCACCTGAATCGTTCCTCCTTCGTTCCGTTCAGTCCTTTTGTCAAACACATCTTTCTCACTCACATACCTGATACCTGTTTTGCTGTCTTCTATGAGGTAGCAGCATCCCCTCATGACAGCCCAGTAAGACCTGGCTAATCCCTTAAGGAGATATTGACTGGTCTGCAATCAGCCACATCTGCTTACGTACGCGCCTCCCTATTACACGCCAGCAGCTAACATCTGGATACAAAGATCGGTATCTCTCACAGCTGCTGACCTTCAGTTTGTTTTGCTACTGCAACAGAGATTATTATCGGGGCTTGATACATGTGAATATTTCTAATTACCATCTAGGTAGACTGCGGCCATTGAACGGACTATTAAAAGAGTATTTGTGTGAGGGTACCTTCACGTTTAGATGCTCCAAATAGATAGCTAATGTCTTAATGTCATTGCCTGGCTACATGCTTTTCCAAATTCTTGATGATTTATAAAACAATAAAAACATAAAATGAAATAAATAACCCAGAACGATCTTAGTCTTTTTATAATATCAAAACAGCATTTTTCAGTTAGGTGGGGGCCTTAGAACATGCTGAAAAACATCTACACAAATGATCAAATGATATCCAGAAAAGCTGCCATGTATTAGAAAGCAATTGCGTATTTACACATCTAGCGGATACAGAGGAAAATTAGTAACCATTTGCTGTTGTTTTTAGAACTCCTGATTAGTGTCCAATATTAACACTTCTTTAATAAAAGTTTTGGTCTCCACCAACTAAATGCTGTGTCCAGCTCTTCTCTGACTGCTATTTGCTTTTGCGAAGGTAGCTAAGAGTATATTAAAGCTTTTTCACAGGAAAAGCTGCTTACTGCTGGAAACAAGGTTGATGAGAGTAGCGACAATGACGTTAAAATGCTAAACAAAGCTGAGATGAACACAGTCATCTGGGACCTGGCCACGTTTATATATATATATATATATATATTAGAGATGTTCCAATACCATTTTTTCCCTCCCGATACCGATTCCGATACACGTCCTGTGGGTATAGGCCGATACCGAGTACCGATACCAGTGTCCCCTTAACTTTGGTAAATTTGTCGTGCTCTTTAGCGTGACGCGTCTTCAGATTTTTTATTAAGTTGCTGGTGTTGAAATTTGCAACACTCGTGCCACCGCTCAAAATTGCTTCTTTGCACTTGTTGCATGTCGGCATCCTGGTGGGAAAAGGCACTGTAAAGTACTGCCAAACCGCCGACATGATGCGCTAACGTTAGCTCCTGAGCTAATGTACAAAGGACGGAGAAGACAGACCGAGCAGCACCAAGACCAACGGCTGTTTACAGTAGCGGTTACCGACCTGGATAAGCAGACGTAACAATAACAGTTCAAATCTAATGTGTTGTTCAGTACAGCGAAAGTTGCCTGAGACGAGTGCCCGGATAGCGTTAGCTAGGTTTGTTTGCCGTGTGTGACGTTCCACAAACCCAGTTCACGTTAGTAAAACGCTGGATTTCGCTAACGTCAGCTCCTGAGCTAACGTTAGCTAACATCAGGCGCTAACGTTAACGTTAGCTAACAGTATCGGATCAGTGCCTGGACTCCAGTACTCGCCGATACCCGATGCCAGCATTTTCGGCAGTATCGAAGGAATTTCCGATACTGGTATTGGATCGGAACAACTCGAATAGATATATACACACACACAAATGCAGTGGAGAAACTACAGAGATAATTTAGTAGGGCTGGATGGTGGTTCGATCTGATGGTGGTGGCCCCTGCAGTGGTCCTGTCGTACACCTGGCCGGCTACTTGGAATTGTTTGAATAATTTCTGTTATAGAAATTGAATGTATTCTACATCTGTTTGAGTCATTCTGTACACATGACATCCATTGCAGTCTGTCCATCCCGGGAGAGGGATCCCTCCTCTGACGTTCTCCCTAAGGTTTCTTCCCTTTTTTCCCTGGAAGGGTTTTTTTCATTTTTTGGGGAGTTGTTCCTGTGCCGATGTGAGGGTCTCGGGACGGAGGATGTTGCATTGTACAGACTGTAAAGCCCTCCGAGGCAAATTTGTAATTTGCAATTTTGGGCTATACAAAATAAAATGAATTGAATTGAATTGAATTGAATTGAATTAACAGTCATTTGTTTAATTACAAATGTCAATGACTTTGAATAACATTTACGTAATTCTGGAACAAAAACCTGGACATCATAGTTTCACTTAGGCTCTTTGTCAGTTTTTCTACACTTCAGAGACCTTATAAGGTGCTTCACTGCTAAATTTAAAGCCTGCTTCACGACATCTGAAAACCCGTACAATCATTCAAATTAGCATGAATAAATAATTCAATCTTCTTGAATGTAAACTATGTGGCACCACTGCTACTTTTAAATCACATCCACACTATCCGATTACCAATGCCAGCCCAGTAAACTTTTGTAAGTGGATCACAGAGACATTCGTCTCTCAGGAACATTCCAAGTTCTATATTTCCAACCTTGGAAAAACCCTTTACTTTAGGTTTTACTGGTTCCTTTCGCTATTGTCTACGACCTTATCTGACCTCTGGACTAAGAATAATTGTCTCCTGCTAAAATGAACCTCGATGGTTCAATTTGCACAATACAATGGAAGAGCTGCAGAATTTCAGCTGTTCAGCCTTACCTATGTCACAGAAAAGCATGACGTGGTCCCTCCACGGTTTCTCTCTTTTTCTGTTTTCACGGTGTGAGGAGTAAGGCGCGTCTCGTGCAGTTTCATTTGTACACTTTTGAATGATGGGTTAGGGTCAGAGTTAACTAATAACTACTTTCACCGACTTGCACTTGGCTTAACAGACCACGAGGTTCCTCACTCACATCTTATGAGATAAGGGTGGCAGGCGTATTGAAATGGACTGATATACCATTCTTTTTGAGTATGTTGTGTTTTTGTTCAGCAGATGTTCTGGTAAGTAACTTGTTTAATATACCAAATAGTTGGCATATAGCTTTAGATCTATGGACATGTTGCAGTTTGTGCAAATGAGATATACTGTCCAACCTGAAGGACTGAATTAGTGACCAGTGGGGCTGCGCTCTGCTCTGGCCAGCTCAGCTGCTATTGGTTGGGAGTGACTAGTTCTCACTGCTTAGCGGACTAATCAGACTCCCCTTCGCCTCAAGTGGCGCCTCGCCATTGGAGGATACCTCTAACCCACAGCTGAGGGACGGCTAACCACTGATACTCTATTCTAAAATGAATAACTGCTCAGACATTTGTCACATGATCAGGATTCTCCCTGACTTCAATACACTCTATTTCCTCCCTTTCTCTTTCCCTCTCCCGCTCCCTCTCCCTCTCCCGCTCTTTGCGCTTGGCCCGTTTCTTCTTCTTGTGTCTCTTCTTGGATGGCGGGAAGAAGGTCAGGAAGACGGGCAGGATGACAAAGCAGTGCAGCACGGTGCAGCCCGCCGTGAGGAGGGAGCACTTGAACAGTGTGTAGGTCAGATTGGAAGGCACAAACACCAAGGGCATAATCCCGATCACAAAGCAGGATGCGTTCTGCAGGATGGCAGCCCCGTGCTCCTCCAGTGCCAACTTGATGCACTGCGTCCTAGTGTGGTCGGTGGCCAACACAAAAGTGTAAAGGTGTGGTGCACAGTGATCCATGGCGAAGTTGAGGGTATAAATAAGGCACAGAATTGAGATGCTGTCCATGCCAACGTTCCAGAGGGTCATCAAACCCAAGACGCCCAGCTCCACGGACGTTACCGTGAGGATCAGCCAGAAGTTTCCCAACGGGTTGATGACCAGGAAGAATGTGAGGATGAGGATTGTGAGTACGCTGAAGCCTGAGGTCAGGATGGGTGAGATAACAGAGGAGCTGTAGCGGTCCATGAACACAAACGTAGGATTGAATGCAATGAACTTGATGCTGTTGATCAGCATCAACGGTCGAAGCTTTTCCAGAAGCTCCACCACCTCTTCTCGCTTCTTCTCTGCTGTCCGTGCCACCAGGTAGATCCGCGAGGCGATAATGTCGTACTCTTCGGTCTCGCGGTTCATGGAAAATATGATGTCCTCATTGAAGTGCTGGTACTCCGGGCTGCGAAGGAAGGACCCCTTGAGGATGGAGATGAAGTCACTCTTGGTCGACGCGCTCACATTTACCACACGCAGGTAGTGGAAAAAATTGTCCATCCAAGAGATCTTGTTGAAACCATGACTCAGGGTCTTCAGGTGCTCCTGCACGGTGGAGTTCCAGTACTCAACGGGCTCATAAATGTAGAACCCAATCACAGGACTGTAGTTGCTGAAGTATTTCTGCTGGGTCGTAGCGTACGTAACACTCGGAGAGTTACTTGCCAAAAGGTTCACTACGTTTGATCCATCGCTGATCTGTAAACATCCCATGAATGAAAAAGAGGCGTAGATCAGATAGAGAATGACTACAAAAGGCTTGACATAGGTGTTGGTAATCCATTCGGTGTAGTGCTCACGGAGAAAGTGCTGGATGAAGTGATTCTGGTAAGGTACGCTGTCGTGGTGTGTGGACAAGTCATGGCCATCACTCATCATGGTTTTGAACCAGGTGGGCTGGCGGTCCAGGTACTCCACTGAGGGGATTTTACAACAGAAAACACTGTGGTAGCGGTTCTGCTCCAGCTGTCCGGCAAACACCAGGCAGGAGCCGTAGAAAGAGAACACGTAGAAGTAGTTGACCATGATGGCAACGCACATGCTCTGACAGAAGATCTTCACCGACTCGATGTTGGTGAAGGGGCTAGCTCCCATGCCGAAGGTGATGATGTAGAGGGAGCTGGTCATGGTGTAGCACACCATCACATCAGCAAAAGCGTCCGCCACGCGCTCCTTGAAGGGGAGGTTCTCCCTCGTTCTCCTCCAGCCTGCCAGCAGCTCAAACACACCTTTGGTTCCATGGCCTAGAATGGAAGAGAGAGACTCAGTAAGATTCACGTATTAGCTCTGTGTACATCCACCTGACATGCTCCACTCCATTGCTCTTAATGTTGCAACGGAGTAATACCATCGTCCGAATGCTCCAGATTCCTAAACCTACATATCTGTGACTTGACTGAACTTCTCATGATTTTATTAAGCAGCATCAACATATTCAAAAGGCAAAACGTTTAAGTTACTCTAGTGGACATAACAGAAACTTGTTTTTTGCATCTTGTATTGAGGAACATTGACAATCATTTTTTATAAGAAAAAGTCAAAATGGGATTTCAAAATTGTCACACAGTACCACACAAGAAAGAATGAATGTCAAATTTGCATATAGACAATGCACAAATGTTTTGTGGTATTTTTTTACCACGGAACAGAAAAGCTGCTTAAGGTTTTTAGTGGGACAAAACTTTTAAAACTGAAATTTGAACATCATCGATGGACACAAAGCTTTCATTTTCTAAAATGTAGTTGTGCAGTGTTGTTACGTCCTCCAGCTCTGGTGTTTGTTGCTACACGTGTTTGCGTGCATGGGGGTGTGTCTCAATTGCAGACGAGCCACACCCGAGCGGAGCCGGGGTGGAACTACAAAAGGCTTCCTGGACCATTTCCGGAGGAAGTCTCTGCACAACCGGGCTTGCTGTTTGGGAGATTGCGTTCAGCCGTCCACCCGGCAGTGGAAACCGCTCCGCATTTGTGTTTTTGTTTTGGTTCATTATTCAACTACCTTTAATATCATTCTGTTAAATAGAATACCCCTAGATTATTATTTATTAAGGGTGGTGTCCGACCGCCTGTAACATATTGGGGGCTAGTTTTGATTAAATCGGAATTTAGTGTTAAATTGCGGAATTTCTGAAAGCTACAACATTTTGGTGAGTATTCTGGTGAGCAATCATGATTGTGTGTTCCTTTTGTTTAGTCGATGTTTATTTTGGTGGATATCTCAGGAGGGCCACTCGGATGCCTCGAGCTGAGTAAGCCGCTGAAGATGCGTAACTATTGAGAGTTTGGTTTTGGTTTTGTATAGAGTTAGTTAGAGTAGTTGGACAACATTTTGCCTATCAGAATACCTTTAGGTTTAGTTGTATAGCTTGTGATGTATGTGGCATACCGGCTAATTAGTGAGCGCCGGTATTCTCATTATATGAGCGTATTGGTTAAAATCCGTGGTCATTTGCAGCCTAAAGTGAGCATTTTGTTTGACCACTTTAGATATTCGCTACCTGGTAGCTTTGTTGCAGTTAAACTGCCCGGTAAGTGTTTTGCTTTAATTATTAAATTGTTTTCTTTACTTTGGTCTTTTCACGGTTTAATTATTATTTTGTACTTGATTTTAGTGCGCGTTTAAACCGTCGTGTTGCGTTAAAATGGCAACAGAGGAAGCATTTATTAAAGAACGCTCTAATGAGTTACTTTTGAAATTTTCGAAAGAGCAGTTGCTGAAATAGGCAATAACTTATAAAGTTGAGCTCACGTCTGCTGAAAAGCGCATCAAAGCCGTCTTACAAGCTGCTTTGGTTAGTCAGGGCATTTTGCCTGTAGAGAAACAATCTCCCGTGTCTACAGAAGCATTACAGCTGCAGATTCGGTTGAGAGAGTTAAGTATCAGAGAGAAGTAAATTGAGTTTGAGCGTGAGCGTATGCAAGTTCAGGCCCGTGAGAATGTACAAATCGACTGGCTTTAAGAAAGTTAGAAATGGAGGCCCAGGCGTTGCTCCTTCTGACCCTAATTCATTTGATGTCACTCGCCTCATCCGACTTGTGCCACCTTTTGTGGAAAGAGATGTGGAAAAATATTTTCCACACTTTGAGCGTGTCGCAACCAATTTAAGTTGGCCGAAAACTGCATGGGCATTCCTCCTGCAACAGTGGAGCAGAGCGGTGACTATGATGTGGTGAAAGCCTCCGTTCTGAGGTGTTATCAGCTGATTCCTGAAGCAGGTCGACAGAAGTTTAGGAACTTAAAAAAAACTGAGCGTCAAACTTTTGTTGAATTCGGGCTCTTTGGGAGATCGCGTTGAGCCGTCCACCCGGCAGTGGACTGGAAACGGTTCCGCATGTGTTTTTGTTTGTGCTTCCATGCACCAGTAAGCAGGATCCAAATATTATCTGCAGGATCTATGGGATCTATAGTGTGCAGCCCAATGCTGCTGCTGTTTATGGATTTGGTAAATGCCTGAGATGCAATTCTGAAGAGAGGGGGAACTACTGCGAGGATATAGGCCCAGAATTTCTAAGTCAATTTCCGCCATCATTTAAATATTTCAGTACAAGCAAACAGTGCATTAACCCTCGGCCACATTTGAAGATTTACATTTGTTTTTCCTCTAATTTAGCAAGTGAGAGGGATGGCAACACTACGACACAAGAACTTAATTAACCATAAATCATTAGGCCTTTGTAATGAGCCGCCCAGCTTTCAGTTATACTGAGCTGTGCTGCAAGACAATTTGTTGGTTTAGAGGATGTGGAGAAGAGAATGTGTGGCCACGTCTCATCCAGTCTCCAAATAGGATATGAAGTAGTGTCATAATTGGGATTCATTAGTGATTGATTGCTGGCAGGACAAGGTGGATTAAAACAATAAGCTTGTTTGGTAAAGTACCCCTGGTTAATATTGAGGTTTCTATCTTTACCATTGCAATAGCTAGAAGCTTTTTTTTCTTTTACTATGAGACCACATTTTGACAGGCAGAAATAGGCCATTACGCCGGGACGCCCGAATGATTGATCACAGATAATGATGAAAAGGAAGTTCTAGAAACATAGCTATAGTCTATTTGTAATAAGACCAAGTAGAATCGAAGGACATTGAAGAAGGTAAAAAGTACATGTCAATGATCTTTGAAATCAAGAAATGTGGCTCAAATAATTTTTTACATTTGTCCACACATGAATACAATCCTTTGACTGCTAATGAATATTCCGTTATCAATAAATTTGTAGACATATATTTATAGTATGGTTTAAAAAACGAGAGATTCACAACCGTCTGGCTTTTCTGCGAGATTGGGTTTCTCTTTAAAAGCTTCATGATGAAAAGAGAGAAGAATCTCAATTAGAGGAGTCGAGAGAGAACTGAAAGAGAGCCAGCAAAGATCAATGTCAGCAAAAAGCTCGCTGGGGTAATGAATATTCACATCTGTGACAAACTAAGACGGACGCTCCTTTGGGCAACATCCATCCCTCCATCCATCCATCTTCAAAGCCGCTTATCCTTCAAACTGGGTCGTGCGGGGCTGGTGTCAATCCCAGCCACTTCGGGCGAGAGACGGAGTACACCTGTGATTGGCTGTGATTGGCTGTCAGCCAATCACAGGGCTGACAGAGACAACTGGACCTTACAAACATGATATTTTGTAGAATGATTTGGTATTTGGATGGAAGTGAGCTCCAGATTGGGAAGCTCAGTGGACCTACTGTGACTGCTACTTAGCAGTTCACGCTTACGTTATTGACTAAGCTTGTCACGGCTATGTACTGACTCCAGATACGCTTGTGTGTCCTCCCTTTTGCTGTGTTTTTGTGTGTCTGTAACTGGGCGCGGCCTTCATCACCACACCTGGCGCACCTCCACACCTGCTGGCACTCACCACTGCTTCCTCGCCACTCATCGCCAGATTGATTTTTCTGTGACGGAACCAGCAGGAAAGAGGAGACGTTCACATCCCAATTAAAATAAGTACAATAAGTAGTGTCACAAACCGATATGGTCCTACCTATTTGGCCGTGGCTCAATGGATGAAGAGGGTTACACCCTTTTGATCCTTGGATGGTATTATTTATTTTTTTACTTTTCATGTCATAACTGTTTCCCCAATTTGTTCCCACTTTCCCTTTTGACGCCGCCATTGTATCATAAAGATAGACTCTATATTAATACGTTCATAAGTTATGTATCATGCATCACAAACATTCCTTTTCTATTCAATGAATTCAACACACCAAATCCATGGTGTCATTTCATTTCTTTTCCACTTGATGGCGCAGTAGAGCAAATTAAGCACCATGAAGCTTTGGCCCATGTGTGACACAATTGGATGGAAAGCTTGAATGCTATTTGAGTCTGCTCCAACCAGCCGTAACATTAGCTGACACCAGTCAGTTATGCTATTTCCCAACTTCCTGCAATGTGTAATAATTCATCCATTTTGCATGATTTTTATACAGTGGCAACGAAACCCATTGCCTAATTAAATGAACCCCTGGTGAGTAAAAGGTACTCTGATCTTAATGGCAGCTCAGCTTTAACGCTACGTTTCAGAGTGAGCTCAATGTATCATTCGCACCCCTAAAACAATCCTACGGCTGTTAAAACTTTCAAAGGGAGGGCAAATGAAAACGGTGAATGTGGACAATCCAAAGACTTTAATCAATGACAAAGTGAAATAAGAGGGAGGGACAGAAGCACGTGGCTGGAAGCATGACAGCCACTCAATGTTAATCAGATTTGGTGCAAACTGCCAATTCTCTGTGTCTGAATGCTGATGGATGCAAAACTGAATTTTAACACTTTTGCTTGGGCCTTTGTAAAATAGCAATAAATGACGTAAGAATCCAGTAGTAAGGTAACGCTGCCAGAGCGACTGAGATAGAGATTGTATTCCTGATTACTGTGCTGATAAAACTCAAGCAGAACGCCGGGTCGGTGAGTCTGCAGGCTGCACCGCCCTCTTCCCCCACACACAGACACCAAGTTCTCCTCAACATACAGGTCTGCAGCTGCTGTAACACACTTTCCGATGGGGATTGAGGTAGATAATAATTAAAATCTGACTTCCAGGTGCATAAAATATGAGATTGTGTCCCAACTATGTCATCTAGAAATGGGTTTTATATTCTAGAAGTTATGATTACAACTCTCAGTTCGAGTGTTGCTCTGCGTCTGCGTCCGCTGTGCGTCTCCAGATTGGATGTTTGATGACCAGCCTGTTCTGGTTAGTGAAGATCTCGCGAGGTACCTCAGCGGCCGTTCCTGGGCTCCCTCTAATTCTTTATGTACAAAGTGTCTTGTTTCCTTTCAATAGTCAAGTAAATTTTGAAGCAAACATTTTAAATTAGGCGATGTTGCTATGAAGTGGTTTGCAGCAAATAAACAAGACGACAAAGTAGTTTGGACAGAAGTTAGCGCTATCGGCTACATAGGCTGTAATCCGCTAGTGATCCGTAAAATAGAATAAGGCTGCAAACTAAAAAGCAAAACAAGTTGGCAAGGTCATTTCTCCTGTGGTCCAAAAAAATGGAGAGTTCAGGAGTTACTTAGTTCCGTGATGCAGAAAAGCATTTATGAGCTTCTGACAAAAGTGAGATATAAAAGGTCAGAATTCTTTTGGGAAAGAGGTTATCAGGTCCTATTTAATGGATTAACTTGTTTTCTACCAAAGACACCCTGTAAATGAGGATGCTTCATGACATTTTTCTGTTTCCATACAGAGGTTCTAACGCAAAACTCAATGTCAAATGTGCATAAAAACTGGTGAAAGAAACGATGAAATCTTTCTGTCAGACAGCAGAAACCAAAAGCAGAACTCTGCCTAAGCTGGAAATCAAGCACATACTTCTCAAATAACTTTAAATCTTTAGTGGTAAATCTGCTACTCTGTAGTTTGTGGGTGCCAGAGATTATCTCCCGCCATCATCTCTAACAAGGCTGATTCTGAGTGCTGCATGTTCAGTTGAATCAAATCAAATTCTTATAATCCCCACTGGTCCAAGTTAGAGTCTAGTCTGACACTATCTAAAGCAGATAGTACTGCAGTGTTTTTTTTTAATCAAGGTATGAAACGTATTTTGTACTTCTATCTCTTCCTGGTCAGACTGCCGTTACGCAGGACATCGAGTCCAAGAAGGCACATTAAATCAAGACTTCAGTATTTAAAAGAATGGGTCTATGACCTTGTTCTGGGTTTTTATCCATATGGGCATTTAATTCTGGTAATTATCTGACCATTATTACTGAATTAAGCGGTCATAGCCTTTTCTAATTCAGCTGCAGCACTGGTGCACTTCTTGCACGAGGAGAACAGCTGCAGAGCATCTATACTCCCCTTCTCTCTAAAGGGGGACAGTCTGTGCCATCCCGTGTGTCTGGAAGCAGAGATGGATGGAGGGGGGGGGGGGGGGGGTGTTAGGCCTCTTCATCCTTCCATTCTAAGCTTTAGCTTAAGTCCCAGATGCATGTACATCCCTGAACGGATGGTAAGAGAGTTGTCTTGTGGACCATGTTCTATTTTTAAAAGAGAGGGAGAGGAGCGAAAACTCCCAGATGAAGCCTCCCCACGTTGCTCCCTTAATGGAGGCTTAGCTTTGGTTCGGGGGCCATCCACCCCCCCCGGGCCCGCACTGAAGAACGCCTACGGCTCGCAGCCCCCTGCAACCCAACTCCTCGTGGAGGAGCGCGTGTCGGTGCTCCGCCCATCGCGGTGCTCTTCCAATCAGGAGGACCTCAAAGTGACGGGGAGCCAATATCGCAGAGAGATGGTCCGGCTGCAGAAGAGTGACGCAAGCTCACTGAAACATCTAATGAGGGGAGTCAAAGTGAAAATGAACACAGGGGGGCCAAAAGCAATCTTCACAGTCAAATCAATAATTTGGCTGATATTTTTTCTCGCAACCACCAAGAACATTTTTCTCATTGAATTCTTGATCTGAAATGTGTTTCCTGTCACGCCGAGGCAAAACAGGACACAGGCGCAGAGTCGACTTTTATTCCTCGCAGAACGACCAGGAGCTCCAAGATCGGAAAATAAAGCAGCTATAAATATTATCTAGGTCACACTTCTTCCTTAATCTAAGGGGGAGGAAGTGTGGCTAAAAACTTTAATTAAACAAAAGACTCTTCACTCAGGAAGGAAAACCAAAAGGCTTTTAAACTTTACTTCTAAGAGGCGCTCTACTGACGGACAACAAAACTAACAAAAACACTCCTAGCGGAGGAAAAACAAAAGGACTACACTAGTCTACGGCTGGAACTATAAAACCTTACAAACAAAATCACATGGAGAAAAATAAACAAGAACGTAGGAGACAAAACCTGAGCGTGGCGTGAACGAGGTGGCGTGGCGAGATCGTGGTTATCGGGGACATGAACGAACACACTGGCACGGGACAAAGGGAGACAGATACTATTACGACACGGAGGGGAATGGGAAACAGGTGAACACAATCAGGATCGGAAGACAATCAGACTGGTGACACACGAGGAAGGGTAAGTGGCCTGAAATGAGAGGAGACGTTATTTCAAAATAAAACCAGACGTGACAAGACAATAAGGCCCAACAGAAAAACACAACCCAGACACAACACCGTGGTGTGACACTTCCACACGGATCAGTTCAGCTGGCACACTATTTAAACTGGAGATGAGTCTGCCTCTGCTGCCCTTAGAGACAAACAGAAGGAATGAGTGAAGGTTGTTACCCAGAATGCAGAGCAACGATTGTTAAACTACTTTAGTAATCAAATAAGAGGCAAAACCTTTAAAACCCCAAATTAAAAAAACAGTATTCACATATTTTTCAATTGTGACTGGGTGAGCTACTGTATGTGGTTCAAGAGATTCATACACATATACGAGCTGATACGTCATCGCTATCAGCAGCTTTAATACGAGGAAAAGTGTGAGTAAGAGTGTCGCGGCCTCCTCTAGTTCTGTCGAGTGAAGCGAATGTGGAAGTTAAAACTTTCCAGATTTTGATTGATTCCCCCACTAAACAAGGAAACGGACTTTAAAGTTTTCTTCAAACAGCATGCTGCTCATCGAGTAAAAGTCCATTGTGTGTCAAAGAGCCATAACGCTTTAGTATGTTCTTAAATTTGGTCCATGGTTACACGCCACGAAAATACAAAACAAATACTATTAATAATATTACTTGTATCTGATGACATTTGTAGAGTTGTAAAGAGCTGAAATATTTAGTATTATTTTCTCCTCATTCTAGTTAGCGCTGGGCTAAGAGGAAGTCTGAAGTACTGATGATCATAGATAGTGCAGTGAGACACGCTACGAGTAGTTGTAGATAATATTCCTGTAAATAGACCATCATTATTGTAATAAATATATAGTGATAATAATCAATGCGAAAAATAAATGTGTTGTTGTGTAAATTTGGCTGCTTTTACTTTTGACTGAATTCAGAATAGAAATGTGATGGAAAGGACTCTGCGACGCTTCCATGGACTCATTTATTTCAATGCATTTTTTTTACCTTTGAGTGCCACTCTTGGCAACGAAGCTACACTCAGTCATCCAACCAATCATGTTTCTGCATTCTCTTCTCGAGCGACTGATATTAAAGAAAACCGGGGAGAAAAACGTTTCTGTCACTCTCGTCTTTGATGTGACGCGCTGTGAACAGAAATACCACAACGGACCAAAAGACACAGACGCACGATGTATGATGCACCGATGAGCCATTAAATATCACCCACCTCTCTTTGATGCTATGTTCAGCCATGTTAAAGACATTGCTCACTTCCTGCTGAACGTTCAAAATCAATCCGCCAACACACCTGCTCATCGAAGTGGCTCTCACCCGGGTCAATATTCACCAGCGTTCCGTCAAAGTGGGCTTCTTTTTGTTTGATGGTTTGGGTGGCTTGTGATAAATGCATCGTTTGTTTGGGAAAGTCAAGACTACTCTCATTAATTACGATTAGATCGATTGAGCCCAACGCTAAATGACTGAATTGAAAAACACATCACATCAGTGTTTGGTTGTAGCTCTCTGCTGAAGACTTTTCTATCAAACATTATCAGGAAAAAACTACTGGACGTTTCAGCACCGCGGACAGCGCCACGCATCTTTCTGCAAACACTTATATTGATATATTTATATAAATACACACACAGATATTTCAAAGCTGTGATCGATGGGTGTCACGGATCAATGAGGCGACAGACTATAATACAAAAAAAATCCTAAATGTTTACGCCTGAAAAGGTTAAGGGATCTGCATGACGTAAATTATACACAACATCGTGGCTCTCGGGATCTGAAAATTGCACTTTTTTCAAGAGTAATTTCAATCTCAATGACCAACCGCTGGCCATCTCAATGCCACATTGAGACGCAGCCAGTTGTGTGTATCATCATCATCATCATCATCATCATCATCATCTCTTCTCGTCAGGGCCCAAACATGAGAGGGCTCTTCTAGTTTGTTTAGGACCAGAAGCCATCGACGACAGCATTAGCCTCCGGCTAATCATTCAACCACCAAGTGTTAAATCAATGAGTAATACTTAAAACACTTAGCACTAGGCTTCATTCATAAACAGCATTAGCAGCATTAGCTTGTAGATATTTGAAAGGAAGAGCATTGAAGTGTAGGAGGGCGTGCTGTATTCAGTGTGTGTGTGTGTGTGTGTGTGTGTGTGTGTGTGTGTGTGTGTGTTTTTCAGCTATCTCCTCTGCAGGGAAGATCTATAGTTTCTGACGTAATGAAGGAGCCATTTTGGAGCTGGAGAACATCTCTCCAAACAACACGTGTATGACTCAACACATGCACATGCAGGCAGTTTAGAGTGCACGGTTCACAGCTCTATGTGAGAACAAATGCTAATCAATCATTAATCCCCAGTAACCAAGAATAGGTGAGATAAAGAGACAAGCAAAGAGTAGCCAGGAGACATATCAGAGGACAAAAGGCTCATTTCATCTTCATGTTTCCAAACTTTGAGTTATCAGACTTCTGTCATATCACTTCAGTAGTTATTCAATGTTGCCAAAACCAACGTGTTTTTCCTGTGAAAAAGTACTTTCATTTCTAACTGTATCCGCGAGTCAAGCGAATATTCACACGTGTTACTGGAGTCCATCACGCTGCACTCTTGTTCCTCCGTGGACATCGACGGACTCAGTAATGGGAGAGGACACTAAAGTCTGCGGTATTCCTCCTCTCTTCAGGGTTCACCCATAGAGTTTAGAGAGCAGGTTCGGTTACAAACTGTCATTCTGGTTGTCTGCTTTGATTAAACTGTGACTTCCCTTCCTGCCACTGCAAAGGAACACACAGGCTTCTTTAAACTATTATTATAGCAGGATTCAGGCAGAATGCTGAACACTGATTTGTAAACTGAGAATAAAAAAGAACATGGCTCTGTTAGTTCTCAGAAGAGTAACATGGTTGGAAACATCCGGAGGAGTATATCGCATGGACTCGTTTCTCCACCTGGGACCATATCATCATAAAGCTAAATGAATTGATGCATAGACCTGGTTTACGATTCCTCCGTGCAGTCCTTCATTACGACCCTGAAGCTGACAAACGTCCATCATGCCAGTAACATCCATACATCGATCATTGGCCATCTGGCCCTTCCTATAGAAACTGACAGGAATTCCCAGCAGGCATTTCACTATCAGCATAGACGGCCACCGCCCGTGAGTGGCCAATTCTTTGTGCCTCTTTATGATCGGCAAGAAGACTGGATCATTTTATATAGTTACTCTTGATGCCATCATCAGGTGTGATTACTGACAAAATCAGATGAATCATGGAATGCAGCTTCCTCCTCTCAGCCTCCAGCTGCTGTGCAGCGACACGCAAACGTGACATCCTGAGTGGACGGAGAGACTTCCACCCTGATTGTGGAACATACTGTAGTTCTTGTTTGCCTCGACCAAAAGTAAAACACATGGCAGCCTTTTGAAACAGTTTGGCAGAGCCAAATGTGGCCTAGGTGAAAAAGCGATTTGATTTAGGAACACCTGTTCCCTGTGGGATGTGCAGTGCATCCATGTTAAATCCAGCGTGGGAAGTTCCAACTTCTCCAACAGTCCTCACTTATCCAGAGAGAGAAGGAAGTGACAAGCTCAGCTCAACAGTAATTGTCCAGCTCACAGATGACACGGCTCATAGACACGGGGGAGAAGCTGCTCAATATTAAACGGGTCCAGTGCTGCTTCCTGCCCCGTATAAAGTTCCTCCTCTACACGACTCAAAGGGCCTCAGCTTGATTGTTCAGATGGAATAATGGAAGCGTTAGTTTTACCACCACGTTAAAGAAGGCTTTAAACGGCGTTACATTTAACAAGCCACATTCTTTTTATGTGCTTACTTTATTTGCTCAGTTCCGGACCAAAGTCCTCGTGTTGCCAGTTTCAAACTCAATGTCATTAAGCCATGACGGCTATTTTGTTACCAAAACTCTGGCACTCTATTGATCAAGTATCAGAACATTTCAAACAATGCCTTCTGATGTACCAACACCATTTGCTGCTTTAGCAGGGTTTGTCTTGTCTGGTTTTACGACACCTCGCAGTGACCAGCCCGACTGCAGCACGCGGCGTCCAGCACACAGGCAGGGTGAAGCTTTTGGTGGTTACACCTTCCTTCCCTATGCAGCGATGGAACCTGTTTTGCTGACCTCCAGCGCTAATGTGACATATTAGGTGCTCCAAGTGATGTACTGTATAGGTGATTTTATATAAGGACGGAATGCATCTATACTGATAATTGATCAGTGTTCTCAGCATCAACCTGCTGCTAGTTTAAGTAATCAGAGCCACACGCTTTCACTAACTGCACTTAATGAATAAATGGTATCAAATAATAAAGAGATAAAGCTGGCAGAAACAAGTTAAAAAGGTAAGATAGAAACTAAACGGCGTACAAGTGAACAACCTAAGCTCAAAAGACGGTGAGTCTTACAGCAATGTAAAAATGTTTACAAAGTAACTTGACAGATGACGACATCAGAAGGCAGGCCAATAGAAGAAAGAGGGACGAGTTGTAAGCTCCACCCATTAATAGCGTGTAGGAAAGAATCCACTCGGACGAGGTAGGGTGAACCCTGAGGCCTTCACAGCTGCAATCCAACGCACCCTTCAGCATTTTATGCTTTTGCCTGTTCGTAAGCAGTTGGATCGGTGAGACGGGGAGGAGCAGCGTTCTTTCTGATTGTTTCAAAGCCAAAAGCACTAATAATCACACTTTCAAACAATGCTGCAGGAACGTGCCAGATTTAGAATGAAAGCACCCAACGGCCCTTGTGATCAGGGAGGCTGAAGGGGGCCTCAGTGTCAGGCGCCAAGTGGCTCGACAGTGGCGGTATTTGACAAAGTTGGAACAAGATTTAGCTTCACACCACGCTGAGTTACAACCCCATGTGGGGCCCAAAGCCTCCTTTCGGCTTCCAAAAAGCGTCCCGTACAAAGGAAAATAATAAGAAAAGACAGAAAATCCAGGCAGACACCACAGAACAGTTTGGGTTGAAAGGGATTAATAAGAGGGTGTCTTTCTTACAGTATATCAGTGTATATTTATAGGCCTTCCTGTACTTTTGAAGTGACTTTGAGGATCATGTGAAAGTTTGGGAACATTTGAAGAAACTGTGGCATTACCTGTTTGTACAAGCAGAGGCCTTTACTGTTATAATCCTTTGAAAGGTTCTACGAGCACATTTTATTATTTCTACTTTAAAACTCTATGATCCCAAGTCATCGTGGTCCACACAGAGGAGACGAAGGGAAGCCGATAATCGGGTCTGGAGTGTACGTTAGCAGCTCAAATGAATCATGGGAATGTGCAGAATGACTGTGTGCACTTCTGCTTCAACAAAGAGGTTTGACCGCAGGCTAACAAATTAACACATTCAATTTCCAATAAAAAAAAAGTTGTGGTGTAAGAAGAAACAGTGAAGATTGGTGGTTTGAATCCTGGCTGCCCCATGTGCCATGTCGAAGTGTCCTTGAGCAAAATACCTAAACCCTAATTGCTCCCTAAGCCAAGAGTTAACTACGAAATGTCAGTCGCTTTGGATAAAAGCGTCAGCTAAGTGACATGTAATGTAATAAGCATATTGGGACTGAACGAATCGTAGCATTGGAATCCCACCTCCTCACCACCAACAAAAAGCTCCTTTGCATACCAGTAAATGCTATGCTAACATGCATTAAGACTATGCAAACTTCCACTCGTCATGCTCACACATTCAGTTACATTTCTAATGTTATTGAGCTGCACACTTCCCAAGTGTGGCTTTTTATTTTCTTCATCATCATTTTAATTTGTCCAAATGCCTTATAGAGCTCTAGGAGCCAGCTTTTGACAAACTGGGGGCCTCAACAGGTTTGCTACGGAAAAGTCCATTCTAGGTGTAACACAGAGGGGCTGCTTCAAGACTTAAATAAAAGGCTGTGAGAAAGACTGTTGGGCCTGCTGGTCCTGCATCTCACTCTAGTGAACCTACGGTTCTGTCATTGGACGTATTCTTCTGATTTTAAGGTTGTCACAGTGGTGATGGGATTGAAGATTCTCCCTGTTCATTCGCAGAGCTGGTTGGGGGGCGTAGCAGTGGGTGTGTGCGTAAGCTGTTGCCTGTTGAAAGTCTACATTTCATTTTGGCTAACGGCTCAGCAGCATTTCTACTGACACTCCTCTCACACGTGAGGTCGTGTTTTCCTATTGATTGTGTGTCTGACGATAGCGCCTTGCTACAGGTCTCTTCCTCCTGCATAAATACATGCGAAAGCAGATCCTGACGCTTAATCTGACAGCATCAATGTTGGTCCCATTTCTGTTTTTCACATGGTGGTGCCAAGTTCTGTTCCCTTGTCTTGAAAGTGGCACAGAGCCAATCAGAGCTGTGAGGGAACATCTACACATCTCATTGGAACCGGGTTCGATGTTGCTGTGTCGAACCAACAAGAACCCGACTGCCTATCTGTTGAGATCAATCACAACCACGGCCGTGGTTCACGCGCTGTCACAGTTCCATGTTTGGCATTCAGAAAGTGGTCCAGAGTGACAATTTGTTTGGGCAGGTGTGAGAAGTTGTTGCTCATTCAACAGAACCGATCATCGGCTTGTCATTCACAACTCCAGGGAGACTTGGAAAGGTTGCATTCCAGCCCTTCAGTCTGTTTCACGTAGGAAATAAACTGAGCTGGATAGAGACTGAGGTGACGGGCTTCAGGCCTCATGAGTAGTTGTCCATTCTGTGCGTGCTGCCTTGTCAATGCCCAACGATGCTTGTGAGACGAGTTGACTACGTGAATAGATTAAGACATTGTTTCTTTGTAGCTGGAATCACAGCACAGAAAAAGTAGTGAGGGTCTCAAAGTAAGATGAAGAAGTTAAACAACCTGAGACCAGGTCCAGAAGGTCCAGGTATGATTGGTCTGTCTCAGGTATCTACTGTACATCCTTTATAATACAAACACGCAATGCCTTGAACTCATAGAACCCTAACTAAAGGTAATACATTTATATGGGCTAATGTGTTTTTACTCAGACTTATTCCAGCCTACAAACTCAAAGGCACCACGGGGCTACCAGGCCCCACACATGGGGGGTGTAAAGTGGGGAAAAAAATGGCTTGAAAAATCCTGATAGGAAAAAAAAGAACCCTTCAAACACTGGTGATTCCATCTCAGCAGGGGCTGCCACACTGCCATTACACTTGGAGCATCAGTATCCATTTGCCCCCCCAGCATCTGCCCGATGTGGCGTTGATATAGTGATAGGGGGGTGTCTCAGTCAGGACCCCCCAGGAGGAGGGTGGACATCTGCTGCCATTGGGTGTCCTGTCACATGAAATTACAGAGCTAATCAAGTCCTCTCCATCTCCTTTGCCCTTCCCCACCTCCTCCCCCCCAGACTCCCACTCCCCTCAGTACTTGTCTATGTCCGTTCCCTCTTTCCCTGCGCCATCATTGAGTTTGAACCCACAACCTTTTTTTGGCCTGTCTCGCCCCCCATCACACTTCTCTCTTTCCTCTGGGTCAAGAGAAGCTGATCCAGCCTCCTGCTCCTGATTTTACTTAAACCTCAGTTAGGTCAGGCAGCTCGCAGCAGAGCTGTATCAATCAAGTTATACTACAGAGGAAATGCCAAGAAGAACAATGTATAGCATCATTTTGATGTTTTATGTTGTGATGGAAGCAAAGAAGGATGTGGAAGGTAAAACGGTGCACAACTTTACCTCTGTGACTTGATGCCTCGTGTAAAACCCAAAAGTCAACCTGAAATCATCCCTTCATTATGCTCTTATTTCACTGTCCAATGTTTAACCCCCGACTCTTCTGCATCCCCTGTGTATTGACTTTGTCATGGGACCGATGTCACTCCACTTCCTCTTCCCCCATCTTCAAGAATTTCAGTTTTGGTAGAAATGATTGTGCTATTGAAAACGTAAACCCTGGGGAAACACTGAGCTTTGTTGTTGGAGAAATGAGCTTTTTATATCTGTCATTGAGAAAATATCCAACCTCCCCCCCCCATACTACACAATGTAAGTGTCAACTCCAGATGAGTCTCTTAACCAACCAGCACACTCACCCATGGCAAAGAATGGGATTCCCAGCAGCGTGGAGTTAAACTTCCCGTCCGATATAAAGAAAATCCCGGCGGCGGTCACGTTGGCGATGCATATGGTGAGCACGCCCAGCAGGCCCAGGAAGGGCTTCCCCCTCAGGCAGTCCCGCATGGAGCTGGAGATGGTGGCGGCCAGGAGCACCAGCACCAGGCTGACCAGCACCTCCCCCTTGGCCAACACGCCCGTCTGGTGGAAGTCGCGCCACAGGCTGAAGGAGGTGAGCGACTGGATGTGGAGCTGGTCGGCCGCGTTCGGCGCCTCGGCGGTCGACAGCCGGCTGACCAGTGCGCAGAACTCGTTCTCCCAGCGCTCGGCGATGGCGTCCTGCACCACGGGCCCATGGTTGCGGAGGTAGTAGGTGATCTGAACGGCGCGGGCAAACTTGACCTGCTGGTCGCGGCTGTTGGCCGAGAAGGACACGCCTCCCAGCTGGTGGCCGATGAAGGACACACGGCCATCCTGTAAAAGGGGATTCAGATGAAAAACATTGGAAAAGCTTCACACATTTAAACAGAAACTAGTTTTCTTTTTGGCCCCGACAGCAGCCGGTTGGGACGCAGCAGCGGGGCATCAGCGGGGCAGCAGCGGGGCATCAGCGGGGCAGCAGCGGGGCATCAGCGGGGCAGCAGCGGGGCATCAGCGGGGCAGCAGCGGGGCAGCAGCGGGGCATTAGCGGGGAATCACCGGGGCAGCAGCAGGGCATCAGCGGGGCAGCAGCGGGGCAGCAGCGGGGCATCAGCGGGGCAGCAGCGGGGCATTAGCGGGGCATCACCGGGGCATCAGCGGGGCATCAGCGTGGCAGCAGCGGGGCATTAGCGGGGCATCAGCGTGGCAGCAGCGGGGCATTAGCGGGGCATTAGCGGGGCATCACCGGGGCATCAGCGGGGCATCAGCGTGGCAGCAGCGGGGCATTAGCGGGGCAGCAGCGGGGCATCAGCGGGGCAGCAGCGGGGCAGCAGCGGGGCATTAGCGGGGAATCACCGGGGCAGCAGCGGGGCAGCAGCGGGGCATCACCGGGGCAGCAGCGGGGCAGCAGCGGGGCATTAGCGGGGCAGCAGCGGGGCATCAGCGGGGCATCAGCGGGGCAGCAGCGGGGCATCAGCGGGGCAGCAGCGGGGCAGCAGCGGCGCTCCGGTGAGGATTTATTGACCCGCCAGACTCGCCTCGTAGCCGTGGACAGAGCCGGTTGCTGATGGTTGATGTGCTGCTCCATTATTGCGACTGATTTCATTTTATCACAGCGCATTTCAACACACCACAGTAGCAAGGATTTGGAGATAATGTGATTGTGCAATAAAGGTTGGTCTCTTAGGAAGAAACATGAGGATGCTCCTGGACAAACCTTTCTCATTTAAGTAGCCGCGGTAGCACAGTATATTTAGAATATGCCACATGGAAAAATATATTTTGTATGTCCAACAAAAGCAGTCTGGGATTAAAGTTAATTGTTACATCATCCCTGCAACGTGGAAAAGGCTTGAAACAGAAGGCTGCCTGTAGGGGGCGATGTACTGGGAGAGCTGTATCCGATCATACATTCTAAGTGCTTCAGGAAGTAAAGAAGCTGCTATTAATGGTGGCAGAGCAGAAAATGACACTTCAGCATCAAATGCAGATTGAAACAGTATTATTCATTTTTCATCTGAATGCACGGATTAAGGCCCATTTAGAAATGCAGCGCAGCGCCTGAATAGTATCATGAACCAGTGTCTTACATAACATCTATATAGCTTTATTGAGACACTTTCCTGATTAAACGCAAAACATGCTGAACTCCCACAAGGCGACACACGTCGACGTTAGTAACAAGTTCATCTGGTTATGAGCACAATTATCCAGCATAATAGAACAACTGCTGTGTGCGGTTCCACGTTGGGGGAGGGTGATATAAAGCCAAGTGCTTCAGATTCTGTGAACAATTTACCAGCAGAGACACAAAAGAAACAGGAAGCACAGTTGTGTGTTGTTAAATGTAATCACTCGGCAACTCTGCAGCTTTAGCTCTGATATCACTCGTGTGATTCCACAACTTCACCAAAGCTTTTTTAAATGAATATTGACACTGAGCCGATTCTGGGTAAAGACTGTGTGCAGAGTGGGAATTCATACATAACTGCACTAAGAATAGATGACATAATCGGGGCAGAAATTGCAAACTGCCTGAGCGGTTGAGCTTTTGAAAAATGTTCAAGCGTTGTTACTATTTTAGTTTTTTGGGTAACCAAAGAAGATAAATAGTTCCCCGTGTAGGTGTCCACGTGAGAGGGATAGGAGTGTGTACAGAATCCCTGCGAGATGTGGAGTGACCGGCAGGAAGTGACAGCAATCTTACTGGTTTCATGAACACACCGAAACACAGAAGCAGGAAGGAGTCTTTAGAAGCAGGATATCTGGGTGGACATATTTCAATGGTTTGGTTCAGCCATCCCATATTAACCTGGTGAAGCCGTCTCTACGACTTGTTGAGCTATGCTGCTGTACTTTCTTCGTAGGACATTAAAGTCGCCCGAGGCTTCTCAGCCTGCTGTGACTCACTCCCATGTGATGGCCTGCAGCTGGTTTATAGCTTATTACTTGCTTCAAACGCTTGAAAGAAGTTTACGTTCATTCAATTTTAGCCGTAATGCAAGAAATCGATTTAAAAGAATAAAAAAAGTATTAGTATCAGTATTATCAAATTATTATATGTTATCAAACAAACAAAAAAAAGACATCCAACTTCACAACTCCGAGCAAATCCCTTGTGATAAGGGTTGGATACCACCTGCTGCAATCAGGACGTCAATCCAACATAAATGCTTTTCAATGTATGTTACACGTCTTCAGCTCCTGCACAGTGAATATTCTCCACATTCCAATGAACCAATATGTACACATTGGCTCTTACAGAGAGGAAACACTGTAATTAAACTGTAAGCAGTTAATATATTATTCAATTGTCCCTAATCGTGATGCTTCACATGAACTGCAGCGAACCGGTGACATCACAGGCCGCCTCCTTTACGTCACGCAGAGAGGAACGATCCTCGGCTGCCACTCTCACCTACAAATAGGACTTATGGGAGGGTTCGGGTGTAAAACAGACATTGCAGCTCATACCAACCCAAACCAATATGTTTTTATGGTTTTCAATATGTCATTTGATTCATTTTGCCCTCTGCTGTTCACGTGGCTCCGTGTTTGGAGCTTTTAGAGGAAAGGTTACAAATATAAATGTCATCGAACGACAACATTAGCAAAACAAGTTTACCTACATAAATACTAACTATTATTCACAAGATTGCCTTGAACACCATTAAAATGCTTAATGGACCAGTTGTGCCAGAAGAGACCCGGCCATGCTATCAGCCTCTCTGTTATTAACCTTTGAAATATGAAAACCTACAACCTTCCAAAACAACTGAAGAATGAGCTTTTCTGTGCCTCACAGAACTCCTTTCATCGTGTTTTCTGATTACAACGTCTTAGATCGCCATTTGGTTAGGCTACCAAAGGCTACACACGTATGTAATAGACTTAAAAACCACCAGGGACTGGACCTCCTCCCTGGGAGGCTTCGCAGCGCTACACGAACACTACGTCACTCTCAACTACTCTGTCAGTCATTACAGCCATGACCAGCATCTACAGATATGTAAGGACATGGAGATGCTTAAATATAATAAAAATATAGTTACCACGTTCAGCGTAGCTAGTTTGTGAAGGAAAAGTCACCAATAAAACAAAAGGATTCCATCTCATTGTGAGGAAAGGCATTGCACCTTGTTTTAAAAGCATGAAGCAGAAGTACGGTGTGTTTTAGTTTTATGGTTGTAGCTGACATCTCATGTGGGACTCGCATCACAGACACGGCTCGAACTGCAACCAGAGATGATGTAATGTCCCCTTATATTCCACCATGGCTCATATTGGCTTTCAAACTTGATTCTCTTTAACATTTGGGCAACCGGACACCAGAAGACAACATTAGCATCTCTCTGCAAATGATGGGAAACTAGTGTTGCCATATATCCAATCCTTAGGATTTCAATAGCCATCAGCCATCACAGTGCCCTGTCGATGACTATATGGCAGCTAACATCCTGCAAGTCAATAGCAATAAAACCACGGTCTGGATCTTTGGTCCAGAACATCATAAACTACAGATGCAGCCCCTTAAGCACTGAAAGAACCAAAATGACAAAAGAAATCATTTGTGCTTTTATGTCCTTGAGGTCCTGGCATACCATGTGACTGCATGGTGACCCATTACCTTTAGAAATAATGTCACAGTTCTATCAAGGCCCATCGTAGTCAGCTACCATATTATATGGCTTTTTAAGAGCTTGTGCTATTTATTTATTATTAATGAAGCCCTACTTGTTGGTTTCATGCGGTTTTATTTCTCTAACTCTGACAGCACAGCTGAAATGCAGCAGGGGAAAAGGACCACTGCTAAAGTTCAGCCTAAAAGTAGAAATAAACCTCAAGTATGATGGAGCCCGGATGGGGGGGGGACTCAAGCCTCCAGAACCTCATTATAAAGCAACTCCAGTCTCAGACACTTCGGGTTGAAGCTTTCAATGATTCTCTTGGTTCTGAAAGTAGAACAGTGTTAAAATACAAACTAACTAACCGGCAGCAGTAGAGCAGCAAACAATGCGTTAAATTACTGGCAGGTTTCATCAAAAGAACAAACCGTAATCACTTTCAGCTTTTTGGTTGTGCCTGATTTTCTCTTTTTACACAATTGTAAAACGTCATATTTTTCTTTAGTATTGTTTCAATTGAGAACGAGGAAAGTACCTTTTGGGTACAATTTTTCTCAAGCTCTTCCAATGGGATTATACATTTTATTTGATTTACATTGAGACTTCTGCCATAAAGCTAAACAAAGGTTTTTATGGGGTCACTCTGTCGCTGTGATGCATTCTGAACCTTTTACACCACAGACCTCTTAGCAGGGAAACACCGGCTATCATTGGTCATCATTCTCTTAAACACTCTTTTTCTCACAACTCCAATGCCTGTAGACATTTTGTTGCTCTAATACACTTCCTATTTTGAAGTAAGTGACAAACCCCCTCCCCCCCCCCTTCCCTTCCAAAAGAGTTGCAAATCGGCCCCAAATCCTGAAACTATGAAGAAGCCTGATCCGTTTCCCCCTGAACGGCAGTGATGTCTTAAGGCAATCACATCTCCATTTGTATCGATCCTTTGAGGTAATGCTGGGATAAAACTGACATTCCATATTGGACCCAGAATGCACAGCGTGTCCCTTCATGTGACCATCAGCGGGCGATGAGCGATGTGCTCTTATGAAGGGAATATATGAGGTAGCTGAGTGACAAAAATGACCACATTTTCTTAAGAATGTTCACGTGTGCAACAGACTTTCAGCGTAAAAGCCTCCCACACAGGCAGATGTGTACTGGGCTCCATCTGCAGAGCACATGGTGCCCCTGAACGTGCTGCTGCTGGAAGCTAAAATGATGGACACACGGTCAGATGTCATTGAATGCAGGCAGGTTGGGGGACCATGGGAGTCTCGTGCATGGAGCCAAGTCACGCTGCATGCAGGAGGGGAGACACTGCATCAAAAAAAGGCAGGGTATCCCTCTGCGTGTGCGTGTGTGCGTGCGTGCGTGCGTGCGCTGGAGTGAGAACAGAGGGGCTTCATGCAGCCAATCAATTCACCTGCACAAGGGACAAAGCCGGCTTTGTTGTAGGGAGAGGCTTCCCTCCTCCGCTGACATTTGGGGCAATTTACATTGGCAGGCAGCCCCCCCCCCCCTCCCCCATTACGCCCCCTCTCCCTCAGCACCGGCAGTGCCTGAGCTAATAGCCCCGCGTCCTTCATTCATAAAATGTGCCGCTCTGAGCTCCTTTGACTCACATGCAGCTGCTGCACCGTCACCTCAGCACTGATGGGGGCGGGGGGGCGGGGGGGGGGGGGGGAATCCCTTGTATCCACAGGCCCGGCTTGACGTGCGCGTGCGTGCGTGCGTGTTGTGCTGTGCTGTAACTCACCTTCAGCGTCGTGTTCGGGTAGCTCAGGGGCACCTTATGGAAGGTGCTGTTGGACAGCACCGCCTGGCCGATGTCCTCGAAGACGGTGACGATGTCGTCCAGCAGGCAGCGCTTGTCCCGGTGCCTCAGCACGCACAGGTGCGCGAACGTGTAATTGAAGCCTTTGTAACTGACGCGCAGGTCCAGCACCTGCTTGTGGACCCGCAGGACCTGGTCGGCGAGCTCCAGGATGTTCCCCCCGGACTTGGCGAGCAGGATGATCCGGCCGTATCTGCCCGGCGTGTGCAGATCCGAGTACAGCTTGTGCTTCGACTGGTCGATGGGGAACAGACTGTTGGCCAGACTGCGCTCGATCTTGGCCAGGCTGTGAGTCGGCGCGACCAGCACCTCCAGGTCCGTCTCCGGCGCGAACCGGCTGAGCACGGTGGAGCCGAAGATGATGGTGAGGACCGCGGGGACGGTGAGGAAGAACACGGGGTGCCTGCTAACGAATAAGCCCAGCCAGTAGAACGAAGCCTTGAGCCCTCTGTGGAGCACTTGCCGCAGCATCCTCCACAGAATCCCGCCCGCAGATGCCCCGTCTCCTCCGATGAAGCACATGTGACATCAGACTCCGGTTCCCCCCCGCGGCGTAGTCTAATTCGTGAGGAGAATTACACCAGCTACACGGCCATGCGCGCACGCACGCGCGCCCTCACTCCATCACACACATATTGCAACACCTGGAGAAAAAAACAGCACTGCAGCAATTCACGGCAAGACGGACCGGCGCGCACGAACTCCCGCGCGCGCGCACACCCCTCTCTCTCTCTCCCTCTCTCTCTCACACGCACACAGACGGTCAGAGAGCCGTCGCGCATCAGCCGATCGAGTCCGCGTTGCCTGCTTCTCGAGCCGTGGAGGGGGCGGGGGGGGGAATGCGCCGCGAGTCCTCTGCCTCGCCGCACCGGCTGCAGCTGCAGCGACGAGCCGCGGCGGTGTGCGGTGCGTGCGTGCGTGCGCCTCCCGTCTGCCGGTGGCGTCACATCAGTGTGCTTAACTGTAACCATGTGGCAGGGTGGGAAAGGGGGCGGGGCATGCTGAAGGAGTCTTGGGGGGTGGGTTATTTTAGGAGCTGTGAAAGCAAAGCAACAGGCAACGTGATTGTTGTTGAAAATGTGATAGGGATAAGTCAGTGGGGTTTCCTTCGCTGGGGGAGCGGAGGGGGGCTCCACTTTCATGCTCACAGATACACTGGGTGCGATTTGACAAAAAGGCAGTGGGGGGATTTTTTTTTTATTCATAGACAAGAACATGGAACTTTCAGCTTGCATAACTAGGGAGAAGAACGCAAAGGGTAGACAGGCCTTTTTTCGGGTCCGTGGATTAGTCCCCATTACAACATGGCAACACTGCCATGGCGCTGCTCTTATTATTAAAGAGCTGGTTCCTATTCTCTGCTACGGAGACCCCCTCCCCCCTCCCGCCGTTCGATCACTCGATGGATCACTTTATCCGGGGGAGACGCATCGAAGCCCTTGTCCCAGCTCTGTTGCATTCGGAACAGAATGTGAAAGATAGCCACGCCCCCGGATTTGCATATTAGAACATGAAATATGGCATTATGAAATACGGCATTATTAAATAAAAGTGTCTATAAACAAATAAATGTGGTATTATGAAAAAAAGTGTCTATAAATAAATAAATGTGGCATTATGAAATAAAAGTATCTATAAATAAATGTGGCATTATGAAATAAAAGTGTCTATAAATAAATAAATGTGGCATTATAAAATAAAAGTGTCTTTAAATAAATAAATGTGGACTTGGTAAATAAAAGTACCATGAAATAACTAAATGTATTTCATATTTATGTATTTATTGCCTCATTTATTTATTTCACGATGTATTTCAAATGCATATTTATTCATGTATTCATTTATTCATGTATTTATGTATTTATTCATTTATTTATTTATTTATTTAATTATGGCTAAAACGGCTTTCCATATACAGGAGGATCCTCGTTGGCCGAATCCCATAGTTCAACCACTTTTTCACATCGTCCCATTGGCTCTGACTAACACCACACAGAAAAAAGCAACAGCTGCTTAGACATTCAAAAGCCAACATGGGAAGGGCTGAAAATGACGCTGGAGTGACGATTGGCTGAGAAAACCACCGCCGCTCGCAAAAAAATGGATTCATTTCATAATCTTGTTTAAAGCGTCAAATGCATTTAAGATTCACATGCTGGATGCTTATTCCTTTCTGGTTTGGAGGGAAATTATACGGATGTCAGCGTTGTCTGGGCGAGCAATTCAGTGCCTCGTTTTCTTTGTTAGCGTCAATGAGAAACGTACACATGTACTGTGCATGTGCCAATTATATATTTGCATGACATTGACACTACCTTGGTAATTGTTTTTGGAGTATTTGGCAACATTGTAGCCGAGACCATAGTCGTGTTTTCAAAGGGTTTGAAGCATTCATATATTTGTTTGTAATGAGTACACTATATTCCTGTTGGAAGCTGGTTCTGGGTCGGTTTTGGCTCGGTTCCTTACCAAATATGTTAATCCTTGCCCAGCAGTGAGCTAGCGTTTACATTTTGCATTACTGTACCAACATGAAAATGAAAATGCTGCCCCAATGGTCCCCTCAAATGCACATTTTAAGGTTTCAACAAATCTACAGACTACACACAAGTGTGAAACAGTGCAATGTTTTTGGCGCCTTTGTTCAGTAGAACACGGCACAGATTAGATTTTTGTATGTATTCATTTGTGTGTATGTGCTTGGCTACGCGTCCGTGCGTGTTCAGGTTTGTTTGCCTTCGTCAGTTTGTGTGTTTATGGGTGTGGCGTCTGTGTCACTTTATGAAGGGGATTTTCTGCATGAGTTCTTGGTCGTTCCCAAATGCTGGCACAGTCCTGTAATCCTGCCGGGTTCTCCAGGGGCTCCGGTACTGCTGGTACTGCTGTCCCTGCAAAATCAAAGCCATTCATCTGCACCTTGACAGACTCACACCAGGAGGATCAAAAGGAGACTTTATCCACAGATTGTGCATCTGACGTTGTCTTTCACTCACTCAAAACTGGATGAGTGCAAAGCATCTTACTGGTTGCTTTTTTGAACCTCAATTTCCCCCTTTTGGAACACAGCTTCGTTGACTTCTTTTTTCAGTTTTTTTCGATGGCTAAATACATGTATATATACGTGTATTTTAATATATACATACATATATATATATGTATATATGTATATATATACATATATACATTTTACATATATACATATATTTTTATGCCAATCAAATGCATGTCATTTATTTATAAAAGCAACCGCCTGAGAGTGAAATCACTTGAATAGACGTCTAACTTCCTTAAAAATAGTGCTGCTCAGAGCACAAGGCTCATCAGCAAGATGCCGTTGGTAGCCAAGATACCTACGCACAATGATGCTATTTCTGACTGCGCTATTAATAACTTTAGGGAATAATGACCGTAAACTATTGCTGCCTCCTCCCTCCGTGAAAGCACGAATAAAGACACCTTATTTTGTCACGTAAAAAAAACCATAGTTGTTCTACTGGATTCATGCTCTTATTCACTTCATTATAACGGCTAATCACCATTAATCTAAGAGAGTTTTAGCTAGTTTGGGCTGAAATGAACATGCTGCCTCACAGGCCAATCTTCCTCCGGAAATGTTTAAAAAGATTAAACTCTGTCATCTGCCTGTGTTTGGCTGTCATTGATCCTGCTTTGCTAACACGAGACCCTGAGCTCTCATCGGTAGCTCCTTATGTAACCTGCATGTCAAAATGTATTATAATAAAATAATTTAGTACTTTTTTATCTCTGGTAGATTGCAGTACTCTTTTCCCCTTTTTTGTTGTTCCAGCCATGTTAGTTGTCTTGCATGAACATCCCTTAAGACGGTTGGAGACGGGTGTGTGACGTCAAAGAAATGAGAAAAAAAACTAGGACTAACGTCTAAAAATGTAGAAATAATGCTAAATACTCAGTTTTCTATAAATGTTGACAAATTGTATTTTCTGCTTCTCCCCAGGTCCGACTGACATTGCCTTCTTTTTTCATATAAAATAACTTTATAGTAAAATAGTTTGAAGCATCGTCACCCTGCTTGACTCTGTTCCATGCGTTTAGAAAAAAGTGAAAACACAAATGCAGCGTTAATAATTGATGCAGGAAGCATTTGCACGATGCAGATGAAGTGAATAACGAGCCAGAGGGAGCGTGAGAGAGAGATCTGGGTTTCCACTCACCACTTACCCATATGAAAGGAGCTTTGTGGTCCACAGAGGCCGCGCGGTAGAGAGGAGGAAGAAGGAGGTAGATGATAGCAGGAAACCTATGCATCACTAGCATCCCATTGCTCTCCCTGCAGGGAGAATCCAAAGCACTGAGCAACCTTCTCATGTTACAGGCATACGGTAGAAGATACCTGTGTTATAATCCTCAGTTAATGATTGACCCCATTTAACTTTGACTATGAGGTCCCTAAATGGATGTCACAGCGCTCTCCTCCTTGAACACAGACACACACGCACTTAATGGATGACCTCCAGGAAGCCCCAGCGTTAGTGGCTCCGCCCATTTGATCCCAAACCCTGATCTTCCAGTCCATCCTTCCTCGTTGCCAGAGGTCTTGCTCAATGGCCATCCAGGAGTGGAATCTACATTTTCTTTTTATATATCCATTTGTTACTCCAAAAGTTTTCTTTTGAATGGTCTTTGTAATGGTCATATAGTTATTTCGAGTTTTCTCTATCCTCGTTTAATTGAAGCTTAAGCTCAAGTTCAGTCAGGAAGACAACCAGCTGATTGGGGGCGTGCACATTGTTGCGTCCAATCAGTCTACACACCGGTTCCGGGAGCCAATCACGCTGTTGCTGTCAACTCTAAAAGCATTCTCCTCTCTGTTAGCTGTCAGTTTCAGCATGGAGCTGATACGAAAACACCTGCAGTGGTAGGATCATGTCAGAGTCTGAGTTGGATCCGTTGCCAGGAGAGGCAGGTCGCGGGCTCGTTGACCAGCCAAAGCAGCATCCCAGCCTGCAGGGCGCCCAGCGCAGCAGCTCTCCTCCAGTCGATCAAGCAACACTCTTGGTTCAGCGTGAGGAGAGGGACGTGACCCCGTCATCACAGCTACAGGAGCTAATGGTGTCGTACAACCAACAGTGATCCAGTGGGGCGTCAACCAGCGAGCGAGGAAAGGGGAGCGAGGAAAGCCGGCGCTTCTCAAGCACCAGGCGGGCAAGGACGCAGTCACGTCGCGTACGCTCGCTTCACCATCGACTCCTGGCACGTCGTCCGCCTACAACGTAGTCATCACGACCCTGCAGTCCCTGGTTAGCTCTGTGCACACCATTGATGCTCGCTTGCAGTCCTTGGAGAACGCGGCAACATCAGCAGGCACCAGAGCAGCCAACCGGGGCTCCATGTGGCAGACAGCTGTTTTTCTAAAGCCCCGTCTGCCACTAACGGTCAACTTCCGCGGGCTTCTGCATTCCCCGCTCTGGTAATGGGTAGGCCGTACATCTCACAAGCAACAACATCACTCCCCGAGCAACAACTCCGAAAAAGAAAAGCGGGTGACTGGTCCGGGCTGGCTACGCAGTAGCCCGCTTCTTTATTGTCAAGTGAAGGGAAACAATGATGTCTTCCGCCTCGTCTCCCATTGAGAAAGCAACGAATTCACCTAGTTCTGCGAGCCCCGTGAGTCCAGTGGCGATGCGAATCTCTCGAATCGATTCGTCCACTATTCCGCCTTGAACGAGAGCTTCTCCGCAGGCGTAACCTGGTACGGCGCCATTGTTGCCGCAGTGATGCTAATGCTAACTCCTGTACTAGCTTAACTTTTCCACGCGACAAAGATTCACGCAGCGCGCCCCTAACTTGTACGCCGTGCAGTTGAGACTACGTTACCGCTGTGCAGCTCACTGTATCCCACTTCTGACACCGTGTTCAAAATATTTTAAAATATAAGATAACTAAGCCAGACCACCAAACCGAGTGGAAACCTTCAAAATGACAACGGAACATTTGGGAGAGTCTACACAAAAACATTTCACAAAGTTCAAGCTTACTTTCCTTCTTCACAGTTCTTATTACTTTTCTTAAAGAAAACCCCTATGTTAATGAATAGTGTTGATGAAGAACCAAATTGCTAAAATTGTAAATAAGCTTGTTTGCAAACCATTCTAGCAAGCAATTCTAAGGTCAGATGTTCTGTTGCTTTTATTTTAAGTAAGTGGGGTGGGCATGAGACATGAGCGGCATCTTACTTTTGTTGAATTACATGTGAATAATACACTGTGTTGAGCAAATTGCTTTGACATTGAATCAGCCATCAGTTACTCTGCCATGAATAAAGCTTCACTACACAGTGAAATGTAGCAAGCTAAGCTAATCACAAACACAGCAGTAGGCTAGTTCACTACATAGGAAGCTACTTTAAGATGCGTTAAAGTTGTGTCGCCAATGTTATACCAGTAATAGGTTATACTTCTACAATAACATTACTGTGTCAGTTTTAATCTAAGTGTTATGGAATATGACTTATCAAGTCTCAGTTCATATTCAGGTGAAAACCAGCCGGTGAAGTAAACAAAGCCAAGCTAGCTGACTGCGATTTCACTACAGTAAGATACCTGCTCCTTCTCCACTCTCTGGTAATATTCTTTTCACAAAACACAACAAATAGTACGGTAATATTAAATCTTACTTGTGAAAGGTAATCCCCCGAGCCCTGCTGGCGATGGTCCGCCGAATTAACGCAGAAATAAGCAGCACAGTGCTGCGGCATCTTCTATCTGCTACGCAGCTATGAGTACGACCGTTCCAAGATGGCGGCCGTATTTCATGTGCAGTGGTAGTTGTGGTCAGCCGACGTTTGCAGCACACAACCGTATCATGCGTTCCTGCGGGAACCTGGGCCACCTGGATCAGTGGTGTCCTGCGGCGGTGTTTCCGCTTCTATTCTCTGGCCGTGAGGTGCCTAAACTGACCGATGCACCTGTTTGTAGGAGCGTAACGAAGCGTATGTACGTGTCAAAACGGTCGGTTTCTCATATGCAGCTGCTTTAAGGATGCGCATCCCCAGTCAGTCTGTCCCCGGCGCACGTCCAGATTTTCTCCACGGGGAGGGGAACGTCGTGGTTCAAAGAACGTTTGCTGCAGCATCCTTCTACACCAATATACCTGCAAGCACTAACTGTTGAACTGTCTTCTCATCTTGATGCTGTGTTGTAGACCATCTGCTCACAGGGGTGTTACAAGGGTTACATGTCGGAGTCATTGCTATGCCTTCTGTAACGTGTGCGGCGAAGTATCTGCGAGTAAGGATCCCAATACAGTTGTCGGCTGATAAGGCCATCCTTTCCAGTAGCAGCTATTCGGAATCCAGTGGGATTCCAAATTCTATTTTTGGGGATACGGTTAACTTTTCTTTTACAGGTGCAGCCCCGTATCTTTAACCAAGTTGCGAAGCACTTGCTGGATACTAGCTGGATAGAGTGAGGGTTACAGCAGTTCTTCACTTGCGGGATGATTTCTGTTGGTAGAGCCCAGCACGAAGGGTCAGGCGCATCACTGGATAAATGCAAGCGCATCTCCATCCGGTGCAGTAACCTAGCAGTGGTTGACATCACTAATAGAGGGCGCTCCTCTTCTAAGATATCATGCCGTTCATGAGAAGCATCAACTGGTCAGCCGTCACACATAACTTTATTATCTCCGCCCGGCATCGGCCCGGTCAATGGAATACACCGGCTGACTCGCACCGGGTGTTTACTGAATGTTTCCATGCTGAACCTGATCACATTTCAGTGTATTTGCTTTCTTTTCTGTGTATACTGCCTGTTCACATCACTCACATAACTTTACATAATCTACCTATGTTGTTTCTTTGTTGTCATTAGTCTATTTTCACTCTGTTTTGTTATTGTAAACGTCCTGGAGCCCTGGAAAGGCGCTATATAAAATGAACGTATTATTGTTAGTTTTATTCACTTTCCCGTTTAAATTCCAGGATTCCGGAACCTCTTTCTCATGGCCAGTCCAGTGGCTGTAACAGTTCCCTCGTGTCACGTCCTGATGGTGGGGTAGAGCATAGCCACCTGGGAGAATATTTGGAGGCAGCCAAGGAATACATGAGGAAGGGTTCAGCAGTTCTATTGTACATGTAGGATTTTGCTCGGTGTACCTCTGTTCTCAGAGCAGGTGTTTTGTTTTGTTTCCCACTGTGTGATTGCTTGACCCTATTTTCCTTAGCTTTCTATGCTTTTCTCAGGGGTGTTAAGTTACTACCGCAACTCACCTTTCAACGCTAAAACGTTGCCTTTGGGGGATTTCACCTTTTCATTCTAGTCATTATAACTTCAGCCTTAAACAATACAATGTGGAGGAGCTTGCACCGTTACTGTGGCTCGGGGAGACGCTGTGGTTTGCCTGTTCAATTCCATGATTAAATACCTAAGGTTGACACCGATTACGGGCTCTTCGTCTCCAGTATATCTGATCCCAGGCAATGGTCCGTTATCCCGGACTTGGTTTAACAAGCATTTTGAGGTTATCCTCTCACTTCTGCATTTATCACCTCAGCTATACTCGGGGCACTCTTTTAGGATAGGGGCTGCTACTTCCGCTGCTAACCAAGGCGTCTCGCATTCCTCCCTTCAGAAAATGGGCCGGTGGTCTTCCTCTGCTTTCACTGCTTACATCCGCCCAGACTTAAACACAATCTGAAGAACCAAAGGTCACTGAAGTCGTAAATCCTGTAAACATGCATATAACTGTTGGTGGTGGCGTTTACTTGGCATTGTCTGTGTTGTTCTCATACATGGGTTAGTGTTGTATCCTTGTTGTAGTCTGTGTCATAACAATTAGCTATGGTTGCAGGCTGTTATACTGTTCTCGCAGTTATATCTTGCCCTGCTGACTTTGCGTTCCTGTTACGTGAGTGCGTTAGTCTACGGTTCCAATTTCTCCAGGTATTTGGTAAATCCCAGCAAGGTGTCATCCTGGTAAATGAAGGGCTGTATGTGTAAGTCCCAAAGATGTCTTCTGTACTGCGGCGAGGGACGAATGCGTAAGACCCAGCAGAAGACATCAGGGGGCCGTGTGTGTAAGTCCCAGCAAGATGGCACCCTCAGTTTGCGGGCCGTGCCGGTAAGTCCCATAAGGTGCCAACACCGTCAAGGTCCTGGGGCCGATTTGTAAGACCCATCCAGGTAACCTTCTTTCTAGGTCTGCGGTATGTCCTCTACTCTGTTCCTTGTCTCACAGGTCTTTTACATGGTTGACATCAGCCCATGCAAAGGTAACTCTGTCAGGACTGACTTCGGAGTTAGCTTATGAAGAACACGACGGCACGTGTAAGGTATTTATTTATTTTAATATGAATAAATGTCTTCTGGGGGATTGGGCTCTTAGACCGCAGTATCCCAGCCCTCGGTGATAGTCTTGGATGGAGTCCAATCGCCAAAGACTTTGCAATTCATACTTGATGCTTGTGTACACATATCACTTGTAATTGCATATATGGTGGTCACATACAGAGATATAAATATCTTTTACAGATAGTCTGGCTCCTCGGTTTTTCAAATGCTTGTATGAAGTATCAGAGTTGGTTTTAATGGTTGATGCTACAACGTTGGCATCAACCTGTTTGCAGTTTTTCGATCTGTCTCATCTATATTTCTTTGTTTAGTTTAGATATGTGTGTGATTTGAGAAAATTACTTTATGCCCCTTTTGGTCAAATGAGCCATAATCAGATGATGTTCGAACCTGTATTGTCTAAAATGATTTACAATATGCAAACCGCAACAGCCAAAATGGCAGCCAAAAAACTCAAAATATTAGTTTTCACTCAATTAAAAAACCAAAAATGTTTAAATCGCCGTAACAAAGGATTACCTCTAGTTCTGGTAAATGTTTTTTTTTGTCCATTTAATTTAAGTTTTCATTCCATATCCCTAACTTGCATGTCATACTAGATGTAGTACAAATGTTACCAGATTACATTTTAATCAAAGAAGCCAGAAATAAGTATTCCCACACATGAGGACAGTATACAGTGGGTACGGAAAGTATCGGTTAGACCCCTTTACATTTTTCACTCTTTGTTTCATTGCAGCCATTTGCCAAAATCAAAAAAGTACATTTTATTTCTCATTAATGTACACACTGCATACTTTTAATACTCACTGTAAGTCATGCTTTGACGTATGTACGTAGAATGCCGCAGCAATCTTTTGTATACTGTGGGAGATTCATCTTTTGTATCTACATTGAGAGCGAGTTCTTTTTGCAGTCCAACATGTTGCATTACTTCTTCTGCAGCCCAAAACGGAAAAAATAATAAGTGGCTCCAGCAAGGGCCTTTTAACAATACCTAAAGGCCACCCATGCGAGGAATAATCTGTGATCCCGCCAGGTGCCTTTTTTACATTTTCAAAGTTATGGAAAATGTGGAGTGAGCAAAATGATTAATTCTGCAACGTCAACAATAGATTCAATGTGTTTTACTGCCCTGGGTGTAAAGTGGAGTCCCAATTCTGAGCTGTTCAGCTGAACCGTTAATTCACATCCAACCGCCGTTAAATGTAAGTGTTTTTATGTGTTTAACCTACAGCCATCAGTGGCCCTCACCACTGTCAACATTAAACATATATAGCGGTGTATGTGACATAAGGCTACGAGTTAAACAGGCATATTTGGCCAATTACTGTATTTTTGGTTTCTGTCCTGTACTGTCTCCAGCCTACTACCCCCCTCCTCCTCCCACGCGCCCTTCTTTACTGGTCCCCAGTTGAAATTATGACCGAGGCGGTCCCTCCACACCCTATTCTCTACAGTCAATGAGAATAATGGACGCTATAGCATTTAATCAGGTTAATTCAGCCTGACACAATCTGCTTTGTCCTTGTCTCCGAGCACCAACACAATTATAACAGAAGAGAAACTAAGGATTACTACACAGACTAAAAGATACAACAGGGAGTTGTTTGTTTTATGTTTTATTGCCCTTTGTGTGTAACAAGGGGATGAAGGACGACTGCCCTAACCTTCTATCCTGATAGCACTGGGGTGTCGAACTCTGCTACGCCCCCCAACACAATCACATGGATTACATCTGGACAGTAAACACGTTTTAGGGGCTTGTGGCGCGTGGAGTAGGAAGGGTGCACTGGTAACCGCAGGGTTGGCCGTTCAAACCGTGACTGCTCTATTTCCCGTATCCCTGAGCAAGACCCCTAAAGCCCCAGCCTCTCATCCACCGAGGCAGTAATCAGCCAATTGCCTCCAGCCTCGCTCACTTAGGGGGTTTTAGCTGGTAGTTCCAGGCAGGACACAGAAATACGAGAGAAATAAGAGAAAGTACATACACACACTATAAGCTCTACCAGTAGACACTACTAAGCCCCAACAACCAGTTTTTTTAGTTTGTCTATGAATATAGAATCCGCCCAAACCTTAATCCAATTGAAATATGGACTCCTCCCTTCTGTAATATTATACGCATTTCCTTTACTGGCCTTAAAGGCACACTATGCAACGTTTTTTCAGTTAATTAATGTGTTCCATGACGTTTTGGATAATTAAATGAGTCATTTCAGGTGGAACAAAGGTTTTCTCGGTCGCCCTGGGGGTCTGTAGGGGAAATACCGTGCTTGCAACTGCAAGCGCGGTATTTCTCTCTGTGGGGGCGTCGGGTCGCCCCCACAGAGTCTGAAGTCTCGTCATCGCGAGAGTCGGTCGCTTTACGGCGAGAACTGCTACACTCCCCCAGTGAATAAAGGCAGACTTGTTGCTAGCGCAGTGGCGATATTTGTGCAGTTATCTTAAGTGCCTCATCAGATTATATTTCGTTAAATGTGCTGCCGGCAGGAGGCTTCATGGATGCATCTTCAGTAAATAAGAATAATGATCTCAACTCTTTCAGAATAAGTAAAAAAACAAGCCGGAAGAGTCTAATTGATAGATTTGAATAGTTATGAGTGTATATGTTCTGTATCAGCTTATGTGTCAGGTGTATGTGTAGATGACCATGTAGAGCCAGGAGTTTTATTATGTGTGTCTGGGCGAATCATAATCAGACATTTTATCAATTTAAGCAGGGAAACGTCCACAAGTTTATTAAGCGACAAATAAACCAACAGAACTTTGTGAAGAGTACGACATCCAGCAGCTTTCCAGATGTTCTCTGCATCACAACACTGTACAGATACGTAGAGTATGAGAGACAGTATGAGAGGGTCTGTGGGACAGAATGTGAGACAGTCTGCAGTCTGTCTGGTCTTCATCACGTAACGTTGCGGCTCGAGAAAATCTTCTTTGTAAATGAATGATTTCTGTCTTCAGCGCTTGGACAGGACGTCATCGTGATGTCATAACGGGTCTTTGTGATCCCGGAGAACTCTCTCCTATAAATCTACCTGATGTCGCTCCTTCATCAATGAGAAAGTGAGCTGCCTTTTTTTTCCAGCGGAGTGGCGAACTAATCCAGCAGCTCAACTGAACCTGCTCTGCCGCAGGTTCAAGTTTTTCAATGTGTTGCTATGGTAATTCAGCCAAACCTGCTTCAGGGAAACGAAAAGCCTGATCTACGTCACCTCATCCTGAACGTTATCCGGCTAACTCAGTTAGCCACGTACGAGGAACAGGGCCCTGATCCACTACTTCAGTTCTCATCTTTCAAAAGTTAATGCCATTCTGCTTAAGGGGGCGGGAACTCAAATTTGTCCTCCTCCAATCAGAAGATTGGAGGTTCAATTCCAGGTCCTGCTAACCCGCATGTCAATGTGTCCTTATCCAAGACACATAAGCCATCATTGCTCCCGTAAGTGTCACTACTGCGTGTGAGTGGTAGCTGCTCATCACGGTGTGAAGGGGTGAATGATGACATGAAGTGTCAAAGGCCTTTGAGTGGTCAGAAGCAAAAAGTACATTACCGTTGCTGCTCGTATGTTTTAGAACTTTTTATTGTAACTACAACTGTCACAAAATGTACCTGTTATGAATTGTTTCGATAAATATTTGCAGAGGAATATTAGTTTTTTTGTTTGGATTTACCACAACGAACTGAGAACCTTAAACCCTGAAATATGTCATCCAGTCTTGCACAACATTTTTTTTTCTCAATTGTTAAATGAAGACAGTGTTTATGAGCGGGAGGAGCGTTTTACCGCCCAGGTGTGTGAAGATCATCTGTCCTTGACTCGGCCTTGCCCTTCCTCGTTAGCTGTCCTGTCATCATGGTGAGTTATCTCCACCTCGTCCAGAGTTCGTTTCCATCCAGCTGTGGCAACGTGTCACGAGGCAGCGACCTTGAATTTGTGTCCTTCACTCCTTCTCAACCTTTATGTCACTCAGCTGTGGTAGAAATCACTCAAACGTTGACATTTGACATGTGACTGAGTAAAAAAAATGTGTGTGTGTGATTTTACTGAACATTGTATTTTGGTTGCTGCCTGTATTGCACTTACAATGTGGGAAGTGCCTTAAACCACTCATGTGGTGGAAAAAAAGGACTGCAGAGTGTCGTCCCATTTATATTCTCCAAGGCCCTAAAGTGGAGTATGCCTTAGAACGGGGCTATTTGGGCTGTTGCTTCCACAACTCAGGGCTTTTAAATGGCATTGCATAAATAAATGGAAGGCTTGTGGTACAACTCGTATCTCTTTACATTGTAACATAAATTGTTTTAATGCCGGTAGTTAATGAATAGAAGCAGTGCCATGTGTTAACGTGACAAAACCTCCTTAATAATTGTTGCTCAAAAGGGAAAGTGTACAGAGATTGTTTGTGACGCAAACTAAAGACACACCTCTTCAGGCTCTACCTCGACTAAAAACAAACCAAACAAATTGTGGTTCTTAATTTGTACTTATAATGGCTCTCATCTATAGCAAGTTGTAAATTAGCTTGTGCTTGTATCCTTATGGTTGAAATAGACTTATTGTAAGTCGCTTTGGATAAAATGTATTTGTAATGTCCATATCGCACCAATAAAATAACCAAAAGGCCGCCATGCTGTGCATCAATGGCACGAAGCTTTTGATTGCGCCGTCAACTCATTGTTACGTCATTCAAAAAAAACAAACTGCTCACTTACATATAATTATCTTGACAAAGCTCTCTTTTCTTTTCCCATCCAACATGCTCCTCGCACGAGGAGAACAAGAAGCAAAAAATGACAAACGAGCCCACTCTACATCAGTGTCGCTTCAACGCCATCCATTTGTTGCTTGTGGCATCTTTGGTCTCTCTAAATATAGACGACGAGGAAGCTGTGAGGTGCAGATGCGTTAAATGCGGTGAGGTTACAACAAACAGACTTCCTTGCTAGAAATATCTGAAAGATTGAGACTGCAAAGGGGTTTATCGCTGATGGCCACTGCGTTATAGAATTCAAGCAATATCAGAGCAGATGAAAACACAGATGTCGCTATTATCGGCTTAATCCTCGCTGCCTTTCTCTGCCGATGCGCAGAAGCCCCTTTTGCCCCGTGGTGAGAGCTTTAGATAGCAGCTGCTTTCAGACGCCACGCTGAGGAGATGGATTTGGGTAATGGTCCAGCAAAAGGCTGTCGCGTAGAGCAACCCGCAGTGAGAATGCAGGAGTCCCACAGACCTTTGTGTGGGAGGAGGCGATCCTTCGGTGGCGGCTCAGAGATGGACGCTTTGTTATGGTGCAAACATTTGATGAAATCTGTCTTTTCCATTTGTCTACATTTTCCCATCGTGTTTTATGAATTTTTTGGATTCAATTTCCTGATTCCTAATTGTTTTGAACTCATTGAGAAAACCAACAAACAGTATGTGGCAATTATGTAAATTCTTAAAAAAAAAAAAAAAACGTAATGAATTTGAATGTAATTTTACCCCAAAATAAGGTTCCAGAATAATCCTGAATATTTTTTTTAATCACAATTAACCTGTGAACCAAACTGTATATTTATATTCAAATTTCACTTTTGAAATTGCAATAAAGAAAGTTGTGATTATATCGCAGCTAAGGGGCATTGCTCGGCCTGATGAGAGCTACTTATTAAATATCAACTGCACTTTAGATTTAAACACTTTGGACTATTTGCTTCCTCGTTGTAGAGCATTTTGTTGTAAGTGTTCCAAAGTCCTTTTGCGTGTCACTTCTCAGGGATCTTCTATCATAGAAGCTTCTGGCTGGACAATGAACAGCATGCTTCATCCTCACCATTTCACAGCATTACACGCCAAGATGGCTCTCTGGCAACTGTTGCTAAGCTACCATACATAGTTAATCCAACACTCAGTGCAGAGGGAGGCTTTGAAAACACAGATGTAAACGTTGTTTTCTTTCCTGCATGTGACCGACTACAAGCCTAAATCAGACCAAACCAAGTTGTTATTTCTAAATCAGCTGTTTGTTTTATCAAAACACAAAATCTATTGAGTACTCCTCTAGTAAATCATTTTAAAAAGTATCAATCATTTTACACTTTTGTTATTTGAACCAGCGTCTCTCTTGGTTCTTTTGAATAGAACCATGGAGCACTTTTAGTTTCCTTATTCCGCGTTCACATCGAAAGTGAAGCGAATCTTCGCCACGCTTTACTCGCCCAATCAAACGTGCCGGAAAGGGGCCCTTGTGCTAGTTGGACCGTTATCATTCCCGCTCTGCACCATGGAAATAAACACTATTCCTGCTCTTTACTTGTTGTGGACACCAACTAACTTTCAGCCGTTCAATCTCAGCTGTGTCTCCAGTGGACGGCCGTTTCATGAACGAGCGGAGCATCTCAACGCTGATTGGCTTATACAAGATAGTGTCGGGCAATTTTTTCGCTGCTCTCCTTTCCCTTTTTTGCTTCCTGCGCGCCGCCCATTGAAAGTTTGCTTCCTGCGTCTGTGCGTTGACTTTGTCTTAGCTAAATAGCAGCTAAGAAATGTACATCACCGAAGGAACGCGGCTACACACAAAGTTTACCACCAAGAAATAAAAACTACTTTCCCCCCTGCCGTCAAGCCAGTCGCGTCAGCCTCCCCTCTCATGCCGTAAAGCAACAGACTCTCACGATGACGAGACTTCAGACTCTGTGGGGGCGACCCGACACTCCTGCAGCTGCAAGTGCGCCGAGAAAACCTTTGTTCGACCTGAAATGACATCCAAAACTGTATGGAACATATTATTTAACTGAAAATGTTTAATCTTTAAGCATTAAAAACGTTGACTGAATACACAAAGTGACACATTCTGTCAAACAGAAATAGTGCCTAATCAGCTCATCTCAGTTGTACCTGCACCGGCAAACGTGACGTAAATATAAGCAGGAAAATAAAGGGGGCATCATAACAACATGCATACAAATAAGAATCCATTAAGTGGTTGATATATTGAGGATGTAAAATATTCTCTCCACCAGAAAATTACATGTTGCCTCTTGGCAGTAACTTTGAATTAAGTTGCTCGAGCTTGAAACCTGTTGTCTAAAATCAAGGACTGTATGAAATAACTAAACAAAGTAAAGATTAAAGCTCAGTGACCTGTCAATCAGAGAAGCCCCGCCCTTAGGCATACTCCGGTTCATGTAGTCCAAGTAGAACCAGAAGTTAGTCATACATCATGAGCAGCAGTCACTTTACCACAGACTTCGATACAACAAGACTCTGCAACTGGAGGAGCCGGTTCCTGCTGGACGGTGGAAAATGTGAAAGAAGAGCATGTGGAATTCATACCTTCTGTTTGAACAATTCTTGCCGATTGTAACAATATAGTCCATCCACTGTACCCCAAAATAAAGACTCCTAACTGCTAGCTTGACATTTATATTTCTACTCTTTGGATCGAGCCTACTCGGCATACTTTTAAGAGTTATTGACGACCTGCCAGTCATTCCAGCAGCAACCCTTGTCACTGTAAAATTGATCAAGTGGTGTACGACCAACTAATGGTTACTCCACAATCAATTGACCTGCGTGACATCAAGCCACATGTGATGACTCGGAAGAGCGTGTTGGCGAGACACCATCGTTTGTGTGTATAATAATTTACGCACATATTCTCCATTCTCCATGGCCGCCCTTCTTTTGGGTCAACAGCTTTGTATTCACTTGATACAAAAGGCCTGCTTCGCGCCACTGAACTGTGCAGTGCAGCTATTTAGTTTTACCCGGGTGTGAAGGTTATGGGATGGCAGTGATACCAGGGCTTTCCCCATGCTCACCTTCGGGTCTCCTTTTCTACTCCATATCACTACAAGAGCTTCTGAAGTATTACACTGAGACGTGGGAGACGCTTTGTGACAATGTGGCTGAAGAGACCGCGGATTACAGAAGCTTATTTTCTCAGCCACCAAAATGAAACATACTCAGTGTGAACCACTACATCAGATTTCCTAGTGCAATGTGGACGTGTTATTCTTGTTTGCTACCCTTGATCATCGTGCATGTTTTCCTGTGGGATTGTAGCCTTTATTGTAGCCAATATTTTTGCATTGATGAGTGCATTCATCAAGTCCAAGTCAGCTCTATTTGGCAAGTGAACATGTCTTAACTAAACTTCTAAAAGCTGCTAATGTGTCAACGCAGTCCAGGGAAATTGCCAGAAAAGATTTCCCCCACCTTCTCCCGCTGCTCTTCCCTTCATGGAGCGCCCAGGAATAATACTTCCCTTTCCATGGAAATAGATCTGCTTGTTGATGTTGTCATCTGGGCCCCGGTTTAGTGAGAATGGGATTAAATGGTATTTAGATGCCCTCTGGGCTGCGAGGGGCAGTAGATGTGGCAGCAGCCGGCAGGTGTACACTGCAGAGTTTATGGTTGGCATGTACTGACACACGGATACTAATTATACCGTTGGACAGTTTTCTACTGGAAAAAAGATACAATGTTTGAACTCCTTTGCAATAATTACTTTAACCTAGCTAGAATGGACGGGCTGGGATTTGCTGGTGGCCTCCAAACTCCCCATATTTTTTTTTTAAATAGCACTATACCCCTGGTAGTCAGCTGTCAACACATCCTCACTACCAATGCCTTAAGCTCAGCGTTAGCCCTCAGCGTTTAGTTGTCATTAACAGTGTGTCAGTTTGCGCTCGATACATGAATTGGTCTGCATTAAGAAAAGTATGTTTTTTACAATACGTCAGTCCAGTAAAGTAAGTCATTTGGCTTGTTTTCACGAGAGTTGTGTTTGGTTGATCCAGTCTGACTTGACCCAGCAAGTTAAAGTTCTAGCTCTTTATACTACATTACGCTCTCTCACTATCCAATCATGACGTTGATTGGTTGACTTCATACAGTCAAAGGTGCTGAAAGCTTTGCTCCATCCAGTCAGTATCACTAATAGCAGAGCGGCAGGAAAAAGAAAGACAGCTGCACACTCAGGAGATGAATGCCATCAATATTATCTCCTGTAGAAGAAAAAACTGCTAGAGCAGTACTGCCTCTGTGGAACATGTCGGAGCTCGTAGCCGAGACTTTGATTACGGCTGCTCAATAGACTTTCTTCTTAATATTTCTTCTAACATTCTTTTTTTTTAACCAAAGTGATTGGGCTCACTGCTCATTACACACAATATTACTGTAAGTGAATGTAGGGGACATTTGGGGCGGTGGTAATTTGCAGAATGAGTGTGTGTGTCTTGTGCCCATTTGTTAGTGTGGCCAAACCAAAGCTGTGTCCGGGTGGCCCATCTGTCAGGAAGACTGCCCTCCTAGTGGAGGGTCAAAGGTTAATCCTTTGCTTGCTGGTCCTTGAACGAAAACTCTTAAAGTGCTTCTTTGCTTTGCACGGCGTGTGCAGGAAGCCAAGGTAGTTGTAGATGTGTGTTGTTCCTCTGGTTTCATTTTTATTACGCTGAATGACTTTATCGAGGCTGTGCGGAGCGCCAAGGGCAGCCATAATAAATGTTGTGGTTTAAGCGTCGCTGTCGCTAAAGGCAGATGTAGAATAGTTCGGAAAAGGGCACTTTTAGGGTCCATTTGTAATGTCAGCTCGTTCTCCTTACACGTTCTCCGTACATGAGAGCATAGACCCTTTTACTGTTTGTACACAATGATGACGTAGCAGCGGATGCGTGCGCATATTGGCAACAGAAGTATGGCGAGAATCAGCAGTATGTCAAGCTACGCGAGCGGATTAAGCAACACAGAAAGTTATTTTAAAAAGTTGACTTTATCAAACGGTATCCGGCTACCAGAGCCGTGTAGTATAGTGGGGAGGATAGAAGACGTTAGCAGATGGCCAAATACACAGTGGCCAGATATAGAAACCGAGCGTGTAAATCACTGGATGCTTATGAATACGTTGTCTGTGGTCGTGTACAGAACGTCAAATACCATCACATACTCAGAGTTTTGTGTATTGAAATCAGAAATTCTTCCTACTCAAAGACAACGATGTACGAGGCGGGTTATAATCAACCAACGAGAGAACTACGACTGCTCATGTGGACCGCATTTCCTTTACATATTCTGCGGTAATGTTCTCATAACCAGCGTTTGAAACTACAATTTTCACGAAATGCACAGTGCCAACAGTGTTCAAAATGTCAGCAGCCAGTATCATTCAGTTAGCTGATCCATTCAGCTAACTGAAGCATGTTAGCTTACATGATGACGTAAGCGAACATACGTTTGTATGTATACACGCGTAGATGTTTACCTACTTCGTAGTCCGAGACGAAATCTGGCTGAAAGCAAATGTTACTTTCAAGCCCTGGTCAAAACATTATTGATCAGCTATTGATATAAAGTGGGCGCTGCAGACGCCAGCATTTTTTATTATGTCCTCGCTCCAATCAACATGTGTTTGATTAGCATTTGTAAGACAAATGACACCTTAAAAGCAGTGGTTTTGTGCCACGAGTATTGCACCTTTAGTAAAGGTTAAATCAAGCAGTGCAATGGAAAGCAGAGCTTGGTCCGTGGACGGCCTTGGTGCATTCCGAGAAAACTGTCATTGTGGGTTTTGGGGATTTATTTTGTTGTTCCCTGCCTCTTGTATCCCGAGCTCACTTCACTTCCTGCCCTCATTAAGTCCCTAATTACAACCTTCTCTGTCTAATCACCTGCAGCTATTTAAACTATGTGGGTCCCGTGTGTCTTGGCGGTTCGTCTGTCATGTGCGTTGGTGTTATCTGTTCTACTGTTCTATTTTGTGTTCTTTTTTAGGTTTTGTTCCTTTTTAAGTAAAACCACCGTTGACCCACCCTCTGAATCGCTCTGTATTTGGGCCCCGTACCACAACCCCGACAACATTAAACCGAGACTTTCAAAGTGATTTATAGAGGGGCGTTTTTCTTGCCTGCTCAGGTGGGTGATAGCTCTTTAATTGACCTGAAATTACTCGTCCAACTAATACAAAAGGGAGGCAACCTCGAGGGACCACCAAAATCAACACAAAAGTAAAGTTCCTCATGGTAGCTTTAAGGGATTTATACCTTTTTAACTAAATGTGGATCAACAAGGTAAAAAGACGAGTATAGTGTTACAAAACTTCCTTTCAGTGCTTTTGCTTTGCTGCAAAGTCACAGGAGCCAGTTAGAGCTGCAGCCCGGATGAAACCTCCAAACGATGGCCTGCCATCTGTCCTTCTCTCATTAACGTAGAGCAAATGGTAATACAGCCACTTCGCCGCCTTTATGTGATGCAGCTAAGTCAAGGGCAAAATTGAATTGCTTCTGGGGAGCATCTTCCCATATACTTTGCATTTTGGCTGCATTGGATCCCCTTTTCTATATCATTCTCCCCTTATGCCCCAAGACATCAATGAAATGACTCGTTCTCTTATTTTTCCTTATTTTACTTACTCTCTTATCCTTAATTACTTCAGGGTCAACCAATCGCAGGGCATTTACATGCCTGAATCGCAGTGACACTGGTGATGAAACCATGCTGGGAGCAGAATAACACATCTTTGCTCAAAGCCTGGAGCAACTTCTCTAAAAGTGACAATATTCTCCCCAGGTCCACAATACCACAAGCAAGCTGTTGCTGCGGGTACCGGAGCGAACAAAGCTCCAAAGCACGTCCAGGGATCGGCACCTTAGTGTCCGGGGGGAGTCCACTCGGATTCCCCCCGGACTCCAATCCACAATGGGACACCCTTGATAAGCGGATTCATTCCATAATTCCTGTGAAAACCGACAAAAGGTAAGAATTATAATTGTTTTTCTTTTTTTTGCTTGGTGGGTCTAGTACTTAAGTTTGCATAGTATATTTATTTTAGTAATACTACACTGACTGAAGTTGTGTTTTGAGTATTTTCAAATGGATCATTGCGTATTGTAGCCAGGACTCCAATGATTCAAAGCATTCGTACATTTTTTCATGATGAGTCCCCTGTATGTAAGTTCTGGTTCAGTTGTGACCCCTTCTTTTTGTCACTTTTCATCCATCTGGGAGAGTTTAGGGTGAAAGGCGTTTTAAGGTAAGTGTAAAAAGACAGTTGTAAACAATAACAAGAATGCAATAACTGAAAATTGTTTGCTTATTTATAGGCTTGCACCAAAAGGTGTTAAGGGTCTCAATCTGATACCTAAATTATCAGCTGTGTGCCTCGCCGTGTGTTGGGCAACCTCAGGCTCGACTTTAAAGTGAATAACCAGTATTATTCACATACTAAAGTTGTACACAAATTTGTAAACAGACTTTTAGAAATAAACATGTATTACAATTAAAGTAAAACATTTTAACCTGAAGTAAAATTCCAGTACATTATGTGTGAGTATCTAAACATAGCATTGAATTAAATAGATCGGCCCCAAATGCCACAGATTCCCATCAGCCCAATAGATATTGGTGCTAACGTACTTATCAGATGGTTGTTTGCAATTGAATGTTACAGCTGTTCCTAAATGAGCTTTAAGTGCCGTGTTTGAAGTGCTATTAAAGTCAAGGTTCCAGTAGAAAGATGTGCCTCAAGCAAAAGTAAGTTAGGAAAGTCCTGAGCTGCATAAATCTTTCTACACTGCAGAAAGTCATAAGCTCCATCAACGCTTAATCATATATTATGGAAATGTTTCGACTTGGAAATTCTAACTTGTAAAGAAACCGTCTAAATGAAATTCTGAACACTCCATTACTCTGGCCGTGCCTCTGGCAGCCACCAGCCAAACAGTTCATCCATCCTTGTGAGACCATTTCAAACACCGTTCATGTCTGTTATTTGCCTTGAACTTGTTGTTGTTCACACTTGACATAATTGCACTTCTGTACATGTGAAGATTTCTCCACATATTTTTTTCTGTGTGAAAGGTGAGGACAGACAATGACCAATGTGTACACATTGTAAAGCGTCAGAGGCCAATTTGTGGTTAGGGTTATCCTAAATAAATGGAATGTTGCAGGTAGTCTCTGATTGCACAGGGATAAGTTTACAGCGGCCAAACTAACTTAAGATACACTTGGTCAAAGCTGAGTCCGTATCGCCCAGTTACCCGAAACGACACGCCACGTTGGTTGACACCATTGCTGCTCCTTGTGCGCTCTAACAGGTGGAATGCAGACAAAGCATTTGTTGAAATATTATTTAGGGGAAGTTTTATTGAACCTGCATTTTGCAGAAACTACGCAGAGCTGTAGTTGCTTGCTGACCTGATCTCTTAGTAATGTCTCAGTGGCTGTTATCATACAACACTACTCGACTAACAGGCTAGTTAGAAATCAATGTGATGGTGAGGGTGACTTGACGCTTCACATGTCAAATGAATTCATAACACACACTGCTATTTAAGAAATATTTCATTTTGATCCACGGAGACAGTTTAAAAACTATTTTTTCTAATGCTATTGATACTAAAACTACTTTTACTTTTTCTGTTCCTAAAGCTAGTACCAAAATTACTTCAAAAAGTACAAATGTTTATTCTTCTCAGCTTTTTGTCAACTCTCACTTTCTACCATTTTTGTATTTTGACATTCGTATTTAGCTTATGCTATGTATATTTCCTGCCGTGTATGTATTTTTCAACAATTCTTGGTACTTCATATAAACCTTTTTCATCCATATATTTTTAGCAAATCTATTGAAATGCATTTCAGCTGCTCCCATTTGTTTTATTTTCAGCAATTCTTTTAAATTCATTGCAGCTTTTCTGAGGTGTGTGTCTTGAACAATGTTTTAAAGTGTGTTTCTGTCTCTCAGCTTCTCACAGTTCTAACCAAAACTCGCAGCCTGTACTTTGTAGGCTGTATAAGAATACGATTTATGTTGTGTGAAGAGACACTAAAGGGTCAATATTGACCACTCTTTACCAAAGCCTCTCTAGATTTGTTCGGCCTCTCTCAATTAGACCAAAACTTTGCACAGTTACTGTCTACAACCAGGGGCTTTGAAATGTCAATCTCATGTTTTAACTTTTCATCATCCCTTTTAATGCTTTTGCAGAACGAGAAAAGGCCCAAAAACAGATACCACTGAGGAACGTATTAGTTAAACAGCTTTTTTACGAACCTATTACCGGGTCAATGCACAAGTATTAAGTTTCATGAACCTCATTATGAAAACCAAATAGTTTTACAAACCCAATTTGTTCAAACTCATTTCTTTACCGTTTATTATCTTTAAAGTTTGTGCAAGAGGGAGAGTCCCCAAAAATGAACAACATGGAAGTGTTTTTGCAAGAAGCAGAGAATGCCAAGATTGCCTTAGTAAACAGTGTTTCCATCAAACAATTATGTTAACAATGTACAAGTATTACTTTCATGATGCTACCATCATATCGGAATAGTCTTACATCCAGATGTGTTCAAACAAAGTTTTTATCTATTCATCAGTTTTAAAACTATGTTTTTGTTTTTTTTTTTACCTTTTTATCATTTGTCAGAGCTTTTTCAGCAGCAGATAATACCTAAATGGACAGTATTTAGGAATGCATGAAAATGTCTTCATCAACCTATATCTTCAGGGATGTACAAGAATCAGTTTCAATACATGTATACATAGTATATTCATGAATACTCGTATACGTACACATATACATACTTACATACCTACAGACACATACCTACAGACATATACGCTTAATCACAAACAATTTGTCTTAGGCCACCATACATTTAACAAAAAATGATGTTTTAAACTGTTTTTTAAAATAATGAATGAAATAACTTCTCTTAAGATCATCGGTGAGACCGTTCCACAAGTCGACTCCTGTTACTGAGATTGTTTTCATATTGAAATTAGTTCTAAACCTTTTTAAACATATTCTCTCCTCATAGGTTATATTTCTGTTCCCGTTTATCCAACAAGCATAGTATGTATTCAGACAAAATTTTCATATGGACTTTAAACAAAGACCGTGGTATTCAAACTGACAAGATCTGGATGTTTTATTGCTTTAAATTAGCAAAATATTGAGTTTGCGGGTTCATTATACGGGGAGCGATTGACTATCCTTATGGCTTTTTCTTGTAGAATAAAAATAGGTTTTATATTTTAGGTGTGGGCTTGCCCCCATATTTTGACACAATAAAGAAAAGTATGGACCAATAAGAGAACAATACAGAATATACAAAGATGGCTTGTTTAAAAAGTACTTGGTTTTATGTAATATGGCTATTGTTCTGGACATTTTTCATTGAATTATGAGCGATGCAGGGTTTCCAGGATAATTCGTGGTCTAATATTATCCCAAGAAATTTATATTCATTTACCCTTTCTAGTTCCACCATCATCGATCTTTAGTAATCGACTAATTAAAAATAGCATATTTAGTTTTACTTAGACTGAATGATAGTTTATTGTGATCAAATCATCGCTTGATTCTGGAGAGTTCTCTGGTCACGTCTGCAATTAGATTAAATAAGATTTTCCCCAGCTACATACAATGTTGTGTCATCTGCAAAATAAAACACATCAACAAATCGGATACTTTACAGATATTGTTGATATATAAAATGAACAACTTTGGACCAATCAACGATAATGATTTAATAGTTATGAACACTCAAGCATAGTTGTATCTAATCTGAACCGCCAAAGACTTAAATACTAGCCGAGCAATTTACAGAAGACTTTCCTCCAAGGACAGGCTGCTCTCTGCAGTGGGAGATAAAACCGCTTGGTCCGACTTGAGGCTTCTGACGGTCACTCACTTAACAGTTGCCACATCCTGGAGCTAGTTGTTGAAGACTCGTTGTTGACAAGCTAACAAAATAATTAACTTAAACTAAACTGTAACTAGAATTACATTCTGTGACTTGATTTAACATTTATCCACTTTGGCATGTTTTCCTCCGTCATTGTTACCCGGTGCTGTGGTGAAATGCAATCCAGGATACTTGGCTCCGACAAGAACGTACACATCTGCTCTGATGAATGTTGGGTAAAAGGGGTGGGAGGTAAGACACATCACCATTATCACCGGTCCCCGGGCAAATGGGGACTTAAGAATGGAACAGTACTCGGGATGCAACTGATAACATTTTACAAATCCACGAGAACACACAACTTTCACTTCATCCTCAGCTCATCTATTTTCAATTCAATCAGCTACATGCATTTTTTTGTTTCATTTATTTTTTTCAATAGGGTGATTATTTTAATAAGAAATTAGGCCAGTTTTATTTTTTTAGCAGATTTTCATCATTTCAAAGCAACTACTTTTTTGTTTCTGCATACTGGGAGCTATACGAGTGCTAAAGACGGATTCCTAATAAGTAGTAAAACTTGGTATGGTCTGCGAGATGGATGCATTGGTCTTAATGTGTAGACAAAGTGCCGAGCCTTAAGACATTGGTGATTTTCACAAAGCATTCGAAACAGGTGTACTGGTGTAAGATTTCTTTGACGGCTTAACAAATGGCATTGCTCTTCAGCAGGGGGGCAGAGCTTATTCTACATTCTACGTATTCTTCTGGCCTATTCTGGGTATAGTTCACAACATGAAATAAAACGCTGTTGCTACATGAAAACACGGAAAAGAGCGAATCCAGTGTGCCAAAAAACCCCTCCTCATTAGCTCAAAATATCCAAAGACGACCCAAATCTGTAAGGAACTCATAGAAAGTAGAACAAATCGTAAAAACCCCTATATTTGTGGGAATGCTTTCAAAGCGTTCCAAGTATTGTTATCCTAATCTTTATTCTGCTTCAATTTTATTGTTGAAACACTTTAAGCATTCCAAGTAATGTTATCCTAATCTTTATTCCGCATCTTATTCTATTTCTTCCGCCACACCTTTCAACTCCTTCACACTTTCAGCTATTTAAACCATTCAAATTTTAAAATGTTCAGCTCGTTTCAGGAAAGGGTGCTATGACTTTTCAGCTTTCTATCTCTTATAATTGATTTTATATAAATTAAAAAACTTCAGCTTTTTAACATGGATTCCATGTCTTCAAGCTTTTCTTTCTATTTTCAGCAATCCTTTCAAATTGTTTTCAGCTTTTCTTCTTTCTTTATTTTCAACAATCCTTTCAAATTGTTTTCAGCTTTTCTTCTATATTTTCAGAAATCCTTTCAAATTATTTTCAGCTTTTCTTCTTTCGATTTTCAGCAATCCTTTCAAATTGGTTTCAGCATTTCTTATTTCTATATTTTCAGCAATCCGTTCAAATTGTTTTCAGCTTATTTCTATATTTTCAGCAATTCTTTCAGTTAATTTCAGCTTTTTGCATTCCAACGCATTTTCAGCAGGAAATGCATTTTCTAGTTTTTATTATTCTATTTCTTCCGCCGCAACTTTCAACTCCTTCACACTTTCAGCTATTTAAACCGTTTAAATTTTAAAATGTTCAGCTCGTTTCAGGTAAGGGTGCTATGACTTTTCAGCTTTCTAGCTCTTATAATTAATTTTTATATAAATTAAAAACTTCAAACTTTAACATGGTTTCCCATGGAGCTAATCAAATCCTTTCAAAACTTCAACTTTTCTAGCTTTTTCAATCTTTCAGCTACAGACACCATTTCACGTTTAGAATGTAGGTCTTGAGAATTTTTTAGTCTTTACAGCTTTTTGATATCTATTTTACTTTTTTTATAATCACTGATTATGTTTCACTAGTTTTTCCCCTCCTTTTCTGAGTTTTACATGGGTGTGTATGTGGAGCCTCTAGCGTGAGAATATGCAAATTTAGGGTATGGCTGCGTGGTGACTTTTAGTTATTTGGACCACAAAATTGCAATTGCATCTTTAACTTGTAATCTTACTTCTATAATAAAACCGGCAACATTGGATGGTCAAACTCTCTGCATTTGGATTATTGGACAGAACTGCGAGTCGTGACATTGCTTCTCCTGCTTTCCTTACAGTGGTAAAACCAATTAAGGCATAGGACTTGGATATAGGGGTTCAAAGGAAAGAACTCAACTGTTTTTGCCACTACAACGTCATAGACGTCACAAGATCAAAAAGTTTTCATACAAAGGTCACCAAAGGTCAAATGTTTTTTCTAAAGGTGTGGTACTATTACTACTAGTGTGGTTTGTTGGAACAGCTACAAAGCAAGCCTGTCAAAGGGGAATGTTGTAGAGCAGATAGAGGCAGCAAGTACCACTGAAATTAGTAAAAGAAGGCAGTACCCAGAGTGTATTGTGGCAGTAACCTGCTTCTTGGGGAAGCAAGGCAACCCATTCAGAGGTCGTGATGAAACAGATGAGAGTCACAACCAAGGCAATTTCCTAGAGTGCATGTCACTTTTGACCAAATTTGATCCCTTCTTGCAGAGATACACAGCCCCTTCAAACACCACGTACCTCTCATCTGATAGCCAAAATGAGAAGATACAGTGCTGTTCACAAGAACTAACAGAAAATATCATCAGTGAGATAAAGGGAGCAAATATGTATGCCATTATGGCTGATGAGGCAGGGATGGAAAGACCGAACAGTTGGCACTCTGTGTTAGATACGCGTCTGTTGAGGGTGCCGTCAAAGAACGTTTCCCTAGTCCTTACAGCGGTGTCACAGTTTGATGCTACTTCGATAACATCTGCAATTGAAAATCAGTTGGTAAAGAAGGGAATTGATCAGTTGAAATGTGTGGCACAGACCTACGATGGGGCAGCTGTCATGAGTGGGGATGTACAAGCCCATTTAAAAAAAAGCAACCTGAGGCAATTTATGTGCATGTGCTATGCACACGAGTTAAATCTTGTTTTATGTCACACATGCAAAGCTGTCTCTGAAGCCACATAGTTCTACAACATGCTTGAAAGTCTCCATTCTTTAGTGTCTCCTTTGTAAACCACCATAAGTTTGTGGACACTCAGAAGTTAGGGTTGCAGCCAAGAGAACTTGTGCAGTTGTCAACTACACACTGGACATGCCAGCTTCATTCAGTGAGCGCAGTGATTGATAATTTCCCTGCTATCATTGAGTGCCTCTCCACAATCACGACACCTTGGATTAAGGCCAAAACTCAGTAAATTCTCCTCAGTGTATTTACTGATGGTTTTCCACACTCTCCTGTCTAACAGCAGGTTTTTCAATAGATACCTACAGAAGGAGACCATTGACATTGCCCAAGCAGTGACATACTAAAATGCAGTGACTGACACCATGAAGCAGAAACGCAGTGATAATACTGCTGCAGATCTGTACTCCAGAACAATAGCTATGTGTGAGGCAAACCAGATAGCAGTAGAATCATCCTCGGGACAGAGGCGGAAGACAAAAAAAATGGATGAATATGTTGTTGAGTCAACTTGTGGAGCGGGCAGTGAAACCTGTGGCTCTTCAGAGTCTGAAGATCTCAAGAGGAAACTTTTGTTTCCTTGTCTGGACCGAATGATCTGTGAACTTGAGAGGCGCTTTTCTGGTGTGAATGAGGATGTGCTCAATGGAATTCAGGCATGCAGTCCAACCTCAGGCCATTTCTTGTCTGAGCCTCATCTGACAGCACTGGCTCTGCATTACCATATTGAGCTTAAATCAGAGGAAGTGATAGTTGCAAAAACCTTTCTGAAGCGCAAGAGTGAGGCTGGTACAGTTCAGGACATGCTAGCAGTGTACAAACTCCTAGATTCGGAAATGTTTGTCTCTTAAAGCTGTTATGCAGGTTGCCTTGACAATACCAGTTAGCAGCTGTACATGTGAGCGGTCTTTCAGTGCCTTGCATCGGCTCCATACATGGCTCAGGAGGACCACAGGCCAAAGAAGACTCCAGCACCTGGCTGTGATGTCTATTGAGGAGTTGCTTGACAAAATTGAACAGCCAAGGGTCATTGCCAGGTTTGCTCTCCTAAAAGTGCAGCGACATAGGTTAACTCTCCCAAAGTAGAGGCAAATGGGGATTCAGGGGAAGTATTTCAAAGATTTCCCTCCTTTTTTTATATCTTTACTAAGTATTTAAGACCTCTGTAAACAATTGGGATATTTTGGACTTTGGTTTTACCTTTTTTTTTGCTCTTGTTGTGAAGCTTGTTTTATTATTATTATTATTTATTAAGGACTTATTGGCTTATGAAGATGTTACAGAAGACGAATTACATTTTGTTGTCCAAGTACCTGTTACTTTGTTCAATGACAATAAAATGTAATTTAATCTAACCAATCTGATCAGCGGCAGGGTGCGGGGTTATCGTAAGACGAGAGAAACTTGTGACCGCCATTTTTCCGCTACGAATAAAGACGAGCCACGCGAACACGTTTGATGCCAATGTAGGTCCGCAAAGCCATGAACATCTATAGCAAAGCAACGTCTGCCATTGTTGATAGGTAAGAACCCTATTGGGATGGGTTGTAAATGGACCATTGAGATGTGGTGATGGCGGTGCTGAAAATGTGACTGTAAATAGAATATCAGTTGCAAATTTGGTGGAGCTTCTGATCTCACCGTACAATTAAGATTTTTTACTAAGTAGCACACCAGGAAAAGACTACAGTCTAAAGCTACCGTTCCGGGAAGCTATTGTTAACTATCCTAATAACCGCCAAATTGCAGCGCAGCGCCTACAGAGGAAAATGAGCAAAGACCAGCAGTACAAGCAGGAATATTTTGCACTCATGAATGATGCCTTAAAGGCGAAAGGAGCTTTCTTTTTAAGCCCCAAGACAACCTGCTCATACCACCAAAAGATGAGCACTGAACGTAGTACTTTTAGAACCAAACTTAACAGGAATTAGAACCAAACTTGGCAGGCAATCGCTCACAGAAGATCATCATTTACGTCCATTTCCCTGTTGAAATGGCAGCACTGGAGACAAACGATCTATAGTGAAAAACAACAATAAGATCTGTAAAGTTGATCCAATTGTAGATGGGGGAATAATAAGAGTAGGTGGCCGACTAAGTCGCTCTGTAATGCCTGATGAAACCAAGCACCCTTTTATCCTGCCCAAAGAAGCTCACATTTCAGATCTCATACGACACATCCACAAACGCTCTGGACACAGTGGCAGGAACTATATGCTTTCAGAACTGGGGTATTAAAGGAAATTCAGCAGAAAGGAGGGTAATCTCAAAGTGTGTTGTGTCGACGTGTGAGAGGCAAAGCAGGTGAGCAAAAGATAGCAGATTTGCCACAGAAAAGAACCAACCTGACCTCCCCCCCTTTACCAATGTCAGATTGTCGGACTATTTTGGCCCGATTGAAGTGAGACGCGGGAGAAGCATGATTAAAATGTATAGAGTCTTGTTTACCTGTATGTCTAGCAGAGCCATTTATTTGGAGGTAGCCTACCCATTGGACACTGACTTGTGCATTCATGCTTTAAGACGGTTTATTTGTAGGAGAGGTCCGGTTAAACACATCCAATCAGACAATAGAACTTAATTGGTGCTCAGGCAGAACAGAAGGCCCAGAGTTGCCTAAACCAGAGGAAAAGCCAAAGCGGTCCACTTTCTGAAACTCCACCTTATACCATCCAGTGGAGTTACGATCCACCGGCAGCCTCATCACAGGGATGTCTGGGAAAGACTCATCAGATCCGTCCGACATGTGTTTAAGTCTCTCGGCCTAGCCTGGCTAACGTCATACCTGTAATGGCAAAAATATATGTACCTTTTTCTAATTCTTCATTGTATAACGAAGTTGATTAATTGCAAGTGCTGAGCTGGCGAGGCCATGGGATAGGCACTGACGTATAACATAATTTCACACATAAATCGCTTCAGAGTATACGTCGCACCCCGGCCAAACTATGAAAAAACTGCCACTTATAGTCCGGAAAATAGGGTATATACACTGTGTATACTGTGCAAGCACACATCTGAAGAGTTAAGAGTGACGTTTACATTTTTAAGAAAAATACAGTATAGGTCAACAAGCATTGGAAACCAAATGGCCTATCGATAACATTAACAAAGTGTATGCTGATGAACACAGCACGTGCATTCTGTTGAATCAATGCAGAATGCAGAGTAATAAAACGCTGTAACATAAGACATTTCTCGTCTCGACACATCCCTCTCCCTTCTCTCCAGTTTAAGATGCTTCTGCTGTAAAACAAAAACAGAATTACTTATTACCAATTTCACAGCAATATACAGTGACCGTAATAATAACAAACACTACACTTTTAACTCTTTAATTTCATTTCTGACAAACGATAAAGAGTTTTCTTTCCAATACAAAAAACGTAAAATGAATAGGTAAAGCTGCAAGCGTTGAATGGGCCATTGCAGCACGTCAGAGGCCTGGGCAATTTACTCCAAATGTTGCACACGAGTGCGGAGTTTCCTGATTCAGAATAACTGTTGCCAATATACGCAACACTTCCTGTTTTGATTGGCACGTACAATAAGTCGGTCCTCTATAACTAGGGCATTTTTTTCAACTATCAAAAAAAAATGTTTCTTTAAATTTTGGTGCAGATGGAATTCACACTCTAGGAGGAGTTACTCATATATAGGGATTTTGCCAATGAACCGTAACGTTAGTTGAGACAGAGGCTTTGATTCTTCAGGCCAACTACCGTATATTAGTTAAAGCCAGGCAGGAAGCAGCTTACTGCGGTGATAAATGGCCAGGAGACGTCATGATAACGTTGCATTAATTAATTAAGTCATCACCAACAGCAGCTCAGCACTTAAAGAGCTGGGTCCTGGGCTACGGAACCCCCCCCCCCCCGGCGCAATTAAACTTCCACCCGATGGGAGCCATAGTCCACCTGGCTTGATGCTCACTTTTACGCTGCACGGACGCTTTGGCTACGAGGAGGAGGCAGAAGCGCCGAGCACAAAGAGGGGAAACCGATCCGCGTCACGAGCGCCTCCATAGCCCAGACGCGCGTGCGCGCATACACGCACTCAAGAAGCCGCATTTACAGAAAAAAGAAATATAATTTTCCCTCTAGACAACGACGCGCTCTGCAAACAGAATATTCCAGCAGCAGTAAATACTATTCAAGTCAAATTTATCTGTATAGCACATTGCATATGATTAGACTCAATGTGCTTAAAAACAAAAACAGGCAATGCAACAAGAAATGCATACACAATACATAACGTACAAAATACTGTCAGTATAAAAGAAAAATAAACGCACAGCCGCTACCCCCCCCCCCCCAACTGCTCTACCCAAACCCAACTAAAAGCTTGTGAAAAAGATGTCTCAAGTCTAATTTTAAAAGAAGATACTGTTGTGATGGACAACAGTATCTTCATCATCAGTTCCACACACTGCATGAAAAGTGGGATTTCCGTCCCCGTAAACGCCCGAAAATCTCCCTAATTTCCGACAATTTATAGGCCGCGCACGCCGCGTTCGCCTGTCCCGGAAATTGTCGGAAACAGACTCTGACGTAGGTGGCGATCAGCTGACGGAGGTGCGAATGGCCGTAATTAGCATATGAATGCAGACCGCGGGTGGCCGAGCGGAGCGGGCTGAATATCCTTACTCCTTATTGGAGGAAACCACAACTTTCAAACAAGTAAAATCACTCGTGATTGGTTAGCAGATCTGTCGCTATTGGTCACCCAGCCTCATAAATAATATAAATATATTTATTTATTTATTCATATATATTCATGTCCGGGACTGCAGCTTCGCACAGAGTTCAGAGAGCTCCGTCCTACGAAATGACGGCGACCGTACAATCCACCCAGAGACCCCGCCAACATGCCCTCTTCTTCGGCAGACATGAGGTCTCCGCTGGCGGACTTCCAGAGTTCCACCGCGTCATCTGCGAGCACACGCTGTCTCCATTCAGCAGCTGTAAAAAAACAAAACAATGAATCAATAAAGTGCGATGCGTATGGACACAACACATCTATCGTGAAAAATAGTCACCAAATAAACTCTTACCCGCTTTCTTCTGGCGCGGAACTCTTCGCTCTTCCACCCGCAGTGACTATTTCTGGCGCGGTTTAAACCTCCGACGTGCCGTCTCGTAATACGTCTTACAGGCGGCTGGAAAACAATTAAATGGAAGTACTATGAATAAAAATCAACACGCAAGTCACCGTAACATTAAACAAGGAAGGAGAAACAGTTTAAAAAGTCACTTACAGATGTTGCTCCGAGCAAATAGGAGGTCAGCGCCTCATTGTGAGGAGAAACTAGTCAGTGAAAACAAAATGTACAGTTATGATCGGTATCTATTCTATGGTATCTATTTCCTTATACCGCACAATGAAAGCATGCTCTTTAAATCTTATACACTACAAAAATACACTTCAATAAAGCGGGTTCTGCTCACTAGTTCTTTTGTAAGGCTACTTTTAGCTTTGGTTTTAGGCTAAGCTACTTTTAGCTTAGCTAGCAGTCATCAAACACATTCTTACCTTGGGATTTGTATCCGTAATAATAATAATTAACCGTTTTTTTCCAAGCCGGTACAGTTGAATCAGCTGCGAAAGCACCCCAGAGCCTCTTGCTTCAGGCCTCAGCTTAGGTTAAGGATCTAATGGTAGCCAGTTTATCAGCTCCTTCCGAGATTAATGCTGTGAGGGAGTTACGGTTTACAGTCACACTGTTGATCTGATTATTCCAGGGGAAAAGTATGTTGTTTTTTACGTCAATATTAATGAGTTGTTGATTGCACATCCTTGTATTCTCCTGTCTAAACCGCCATCGGTTTGGTAGTGTAAGCTGTTGAGTTACATGGTAGAGAGCTGAGATGAATGGCTGCATAGAAAGAAAAAAAGAAAAAGAAAGGAGAGCTTCATTAGTAGATGGGTAATGGATCCGAGCTGCCGACTCAGCGCAGGCTAATTTATCAGAGACGTCACCCTGCCATTACATAAAGTGAATACATGTACAAAATCCATTACAAAGATTTGAATTGCAGATTCATATTATTAAGGGTATTGCCTCGGCATGGTGACAATATGTCAGCTGACCAGCTAACCTTGAGTGTTTTGTAAAGTGGTTTCAAAACGGCATCAAAAAGTTATTTCATCAATATGCATGGGTTGGCTTGGCTTGGGTTGAAGTCGTTTACAACAACGATGGTTGCCGCTGGAGAATTGAGGTGTGTAGATTCTAGGGCTGTAGTCAACCAAAGAAATGCTTAGTCGACTAAAGTCTTGTCCTTAGTCGACGATTAGTCGACTAAACCAGCGGTCCCCAACCACATAAACTAAACTAAATAAATGGCCCGCCGCCAATCCGTGCAGACCTCCGAATATACGCGGAGGTTCGTCAACCGCTTCCCCCCCGGTCAGACGTTGTACTCACCCGGAGGAGTCACCGTTCGGATCAGCTCCAACCGCCGGCGAGCTGCTGTTGCTGCGCGTCACCGCGGACCCTAACGGCCTCAGTATGCTTCTGCGTCAACCCTACGGCGTAGCTATGCCGTCACTCCTACGCCGTCACTCCTACGGCGTAGCTACGCCGTTTTATGGTTCTGCATCGGGTCGCGTTGCATTTCACCGTCAGAACGCAAGGGGGCGCTGTGGGGTTTGCGAATCTCTTTGCTAGTTTGTGTTGGTTTCGTGCGCCGTTTCCACGTTTTCATTTCTGACAACGACGAGCGAAAGAGAGAGAATGTGGTTGCAGTTTGGAGCGAATCGACGTAGAACAACAAGCGATCTCTTTCCGCGAGCTGTGTGCCATTTGGCTTCTTTGTAGTGCGCTGAGGAGGAATTGTACAGATGGTCGTACTTTCGTACTTCCTCGATCCAACGTTCAACTTGGTCCATCGTTGAAAACAAACTGAAAATAAACTTTAACAGTGGCGGTATAGCGGGAGGGGGAAACCGGAAAAGCTACACTCTGGGAATGATGTATACTCTGACCAATCACAGCCCTGCGGTCTGCGTCGCCTCGACGCGTAGTTACAATTTCTTGGAGGTGCACGTCGAGCTGCGGCGCAGGGTACGGAGAGGGGTCCGTGTCTACGCAGGAGTGACGGCTGTAGATTACAGGAATATATAACTGCTTGTAAAAGGAATAAGACATCTTTTTTAAAAAGGCAACTGGTCGACCAATGAGTGTCAGTCGACCAAGACGGCATTGGACTGATTAGTCGATTAAACGACTAAAGCTGACAGCGCTATTCGATTCTGCTATCAGGTCTGTTCTAGAAGATATCGACAGCAAATTAATTTTAAAAGGGGAACAGAGAAACTCGATCAAGGCATTTGTGGAGTTCTGTTGACAACAATTATGCGTCGCTTAACATACGTCACACACTCCGTTGCTCTTATTGGTTGTAGGTCTGTCCAATTGCGTGCAGAGGCATTTTTTTCCTGGTTCGTTTGAAACACGCCCCATAATCACAGCTCAATGGAACAGCATCAGACTCAAATTCTGACTAGAATTGAGTATGACTACGTCAGGCTGTAGGACCTATGCAGTGGAAGATAAATTAAGTATTGACAACAATACGTATAATTTATCATGTGTGTATATATACAAAAAAAGTCAAAGCAGCTATTTCTCTGTCAAAAGTGAGTTAGTGCCTCTCACCCTGCACTGCCTCACCTCTTTAGGCCCTTTGATGTGTGTTCTTGCAGATAGTTTGTACAGGCATCCCTTGATAGCAGCCTTAGTTTGGGCTTCTGTTGACCAAAGCACAGCTTTGCACCGAGATCCACAGATACGAGAGCTGTCAGCGTGCCGGCACGCAGCGCTAAGCTCCAACTTGTGGAAGGCAGTCTGTCTTTAGTGCCATAAACAGCCTGCTTAACTTCACTCGCCCGCAGACCCTTTGATCTCCGCTGGGTCATGATAGATTACGCCTAAGATCTGGAATGGGGAAGACAGCTGTTTTGCCGCAAAAATAAAATTGGTTGGGTGACAATGCGACGTCAATCTAAACTACAGTTACACTTGCAAGTATATACCTTTTTTCATTTTAACATCTGTACAACATGATATATATCTCAATACTATCTCACTTGTGATAATGTAACAGTTAATAGACTATTCTGTCCCCGACCCCTTTTTCATTTTTTATTCCGTCATTTTGATGATGCCTCTTCGCTTGTTTGATTATGTCATGCCTGAACTTCAGGAAAATGCTGTGGAGTACTGAGAATGGCAGGTCGCCATGGTAACCCACACTTGGTCTTCACTGGAATACACGGGAAGTGTGCAAACAGACACCCAGTGTGTGGGTGTTGGCCTGCGTGCTTGTGCTCCTTGTCCATGCATAGCTCACTGTGTGTGCATGCAGTTATGTCACTTACTTTTTTTGTTTTGTTACATCCCTCATGCAGAAGACAGAAGAAGGAACCGTAACAATTGAGGCCTCGTCATATGTGTTCTGGTGTGTAATATTGTGAATCCCCAGTATTTGCAGTACATACATTTGGCCTGTGACAATGAGCTCATTGTTATTAAATTTGAGGATTCGTTGCTCGTTTGCAGGCAACTCTACATTGGTGAGTACAACTTCGTTCTTGATTGCTGGCCGTTTTCTTCTTTGGGTTAAAGAAGAGTGTAGCAGGGATATTAAAAAATGGAATTTGAAAAAGTCTACTTTGCTCTTGCGCCGATGTTACGCTCCAGCTCCCCCAGAAGGGAGGGGCCCTGCTGACCCACTGCTGCCCTGGGTTTTTCTATCTATCTACACAGTAAGTGTAATAATAATTTATCATTATAAATTAATATTATTATAATAAACAACAACACTTTCTGGGAGAAGGAGAGGGCTGGACAGACAAAAGAAATAAACAAAACTGTCCCCACTACTAACCCCCTCCCCAATAAATATCCTTCCTGGCACACGGTCAAGGCACCCTAACCAAACTTAGTTGGTGGTCCGCCCAGGTCTATCTAGTGTTTCTAGACAGGAGAGGAATACCTACGGGTGATGTATACCCCGGGGTAGCTCTAAATCTACTCCGCAACTCCCTGTGAACAAAAGAGAAAACAAATGATCATGATTCACAAACTATGGACCATAGGCTATATTATATAATACAATAGTTTAAACTGTTCTGATGAGTTTGCCCGCACACGGTACAAAAACCAACTGGCGCCGTCAAAACCCAGCAGGAGAGAGAGCCACCTCGACCTGGTCTACAACTGGGCTTTTCAAAGACCCCAGCCAGCTGCAACCACTGATGAGTGGGTGGAGCTCCAGGTCCCAATCAGCCACAGACGACACCCCACCTGGAAAAAAACACACCCACACACAAACCACAAACAATCCCCTAACAATAATTTAACAAACGAACACAGAACACTGGGGACGTAACAGCCGACTATTGATTGAATAGCTGTTTTGGTTTTTTTTAACGTCCTGATGGAAGTGATGGAATTTTGGCAATAATGGTGAGGAAGTAAAGCAACATGTAGCAGCAGATAAAGAGGATGGTGTAGGTCAGCCTGCTACTGACTTTGTTGCTTTGCAAGACCCTAGGTTGGCAGTGAGGTTAAAGGAGCAGGAACTGGAAATGAAGAAGAAGTGTAAGCACGCGGTTCACCTTTTCGAGGTCTCGCTGCTTTGCGGATTTGCATCGTGCATTGTGTTCTGCATTCTGATTGGCTAAACAGTCTCTCAGCGTCTTCTTTACGTGTGTGTCAATAACGTTGCAGTTTAATATGTACACGTACGTAAACCGGAAGGAAAAAACAGCGACAACAACTACCGATAACAATGTTCTTCTCTCAAAAACAGAAGAGCAATGAAATACACGTGAGTCACTATTTGTCCTACTGTACAGTACTTATTTATTTTCAGTGTACAGTACAGTGGGTTTTTTCATTTTCTCCCGTTCTAATCCGACGACTCGGGTCACGTTGGGACGGTGCAGATCTCCGCAATTTGAAGCCTTCCGTTCGTGTTGATGATTAAAATTATTATTTTAGTAATTATTTGTATAAAAAAACATTTATACAGTACTTTTATTCTTGTTCTTGTTTTGTTCTTAGGTTTCAATGTATTTCATTGTATAATAATTGTAAAAAAAATAGAGGCGCCTACTTCGCGGATTTCACTTATCGCGGGTCCTTTTTGGAACGTAACCGCCGCGAAAAACGAGGGTTCACTGTATTTAGTTGCAAATATTGGCTTTGGAAGCTCAGCGCACTGCTGTACCAATGCCGTTTAAGGGTACCAAATCCTCTTCAATTTCCTCTGCTACATTGACCGCTACTAGTCCTTTGTCTGACGGGCATAGCCATGTACAGTATCTCCTGCCGTTCCTTTTGATCCCAGTAGATATATTAAACTGGCGAGTTGCAGGAAAGTTAGGGTGGCCGAAAGCGATGTGGGCTCTATTATTGCAGTGTGGCCTCACTGGAAAAGTGCAGGCGGTCTGTTCTTCTCTGCCAATCGAGTCTTCTCTTGATTATGACATAATTAAGGCAGCGGTTTTACGCGTATTTGAACTTGTCCCTGAGGCATACCGGCAAAAATTCCGGCTACATGTGAAGACATCCAGACAGTCTTGCGTAGAGTTTGCAAGAGAGAAAAAAATTATCTTTGAAAAATGGTGTCTCTCTAGCAAGATAACAACTCTGGAACAATTGCAGGAGTTAATTATGCTAGAAGACTTTAAGAATTGTGTGCCAGAGAATGTGGTGGTTCATTTGAACGAACAAAAAGTTGCTTGTTGTCTAACTTGTTGCTTGCTTGCTGTTTTGGCTGACGAGTTTGGATTAACACATCGTACTGTTTTTGCTGCTCCTCGACAGACCAAATTTGCCACGCCATATGCCGTTGATACGTTGAACGGAATTCCTCCGGTAACCCGCCCTGTTTAAGTCGCTAAATAGTGAGACGTGAATGTTTTTTCTGTCTAAGCCCTGAACATTTGATTGCGGACTGTCACCAATGGTTCGCAAACTAAGAATGTAGCACTTACTCAATCCTTGCCACTGTTAAGCCCAGCTGATGTAGAAAGTTACCAGCCATTTCTTCTAGAGGGCATGGTTTCTGTATTTCCTGATGCTGAGTTTAAGCCAGTAGTTATGCTTAGAGATACTGGAGATGCGCAGTCCTTTTATTCTTGAGCGTAGCCTACCAATTTCTGCTGACATGTACACAGGACATGAGGGGTGGTATTGAGATGCTCTGTGCTAATGTACCTTTGCATACGGTTCACTTAAAGTCAGGTCATGTCAGTGGAGCTGTTGAACTGGGTGTCCGCCGACAGTTACCTGTAGAAGGCATAGACTTAATCATAGAGAATGATTTAGCAGGGGGCGACGGTTTTCCGTCTCCAATTGTGACACATATCCCAAGTGTGGAGGAGAAGCCTAACCTTGTATCCTTCAGCATTCCCTGCGTGTGCAGTGACCCATGCACAAGCACATAAATTCAAGGAAGTGGTGGATCTTGCTGATTCTTTCCTAGTCCCTGATACTACCCCATGTGACTATACACTGACCACAGTCTGAACTTGCCTGATCCTAGTTCAGAGCCAAACACCCCCTTGAAAGTGAGTCGGGAACATCTGATGACTGCGCAAAGAGAAGACCCAACGCTAGATAAGTGTGTTAAAGCTACAGATCTTGGGCAAACGCCTAATTCTGGGGTAATGTATTTCTAGGATCATGGACTGCTGATGCGTAGATGGAAGCCAGATGTAGATGATAAACTGTCAGGTGGTGCAGCAAATCGTTTTGCCTTCTGGATATCGCACGCATGTGTTGAAGCTGGCGCATGAACACGTAATGTCTGGTCATCTAGGAAAACGATGCTGCGCAGCTATTGTGTTGAAACTGGAAAAGATTGGGAAGAGGGTCTAGACCAGACATGGGCAAACTACGGCCCGCGGGCCACATACGGCCCGTTAGGCTTTTTAATCCGGCCCGCCGAACTTGTCCAAATTATAGTAAAAACCTCCCTTTTTCCCCTTTCCCTGCAATGCCCACGTTTCCCCAATAGATGGCGCACTCAAAACACATTGACGGTTGTTGGAGTGGCGCTTATTTCTCTTTATTTCACTTTAATTTTCACTTAGTTTCACGTCACCATTAAGCCCTTCTGTGAAAATGAGCGGACCAAAGAAGGAAAGTGGACAGCAAATGCCGAGTGTTTAATAAGGAGTGGACAACAAAATACTTCTTCACTGAAGTCCGATCAACGGCTGTATGTCTGATATGCCAAGAAGCTGTTGCGGTTTTCATAGAATACAATATCAGCCGTCACTTTGCCACGAAGCATGCAAACTATGCTAGCAAGCAGTCAACACAAGAACGGGCGGCTACTGCTCAGAGGTTGGCAGCTAAAAGGGAGACCAACAAGACTGTTCCCACTGAAATGGTGAGTTTTTCTGCTGTGTTATGAAAAAATGCATATGGAAAGTTTGGAAGTGCGTCTTTTATGCGCATTTACGCACAGCAACGGTACAGTAGCTTGTGGCCCGCGAGTCAAAAAGTTTGCCCACCCCTGGTCTAGACTACTAATCTTAATGATAACATAATGATTCAGGGAAAACCTTGTTATAAACCAGTAATCTATTCAGATCAGACAAAGAAAATTAATCGACTTAGTGTTTTTCTCTCTAGTCCCTCAAGGGCCTGCACCATAAAGCTGGTTGAAGAAACTCAGGGTTCCAGAATTGGTTCAGAATCGACAAAACCAAACCGAAGCAATCAGGCTTTATTGGTACCATGACGCCGCTTATCAACCGAGTTTGTCAACCAGGCTTTGATCCTCAAACTCTGATTACTCCGCGCGCGCGTGCACATAAAAGAGTGACGTCGGCAACGAACAACCAATCACGTACGATATGGAGAGCGAGAGAGAGAGCGAGAGAGAGAGAGTAACACCGTCTCTGCTGCCAAAGCAAGAGAACAATATTAGAGGAACATTGCTGAGAGCGTTAATGCGCAAGTTTAAAAAATACATAAAAATATAATTCAAACCATTTGCGGTGCAGTAAGTGCGGCTTCGACGAGTCACATTCGTTATTTGCGGCTCAACAAGTTCGCAAAGATAAGTTATTCCTTCCGCGGAATATCTGTATCTTTCATACACGGAAGTATCAGGAAAGTCAAGGGGATTTAGTCCCTAAAAACTCTACGAAGTGCTCTTCTAACAATCTGCGCTGAGATGTCCTCAGGATGTGGAAGAAAAGGTGAAGCCGCAACGATGCAACAGAGAACAGAAGCTAGGAATTAACTACGTCAGCTGTTTCTTTGCTCACCGCTGATTGGTCAAACTTCTGACTGAGAGCTCGAATCCAGAACATAACCTGCCCCGGACCAGGTTAGCCGTGAAGCGTAAGTTACCATGGCAACAAATACCGATTGAAGCCGAGCCACTTTCGTGGTACCGAAAACCCGGGGTTGGTGGAAAGTAAGCTGAAACTTAGCTGGCTAGCCACCTGAACCAGCTTCATGGTACAGGACCCTGGGCTTCTGTACTAGTCAACACTTTTACAATAATAATAATGGATCAAAGTACTTTGCACTGTGGCATATGTAGTGTAAATATACATTTCCCTCTGCCAAAAAGAAAGCTTAACAAGGGAAATGTATTACGTTGGTCATATTGCTAGAAGCTACTCAGAATGAAAGGTAATGTTGCTTTGCCTCTATTGGGTGATTAATTACTGTAAAAAGCCCCTACTGACATTTTAAAGCATGTTTTCTCACCACCTTTCAACCACCAAGGCATGGTCCGTTCTGGGTGTTAACTGCGTCTCTTACAACTTCAACTCTCGTCTTCGTGTCTTGATTAGCGTTCGGTCTGCATACACGAAACAAGATGGCGATGGCCAAAATGACAAGCTTAATACTTAAAAAATGGCAGTGCACAAAACAATTGGTGATGTGAAAGTGATTATGTAAGGTCTATTATTGCATTTCTGTACTATAAATGAGATCAGATGAATTCACATATTATTCTTTAAATAACATCTTCACATGCTTTGACATAGAATCTAATCTAAAATTATTCAGTTACATTGTTGGCTTGAGCTTGTTGGAGTAGTAGCATAGGCTCAGCGAAGGGTCAATTACAAAGTGTCTCAATAGAGATGCAAGTTCACCTTTCTACAGCCATTATCACTGCCAGCAATTTGTCTTACTTTTTCACTTTTATATTTTGGATCAACAATACATTTTTAATTGCGATTGCTTCATAAAAGGTCAAACCCACATCTTCACTTGCTCTGACAATCACTTGTAAGCTGGTAGTACATGGTATATTTATTTGGGTTTTTAGGAGCTCTTTAGGAGTCTTCTTGGGGCTTTTTCTTTTGGAAGCCACGCCAACATATCCTCATTTCTGGAAAGCATTCTGGTAAATTATAATAAAAAGACATCCTATATGAACTGGAACTGCAGTAAATTATCAATATTTACTAAGCTTTAACAGGCGAGCCCCTCACCTCGGAAACATCAAGACTGATCAGCAGTCTGTTTGCAAAGAACATAGATGCCCATTCTGCAAAGTAATTGTTAAGAATTCACATTTAAAACCAAGTCCTTTTTTATATAAGGGTTTATATCAAAAGCAGTGCAATCTCGACTCTGGCACAAAGGACGTTTGCCCAAAAAGGGATCAGCACTTTTACTCACCTGCTGTGACAGATGGAAACCTGTCTTAATTACCGTAAGATGTGGATGATAGTAAATCTCTTTGAACGAGGGATTTGATGGTTGCAGTCGAGAAACGCTGACTGAGTGTCATTCTCTCTCAGGGGTCATGTATTTTTCAAACTTCTTGCTCACTTTCCTGTCGCACAGCAAAATGTACAACAGATGCAGTTAAAAAAAGAAAAGACCTGGCAGCCATCTTGGACTAGGTTAAAGGAGTAATCCTGGTCACGCTGTATCAGCAGCAGAGGCGGATGAGAGAGTGAAGGGAAGCCTGTGCTGGGAAAACCCCTCTGCAAGCAAAGATACAGTGCCTGAATGCTGCAGATGCAGATGACCAAAAAACTGCATAATATTCATTGCTGGTTTAAGACGGCCCGCTGACTCTCTCCACTTCAGGCGCCACTTGAATTAACAAAGCTGAGTGCCTGGTCAAACTCCAGCTGTTACTTAGTTCTCTCAATGGTATTGTTTTGGAAGGTGTGTTTGGGTGGCCGCTAAAGGAACCACCAGTACACACAATTCGTAGTGCATCCCTGCCACTTCAGCTCTTAACTAGAACGGCGCATTTTATTATGTGCAGCTGTCACCACAGGAAATTGTTCGTCAAAGCAGACAGAGCCTCTGATCATAATGATTTCCACTTTATTCTATTTTAGGGATTTTAGACATGTTGCTCGTATTCCATTTTCTACCCACATCCTTCACTGGGTCATCTTCCTGGAGCTATTTTTACTACCTCTCCTCTGAACTGTGCACAGTGAAGAAATGCAGATTCACGCAAATCAGGAAAATGAGATGGGATAACTGTTTGGCACCTTTCTGGATTTACGCAAGTGATCTTGACCTCCTTTTGAACAGCTGAAAGCTTGAGCTCACTGCGTACAGGGAAATATTGGCACATTCCCAAACCCCCGTTGCTCTATAAATAAATTGTTTTTTGCATGAGAAAGGGGATATGTCAGATTATTATCTAAAATAGTGTCCTACCTTTCCAGTCATGGTATTGTTTCTCCTACCATGGCTAATGTAGAACCTGCTTACCAATCTTACTCATATGATGAACCTAAACCTACGTAATCTTACTCCCCATGGCTTCACGTAACTAGTCGAACCAACCACAGCAACGGATCATTGTCAATAATCGGTTGACAAGAGTAGTTCCACTCAATAACCAGCGCAGGCAGTGCAGACTGTATACGTCCCTGCCAAATGCCCCACCTGGTCCTCGGAATGAGAGGAGTAACCAGGCCTCTGCTGCTGTGTTTATCTGAGGCTCCAACGGCAGTCGGCAGAGAGGGAGGCACAAGTTGTGAAAGCTGCATGTTGAATAATTGATTGTGTACATAAAGCATGGATGTGGAAGAAAAGATGGAGGACGAAGAGAGGGAAGGAACAAGGCCAGTGGAAAAGATGGTTTAGATAAATCCACACGTTACCTAGAGTGAAGCTTCGCCATGACTTTCCCTCCACTGATCCCTCTGATGCTTTCCTCCCCAGCCCACTCATACACACGATAAAGCTATTGGGCTTTGTGATCAAAACAAAACCACTGGACAATGTTCATGGTTGCTATTAGAGCTTGGTGTCACATTACAGAATCATTCAGGGACATATCAGGATGCCACAAAGGTTGGAGTGAGGACTTCTAGCTGATGCAATTTATGAAAGATGACGCCTAAAGTTGGGTTCCTTTTGGGCAGAAAGAAATGCTGGTGGATTAGTGTGAGTGGGACGCTGGTAGTAGGTGCAGCCACCATCCTTTCTGTGCATCAAAATGCACAATCTGAGGACATTTCAGCTAATCAATATTTTAGCAGTCCCAATAAGGGACCATCATTATGTATTTTACATGGGTTTTGTGCAGCGCAAACATCATTTTGGATGACATTTCAGCCATAAAGCAACCAAGTAATTCATAGAAACATATAAACCCTTCTTCTGATGCAGCTTGGAAAATAACAGAATTAACCTATGAAGATGTAGTGACTTCCTGGATGACCTCCTAGTGCAGAGTGATTACATTTTTTGACATCATGTGGGCAATTCTTGGGTTTGGCCCTTTTCTCATTACTCCACTGACAAGAATCAGCCAAACAATCACAGAGTTTAATCTCCTTGAGAGGCCGTGCTAGGCTTTGATAAAAAATAGGGAGACGTCACATAAAACTAGACTCATCGATTAGGTATAAACATAAAACAAATCTGAGCCATATATAACTGAGCCGACACTAAGCCGAGAGCTTTTTCAACTAATGGAGTCCGGTGAGAGGTTTATCCGAGATGCCTCCCCCGGGAGGGAGACATCAGGCAACAGTCCATCATTACTCAGTGGCCACAGGCCCGGGAATTAAAAGTAAAAGGCCCTGTATCACTTAACAATACGGTCCCTTAATGGGGTGAGTCACTTAAAATGACTGGATTTATTCAACCATGATTATATAAATGTGAATATTTTCTTGCAATCAGACACTGGCCAGCAGGGAAACAAAGGGGAAATATTTTCTTCATGTTGTATTTACATTCCTAAAGCTGCACTGTTGGATGTTTTTAATATTGAGAATAAAACAATAGTAATGTAATATGTGAAAGGGATTGCTTATAGTGAGGAACCCCTACCACCAGAACCACAGTACCCATCTGCTTTATGGAGCTATTACAAGGCCATGTGAGAGAGACTCCCATTTCGTGGTGACAAGATAAGGATGAGGAAGCTCATTCGCGACATTCCTGACAACAAGTTGCGTTGTTTTTGAGTTTCTAAATCAGCCAGATACCAAAATGAACATGTAGAAGCACTAAAAAAAGTGGAATTTTGATAACGTCACATTCACATACGATGAGGGTTGATATCACACAGGAGTACATTTTGAGTTCCAGCCATTCCCATCATACAGGGACAATAATATAATCGAGAGATTAGGGAATAGGGAGATTTGTGGCTTCCTGTGAAACCCATTTACACTCAGGTATTTGAGATTGGCAATGCCGGGTTCTTCATTAACCAAAATGTAACTAAACTAGAGATACCAGTACCTCCACTCTGGCTCTAAACTGGAGCATTCTGCAGCCGCTAAAAGAAAGTAAAGCTGACCAAGAACAACGGCTCCTCATGTGGCTGAAGAACTTAATGCAGCTTTAAGAAAATGATACATTCATGAGTAAATCACCTCCACAAAACACAATAAAGTATACAATGCACTTACATGTCATATAGCTGCTGCTTTTATCCAGGGCGACATTCATTGCATTCTTGGGTTTTACACTTTGCCCGGGGAGCAGTTAGGGGTTGGGCGTCTTGCTCCTGGGACACTTCGCCGTGGGACATGCAGCAGCCGGGGGTCGAACCGTCAACCTTGGGCTTCCAGGCACACCGTCTGTTTCTACATGTGCTTAAGATGTCAACATGAACGCTGACCTAATATATTACAATGGATATAAAATGAAACAATTTTCCAAGAAAATAGTCAAAATTACATTTTAAATTTTGGTAACTTCAGTCCAAATCTAATTAATACAAATTGGAATTTTCTTTTATATACTAAAAACTAATAATATCAAACTGTTGCACACGTTATCCTGTTGGATATTGAAAGCATTAGAGGTGCTTTAAAGGATACCTTAGGGGTGAAAAAGGCTACGAACAGCCTTTGGTTTCAAGCGCCGAGCAGTGATCCCTAAAACGTAGTCGTCTGAGGTAAAGTGTCTGCTGCAGTGCCCCCTTTTCAATGCTAAAGTTTCGGCTGAAATATGACATATCCCATCATGCATTTTTTACTAACACCAGCCAGCAGAACAACGTGGCCAGTGCAGTTTCTGCTAACTGCTGCATTAAATCAGTTGAAAAATGTTCTTTATTGCACACCCGCTAACATGCGTTGATTAATACATATTGACTCACAGCTACATTTTCCAACCTGCTGTATAAACACAATTATGCCATTGAGGTGACAACTTTTTAGAGAGTCATACTGAGAAATGAGACACGCCACTGCCTGATCGCACACCAGGGCATGCATGTACCTATTTTTTCCTCCCCACCGGGATATATGAATTATTAAAAAGTGCTGTTGGGAGGCAGAGCAATTTACTTTGACTGCCGTGGAAATTATATATTTGACGTTGACAGATGTTAGTGCGCTATGCGCTACTTGGAAGGATGAATGGGAGGAGAGGGTTGCACTGAAGGTGTTTGGGGGAAGTATTCAAGGTTCCAGGTTAACAGATTTAGACCAATCCCCGTTATCAATTTCAAGATCAGTCGTCCTTAACCTGCCTGTTCAGATAGAGTAACGGCTTCAACGGTTACTTTGCACTTGGTCAAGTGCGTATTTGCCAACACTGATGAATAAATCCGAGCAAATAAGGGAAATCACTTTCCATCTCTAAAGGCAAAAATCCACCCACACCCACCCCTCACACACTAAGTCATTAGTCATCCACCAGGGGAACCACCCCCACAGCACAAAACACACACATGCAAATGTAGACACACAAAAACACGGGCGCAGAAGAAACACTAAGAATGTAACTACAGCCTTTCCTCTGGAATATATCCTCAGGACGCAGTATAATGTTTCTAACTGAGAAACGTGTCATCCTGTTAGGTAGGTGTCGTCGAAGGTGGGACTCAAAGTCTTTTTGTTTTTTTATGGAAAATTGCATTTAATAGTCAAAACCAAAATCCATAAGGCAAAAACTGAGGAACTCGGCATTTAACAATGACACGACAAGGGACAATAGACTCACAGGGCTTTAATACACGGGAGAGGTGCAGGTGATCAGGGTGCAATTTGACAAAAAAGCAGTGGGGGGGGGGATGTTTTTATTTATTTATTCAAGAACATTGGACTTTAAGCTTGCATAACTAGGGAGAAGAACGCGTAGGGTAGACCGGCCCTTTTTCGGGTCCGTGGATTAGTCCCCATCACAACATAGCAGAACTTTTAATGTTATTTAGTTGTTTTATTGTCGGGTCCTGTAAAGTAAGACGACATGCTGCCCTGAGCGCGTTTCATGTTTGGTTCAGCGCTGTTTTCCCACTAAAATGTTACAATGTTTTTGTGTTGGATGACGTTCATAAATATGCGCTGTCTGCCAGAAAGCTGCTGAACAGCTGCTCTGATGGATCGACACTGAAGATCGTTAGAATTCAAGAGTTTAAGTAGTTGAGCAGTTAAGTCGCATTCATCGCTATCAAGGGGGGGATAGCTAAAAATAATTTAGCAGAGGGGGGGATAGGAAAACCAGAGGGGGGGAAATCCCCCCCATCCCGGCCTACAAATCGCACCCTGCAGGTGATTGGACACAGCTGGAAACAATCATGGACACAACAATCACGGGAGAAGACGGGACAAGACAGGAAGTGAAGCTCACCCACAGACACACGATGCACAAACTAAAAAAATAAAACCGGAAAGGAACCCACACCGTGAAACTTTTGTGGATTTCAAATGGTATTGATTTGATTAAAGAGCATTTTTCTGTTATTTCTCTTTGCATATGTACTGTGATGGTGGCTAGAAACAGCAAGTGTACAAACCTACAATTAGTTGCGCCTAATAAATGAATTTCAATTATAATTTATAGTTTGGTTATTAGTGCCATTTCAAGCTAGTGCCCGTTTCTTTATTTATTTTGTTAATTATCTTGGTGATAATAGTAACAGCATTGCTATCAGTGATTTACAAACAGTGAACCAATTACTTCCAATTGCAAGTTCAATTTCATGGAAACACAATTTGGCTATTCTGTGTAGTGGCAGGAAAAAATGTCATGGCAACGGAAAGCCGGAGTCTTTCATGGAAGTCAGAAAGGGTCGTCATGTGTTCCCTCGTCTCAGGTTGTATGATTCCCTCAAGACTAGGTCATCCCTTTGAACTGTTCGCATTGCTGCATAAATTCAATTTCATTGATGAATTTCAACACGGAAGCAGAACTAGTTTGAGCTGCGCTAATTTGAAAATATACTAAAGTTATTTGTATAGGTGCTTTTCATACACAAGGCAGACTCAAAGTGCTTCACATCATAACATGTCATACAATAAAGTGAAATAAAATGCAAGAATTAAAAGACAATTTAAAAAACAGCAAATAAAATTATATTATATTCAGAGCAGAATAAATCCTTTGCAAGGTCAATATTTAAACAGGACTCAGCTCTATCCGTTATTTGATTGGAAAGGAGTAACAAACGTTCCTCTGGACTCAACGTTTCTATTCAAGCAAAGAAAAGACTATTTATTTTCAACTCTCGACTCATTCCATCACGCTGCCGCTGTCTCTCCTTTTTGTGCTGCATAGAGGGAGCTTGATGTTTTACAAGGAGGATGACACAGTGACTAGAAACAGGCTCAGGCCCTCTGAGTACATCACCCACAGTGAAGTGCTGTTAGCCTTACTGAACGGGAGAGGAGAAGCTTTATTTGTAGCTATAACTATATATAACTCATGAACTGTCTTTGCATAAAGGTTATATGCATCAGTCCAGCACATGTTGAAAGGTGTTTCTGGACGCCGTAGAGGTTTGGGCCAGATACAGCCCACTTTGATCTAGGCCCAGTGTGGGCAGGATTTGAAGAATTTGTTAAGCAACCAGACTGAATTGGGTGTTTAGACAACATACATTCATTTCCTGTTGTTGTTTTGACTGCCCTCATTGTATTCTTATAAACCTGCATGTGACATGAGGGAAAGCAGCATCTGATTGAACACATTCAGTACATTAATAATTACACTAAAGTAGAAAGTATCAATACCATAGAAAACATTTACTTTCAAAAGCTGATGCATTTCTGTGTAATAATCCTAAAGAAATGGTGAAAAAATGAAGTCATGGGAGTGACGGTGAACTTTCCCGACTGCTGCAAAGTCATGAATCAAAGTGACAAAATAGGGGATTTCCATTCAAAATCAATAAAGCCATGTAGAATCAGAGATGGCACATTGTACCAGCACGGCTTCAGAGGCAGCGACTGAAGTGCAGCTCGGCACTCTGACTGCTGCAGAATAGCCTGGTTAATATTTCATCCAGCGTTCCGTTGACACGTTCTGTCTGAGACGGGACGCTTCTCCGTCAGAGAGCGGCGGCATTCCCTTTAAATCATTGCTTTGCTGTCAGTCACAACACGGCGTGATAGCAACACATCCGTATGTCACTGTGTGTCACTAAAGGATATCATGGATCCATTCCAGTCAAATATGTCTCATATCTCACAAAGCATAAACGTTGGGGCCAATCACAATCACCACATTGAAACTGGTTTGACATAAAGTCAAAGAATAGATTACTTGTCATTTACATTTACCAAAATATGAAATAACCTCTTACATGATATGTTGCAGCTGTTTCATGTTTATTCTAGCATCACTATAAATGTAAAGTTCAGATCAGGGTTTCTGAACTGCAGAGTTGAGGTTTGTCACTTGATCAACTGTGTTAACATATGAACTAGTACACTTTTATATCCATATAAACTACTCTGTCCTGTAGAAATGCAAATACACAAAACAAGAATCTTGCTTCTCTTTTTGGGGCAGGTTGTAATTTGAATGCCAAAATTCCACATTTTCCCCACTATGCCACTGCAACAATGCATTAAATGTAAAAAGCTTGATTCATTATTGCAGTGGTCTCCTGTTTACACTGACCAAATGAATGAGAGGTTGAGGGGATGAATAAGTACAGCAGCTGTAAAAGGTTAAAACAGCCTAAAATGAAGCAGCTGACCTACGATCTGTTCTGATGGCAGATCGGCAGGGTGATTCTCCACACTTTGTCAGATAAACTGCTAATCAGAGTAGACATGCATGGTAACATACTTTAGATGGAAACATGAGGCGTTATCACATTTCATTAAGTGTGCCAGTCCATTGTCCTTTCTACTCTATTTTGGGCTCCTCCTCCTGAGAAAAAAGATATTCCAGCTGTTTAATCCATGCTTGCAACAGTAGGGATTAATAGGGGGAGAGATTCTGACTGTAAGACCAACAACAATGAGCCGAAAGAGGCTGAAATAATGATTATCTTTTCATCCATTTCATTCAAAATGAATGATGCAGGTGTCATTTTCTTCATTTCTGCCAGTATAATTATTTTTTGTTTTGTGTTCTTTTTCAAAATAATTAGATGGCGTTATTTCTTTTTGGATGAGTATATTATTAAGGCCTTTTTTCATATAACTAAAATGCTTTCTGATAAGTCTAGGTGATTGAGAGAGAAGGGAACCTAGATTCTGTTAGAGTAACTACACCGCACATCCTTAATGAATGTTTTTTTACATTAGTCCTTGTCTAATCTGCCCGCATTAGCAGAAAAGGTTCTGTGTCCTTTTGCCCTTCAGCTCAGTAGTTAAAGTTTCAGAAGCTGAACAAAGCAGCTGGAATCCCTGACCTGCAGGGAAGATTCAGGCACAACCAAATTGGTCCAAAAAAAGGCGCACAACAGCCGACGGGGAGCTCTAAATACCCAATTCCTCCTTGTGCCTTTCAAAGGGTCAATTTTCCAAGGCGATTATTTGTGCTTCAATGTGCACATTGAAAGGAAGGTGAACTCATGGAGGGGTGTTAAGCCATGTTGACGTGGGGCTTTCTGACTAGATGAGCCCCTATCTTATCAGGGACATATACTGCTAGTTTGATAATTGTGGGTGACCAATAGAACATTTGCTTTTTTGTTAAATAAATAAGAGGGGTTACATGAATTCAAACAGAGACTTCCAAGTGCCTTTCTCTTCAAGGCAAAACGCTAAGCTAATGCGTTAGCCAGCATGTGAAGCTAGCCCATTCAGTTACAGCATGTTCATAATCTGTGTCTCCGGTATTTCAATCCTTTCCGTCGGACGAATTGATACGGTTTTTCATTCTGTAATGGGGGGATCCTTCTCTCTAAAGGCTTCTTCCCTTTTTCCGGTGCCGATGTGGGGGTTCCTGGACAGAGGATGTCACACATGTTACTGACTGCAATGCCCTCTGAGGCATATTTGCGCTACACAAAATAAAAAGAATTGAATCAAATAATCGTGGCAAAAACTGACACAAAAGTTTATTAGTCGCTTTGGATAAAAGCGTCAGCTAAATGACGTGATGTAAATGTAATCACAAGCCTCTACTAACATGTACAGTCAGTGGATGCTCGGCTTCATCACGTAATGTCACAGCTCCAGAAGCTCTTATTGTTCTTATAAATAAATGATTCCTGTCTTCAGCATCGATAGCACTCGTACAGGAATTGATGTCATAACGGGTCTCAAACTGATGTCGCTCCTCCATCAATGAGGAAGAGAACTAATCCAGCAGCTCAAATGAACAGGTACAAGTTTTTCAATATGTTGCTATGGCGATTTAGCCAAACTTGCTTCAGGGAACCAAAAAGCCTGAATTACGTCATCTCGTCCTGAAGATTATCCGGGTTAGGGCTAGGGGAGGTAGAATTGTCTGTCTGCCAACCAGAAGATGGTGCGGGGGTTTGATCCCTCCGCTAGTTCATGCTGATGTGTCGAGACAATTAAGCCCAACTCACTTCCAAAAACTTACCGAATGGCGTATGAATAGTTGAAGAGGGCAGAGAATGGAGATAGCAGAAGAAGGGAGGAGATGTAGAATTCTAGAGCGTTTAGCCCCCTTGGTCCGTGTACTTGATGGCCAAAAAAACAAAAACAAAAAACGGTCAGTTTCCCGATTACCCTTAGTAAAAAACAAAAAACGGAAAACCACCCATTATTCGTTTTTTGTTTTGATGTTAAAAAACGGAAAACGAAAAACAATCTCGTTATCCGATTTTCTTTGATGTGTTTGCAGATGGAACTCGGAAATTAAAATACGTTTTAAACAATATCAAAACAAAAAACGAATAATGGATGGTTTTCCGTTTTTTGTTTTTTACTAAGGGTAATCGGGAAACTGGCCGCTTTTCATTTTTGTTTTTTTCCTTTGAAAACGAAAATCCGTTGGCCATCAAGTACACGGACCCCCCTTCTCCCTTTGGCACATTTAGAATAGTTTCCCTCTCAGTATCTTTGAATAAAATGCTGATTCTACACAGATGGCCCCTGTACATTCAGTCTTAACGCAAATACCCCAAAGGATTGCACACAACAACAAAAAAATACACCTACGGTGTAGAACAGCTGAACTGATACATGGAGGCAACAAACTTGTCTGTGCCTCACTGCGCTGAAGAGAGAGGGGGAAGCTGTGACTTTGCAGCAAAGCTTGCTCGCCCAGCCGACGCCTGCCCCCGCTCTGCCAGGGCCCTAATCGAGTTCTCTCTGTAGTCTGTTACGGGATGCACGGATGGGGGGGGGTTGCAGTACTATGTGTCGGTGCATATTTGCAAGCCTCTTTCAAATGCTCCATGTGGTGCGTCTTTGCGTCTTGTGTAATTATCCTCAACATTAAGTAGCATTATTAAACTCAGAGCCAGGCAGAAAGAAAGGTTCTCACTTATTAAATAAAGATTCAAAAGAAGGCCGTTTAATGGGGGTCCACTCCAGAGCCCCCACTCATCTTTAAATAATAGTAATATGTTGGGTTTTTTGTTTGCACATACAAGCAGAGTCCAAATTAAAGTGGAGGGCAAAAACAGAAGATGCTGACTTGGTGTCAGAACCACAGCTCTACTCTTTTTTCTAGCTGCAGCGGCGTCATGTCAACTCAAGAAGAGCCGACCAGGATGACGACGTCGATGCATCGATCTGATATTCTTCGTAAGCACACAGAAAAGAATTCTGTGTGGGAGTTGTGACACGGTGCAGCAGGTCTGCCGTGCCTTTGCCTCTAGGGCATCATGCAGAGAGGAAACGCTGTAATGATACATTCTTCAAGAACGAGAGAAAGGAAATAAAAGACTGCCATCTAGTGGTTGTGCTGGAAATTAACAACAACACTAATGTTACATACTGTGAGTGAAATATAAAAAAACTTCTCTATCGTAACCATTGCATACACACATTTAGGTCTTACTCGCGGGAGTTATGGCTGATTTAGAATTAAATTTATTGTCTGTAAGTAGGGTTGAGTACCAAGAACCGGTACCAATATAGTACTGGTTCCTACACGACCGGTACCTACCGTACCAAAACACAACGCAGATTTCGGTGCTTCATTTCGTTGCCTGAGTCGATTGAAAAACGTTATTTACACGACTCTGATGACTCTATCCCCGCAACAGCTAATGAGACAAATAAGCCAAATAAACGAACGGTGGACGCTCAGGTGCAGCATGTTGTGTTCAAATCTAAATAAATGACTCCGGTCTTCAGCATCAACTGGCGCTCGTACAGGACGTCATCGTCATAACGGGTCTTTGTGATCTCGGAGAACTTTCTTTTTATAAATCGTTAATCTAACTGATATCGCTCCTTCATCAATGAGGAAGATCCAGAATCCAGCAGCTCAAATGAACCTGCGCCAGAGCAGGTTTAAGTTTTTTGATGTGTTGCTATTGTGATGTACGCCATCTCATCCCGAAAATGATCCGGCTATGATGTCCTGTTCACTTATCCATTGCAGATATTATGATTGTATAAGTAATGCATTTTCAGGATTTTCAAAAATATTTGTGACAAATCAGGTAACAGCTCCTGTTAAGAGAACACAAACAAAATACCAGCTGGGGTGTAAGACCTGCCCCTTTCCGAACACCATATGTCCGAATCCCGTAGTCTCTGTTATCCACAACCAGATGTTCGAAATGTAGGAAACATTTTCAGAAATTACAACTGGCAGCAGAAGAGAACGGTTTAAAGTTTTATAATGACGCAAATGGCTTAAGGAAACGGGGCGAGCAGGCTTTATGTGCAAAGGGATCACCTGATAGATCCATTTTTAAGGTTATAGGGTTAGACCATAACTAAATACTCGTCTTCAAAAAAAATGGCAAGGTTATGAATAGACTTGATGGACACAAAAAAAGCCTAAGAAAAACATGACACTAAATGGTCCAGTTATCAAGCCCAACAAATAGTAAATGCCAAAAACTGGAGGTGTAAAGTAGAGGAAGTAAAGTAGTTTGACAGAAGGGGGTCTGGGGTAAGCTTGCTCTATATCAATAAATACCATATATATATATTAATAAATACCTCATATACATACATGGTGTACAAGGACAGCCACAAATCTACTGGCTTCAGAGGAATGACGGCATCCCCCCAGAGATGAGACCATTTCAGTCAAAGTAGTTTTCCCGTCAAACTGTCACTTAACACTCATGTCTTTAGTACAATAAGACCCTTTACAAAGGGCAAGTGGCACCATCTGCAGGAGAAATGTCTTCAATTCATCTAGTTATAGTTACACAACATCGTTCTGGGCAGCTATGTCATGGTGTTCCTTTCAGCTGGACCTATTCTCCCACCAAGGCTTCTCTGAACACCTCCCATTTGGTCCCATGGTGACAGTGTAAATCACCACCCAAAATATTCACTATAAGGGAGTGTCTGTGCAGCCAAACGCGACAGTCTGGCCTTGCACAGTCTAGCTGCCGAAATAACCTCATAGAGACTTTCGATATTTTCAAAGTCCAATGTTTAAATTTATACTTCTGCCATTTTGTCAAACGTCATCAAAAGCTCAAGGATTGGCTGAGACCGCACCAGGAACCTCAATTCGTCATCAGCTCAGGGATTTGCTGACACTGTACAGGGGCAAATCTCCATACCTTCACATACCATACCCTCTAATGGATTTTCATACAATCTACAGCCTTGTGTAGATGGCTGATATTTCTGCCTTCCAAGACAACACAGGCTGAGTGCAAAGATAAATGAACGCTGCCACCTTGACAGTCAGGATCTTCTGCATATTGTGAAAGTTTGATGCCCCGAAAAATAATCGGGGCATTTTGTTCCACAAAACATTTCACTAGAATTGTAACCATACAATGACAACAACTCCCGACAATGTGTGCAACTATATAACTATACAAACTATACATAACTATACAACTATATATTATTAAATTGTTGTGCCACAGTGCATTTCACGCAATAATACATGATATATACCCATCTATGGTGTGAAAAGGTATCATTTTTTTAGCTTAACTATCACAATCTATACTGTAGTATAGAAGTATTTTATAATAAACATTGTACTTGAAGCGTTTGGATTAGGAACGCCTATGAATGTAAATGCCACTGGTTTCCTAACTCATTTCTCTAGTGAACAGTTTTCAAACCTCCACAGAAGCCGTTGGAACAGCAGTACTTCATCATGTGTCTCGACGCAGTACTTGAAGGCACCAAAGTGTCACACGGTGGCGCCATCGTGTAAACCAAGTTTAAACCTACCGCGTGCCTTAGTCCAGGTCATCAATTAAACCGCATTCATTGGACTAAATCATCATTTTGGAAGCGTGGCTCGCGCGCGTCGTTCTGGCCCTTCGGATCTCACGTAATAGAACCGCGAGGGTTCCTCTCACTGCATCAATCAGTTCACCCAGAATGCTGCGCGATCCACTTCCCACTTTCCCCTCCGAACGTCACTGAGGCTGATCAGAGATTCACGGCACGTGCATCCGCTGCCCGCGCGCACGGGCTCTGCTGCCCTTTGGACTCCACCTGTTCGCCGCTGCGTGCGGGTTCCTGGAGCTGCGGTCGCTGCGGTGGCTCGAGGTGGCGCGGGGACCGAAAGGATTACCTGCCCGCATCACAGTGCAGCCTCCCGGTCTTCCTCCATTTGATTCCACGGCGCACTGATCCGAGACCAGCTCGGACTCCGCAGTCGCATCTGTTTTTCCTCGTTGCAGACGGGGGGTGAAGTGATGGAGCCGGCAGCGCATCGGCGTCTCATGGCACCGTGAGAACTCCCCCCGTGTCCCCCCCTTCCTGCTTTGGTTGTTGTTGTCTCACATGTTTGTCAGCGGGCTTCTCCGGGAAAATCTCCGCCGTTTCCCCTTTGAATGATGTTCACTTTTGCTGCCTTCTGCTACATGCTGTCTCTGGTCCTCTGCGTGTCCCTGATCTTCTTCGCAATCTGGCACGTAAGTACCTTCCGTCCTCCGGTGATTAATGCTGCTTATTGGGCGCACAGGTGTGACGCGTGGTTAATGCTTGTTAAAACATGATTGGATGGAACACGATTAGTATTTGGCAGATGTTTCCCTTAAATAATGTCTCCATTGCTTTCATCTCTTCCCTCTTATTTGGCTATATTTTGTTGACCCAATGCAGGCATTAAACCCTGTGCTGCTTTGTAGATGAATTAAACAACCGTCCTTTTATCGATTAGGAAAAATATTGAATGGAAACGTGCCCCCCCCCTGCTATGCTGCCTCCCTCTTTAATCAACCCACTGCTCTCCATACACCAGCGCTCAATGTGACCAACTGCTATATCATATTGGAATAATGTCATGATTTGCTCCCTGAGCCATATCTCCATCATGCAGGGGGGGCCTTATGTAAAGACAGATTTGGGTCAGGTCTTCCAGCCTTTTGTCCCGAATCTGCCTTTTTGCATGGAAACAGCATCGGACCTGATGGTCTTTGGGTGACTGATCCTCCGGCTGGTCTCATGTGTCTGCTCACATAGTGGGAATAAAGACACACGGCCAGTGAGCGTGGAGTTTCAACTGAAGTGAGCAATGAAACCAACGCGTGGTGCCAGATTCTGCTACACTGAGACGTGAAGATGCCATTCCGGTTCCTTCAGTTCATGTGATGTATTCAGCCCCGCCATGACCGCAGAAGCACTATCTCTGTGTCTGTTGCTTCATTTTGAGCTTCATTATGCATTCTGGTTGACACGGCAGATGAGCCTCGTTCTCTGACGTGCATCGTGGTGCAAAAAGCCGTGAGGAAACCCAATCACATACGGCTGAGGTGAGAGGTGATGTTAGAGAGCAGCACGGAATATTCAGGCCCTTAAACTCCGGGGACACAATGTGTCAACGGAGACGCAACTACTCTGAAACTTAAGTATTTTTTTTCGATTGCCATCTGTCAGAGTTGTTTGGTCGGATGTTATGATGATTAAACACTTTGGCAATTGGCCATCTTTTCATCCATCTTTTTTTATTCATTATATTTTTGCCACAGCCCCATAAAAAACAGAAAAAAAGGGAGACGCCTTAAAGAGAAAAGCCGAGGAGAGATTCCTCTCATGGGAGGAACAAAATGAACAACGTAAAAGATGTACAGTATGTTTGATTTATACAATAAAAATGACATAAGCACGGAGCCTCAGATGTAACCACCATTCACAGAAACCTGTGGGGAGGAAAGTGCAAAGTTAGTAATGTTGGTTCATCAGGATAGTTATGTAATGTAAGCTGACTAATAATAATAACCATGGCAGCAGCGCGTGTCAACAGGGCCGAGGCAGTAAAGAAGAATCAAGCTTTAAATCGAGGGACTAAGTGTGAATGAACATAAAAGAATAAGGCCACAGAGGAGAGACGATGGGAGAAGATGAGTGAGGAACATATTAACGGACCTGTCAGCAGGTACCAGCTGACTCATCCAATGAGGCAACGACAAGTGACAGCACACAGATGGACTTGTGTCACTAATTGGACATAAGAAGTCCAACCATACACTGCGAGTTCCTTTGCTCTTTATCTACACGTTTTAGGAGTTGATACATGTCTTGTTTAACTTGGTTTAAAAGACATCATTTGGTTTGTGAGGCCTTTCGGGTAAAACCCTTTAGAAAGCTAAAGGGGGAGGATGATTCGTCTCTTTTCTCTGTGACTAACCCTGGACTCATTCCAGGCGGTATAATAAAACCGTTCGGGTAATGAGGAGGAAACCAAAGCTGTATATTTGCATATGGATATTTTGGGTGGACATGATTTTGCCTTCCAATATATTGGAGACTTCTTCTCCGATATAAACGTTAATCTTTTCCTCAGATACTGTGATATTATTTAGAATGTAAGTTGTAAATCGGCTCATTTGATGAAATAGCACACTCTTGTTTCTTGTTCTTTGAGTTTGTATCCCTGTGGTTGAAATGCACTCTTTGGATGAAAGCGTCAGCTGAATGACATGTGATGTGATGTATCAGTTGGATGGATAGTAGGAACCACACTTCCACGAACAAGACGCAGAAATGAGGACATATTAGTACCAGTCAAAGGTCTGAATACACCTTCACATTGAATGGAATGAGGTGTGTCCAAACCTATTTGACTTCTAGAACGAGTGTGCAACCGCTAGCTTACCGCTAAGTTGTAAAACCCAGCGAGAAAGTGACGTCTACACTGACCGCCTGTCCTTTTACACTTCACTTCTACGCTGAATCATGAACTTTAAAAAAAGTGCTTTCATTTCTACTTCCTCTATCCCCTCGCCCTTCTATGAAGGAACAATTTACCTGCACAAAGCATGAGCTGAGGTGACATCTCAGAGTTTTTAAGCCATGGGTCACCCTCACCCTCCATTGTCTATTACTGCCACCATGGGCTTCTTGTGATGGAGCATGCGTTGCTGTGTGCAGGAAGGTTGAAGCAGTGCATTATGAAGGGTCATGAAGTGTGAGGGATCCAATTTCAGGGGTTGATTTGGCTTCAGACACAGATGTGAAAAGATAGCAGGAGAGGTAATTAGCCGAGCACTCTCTGTGGATGGACTGGTCCAGTCCAAATCACATCTGGTAATGGTATGATGGAGAAGCAGAAGGGGGGGAAGGACCAAAATAAAGCCTCTTTGGCTTTGAAAATGCCATTATGTCTATTAAATGCTATATTATGAGCGATGTGACAGAAAGGTGTAATGACATTCAATAAAGGCCTAAGAGCTTGAATCCGAGTAGCTTAATTCAAAGTGCCAATATTTAAGAAAAAAGAGTGTTGAGTGAAAGATATTGGCTTAAAAGACATGTCTGGGAATGGCAGATTATACTTTGCAATACAAAGAGAGGTGAATACTTGGCTCCACCGAGCATTTAACATGCCACAATCATTTTTCACCCCCCCTCCTTAAACCGAACAAGTGGGGAAGTAGCTTGGGTTGATCCTTGTAGGACGTCAGAGGAAACGAATGCATAGGTGACACAAATTGCAACCAGTCAACAGGGCTTTCTGGCACCAGGTAGCGGAGGCTGTAATGGTGTATAACACGTTGGCTCTGTATCGATCTACATGTTGATTAACCTCCGCTGGCTCCTCATCCATCATTCTGACGACACTGTTTTCTAATCTTCCACAGCGCGTTTGTGAAATTGCGTTATAGATCGTCATCAACCCTCCTTTTCCTTCCCTTGCCCCTTCACTATCTCTTAACATTGCTTGTAACATCAGATAAATCATATTTCCAGCTTTTTCTTTGTGGGAAGGTCAGTTTTCTGGTCACAATTGACACGGTGAACTTTAAGGATTAATGGATACAAAATCCAGCCAATGATTTTTCTTGCATGTAAGTACTGCCTGTGAAACCCACCGTCTTCTTTCATATACGGTCCTGGATGTCTCACTGAAAGTAGGGTGAGAGCAGCAGACCTGATCATAAGCAGGTCGGTGTAAACCGTGTGTGTGTGTGTGTGTGTGTACACTATATCATCAACTCCGTAGCTATCCTGAGATTATACAAGTTCGTTAACAAAGTTGGACGTTTTCTCAGTTTGGGATACGATCAACGATCAATTTGGAAAAACGATGTGTCTAATAGTCGAGTGTTTCCCCACTGACACAGACTTCTGCACTTAATATTTATGATTCATTGTAACCGTATAAGCAGTTTAAGACGCGATAAGATTACTAAATCAGCACAAGGTGGACTCAATTAAGGGGACCTACTCCCAATGTAATGTAAAGTTCTAAGTTTAAATGAATATTCTATTCCAATCATTTTAAACAGAGGAACTTTCAAGTTTGCAGGTATGAAACAAACATGGACCATCACAACATTTTCTCACAATGGTGATTTCTAGAATGGACAAATTCAATCTATTTGAGGAACAAAAGCAAATGTCACTGCAGCTTAAGGTTTTTGCATCATCGATGTAGTGAATGCTCCGCTCATACAATGTCTTAATATTTAGCAGCACATGTTTATCATTGGTGACCCGCGGTGATTCCTGACAGCAGAATTGTGAAAGAGATTTGACTCATTTGATTGCAACACAGTGAAGGAAAGGCTTCGCTGCTCCGGCAGTTCGGCAGCATCAGGGAAAGTGGCCTCTCAAGCTGTCAAGGTGTTCAGCCCAGATACCAGCCACTGACTGCAGCATGTTAGCGATTAAAACACAAGCCAGTGACCTCAGGGTAGAATTTTAATGCTCCTTATAAAATCTTGTATAAAACAAATATTAAAAATGCAGAGACCGAAGTTAGGCCATCATAGTGTTGTTGTACAGGCTTTGCACATAAAATGGAGCAATAATCTGAGGTTATCTTTTAACTCTTCTTGAAATAACATATCGAAAGCAGGCAATCCTTACCGAGTAAGAATACTAATTCTATCAATGCTTCATATTTCTAAAGATTTGACAAAATAACACAAAACATTGAGCCAGATGAATGTGGAAACGGAAGCATCCTTCCAGACATGTAAGGTGACAGCAGAAAGCTCTCCAGTTTCGGCTCAACCTCAGCATGTTCTAATTTGGGTAGAAGAGGTTGATGAGGAACTGTTGTTCCATGAACAAACATTATAGGCTTAAAGGCACACTATGCAACATTTTCAGTTAATTAATACCGTTTTGGATGATTGAATGAGTCATTTCAGGTCGGGCAAAGGTTTTTTTCGGACCCCTGGGGGTCTGTAGGGGAAATACCGGGTGTCGGGTCGCCCCCACAGAGTCCTGCTTTACGGCATGAGAGGGGAGGCTGCGGGCTGCAGCCATGCACTCCTGGGCTCGTAGCGCAGTGGCGATATTTGAGCAGTTATCATGGCGGAACCAGCGACAAAACAGAGAACGCGCATGTGGAGCAGGCAAGAAAGAGGAAAAGGGCTGTGGACAGAGAGAGGACTCGTACACGGTGAACATCGGGCAATAAGCCTTTTCCCAATGGCGAGAGCTAAAAGAGAAAGAAGGAGCGGACCTCGCGTTTCTGCTGATGCGATTGTAAGTAATATTGGAACGGTTTCTACCAATAATGTCTGAAACATGCTACAGTTTCAAACTTGAAAATTGCAAATAGTCACTTACCTAAACAAACAAACGCGCCTGGCTTGACGGGGGGGAAGTAGTTTTTATTTCTTGGTGGTACGGGCCGGGCTGACCGAGGGGGGGGGGGTTGGTAGCGATCGCTAACCTCCCGCATACACCCCCGCGCCGAACCTCCACGTACACTCTGCATTCACTGGCGCATTGTTAGCAGTTGTGTTGTCATGCTGAAATTGCAATCTTTTTCAGAGACCGTACAGTTTTCTTTCCGGTACGGCAAACCGGGTCTGAATATCTTACCGGTACACCGTACCGGACAGTACCGGCTTACTTTCACCTCTGCTTGACAGAGAGCAGCTGAGCGTCTTTATGACAGTGCACTTTTAATTTCGGCCTCTGGGGGGAGCCTCGCTGGAAAATCAACCCCGGTTGCATAGTGGACCTTTTAAATGGTGACATGTTCAAAACAAAGAGGGGGCAGCGTTTCGCTGTTACATCCATGCATACAAATTCACACACATTGCTTATACAAATGTAACCCACTAATTGCTACAGAGCAACAATATGGAACTTTGTGTTACTAATTTGAACTTCTTATCTTGACATTGTTAAAAATGTTGAGTGGATTTAAAATACCAATGAATAATTGAAACAAGACAACTTTAAATAATAAAAGGACCTTCCTCATGAAGCTCATAAATGGACGGGGAACTATGTCTTGGTTCAGCACACAGTGACCCGACTAATGAGGCTGCATCCACCTCACGGTCCCTCACAGAACCAGAGCACAGTGTTTATGACCAGCGGCCACATTCATGCTGAATCTGGTTGGTTTGCTGTTGCTTGCAGCCAACCTTCATTTCGAAGCAGTCTGCTTACATTACTTGCCTCAAAGAAATAGATCAGCTATTTATAACATGTTTTTTTTTGCCCATCAGTTCTTAGTAAATACAAGTCAAACATCATTTCAATGCTTATTTATGGGCGTGGCTGGATTGACTGATACAGGTGATTCTGTTTGAGCTAATGGGATATGAGCAGAACTTGGGTGGAGGCACAAAGTAACTCCTCTGGTCCAGAATAAGAGGAAGTTGATGTTGCTGGGGCAATGTGTGTTTGGTCCAATCTGCCGCCAATTCCATTGAGTCCTGAACAAGAGGACAAAAGGATGTGTGGATGAATACAACAATGTTAATTGTGCCATGCTTTCACTGCTCGGCAGTAAGGACAATGCTGCATTCACACCAAAGCCAAGCCAATTATTCACAGGAGTAGATTGCATGCAAAGTCAATGCGCAAATTTCCAATGAGCGGCGTGTGGGACGCAAAGAAAAAGGAACGAAGCGGATAAATCGCTTTTTCTCCAAATATTTAACTTTGCGCGAAAAAATGTGGCTTTCACAAGACAATCAGGAATGAGAGTTGAGATGCCCCGCCGCGCGGCGGTTGGGGTCCCGGTGTTTGTGTAATTGACACGACAAATTAAGAGCAGAAATAGCGGTTATTTATTTCCATGGTGGAAACGATAATGTCTTTACGGAGACAAGTAACAGAGATAAGCCACGCCCCTTTTTCAGGAGCGAATAAAGCAAAGCTTTGCGTTTGGTGTGAACGCAGCACAAGACAATAATGGATATTACAACGGACATAGTTTGGTACATACATAGCAGGTCAGTCGCAGTTTTCTTGGTAATTGGGACTATTGTCCCACGTGACTTCATTCAGGAATGTGTTCCTGTGCATGACTTCACCGCTTTGCTAGGATTGTGTGTGTGCCTGTGTGTCCATGAGTAGCTGCCCGAGGGGGCTAACGTCCTGTAGCGCAGCGTGGAAATGAGCCTCTGATCACCGTAACATGTGAAGAGCTGCCCGTCGGGGGGGGGGATGGTCCAAACCTCTGCATTCTCTTTGATGTGAATTCCCCACATGTACTAACGCATGTGCCCTGCTTCGTCTGCTTCTGCCTCACATAGGACACAATGCATGGATGACATCCATGATGTACTCATGCTGTTCTCACATTGCACAATCCCCCCATGGTGCACACAAGACACATGGCGTTATATATGTGCCTTGATCCTGAGCGAGTAATTTTAAGTTTTGAGCACAGAGAACTATATTTTGCAAGTATATTACGTTACATTTTGAACTCAGGTGCCCTCTCACAAACTTGTTTTGTGCGCCCAGGCAGCCGTTGCTGCGTCTCTCCACCTCTTCACTCAAAGTGTCCGATTTAGGCGATACTTTTTGGGGCACAGTGTGTCCAATGCAGGTGCCTCTTTTAGCCTAAATGCTGCAAACTTCAACAACTCGCTGTAAGCTTCCGCGATGCTGTAGAAGTTCTACCAGCAATTTCATTGGAGACCAACAGCCAATCACAATTGACCTTCTTTAATTCTCCGATTGGTTGGTTTTGTGGCCCAAACGTAACGCTGCTGGACGTCGAGCGAGCGCAGAGTGAAGAGGTGCAGAGACGCAGCGACGGCTTGTGGAGAGGGCAGCTGAGTAAACTGCGCGCGGAATATGTTTTTCTTTTCTCTCAAACGAAATATTTTTTTGCGAGTGTTAATTTCTGTTCAAAATGTAACATATTATGCTTGCAAAATATAGTTCTCTGTGCTCAAAACCTACAATTACTCGCTCAGGATTGAGGCACAAATATAGCGCCATGGAGACACACACTGTTGATAATCTAAGCCTGCAGTGACTCCCTCACACACACACACACACACACACACACACACACACACACACACGCTCTCCTCTTGAAGCCTAACGAGTCGTGGAATGACGGCTGTCTTTGTAGTTCAGCTGCCTTCATTCTACGCGCTGTTCATCATTACTCCGCCGTTGTTATTGCTCAGAGCTTTCCCACAATGCAGCAGTAGATGGGCGGATCAAATGGCGATCAATTTAAGAGCTTGTGATCCAGTATTTGAATTGTAGCAGACCATGTGAACGATGAGGCAAGTGAAGAGCTGATTCAAAATGCGTTGGCTGCAGCGTGTACGGGCAGCCAGGGGCAGTTCTTGGATGTGACGGGGCAGAAAGGTGTCGCCTGTACGTCTGTCAGAGAATTGCTGATGAACACAGCACTTGTTTTTTAAAAGTTAAAACTCAACAAAAGAAATATTTTGTTGAGTTTTAAAATGTTATTTTCAAAACTCCCTCTTCTTTTCAGTAAGTGTTGGTTGTTGGACTTCATTAGCATGCAGCAGTCACATTACGGTTTGCAGGAGCAGTCTGTGTAACATCAACGAATACGGTGAATAGAAGCAATGTTTCATTTAGCTGGAGAAGGTGTTGGGATGGATAAATGGAACATCACGCAGCTCACCAAATGAGCTTTCAATGATTCATTGCTGGTCGTTAATGATAATTCTATTTCACTGATTACATACTACTCACGTCTTTCCTTCTGTCTCCTTCTCTGCTGCAGATTACAGCTTTCGATGAGCTCCAGACCGACTTCAAGGTGCCGATCGATCAGGGAAACCCACTACATGCGGTAATAAACACGTTCATAGTATTATACTCCATAATCATCCCCACCATCGTGTCTGCATCCCCTTTACTTCCTCTCTTTCTCTGTTAATGTGGATCAAACATCGTATTCTGTAAGCCCTCCTCTCAGAAGCAGACTCCTTGGGCCAATAAATATAAATTATCATATTTTAACACATACATTCTTAAATCCCAATATCAATTAAATAAAAGCGAACAAACCACATTTTCAAAAAAATGGAATCTACCAATGATTACTGGTTCCACATTTTGTAACGTTCTCCTGGAAGCAAACTAATCCACCATGACGTGGAAAAAAAGAGTGAGGGAAACATTTCTGAGAGGATTCCGTCACCTTCATGCGTACATGGTTTAGTAGAAACGTCGTGGTTTGGCTTAAAAGAGAGAAGTGTAAGTTCTTGAAGTCTGAATTAAATTGACTTGAACTCAACGCACCTTAAAAAAGAAGCGTCATGCGGGTCCGTTGCTTTGCAGCGTTATCAGTAAGAGACCAGCTGCCAACTGTTTATTCATATTTACTGTTAACTTATCCATGCAAGCTCTTCCTTCTCTGGCAGACCAATCATTGTGGCCTGCATAATAATGATGAATAGATAAATAATCTATAAAGTGCATTGAGTCATGTGTGTGCTTTTGCCCCATTTCCTTCACTACTTTGTCCACTCCAACATTCTCACAGTGAATAAACACGTTCTGGAGCAGCAAAGAACAGTGGGCAAAGACGCCCGCTGAAGTTCTTCCAGGATTAACTCCAGCCTTGGAAATCCCTTCCCTCGAGTCTTTGGGGCTTTTACTCACGCAGTCGGGTCTTAATAATGCATGGCAGCATCTAGTCTGGGGGGACTTTGAATTAGGGAGCGTTGGCTTCCATACATGAGCGGGAGATGAAACGGCACCTCTTTCTTATGTGCATGTAAAGTATTGACATGATGACTGTCGCTTGTGTCAAACCGCACACTTGGCCCTGCTCGGCCACAACACAACTGAAATGATCTACTTTTATCGCAATGAAGGTTTTGGAATATAACTTTTTTTATCTCAACTTTATCTTCCAGTTTCCATCTCCTCCTGGTCTTTTTAATTGAGCAAGTTGATCAGTAATCAGCCAATATTCTACACACACAGTGTGTAGTGATGCATATGATGGGTCTCTCCCTCCTTCACACAAACCCATTTAAATACACACACCTGTCTTTGTGAGGACCGTCATAGACTTGATTCATTGCCCGGTCGACTACCATACTACAAAATAACTCCTCCAATAGTCCCAAAGCAACACACACACACATTCATCAGCCAGTCAGTGGAGAGGAAATAATAGCTTGTAGTTTAGATTATATTCCAAGAGAAGGATGGCAGAGGATGTGGTTGTTGATAGTTTGCGTGCTCGTCCCGTTGTTGGAGTGTTCTTCTGTGTGTCTGCGTTTACTTCCATCTCTACCAGGGGATCATTTCTCACAAGCTTCAGAGCGATCGGGCCACATGCTCCAAACACACAGATCCACTAAACATTAAATCCACAGACACTGGTCAAAAAAAAGAACCATCTAATTACTTCAGAGCAACAATTTGGAAATGCGTCTTTTAAATATTTGAAATTCTAATCCTCAAAAAATGTCAAATTGCATCTAAATGATTGTATACATCTGGGTGAACTCAATTCCACTTAATTTCCCCACCCAAAAAATAATACAGAGACGATAGTGTCACTATGGTAACCAGTAGAAGCACGTTGAGGGCGGATTAACAGGTTAACCAACAGCTGGCCAAGCTACGCTCGCCATCTGTTATCTGAGCGTATCTGTAAAATAAAGGACACCATTTGCATTCCTGTCCACGGTCATAGGGAAAGGGATGAAGGAGAAATCATTGAAAGGTTTTATCATAGTGAATTGTAGTTATTTGTTCTGTAACTCATCTCCCTCGCTGCTCCACGCCTGTCTCCCCTGCTTAAGTTCAAGTCTTACTTGAGTCAAGAAGGGATAATTCATTTCACAGCATTTGAACACACACTTATTGCCACTTCATTGTCTGACTACGCACTTCCTGTGAATGACAATTAGCTCTCAATCACTGTCAGCTTAAATAAATGAAGGTCAATTGAAAGCCACTTTTAGTTTTCCACCCTCACTCCCCCCTGAATGTTTAGACTTCCGTCCTGCTCCCCCTGACTCCCCCTCCCCACACACACACACACACACACACACACACCACACACAGCGATACTGACCAGCAGTGGAGATAAGTGACTATCAGACTCACTAATCACTGAGTGGGCCGTGATGTGGAACTTTCAGGTCAATGAGAACAAGGACACGACAATCAACCAATCAGAAGGCTGGATTTCATCTACCGTTTTATAAATGAACATACTGTAAAGTATATTCTGCTTTTTTATACTGTGTAAAAGCTGCAGCTGAAGCCCAAGAACCTGTGGTTTCATCATCTGGAGCACATTTGTCAAACTCGTGGACCAAGTCCGCCCCGTCGTAACGTAAATCAAACCCCGCCCACAGATGCTCAACCAATTACAGGCCTTGTCCCTGTGGACTGATCAACATTTTTGTATTTAAAAAAAATAATGTAAATCATATAGAGTGTAAAAAGTTTCACTGGTGATGTTTCATTTATAGTAACTTTTCCCTGGATTACAGAGCACGTTATATTGATACTAAAAAGGTACTGTGGTACTCATACGTTAAATTAATTTAAAAGAAGTCAAGATTCCTTTTGGTCCAAAGGAATCAGCTGGAGGCTTCGTGTTGACGCTTTAAACAAGCTCATGAGGAGCAATAGAAGAAAGCAAACTGACTATAAGCACATTCTTAAGCAGCCAGTTCGAAGCTCAGGCTGTCAGTCAGCTTTGTAGCAATTTATCATTTAGGTATTTTACAGTTTATTACACAAGCTGAGAATGCTCAAATATTGGAATATGGTCACTTAAATACATGATAACTACTTAAGTTACCTTAAGCTCTACAACACTCATTTGGAGTCTATCCAAAAGAAAGGTGTTTGGGCCAAACCTATGGACAAATATTCAAATGTCTACTAACCGCTTCATTCATCTCTGGTTTAAACATCGTTTCTAAATGAAGCTAAACCACTCAGCAGATGTACAAGTGAACTTTGGTTCAATCCGGCCTGAAGTCAGATACCTACTGTTTGTCTGACCACCGTCTCTCAGAATAAACACCACCAACCTTTAATCCCACTGGCACAACTATTACTGAGCCATCCACAATAAGTCATGTTTGACATGAAATGACTTGATGGTGGCTAAACGTTGCTTCTGTAGTTTCTACTAGACTTAAATAGATAATAACTTCAAATAACTGTAGTTCCAACTTTTTCTGTTTCATCTTTGAACAGATGTTGAAATACTCACTAACTGACTCATCACTACGAAAGATTCTATGAATCCTTGGACGCTATAAACTCTCCTTTTTCCGTTTGTCTCTTCACAGAGGGAGCGACTGCGGAACATCGAGAGGATCTGCAACCTGCTGAGGAAGGTGAGCAGAGAACCAGATGCTGGATGTGATCTGAAGAATTTGCCGATGACACTGTGCTTCCACCTGATATTTGATACTTCCAAATGCAGCATTTTATAAATTCCTTATCAGGGTTCCACAGGACCAGATAGTGCTGCTTTAATGCATCTTTGATTTGCACAGTGATGCTTTTGTCTTCTTGCCTCGTCTTGCACTGACATCAAAGGGGAGACCGAGAAGGAGAGCCATGCTGTGTGTGTGTGTGTGTGCAGGCATTTGCCTCGAGGAGTCCGTGTCAGTATGAGAAGAGGCCTCCTCCCAGCCTCAGTGGGACATCTGTTTCTTCCTCCACCTCTTGGAAAGTGCAGGCGTGTGTTTGAGTCGGTTTCATGCTGAACAGCTGATCTTGGTTATCAGTGTTTTCAACTGGAGCCCTCGGGCCATACACTTGGCCTTGGACTATTCTCTCTGCAGTGCTTGTGCAGAAAACACACACATACACACATGACCTCATAAACACGCGCAAAGCAGCAGCCAGTCCGTGCACACATCCAGATGTCCTTGCCGTGACCCACATGTGCACTGATTACTGGATGTGCAGCAGAGTAGAAGCCACCCAGTTTAGGTTCAGTATATGATATTTCAACAAATAAATGATTTAAATTGAATTACTCAACTTTACTCATTAAAATAAACTGTTAGTTATGTTTGTTTGTTCTATTAAAACCGGGACCACTTGAAAAAGTCCGCTTACAAACATTTGAAAAGCTAAACTGGTGCCGTCTATTGATCTTCATTTTAGCATAAGCTTCCCGAATTCCCTGTGCATGCCTTACGTCAATGCAGGACGGCAATCCCCAACTGTCCAATCCACGAGTCGGTGTCAATCTGTTGGACTTCAGGATTTCCCTTATTGGAGCCTTTGTAAAAAGTCAGTTCGAACAAAAAACAGGATTGATCTTAAAATATTTGGTCCGAACGAATCCAGCTGGCTGCGCATGTGCTGTCGTCTTGATGAGATATAACAGAATTTACCTGCTGCATTCCTACTGCTGGAATTTGCTCTCTGCAAATACGTTAAAGTTATTCAGCATGTTTTAGAGGCAGTAACTCAGCTGAGAATAAATAAACAGACCTAATTTCATATTTAATAAATGAAAAATCAAGGAGCTGTGGCAATCCGGGGGCGTGGAGGCAAGATTCCAGAATGATATCAGGTACACAGAGACATTACTCAAACAACAAAAGGATCCTTTAAATAATGAAATATTTGGAAAAGGGGCTGAGGTGGAAACGCATCAGAAGGTTCTTCCCGGTCGGGGTCTTGGGTCAAAGGTTACTCGTCCTGTGCAAAGAGAGCAGGTGAGAGGAATGAGTCGCGACGGTCACTTCCTGTTCTCTCGGTCGTCGTTTCTTTACTCTGTTGGTTCTCTCGAGCTGCTGTTCTGTCATTTCTCTCCCTGCGGCTTCTCAGCCTTCTAAAAGGGGCCTATTGATTGCAGCGCCTGCACTAGTACACACGCTCTATTACCTTCCTCAACCTGAGCCATAGGCTCCACCTCCTGGGCCGCATTGGCCAAGCCCCTCCCCCTGGTTCGCCACAGTACCTTGAATTATTTCAAAAATGGAATTGCAGCACTTCTAAAGAAATGTCCCTCATCTTATGTTGTGGTTGATAAAGAGCTTTGTCTAGTGACTCAACCAAAGACAAGTCTCAAGAGCTACATTTTGATTCTGTGTGAACACCCGAGGTCCTGATGCAGGACCTTCTGCTGAAGTGTAAAGGGGTTTTTTCCTCTATTTTCTCCACAACACATCTTCCCTCTGCTAGAACTATTTGGAGCAATCCAACAGGCACAGTAACTGCACGGGGGTCCTGATGCTGGTTAAAAGCATATTCTTCACGTTGGCACAGCTTCTTCCCCGTTGGACACGGGACACTTTATTTCTCAGTAGAATGAGTTGTGTTGTGATGGGTTTTCGATGCCTTCAAAAATAAAGCACGCAGATGCTTCAGGAGATATATTAGGTTCTTTAGTCTCAACTCTGTGTGTGTTATTCATTGAATATGTAGTTGACATGAAGCAATGAGGCGGCACGTTGTCACAGCAACTAAGAGTGTACTGATTAGCGCTCTTCCTGCTTTTATTTTTGGACCTGTCTTGCCCCTCGTCCTCCCTCTCCTCCTTGACTACAGCTTCTCTCTCCCTGAATGCCTCTTTCTCATTCTGCACACCTTCCTTAGTTCGATTCATGTGCGCCAAGATGGATGGACAAGAACGTAAATGGAAGTTGATTGGTCAACATCTTGGTCAGTGGACTGGCCGGTGATTTTAGCGTTTGTTCTGTAGGCAACATGTTTTTGCGCCTCAGTAATTTAAAATAAGTTTAACAGTGAAAATGAAATGAGTATCTACTGGGATGGAATTCATCATAGACAAGAAAGCATATTCATATCATGACAAACACCCGAGATGCAACATGACGGCCAATTTACTTGGTTTGTATCTATCTGATGTACCCAATGGTATTTGAATCATATGCTTATTGTGCTCAAATGTCTTTGCTTCAAAAATATGACACCAAGTGCATCATGAAGGAGACGAGATAGAACAGCTTCCTTCCCTCCTGAGTAAGACCTCCTAACCCTCCCAGCGCCTCTCTTTGCTCCTCTGAGACTCTGCTGACTGTCATTACTCGCACTGCGCTGTGCATGTGTCTTTGTGTGCGCGCCTCCTCACATTGGAAAGAGATGAGAGAGCCTTCAGCAATGAGGTGGTGCTGAGCTGTGAACCCAGCTTCTGTTGGCCGCAGTGTGTTGCTGGAAGCGCACGTCTTGGTGCCAATTGTTGCGGTCGCTGCAGTTTTCTCAGCGTGATCAAGTTGCCTTTGTGTCTGTATCTGTGTGCGCTTTGAATACACTGGTGAGGGTGCAGATCCAATTGTGAAGACAACCAACATGACTCTTCATAATTTTGGGAGTGTTATTGAGGCTCGACCAATAGTGTCTCCCATGGTAACGCCTGACCATTGACTGCAGCAGAACGATGCTCTTGATGTATGAACACGAGACTGTTAATCATTCGTGATCGATAAGTTGCAACAACAGGAGAACTAAGCAGTGAACTGAGTATGGCAGTGGATGAACGATGACAGGAGCTGGTACAGCGCTTTGAGTGGTTGGAAGACTAGAAAAGCGCTACACAAGTACAGACCATTTACTACACAGCACATGCTCCATCTGCCAGAACCTCGCTGATTGGGTGGAATTCAAAATACTACCACATGCACGTTACTACTGTTGGCTAGTTTGCTTCGCCAAATACGTCACATGGCAAAATGCTGAATACTTTATGAGCTGCCACCTCCATCCAACATCTGTCCATCCAGACGCCATTTTAATATCCATTTTTCTAGACCCTGATTAAAAGAGCATTTCCCTTAAAAACCCTTTAAAACATTTCCAACCTGAAGCAATTAAGTATAACGGTGTCATCAGTGAATGCACAATCGGTCTGTTTGATCAAAACACTTTATGGATAACCGGTGTGACGGGTTCGCATACACATTATGTCACGTTAAATCAGGAACTTAAATGTAAGAAATCATTACAAATGAGGATGGATCACATTTACTAACACGCAAAGTGAATCCATTATGTTTGTTGCAAAATATCACTTTTTGTTCTCCTCGCTATAGCTGCATTTCAATTTACATACATATAAACACAATTTAAAACACGTTTCCCACGATATGGTTAGGGAACTGTGAATTTAAATGTATACCTGGAGAGTTGAGCTGGAGACCTGTTCTGACCTACTTCTCCCCGAGTCTCTTTTCCACTCATTACTGTGACCTTCCCCAGAGTCGCTCCAGGTTAGTTTTCTCTGCTGCTGTCATTCGGCTATTTAGAATTCCTACGTGTTGGCAACGTCAAGGTGAAGCACGCACCACATTCGAGCTCGGCCAATCCCGTTTGAGGATGCAGGAGTCGTGCTGGGACACGCGGGTTTGTCCCCTGTGGCTTCCATGTTGCTTTTGAAGTTACAGTACAAAGGCTTTCTTTTGCCCCCTCCCACCTCCAAGCGCACTCTCCGCCTCAATTAAATTGGCTGCGTCCGCCATGCGGGTCACATCCATCTCTCTTTTATCTTCCTTCTTGTATAAACACAAGGCGTTGTAGCCAGCTGGGCATACAGGTGATGTGGGGCCACTGAGGGCCTGTCCTGCATGTTTACCGAGACACAGGACGTATAGGAAGACGGCTACACAGGCTCCGTTGGTGGGATTTTAGCCTTGTGTCATCAGTGAAAAACGCTTGTGTTGGTGGATAAATGTTTTTTAGTTTACCGTCGGTTTCCTCATATAATTACTGCCCATTGTATGTGAATAAATAGCAGTTTTATTTACGAAAAAAGGCATATTGCTGTAAAATATAGTCGCACATTACCGAGATAATCCACGCATAATGCAGTCAGTTGTGGGCTTCAGAAAAGGCACATTGAACTGGAATTAAAACTATTATTAATTCATTTTCCAATGGTAGATTGCAGAGAAAAGGACCTTTCCTTCTCTTCTGCAGATTCTTGAATGTTACATATAAGTGTTCATTTTATAAGTGGCATCTTTCAGTTTAAGGATTCCTCGATAAATTGATCCCAGCTGTTGCAAAAAACAAAGAAGGACAATTTCAATTATAGGTTTTAGTATTACCTTTAAATGTAACCTATTAATTGGAAACTAAAAATAGAGTATACATCACTGGAGCATTGCTGAAATCTTGTACTGTATTAAAGGATGAGGTTTAACATGCTCTGCACACGAGTTGTGTGACAAATAGGTTGTGGTTGTGTTCGCACGATGAAACGGAATGGGTTTTTGTTGTAAGATTAAAATAACAATCTGTTTCAGGGACTATTTTCAGCCTGGCTAGCTGGAAAAAGATTATGTCAGGCAAAAAACATTGTTCAGGCGGTAATCATTTCTCCCCACACACATAATTCTACCCTATTCTGTCCCTCTCTTACTTCTCTCTGTTGAGAAAGGTAAGGAATTCCCCAACCAGCAGTTTACTCCAATTACGTCTCCCCGATAGAGTGGTTTAGTCATCTTTGACAATTAGGGTTGAACCAGGAGTGATACTGTACAGCAGTGGTCGCTCCCCCCACAGGCTCCTTCATAAGGGCCTGTATCTGAAGAGACGCTTGCACAGACTCCACAATGAAAATCACATCTCAGCTCAGAGACGGTTGCAGAATTTTGTGTCCATTCTCTTCCATTGTGGCTATATGCACACCATTTGAGTTTAGTGCTCTTGTATTTATTCTAGGGCTGTCAAATGATTGAAATTTTTAATCAAATTAATCCAAGTTTTTAGTGGATTAATCATGATAATCCACATACGCAACATTTTCGGGGAGAAATAACAAACCGGGAGGTGTCCGGGTGATAGGGGTAAAAAATGGTAAAACTCCCAAAAAGTGTGCTGAGCGTCTGCCTCTCTCTCTCTCCATGGGCGTAAATCTGATCTAACAGTAGGAGGGACAATAAACATAACATTTCTGAAGAGCAATTTTTGAAGGGGACACAGATAATAACGTTAGCTAGTTGTAGTGGGAGCATATCCAACAAGCCATTAAACAAGCTGGGTAACATTATATTATATTACACTAGCATAGCAGACTAATTCATTAATTACTCAGCATCATTTGTATTTGAGAAAAGAAAAACGTCCGATGTTTAATGTGAATAAAATAGCCTTAGACCGCCTACTTACTACGTTCCTGTCACTACCATGTGACTGAGTCAAGAGCAGATCGCACAGCACTAGCAAGCAGCGGACCAAACCACTGTGAGGCAAGGGAGGGGGGACTCAAAATGTTTCTAAACTTAAAAAGCATTTTTGGGGGTTTGTATTGTTTTACTTCTTACACAGATATTCTAAGTATACATCATTATGTTATTTACAATACACACCATTGTTTTAATGATATTTCTAGGGGGGGACAACCCTTAGATGGGGGGGTCCTGACCCCCCCATCTAACACACACACGTCCACAGAGCAGCAGGCAGAGGGGGGAGAGAGCGATACCGTTTCTCTTCAGGAAACTTGTTTAAATGATGAGAAATATGCTGTATACATGTCACTAGATTTGTCTCTAGTCGCTTTTGACACAAAAGTCGCCAGGAGGAGGATTTGTTTGTTATAATAGTCCAACCACAACCGCATTTCGGACACATTCCTGACCTGAATCATTTGTCACACTGCGCATGCGTGAAGTGCGTTAAATAAATTGACTTAATTAACGACAAACATCTAATTATTAAGTGCACTATTTTTGACAGCCCTAATTTATTCACTTACATTTGCAGTGCTCATGTAGTGCTTTCATTTCTTTTATGATACCAACAGTGACAGATGTTGGAACATTTTCTAGATAACGCTATCCAATCAATTTCAGCGAACATCCCAGAATGATTTAACACAACACATAAATGTGAGAGTTAGCAGTTAGCGAGCATGGCGGAGGCTGCACGCGGGCGAAAACCTACCATTTCGATCCAGAATGGGACAAGGAATTTATTTTTACCTTGGTGAAAGATAAGTGTGTTTAATGTGTCCCCAGTCGCAGGCACTGTCTTAGCGAGGGAATTTGGAGGGGCACACACTGCGACAACTGCAAATTCCAAGATGGCTGTTCTTTGAGAACCTTGCCTCTTAGAATCTAACAAAAATCTACGGAATCCTTTCTGGTATTTTCAAATTTAGTGGTTAATTGACTCAACTTGCATTTTATTTAAATTTTGTCTCAATATTGGGGACAATATTTCCACTATCCGCTGAGCTTGTGCTGTAGCCGAAATTGATGCCTACTAGGACCTTGACAAACAGATCTGTCACCATCAACATTTGCAACTTTCATCTACTCCCGGTACATCCTGGTAAGACACATTATGCCTCCTAAAAATGCTAAAACTCGTGTGAGGAGGACGCTGTTGTCACAATGAGTTGACTCTCCCAGTTACTGGAGCAGCAGAGAGGGATCTATAAAGTTATTGCAGCAGCAAGATAACTTCAAATGTTTCATTCAGCTGATCATGGATGGAACTAACAAAAGATTGGATGGTGTTATCAGAGATGTACAGGAGCTGAAGACCAGCTTGGAATTTACTAGAGATGTTCCGATACCAATTTTTCCCTCCCGATACCGATTCCGATATACGTCCAGTGGGTATCGGCCGATACCGAGTACCGATACCAGTGTCCCCTTAACTTTGGTAAATTTGTCATGCTCTTAAGCGTGACGCGTCTTCAGATGTTTGATTAAGTTGCTGTTGTTGAAATTTGCACTCGTGCCACCCCTCGAAATAGCTTCTTTGCACTTGTTGCATGTCGGCGTCTTACTGGTGGGAAAAGCCACTGTAAAGTACTGCCAAACCGCCGACATAATGCGCTAATGTTAGCTCCTGAGCTAATGTGCAAATGACAGAGAAGACAGACCGAGCAGCACCAAGACCAACGGCCGTTTACAGTAGCGGTTACCGACCCGGATAAGCGGACCCTTAATAATTACAGTTCAAACCTAATGTGTTGTTTGGTACAGCGAAAGTTGCCCGAGACGAGTGCCCGGATAGCTAGGTTTGTTTGCTGTGTGTGACGTTCCACAAACCCGGTTCACGCTAGTAGAACGCTGGATCTCGCTAACGCCCACTCCTGAGCTGACGTCAGCTCCTGATCAAACGTTGAACAATTCTCCGCCCCTCTAAAACAGCAGCTGCTGATGGCAGCACAGCGCAACTTTTTTTAAAGCGGTAAAGAAGAACTGACACGGTACGTAGTATCGGATCCTAGCCTGGACTCCTGTACTCACCGATACCTTATGCCAGCATTTCGGCAGTATCGGAGGCTTCTCCAATACTAGTATCGGAATCGGAACAACTCTAGAATTTACCCAATCAAAGTTTGAAGAGGAGACTGATTGGGATGCACTGAGATTGAGTCAAAGATAAGGGCATTTGAGACAAACATCACCACTTCCAAGCAGGAATTGGATGCAATGTTCAACAAGCTTGATTACATTGAAAAACAGAGCAGGTGAACAAATATTTTAATCGATGGCATTGCTGACAAGAAAGGAGAGAATTGGTGTGAATCAGAGACAAAGGTGCAAGAAATGTTTTTTAAAAATTTGGGCTTATAATGGACATTGAGCCCAGAGACTTGGTCAGTTTCAGGAGCGGGGAAAGTCCAAGGAAAATTGTTGTCTTGCTTGGCTGGTGGTCAAGCATAGACTATCTGCTTATATGTTAGTATATTTTCATAGAATTATTAACACTCAGATTCCTAAATTTCTTTATGACAATATAATTTACTATTCAGATATGAATTCACATTACACAAGAGGGGCGAATAGTCGTCAGATTTCTTTACCCCTACCTAAATCTGACTATGAAGAGGACCGTGTTTTATAGGTCAATTGTGTTTTGGAACAATCTTCCAGTTGGGGTTCGTGAATACTTTGTTTTCGACATCATAATATCGTCTGGATTGGTTGAGCGAGGTTGTATCATGTGCCATGTTGTTTTGTATTACTTTAATCAGTACTTTCCGTATTGTTATTTTATTTTTCCTTGTTCTTTTGTGTCTATTTATATATATATTTGTGAGTAAGTGTGAATGTAGTTACAGGGGTTTGTATGTATTTTTTGGACCCCAGGAAGACTAGCTGTCGTCTCGGCGTCAGCTAATGGGGATCCTTTTAAATAGACAAATAAACACTAACTAAAATCAAAGACGGCCATCCACCAAAGAGCGCAATTCAAGTGCAGTTGAAAGCCCAGCAGTCACAAAACCCACTTTCTTAAAATAAGGCTTTTGTGTTAGCCACCTTTCGGCTAAACACAAAAAGCCTTTTACAGATGGAGATGCACAGCAGGTTTTTCATGGCAGTTCATCGCTGGATGAAATGGACACAGCTCAGCTTGTTGTATCACCACCTCTGTACTAAATTGACCTCACTTGGTAGTCTGTGTTTGTTTGGTTATTATGCATGATTGATGATTGGGAGAGGAGCTGGCTGTCGGTGTGTCTGCTGACAGTGCACTAACGATTTTAGTTTCCCCTCATTATTAGAACTGGGTCAAATCCGACACCAACAACACATCATTTCAAATGTTTTTTAAGTGAAAAGCCTTAATGGAATATTTTTACATGGTTCATTTATGCATTTAAAACCTAAAAGGCGTTAGTACCGACCCCAACACAAGAGGAAGGTTAAGAAAGGGAGGCTGACACACTTTACTAACCTGGAAGAAATGTCACAGTCCATAAATGACGACCATAGTTTTCACCCTGAACGGTGTTGTGTGCACTGGGACAAACTGGCTGCACAGTGTACTAGTTTTGGTGAGGGAGATGTCATGGTGGATATTGCTCTATTTGTAATGTTTAACAAATCGATATCTACTGTCAGCCTGGCCAACTGTAAACTATATTATCTGCTGCTCCATAAGTAAAATCATTCTCTTCTCTCCAAAGAGACAAGCATGAGCACAGTTGTCTGTCCCAAGAGAAAACAATGTTGGTCGCGCCCCCCACTCAAATACTGTAATTAGTAGATCTTTATATTGTCTTCCGCACCAGCACTACAAGCATTGTCACTTTTTACCTGATTAGCAGAAGCACTGGGCTCAATGAACAGCACTAATGACAACCTCTAGGATTGTTGCACTTACCAATGAAGGAAGGTATATTTATATTGTTTTGCTGTCCATTCAGTATTCAATAACTGAAAAACGCTGGATGGTCCAAGCAGAATGGTCATTGTCAGTATGCATTGTAATCATTTAAAAAGTGTCACTCTTGCACGTCTAGTAAAGATTGTCAGTATGCATCAAGAAAAGAAGGCATTGTATACATAATGATATTGAGGTGGAATTTTTTTTTTAAATTCAATTAATTTTATTTTGAGTAGCCCGAAATTTCAAATTACCAATTTACCTCAGATGGCTTTACACTCTGTAGACATGCGACATCCTGCGCCCTGAAACCCTCATGTGAAACAGGCAGAACTGCCCAAAAAATCACCATCAGATAGAACCAGTGTTGGGACTAACACGTTTCAAGGTAACGCGTTAGCAGTGTAATTCCGCTACTTTTAGCGGTAACGAGCCTGTAACGAAGTATTTTTTTAAATCAGATAACGCAGTTACAATTACTAAATGTGAAATGAGTTTGTTACTCGCGTTACTCTCTTTTGTGAAATATTAACAATTGCAGACAAGAAGGCAGCCTGCACCGCAATGCCCCGTTAGCGTGCAAAGACCAACAAGTCCCTCGCAACAAAGTCCGATTAACGGCAATCTTACCGGCTGTCTGTTCAGTCTTTGAATGAATGGTTACTTAATCCCGCACAGCTTCAGGAAAGCTTGATGAGAATGGAGATGTCCGCATCTTTATTCCGCTCGAGTGCACACAGGTGGCGATAATTGGTTCCGCCTGTCCCCCGACGAGAGCGGGCGTTTGCCTTGACGGATACACCAATGGATACACCAAAGGATACACCATCAATCAATGCGCATTCAACTACACGATGGCCGAGAGTGCGGATAGAACAAGCTTTCTCTCCTGGAAGTATGGGCATTACTTTTCGCTCGTCGAAATTAAAGAGACAAATGTAGTGGTGAGTTGTAAATTATGTGCTGGTGCAAAGAACTTATCCACATCTAAGAGTAGCAATTCAAATCTCATGACGCACCTGTTGAAACAACACGCTTCGACTAAGCTAGTAGCGAAAGACAACCCTGCACATGTTGAAGACGCCACTCCATGCAAACAACCAAAGCTTAACTTTGGGTCTCCACGGTCTGCAGTGCAGCCGATAAGCCAGGCAGAGTTCAATAAATTGATTGCGAGGTATGTTGTCGATGACATGCATCCTCTGTCAGCTGTCGAGGCAGTTGCCTTCAGGCAACTAATAAGTAAAATCCCTGTGATAAATGGAGGCTCAGAACAAATGAGCAGGAAGACGTTTTCCAGCTATTTAGACGGAGAATATGCGAAAATGCAGCTTGAGCTAAAAAAAAACATTTGAGGATTTGCAACATGCCTCTACCACAGCAGATATCTGGACTGCATACAATAAAAGCTTTCTAGGTGTAACTGCACATTGGAATAATCCGAAAAATATGCTACGTGGAAAATCAGCCCTGGCATGCCAGAGATTCAAGGGCCGACATACGTATAACACTATTGCAACCGAAATAGACAACATTCACTCATCCTATGGCCTGTCTCTCAAAGGGACAGCAACTGTTACTGACAATGGTTCTAATTTTGTCAAGGCGTTTCAAATGTACCAGCCACCTGAGTCAGACATTGAAGATCATTTGGAGGAGGATGAGGCGACTTTTACAAACATTGGGGATGTGCTAAATAATGCTGTCGAGTGCAATGACGTGGTTTTACCTCCGCATTACAGATGCGCATCGTACACATTGAACCTCAACTCATGCAGTGATGTCAATAAGTGGATAATGTCAAAGCTGGAAACTAAATATATCTACAGAAATGCTACCACAAAATTCGCAGGGCTGTGGAACAAGGCAAGTCGGTCAACGGCTTCAGAGATTGTCAACGACGTTATTGCTAAGAAGCTGCTTGTACCTTGCACCACCAGGTGGAATTCGTTCTATGATGCGGTAGCTCGAATTTCTGAGATACCTGTGGCCGACCAGGGTCCCGACAGAACTACGATCTGCGGAGACCTGCTCGGCGAGAAAGTACAAAGAACTCCCGGGAAGGAGCTGAATTAGTGGATTTTAGTAGAAGGAGTGAGTGAGAGTGAGAGAGGAGTTCGGTGTTTCCTAAGAAGTCCCCCGATAGTCTAAGCCTATAGCAGCGTAACTAAGACCGGGTCCAGGCTAACCTAAGCCAGCCCTAACTATAAGCGGTATTAAAGAGGAAAGTTTTAAAGTGCCCATATTATGGAAGAATCACCTTTTCTGGGATTTGGGCTGTTATTGTGTCTCTGGTGCTTCCACACGCATACAAACTTGGAAGAAAAACCATCCATGCTGTTTTGAGCGAGATATGGGTTTCTGAATTGATCTCCCCTTCAGCCTCTGGGTGAGCTGTTCAAAATCGCCAAGGTTTTCTATGTCACAAACCGAAATATTTAAATATTCCCCCCTCAGAGCAAACGTACAGTGTCTCCACCCACCAGCTACAGCAGTAACCCGTTAGCTAGACTAGCCTAACGTTAGCTTTCACGGGCTAAACACTGACTAATATTTTTAGGTTTTTTTGGTTAGTGATTTATTTTAGACAAAGAACATTTTCCATTTACATTTGCGCATGCGCGATTGATTTGCAGTCTCGACGTGGAGCGGTAAACATCTCCTGCACTGACTGCAGTTGGAAGGGACTGCTGCACGAGTACTCGGCCGCTTGTCGGTGCTTTGGGAAGGGGGTGAGGTTCACGACAATACCCGCTGCTCGTTGAGAAGAAGCGTTGGAACCGTACATTCTTTTCACGTCAAACCCTTTTTGTTTGGAAAGTCCCTACAATTGCGTCTCACCTCCTACCGGTCCGCACCTCCGCGACATCACCCCCTTGTGACGCTATTTCCAGCAAACAACTTCAGAAACAGGTTTTCTGGAACTCATAGGCCTATTTTAACTTGTTGAAAAATAATCTAAATATGGGCACTTTAAGCTTTATCTTAAAGGAGCTGACTGAATCTGCCCCCCGGACTGAAAGTGGAAGCTGGTTTCACAAAAGAGGAGCTTGATAACTGAAGGCTCTGCCTCCCATCCTCCATTTAATAACTCTAGGAACAACAAGTAACCCAGCATCTATAGAACGCAGCTGCCTTGCAGGGCAGTACGGTGTTACAAGCTCTTTGAGATAAGAAGGTGCCTCACCAGCAAGTGCCTTGTAGGTGAGGAGAAGAACCTTAAGTTCTATTCTTGGTTTAACAGGGAGCCAGTGCAGAGAAGATAATACAAGCGTGATATGATGTCTTTTATTAGTTCTTGTTATCACACGTGCTGCAGCATTCTGAATCAACTGGAGAGGGTTAAGAGATTCATAAGAGCACCCTGCTAACAAAGAGTTACAGTAATCCAGTCTAGAAGTAACAAATGCATGAACTAAGAACTTTGAGACTATGAAAAAAGGCAGTCCTTGAAGTCTGCTTTATATGAGAGTTGAAGGACATATCCTGGTCGAAGAGAACTCCAAGATTCTTGACGGTGCTGCTGGATACCAGAGAAATTCCATCCATAGAAACTGTATCACGTGACAGCTGACTTCGAAGGCGCTCTGGGCCTATCAAGATAACTTCTGTGTTTTCTGAGTTTAGTATCAGGAAGTTGCAGGTCATCCAAGTTTTGATGTCTCCAAGACATTCTTGAAGTCTAATGAGCTGTTCGGTCTCCTCTGGCTTGATCTTGAATACAGTTGAGTATCGTCTGCATAACAATTGAAGTTGATGTGGTGTTTTCTGATAACGTCGCCCAAAGGAAGCATATAAAGGGTAAATAAAATCGGTCCAAGCACAGAACCTTGTAGGACTCCGTGACCAACATTGGTGGTCTTTGAGGATTCACCGTTTAGAAGCCCAAACTGGGATCGATCCGATAAATAGGATTTAAACCAGCTGAGTGCAGTTCCTTTAAAACCAATATAATGTTCTAGTTTCTGCAGCAAGATACAATGATCGATGGTGTCAAAAAAGAGGGGTCCTTAGTCCGATGCAAGTATGAGATAATTTGTAATTTTCACCAGCGGTGTTTCTGTCAATTATACATTCTTTTCCTTAACTGATTGTCTTTGCAAAGTTGCCAAAGGCAATATATGCTTCTACTTTGTATTTGTTTTCTAAAATCGTTAAAACAGAGGATATGAGCTCCGGTGGTTAGAACCGAAGCCGAGGGGCGCGGACCAATCATTGCTGTTTAACGAGGTGGGAGTGAGTAGGTTTCACTACGAGGTTCATGTGGGTGAAGTGGCGGCCTGTGGTCAGCGTAGCAAGAGGAAGAGAAACTATGAGCTAGAAACATGGATGGAAAATTGACTAGTTGGCTGAGGCATACAGCTGTGAGGCGGTATTTCTAGTTCTCTTGTCCCTGTATCCTGGTTGTATTTCTGTCATGCTTCTGCCTTGAGCCTGCCATATGATTTAAAAAAGTAAAAGAAGTAAAAAACATTGTCAGCCTTCCTTCCAGCCTTGTCAGACTTCCCACATGCTATATAATTTAAACAACTAACAAAATAACTGCTGATTTTTTTTTAATTGGCATTCAATGATATTACAATTATTTGAATACTTCTGTAATGAGTCGTGGTGACCATGGTTTTATCCTAGATGACGGCGGCAGTCTCAAAACTTTGAGTGGCCTGGAGTAGCCTCATCAACTCATGAAAAGAGAATTTAATCAACTCAAATGAAAAAATGTCCAATTTCATGCTTATCATTCTTTCCCCCAGGGTGAAAGGGCATCAGCAGAGAGTGCTACTAAAGGCTGAGACGAATACAAGCGAATACAGCGTGTTTTTATCAGCATCAATGATCAATGATCAATCAATGATGAATCAATGAAAGCAGCACTGCAGTATGCAGCTTGTCACTGCTGCTGTGTTAGCTCAAAACGTCTGGAAAATATCAATATTTTAGTCATTTTGCAGCTAGTTTCATGTTTAAATGGGAATATAGATTTTAGATTAACATTACCTGTTCAATAACAATGCGGTTTGATTTGCATTGTTCCATTGGTCAGAAGCATAGTTTTAGTAACCGGGCTTATCCCATTGTTGCCTCCGGTGGCCGCTTCAAAATGTGTTTATATGAACTTTGAAATTATTGTGATGTAATGAATTTTGGGGTGTACAAAAATAAAAATATGCAGGTGTAATTAGAAGTGTATCTAATTATCTCAAGCCAATCCTCCCGCTGCCCCAAGTCAGATATCTGCGTGGTTCCGCATCTCTCTTATGGTTTAAAGATTCTATAATTTATCACTAAAACAGAACCTTTTTGACTGGGAGAGCCATAAAAGCCAAATATTTCTAAATATATTTCATTAAGAGCCATGCACTGGGGGCGGACACTACGGGGGGGTGGAAGGGGGGGGTATGGTCAACTCGTGGGCACGACGGTTGAAAAGGAACCTACGCACGGACGTCAATTTCTCTGGCGTGTTCGCTTGTGCCCGGGTTGAAATGTGTGTGTCGTACAGTTTTTTCAACTCGGTGGCGGCACCGAAAGAGCCATAGGTTCCCGACCCCTGCACTACAAGGGAAGAAATTACAAACTCTATGCATTGGGGATTTAAATTAGAAAAGTTGGAGCGTGACTAATCAGTCTAGTGTCATTTTAACTTGTAGAAATTAAAAAAATCAGTGTCAGTTCTATACAAGTAATGAACATAATGTTTCCCACCTTACAAACACCCTCTTTTTATATCCTTGTTTCCGCTGAATTGTGTTTGAACAACTATATGAACAATGTGGCGCCCTGCTGAATGGCATATCGGAACAACATAAATCATTAAAACTCCATCAAATATTTACATTGACTTTTGGCCAAGCTTGATTACAGCTGTCTGTACTGATGGGATTTCAGATGTAAAATTGGCTACAGGCTCAACAGGGGAGGAAAATCAGCTGTACCTAAAAGAAACGGCCAAAGTGAAGGAGTAGACCAAATTGATTTAGGGGGAGGAGGGTGTGGTGTATTTTATGAGGTTGAATGTTCCAGGCCGTCAGGGGGGACACATTCATGTTCAAGCGGGTGCTTCTGCCTGGACTAACGCCGTCGTACAAAAAGGTCCAAAGAAGGGTTGCCCGCACTTTTTCAGCTCGCAAGCTACTTTTGATCATGGTGAGGGCCGAGCTGGACACCCTGGTATTCTGTTGCTACCAGACCATTTTTTTCTACATCCCCCAAGAGAGTTTATTTGCATTGTGAATGTACTGAATGATGTTTGAAGGACCAGTCTAATGCAGAGTGGTTGAGTCGTGACCCCACTATTGACTGAAGAGTTCTACAGTCCATATCACTACTGAAAAGTAAATTAAACAAGAGGTCAGCAGAAACAAGACTATTGGGGAGGTGATGCTAATCTGTAAAGTGCCTGTAGTGAATTGATTTTCTTTAGGGATCCCCAAGTTTAATTTTGTCCATTTTGTCTAGTCATGTGATTCAGTGGTCCACCAGACTCAAATGTAAAATATCAACGAGCCATCAGATGGTCAGAGTAACCAGCATAGTATTCAGACTAAGAAAGTCCATGGTTTGGGTGGAAGTATAGTTTGGATTGGGTCTAACAAACACTGGACAAGGTTTGTTTTGACTCTGACAGAGGATGTCACATGTGTAAAGACTCTGCAATCTGCTTGTTCCTCCCTCACTGAGCGCAAAACACTTGACAAGATCACAACTCTTAAATGGTGGAACGAGCTCTCTGATGACATCAGGGCTGCAGCAAACCTTTACGTCTTCAAACTAAGGACGCACCTCATCAGACTCTACCTCCACTAAAAACACAAACTGTAGCAATTAAGCCATTATAAGTACAATGTATCTATAGCAAGTTGTAAATCGGCTTGATAAAATTGCACTTTCTTGTTTCTCGTTCTTCTGCGTTTGTATCCTTGTGGTTTAAATGCACTTATTGTAAGTCGCTTTGGATAAAAACTTCAGCTAAATGACATGTCATTTAATGTATAGACTGTAAAGCCCTCCCAGGCAAATATGTAATTTTTGATTTTGGGCTATACAAATTGAAATAAATTAAAATGCAATTGTCTGCAAGAGAGCCTCAAACACTGGTTTGACGATGGAACAGAACTAAACCCTCACACTCACTAGACCTCAAAGTCTGCAAATTCTTAGTGGTGGAGATTTGGATTGGCCCATGTCTCACCAAGCCACCCTTTACTGCAGGAGCCATTGCTTTTATACCTGCTGCTGCTGTGTGACGGAGCCCGGAGTCAGCGTGACCAGGAGACGTGAGCAGTGGAGAAACAAACGCTGTGAATTTGTGTTGCTTGCTCTTCTTTTCTCTGTCTCATTACCTCTCTTACATTCTCCATTAACTTATTTCCCTCATTAGTTGCGAGATCTGCTCTGTGCTCTTTGTAGCGTGCGCCCCTCTGAGCGGGGCCTGCATGGAGAGCTCTCCAGCCTCGTTGTAGCTGTGAGTGAGCACGCTCTGTGGCGGCTGGCCTCGATAATTGGGCCTGGAGAGGTTCAGGCGGTGCTGTCGAGCTCAACCTGGAGTGTCAGCAGGAGCTTCTCATTTACCGTGTTGGATGGTGGTTTGGGTTGAAAGGCTGGGAGCCTCAGCGCAGGCAAAGCTTAGCAAAGAGCCATTGAAAGTGGATAAGCAAGGACTGTGCGGAGAGGAGAAAAAAATTTCACAAATAAATGTACATAACTATATATGTACAAAATTGTTGCTTTAATCAGTAATAAACAGTACATTTGTGTAATTTTGACATACTTTGATCATAAAAATGCAGGACTTTTGTAGTGGTTCACCTTTAGCCGGCAGATATACTATATTAAAAAGAAAGACATACATCCATATCTTGCTCAACGCAGACGGACCGGTGGGAAAAAAAACACAACATACACTGCATGTCTAGTTCTGATATGAGTATGGCCTTTCCTGCATTCTAAGGTTACAGCTGTCATTTTTTATTCATCGTCAAACACGTTCTCTCGACCACGCGTCAATTTCCGCTTTGCATAATTGTTTCTGAAACATTACGTTTAGATTGTGTCCAATGATGGCAAAGAATTCTGGATCCCTTTCAGCCAATATAGAAAGTAGAGAAAAGAAACAGCGGAAATTAATCAATTTATTATCAGCCTTGTGGAAATAATTACCTTTTTGATACAGTAGGGCCTTTTTTGATAGAAAAGGGATATTGCAGTCCATAAGAATCATTACGACTACCCGAGTGCCCAAAATATCTCCGCAATATAAATGCTGGAAGTGATTGCGGTCGCTAATTCTCTCATTTCCACATTCATCCCCACAATGTCATCAGGTCATCTACAATTCATTGAGATATATTGGATCTCTCAGGGAGCAGCAAACAAAAAAGAAAATCCCAGTTCTAATGCCAATGGATTCGGATCTGGTTTGTAGGTGTCACCTCAACACTGTTAGGGCGATGGTGGCGCATGGAGTGCAGGGTGTGCTGGGAACCACAAGGTTGCACGTTCGAATCCTTGCTGGCCCATGTGCCATGTCGGAGTGTCGTTTAGCAAGATACCCAACCCCTGATTGCTCCCTGAGCAAAATGTATAAGCCATGGGTTAAAAATGAAATGTAAGTCGCTTTGGATAAATGCATCAGCTAAATGACATGTAATGTTAGCTAATAGCTCCTGTCACGTACATGGGTGTCTACTGACAGATCCCTGTCAAAAGGGAATTAGTTGTTATAACAGAAAAAACTATTTTAAACTCAAATGTTTATCCAAAATTGGCAAGAAACAAACCACAAGCAAAACGTGTGATAGCAAGCAGATTGGCGTTAGAGATGCGTTGAGCGGCATGGAGGGACCGAGTGTAGCGTTTAAGACAAGCCTTGTGTGTTGTAGATGTTGCTTTATAGTTAGTTGTGCTGCGATCACATCCAGAAGGCACCGAGCACAACTTCACCCAACAGCCAATCAGGGGGACGAGTCCAACTCTTCATCCGCTCTGCTTTCAAGAAGCAGTTAAACTCAAAAGAAAAAGCAGATACAACAATTGGGGTAATTGTTCTCCACATTGGCATTTATTAAAGGTGGAACTAATTGAGGCTCCCCTTATCCACATTCTAATATTGGAATGTTTATTTAAGTACAGTGGTGCCCACCAGGCTATTGGTTTAATAGCCCATCCAGGCACTTCGCACAGGCCAGTCAATTAGGCCCATTGCGAATTGGCATTGTGTTTAATTTATTTAATTACTGCTAGTCATATTCGGCAAGTCTTCCAACCTGCTCTAAATATCCCGCTAGTTTCGTGATATTCAATTTTCCAACCACCGATTCTATCGTAGTTGTCACAGGTTTGGTCCCTTTTCCTATTTTATTGTGTAGTTTCATGTTTCTGGTCTCCCTGGATTAACTTCACTTCCTGCCTTGTCCTGTCTCCCCTTGTGATTGTCTGAGTGATTCCACCGGTTTCCAATCGCCTGCACCTCCCTTGTGTATTTAAGTCCTGTCAATCTGTCGTCCAGTATTGCGTCATTGTCTAACGTCTGTGGTAGATGGTGGTTCTAGTTCCTGATCCTAATCCTCACCCTCACCCTCCAGTGAGTTTTTGTTCTTTTGAAACCCTGTGTTTGTCTTTTGGATATTAAAATCCCTTTTTGTTGGCAAGTCTGCGGTTGTGTCTCGCTCCTTCCGGTCTTCACCTCCACCCCGACACCAGTTCCTGACAGATTGACGCGACCACGAAGAGACGCAGCAGACTTTATGTATGAATGTGGTCCAGAGTACATGGACTTAAGGAGCCCTTTTTGGCGACGGGAGACAAACTTTGTTTTTGGCCCCAAGAGCTACGTAAAGGCTTGCCTCGGGCTCCGGGATCTCCTCAACCCCAGGAGAAGGAGTCCTGGGAGGAGGAAGCCGCCTACCCCCCCTGCTGTCCCCGCCGAACCGCAGCGCATCGTTCCCCGCGTTGGGCTGCGGCGACCACCGTTATTGTAGAATAAAAATAGGTTTTATATTTGAGGTGTAGGCGTAAGTATGGAACAATACAGAATATACAAAGATGGCTTGTTTTAAAAAAACTTGGTTTTATGTAATATGGCTATTGTTTGATGAGCGATGTGGGGTTTCCAGGATAGTTTGTGGATTCATATTATTCCAAGAAATTTACATTCACTCACCCTTTCTAATTCCACCTCATCGATCTTTAGGGTCATGCTATTTTATGAGTTGATTAGTAAATATAATATATTTGCTTTTACTTAGATTGAAGGATATGATGTGATCAAACCATCGCTTGATTCTGGAGAGTTCTCTGGTCACGTCGGCAATTAGATTTTCCATGGATACATACAATGTTGTGTCATCTGCAAAAAACATTTCAACAAATCGGATACCTTACAGGTATCGTTGATTATATAAAATGAACAACTTTGGACCAATCAAAGACCCCTGGGCCACCCCACAAGTTACTTTACACATTTCTGAATGCTGATCTTTAAATTGTACATACTGGTATCTGTTATCAAGATAACTTTCTAACCATGAATGAGCACGGCCTCTAAATCTAAATCATACTGCTCTTGTGTCTATTCATTAACAACTTGTGATCTATGGTATTGAAGGCTTTTTTAGATCAACAAAAACCCCCAGGGTAAAATACTTTTTATCTAATGCAGATGCTATATAAATCAACTAATTTAATAACTGCCATGGAAGTCGATCGGCCGCTTCTAAATCCGCATTGATCGTCACTTAATATTTTGAATTTTTCTATGACGCTATCAAGCCCTCTTCAGAATTCTTTTTTCCAGAATCTTAGAAAATTGGAATAATAATGAGGTTGGTCTGTAATTTGAATATAAATGGCTATCAGCACTCTTATAAATTGGAATGATTTTTGCAATTTGTATTTGATCTGGAAACAATCTGGGACAAATTAAAAATGTGTCAGGGGTTCTAGTAATGAGTGGTTTATATTTTTGACTAATTTAATATTAATTGCCCAGTCAGTCCAATCCATTGACCTTTTATTTTTTGCCATCTCCAGTATTTCGTTTTTGGTAATGTCGGACACGTATATAGAGGAGGGGTTCCTGCTGAGTATTCACAACTCTTTATGTTTTTACTTATTAAGTCGGTAATGCCTTTTTCCAAATTGAGACCCACATTAACAAAATCATCATTGAATTCGGTTGGTATCCTCTTTTGGGTTTCTAATAAGGTCTTCATTGTCATTTATGAAATGACTTTGACACTCTCGTGTGTTTTATTGATAATTTTGTTTAGTACTTTCCAGGTTCCTTGCATATTTTGCTTTTGTAGTTCAAGGAGGGTGTAAAAATATTGCTTTTTACTATTTCGGCTAATGCTTACCAATTTGTTTTTTAATATTTTTCTTCCGACTCAATGGTTATTTTTTTTTAAACAAATTTCGCATATAGTGTGTTCATCTTTTTGCATGCATTTTCAATGCCTTTGGTTATCCACAGCTTTTTTGCAGATATGGATTCTTGAATTTGAATCATCTTAATGGGGCAATTAATGTTACACAACTCAGTAAATCTATACAAGAAAGTATAATATGCCACATTTGCATCATTTCCAACGTAAACATCACACCAGGGGCCTGTACCATGAAGCTGGTTCAGGTGGCTAGCCAGCTAAGTTACAAATCCGCAAATAACAAATGTGACTCGTCGAAGCCGCACTTACTGCACCGCAAATGTTCCTCTAATATTGTTCTCTTGCTTTGGCAGCAGAGACGGTGTTACTGCGTGATTGAAAAACATTTTTACATTCTTCATATTTCTGAAGAATAATTTCTTGCTCCTCTGCGGAAAAATATATTTCTCTCTCTCTCTCTCGCTGTGAGAGTGAGCGTGCAGGTGGTGAGCTGAGAGTTGTTTGTGTGTATCCATGTCGCTATTTCACCGAGAAAGTGGCAGTTAACGGGGTGATTGATTGTACGGCATTGTGTCGATGTGCACGCAGACCGCATCTGCAGGTTTTTTGTGGAGTTTGCTGGACGGCGTGTTGCGCGCCGCCATGGAGTTCAGCCGGCTAACCCGGAAGCACGGCGTGAGGATCGCGCTGAGCCCCGCGTACTCGGTGGAGGACTGCAGCCTGGCCGTGGGGGAGCTGGTGGACCACCGCAGCGTGAAGTCCGCTGCGCGCAGGAACAACGCGGTGGTCCTTTTCCTCGACAGCGTGGAGAAGGCGGACGCGGTGGTGGCGAGCGGGATCACGGTGCACGGCGCGGATCGTGCCGGTTCTACCTCTCTCCTCCCCGGCAGTGAGAGTCACCGTTTCAAACGTCCCCCCGTTCATCGGGGACGAGGCTCTGGTTAAGGAGCTGGTAAAGTACGGGAAGGTGGTGTCCCCTGTGAGGAAAGTCTCTTCGGGGTGCAAGTCCCCGCTACTGAGACACGTGGTGTCGCACAAAAGACAACTTTTCATGGTCCTGAACAACAGGAACCAGGAGCTGAACCTGGCGTTCAGAGTGAACCAACAAGACTTTGTTTATGTGGTGAGATGCTTCAGGTGCGGTAGGGAAGGACATCTCGCCAGAGCATGTCCTGGGAGGGAATCTGCTGAGGAACGAGGCCAGCAGGATCCTGGGGGGGTCGGGGAGGAGCGGCAAGACGGCCAGGTAGGACAGGAGGAGACGGATGGGATCAGGCGGGATGTTGGGAGTGGACAGCAAGGGACAGGTGGGGTTCAGAAGGGCGGGGAGGTGAGTGAGAGTGGCCAAGAAGTCCAGCAAGCGGGGCTGTTGTTTTTACATAGACTTCTGCCATAGACTATCCATTTCTACATTCTTGTTGAATTCTTGTGTAATAATTACAATTTATGTCAAGGTTGTTATAATAATGGATGTCCAAATCAATTTCATACCTCAATTTAACATGTTCGTCCGTAACAATAAAGATCCTTTAACTTTTGTGTAAGAGGTAACCGTGTTCACTTCAGCTCCTTGTGCCACCATGTAAACTTCTTTTGTTGTAATTTCTAATGCACATAGCACATGTTTGTCTGTCTCTCTCCAATTTTTCCCAGACTTTTCAGGTAGCGTTTCCACATACCTGCTGAAGTGGACCATCACTTGTAGCTGTTATTGCAGATTTCTTATTATAGTTGGCCGGTGTTGATCTTCTCCATTTAATCGGATGTACACCTTCCCGTTCCTTGTCCATGTTGCTTGTATTTTTTCTTGCTTCCCCGAGTATACCACTCCATTTTGCTATTTTTTGGTCTGTCGTAACAGCCCAATCTTCTGCTTTTGTGAGACAAACTGTGCAACTATGGATAGCTTCTCTTTACAATTCTTGTTTGGGATTACGTGGCAGCTAGAGATGTTACTATCATCCAGATCAATAAGTGTACTGCTTAGATACAGCAAAACCTGTTGTTCCAATGTCTGCAGTTCTGTTCCAATGTCTGCTGTTCTGCCATAAACTTTAAAGATGTCTTTATTTTAGGGCTGTCAAATGATTAACATTTTTAATCAAATTAATCAGAATTTTCAGTGGATTATTCATGATTAATCCCTATTTGCACGTTGTTCCCGAGCGAGTGCAGGCAGAAGTGCCAGGGATAGAAGAGGTGCTAGGAGACGGAGAGAAAGGATGATTCCATTATGGGACTTGAGAAGCTCCATGAAGCGATGACAGCCAGCTGGTGCAGCCGCGGCCGCTCGCTCGCTGAGCGGACTGTCTCTCTCACACACACACACACATGTCAACAGCGCAGCAGGCAGAGGGGGGAGGGAGCGATACCGTTTCTCTTCAGGAGACTTCTTTAAATGATGAGAAATATGCTGTATACATGTCACTAGACTTGTCTTTAGTTGCTTTTGATACAAAAGTCGCCAGAAGGAGGATTTGTTTGTTATAATAGTCCAACCGCATTTCAACATAGAGGAAGCGGTACTTACCTGGCCTGAATAATTTGTCACACTGCGCGTGCGTGAAATGCGTTGGCGTTGAAAAATTGACTTAATTGACGACAAACATCTAATTAACGCCGTTAATGCGCTATTTTTGACAGCCCTAATTTAAATGTAATTAGAGAGTAATTAACAGTAACAAACAAACACAAAAAAATACTACTGCTCATTGGAGCTTGACCAAACCACGAGGTTGAGAAGAAGATTAGCTTCAAATGCTAATTAGTTGGTCGCAAGCTAACGTTAGCACTAGCCGACGACATCCAACTTAATATTTCCACTACCTTCATAACCCTGGCTACAATCTCCACCCTCACCCTCAACTGTTTGAGTGAAATTAAATCCTGGATGCAAATCCTTTCTCAGACTGTGACAAAACAGACATCATCATTGGCTCCAAATCCCTCGCAGAAACCACCCATAACGTCACCATCAACATTGAAAACTTCACTCTGTCCCCTTCCCCTGATGTCCATAACCTTGGCATGATCTTTGATAGTCACCTCACCTCCTAACATCACGTCAATCACATCACCATGACTCTTCCATCTCAAAAACATTGCACGGCTCTGTCCGTCACTTTCCTCCACCGCCGAGATTCTGATCCACTCATTCATCACTTCCAGACTTGATTATAGCATTCTATATGGCTCACCATCCAAATTCCTCCAACTCCACAACTCCACCGGACGTCTGCTCACTCACACCCACTCTTGTAACCACACGCCTCCTCCAGAACCACCACTGGCTCCCCGTCCCACAACGCATCCACTTAAAAATCCTTCTCCTCACTCAGGTTCTACATGCCACGTCCCAAGTTTTGCCAGAAGTTCAAGTCCAGTTGCATCCTCCTGGTCACCAGGCCAAGTCAGCAGGTGGGGCTGGGGAGGGAATAACAGCTTGTAGGCTGCTATTGCACATATGTATTTATTTGATATATAGATCAGTATTTACTAAACATCTACTTAAACACGAATATTAATTTATTGTGTTGCAAGAGTTTGATTTAATTTCAAACCAGATTAATTTTTAGTTTAAGCAAGATAAATGAATTCTCTTTTTAGTAAAGAAGTCAATATTAAACACCAAATCCTGGTTTTCATTTTGTATTCTCTTTCCATTCGCAAGTACGAATTGTAAAAAGTAACGTTACCTGCACTGGGGTCCGATCGCACTTAGTCGGGTAATAAGGGCCAGGAATTGGCATCGAGACTGAAAAAGTCAGATCGGTGCTTTTGGCTTACAAATAGAGCACTTTTCCCCCAACATTCTACCATGCATTTACATTTAGACACTTTACAGAACACTAACCGTGATATTGGACATGCTTCCATTGTAAATAGCTGTCACATTCTTGTCATGCTGCTGTCCATTAGATTTGATGTAATATCGTTTTTATGTAATTATCCTTGTTGCTTGACTGCTGGAGTGAACCGTCATACTTGTACTTGTAACGTCTGAGTGCTGAACTGGGAAGACTGGGTCAGAAAAAGGAGAATGTAAAGTTCAGTGGGACTATTTTTAATGAGCTCTTTGGCCTTGTGGGGAGGGCAGTGCTTGTGTGTATTCGTACCCATGAACTTCATACATGCTGCATTAGCGTGCATGTGTGTGTGCGTGCGTAGCTTCCCTGCTGTATGTGTGAAAGCAAATGGATACTTTTGTTTTATCTTAGCAGCAGTTTCCTCGTCTCCCGCTGCTGAAGAGTTATTGAGTGAAAATGTGTTTTTCTGTTATTAGGAGACATGTGGCCACCTGAATAATACATCCTGAACACCGCCTTGTTATGGCAGCGTGTGCAGTAATGTTCCAAGGCCAGGCCGTCCAGGAGGCCACCATAATGCGTCACCACGCACTCTGTTAATTATAAATGAGTAGTGAAGTGGGTTTCTTCGTGAATGACATCAACTAGAGCGGTGAGAAAGTTCAGCGGACTGTGCAAGTGTCGCAGGGAGTTGCACAGCGAGCAATTTGACTGCAACAGCCAATTGGTCGGAGCGTGTATCCTGGTGAGCCAGGCTTTGTCGGCCGCTTGCCACAGAGCGTACACATTTTTAAGGAGCCACATCAGGTGTTGGATGATTAAAAGTCTCTCAAACTGTTTGTATCAGAATCAGTAGCCATTAATGGCCACATGTGATGCGCAGAGGAATTCGTCTTGAAGATTGGTGCAAGATATAAGAATAAAATGGAACACAATTGAAACAATATAAACAGTGGAGTCCTCCTGCCAGAGGGACGTATTTTCGTACCGCTGATTGTATATTTATCTCAATTAATCTAATACAGCACATTTCACAATTCCACTAACACAGGGAGAGAATTTACATCCACTCATGTCTACATGTAAATTTAGGATCTGTTTACATGTTGATTCTTGTTCCCCGCTCAACTGCTCATTAGACCAAAGAAGTGCAGTGTCCGTACCACTTCCACACATCATCTCAATCATAATTTTTGTGAAAAGATAAAAGAATGATTCCAAAAAAATTCATCCAGCTCTTCAAGGCACATATTAAGCTTGTATTCCAATTCCGACCTAGTATAACTGTTTCTACTAGAACATGATCACATGCTTTCACATACAGCCCAAATTAACCTGTATTAAAGATCCGCTGTGATTGGCTTTTAAGAAAAATACATTGCACTTCTGCAAAGGCAGTTGTTGTACCGCTATCTGGTTTATTTCATTAGGTCTCGTGGCACGTAAAATGGTAGCATGTGATTGGCTCGTTGGATTCCCACGTTTTCTGACCGAGGAATCCTACAAAAAACCTGTCTGGGTGGTTTGGTATACACACTTCAGATACCCGAGCGTATGTTCACAAGCACTGAATAAGTGGCTTTTTCACCCCATTCGTCAGGGCTGAGTAGTATGGCCCAAAATTCATATCACAGTATTTAGTTGGATTCTGTCGGTATCCTGGTATATCACGAGTAAACACATTCATTCATTGACGCCAACAGGGACCGCAACTTTGAGTTGAAGGGTTACTCCTTTGTGTCGAGGAGAGTCAGCTGAGGGGGTTCAGGCATCGCAAGTTGACCCCCCGGACCTCTTGTGCGAGACATATCAAACAACCTGGATTGATATTTAAGCGCGTTTCTGTACATGTCGAGCACTATGAACAATTTTGGCAACAGCCTGGAAAAGTAAAAAACTAACATGAACTAGGACTGCGGGGCAGTACTGAACGGGCCTGAGCCGCATGTCGGGGGGGCCAGCGGTCGGCCGGAATGCAGTCAAAAAGTGAAAAAAGAAAATGAGAAAAAAAGGCCAGTGCCAGAATTCAAACCCAGAACTCTGGTGTCTAAGTCCGTGTCCTTATCTCTGAGCTACAATCTGATTTGACAATTAGAGAAAAAAACGTCACTAAAATATGTAAGATTACGTCCATTCAGTCAATGCAGAGTCGAGCCACTTCTGCTCCATCAGAAAATAATAACTTGTGAACTACACACTGCTGTGTGACCTGTACTTTTATCAAGTGGACCTTTTCTCTCTAGTGAGGGTGTGGACAGAGGTCCAGTCATGTCAGTCACAGTGGGACGTTTGACCAACTTGATGAGTTTGTTTCATTCTGCTCATATGCAGGAGAAATATGCATATCAGCAGAGCTGTGGCCTCCAAATTAGTGCACGTGCATCAAAGCAGTTGCTTGGCTGCGTTATGAATATGTGTAGGGGAAGCTATTGAGCCAAAATGGCATTAGGTAGCATTAAATCCAACTGGATCAGAGCAGCTGCTGGGCTGCTTCATGATAATGTGTAGCGCAGTTGCTGGGACTATTTGTGAATATGTGTAGGAGAAGCTATTGAGCCAAAATGCCATTAGGAAGCATTGAAATTAGGAGGTAACTCACATAAAAGTGTAAACCTTTGCCAATAGGTGGCGCTATATATACATATATATTGAATCACTGCATTTTAATCCTAAAAGGCCTACACTAGCATCATGAATATTGAATTCCAGCCAGAAATATCAATGTTCCTTGCAGTTATAGCATTTTACATTTTCAAGAAAATCGCCCAAAATGGAGGGCAGCTCACGCCCAGGTAGTTTCACGAAAACTCTTGATTCTGATACCGAAGGACCACACAGGTGTTAGGATCCATTTGCCTGAATTTGAAATCGATCGGGTGTAAACTCTCGGAGGATATCGTTCGTATGTAAACCCAAAATGACGCAAATTATCGCCAAAAACGTGCGAAAAGTGCAAATATTCAGCAAGTAATAACAGCGCCCCCTAGTCTTCAAATTTTAAAATCTTTGAAAATCTCTGGGCATGTTCTGGGATGCATTCCGAACATGTAATATCATTTTGGTGAGGACAGGCTTTGTAGTTTGGAAGTTTTGAGTCTTTTAGAAAAAGCCACGCCCCTTAGAAGTTCATTGGTCTATAAAATCGTAACCAAATGTGAGATCACAAATCCTTCGATAACATCAGGTGTCAGTAAGCCAATAATGAGTTTTTGAGATTTTCAGGTCAATCGGACTTAGCGTCTGGGAGGAGTTCGGTAAAACGGGTTTTTCACAAAATTCAAAATGGCGGAAAATCGAAGTAGGCGCATTTGCATACCATCATTGACTTTTTTGTAGAGCATACGGATTGGCACCTGGGTGTAAAATTTCAGGTCAATCGGTCATCGGGGGAAAAAAAGTAAGCTAATAGGCTAAAGTGCAAAATTTGAAGGGGGTCGCTGAACTTGCATGGTGTGAAGTTTGAACTCCTGTTATGGCGTATTATGAAGAAACATAAATATAAGCTCTTAACTATTTCGGTGAAGGAAATTAGGCCTTCTTGCTTAAGGGGCAAGTTGTCAGTGGTCTCAGTCTTTCTTCCTGCATTGTGAACGATGGAGCTCTGCCATCGCTGCGTGCAGCCCATTGTCAAGCTAAGCTCTCCATAATGTAGATGGGGGGGCATTTAGTCTTTTGGAATGCTGGCAAATAGACAGATTTGCAATGTCTAAATATAGACTGGACTAAGGATTTGAATGTTAATGAAGAACTTGTGTTCTTTTTGCACCTGCAGATATTCTAAATGGTAATGTGGCATCTGCTAACCACCATGCCCTTTAGTTAAGTGTTTCATTTATGCAGTTCTTCCATCAGTTCAAATGCCATGTAAGCAGTATCAGCATGCAGTGACACTAATCACCACCATTGCAGTTAGGGAGCAGGAGAAGAAGAAAAAGTCTTGACTTCGTCAGTGATTTAAGACTAAATAACCTTTTGACCCATCCCCATTCCTCTGCTGTCTCTTTGTAGTTGGTGCTCCCAGAGTACTCCATCCATGGACTCTTCTGCATTATGTTCCTGTGTGCCCAGGAGTGGCTGACGGTGGGCCTCAACATCCCCCTGCTCTTCTACAACACGTGGAGGTGACTATGCAATCATGAAGTGTGTGGGCGCATACGGTGTACATAGTGAGGACAGCTGAGGTTAGAGAGAGGGTTGGAGCATTTAGCTGTGATAGTTAAGGTAAAAGGGAATGTGCTACGTCAAAGAAGTCCCTTCAAAGAAGTTACGTCTATCTCTACGTGTGTGTTTTTGAGTCTGTTTTACATGTTGCCTTCGGCAAGTTTAATTAATCTATGTTGCAAAATATATATATTCATCCTAGAGATGTTCCGACAGCATTTTTTTCCCTCCCGATACCGATTCCGATATACGTCCAGTAGGTATCGGCCGAACCCGAGTACCGATACCAGTGTCCCCTTAACTTTGGTAAATTTGTCATGCTCTTAAGCGTGACACGTCTTCAGATGTTTGATTAAGTTGCTGTTGTTGAAATTTGCACTCGTGCCACCCCTCGAAATTAGCTTCTTTGCACTTGTTGCATGTCGGCCGTCTTACTGGTGGGAAAAGCCACTGTAAAGTACTGCCAAACCGCCGACATGATGCGCTAACGTTAGCTCCTGAGCTAATGTGCAAATGACAGAGAAGACAGCCTGAGCAGCACCGAGACCAACGGCCGTTTACAGTAGCGGTTACCGACCCGGATAAGCGGACCCGTAATAATAACAGTTTGAATCTAATGTGTTGTTCGGTACAGAGAAAGTTGCCCGAGACGAGTGCCCGGATAGCGTTAGCTAGGTTCGTTTGCCGTGTGTGACGTTCCACAAACCCGGTTCACGCTAGTAAAACACTGGATCTCGCTAACGTCAGCTAACGCCCGCTCCTGAGCTAACGTTAGCTCCTAACGTTAGCTAATGCCCGCTCCTGAGCTAACGTTACCTCTTGACGTTTAGCTGACGTCAGCTCCTGATCAAACGTTGAACAATTCTTCGCCCCTCTAAAACAGCAGCTGCTGATGGCAGCACAGCGCAACTTTTTTTAAAGCGGTGAAGAAGAGACACGGTACGTGGTATCGGATCAGAGCCTGGACTCCAGTACTCGCCGATACCCGATGCCAGCATTTCGGCAGTATCAGAGGCTTTTTTCTGATACTAGTATCGGAATCAGAACCACTCTTAATTTATCCACATGCAAAAATAGTTTGACCGCCAAAAAGTGCTGCTATTGTAATGTAACTGAACATGGCAAATCTCAAGGAGGTTACTATGCAGTACATTCTTAGTTTTAAAGAATATATCTCAACCATTTTTTATTTAGTGTGTCAACAAATACTGTGAGAATAAAACTTAAACGATCAAAACTAATAGTTCTTTCTAAAAATACATGACCACTTTTCTACCTTTTTGACCAAAATGCATTGTTTAACAATGACTACAGGAATACAAATATGCTGTGGTGACCCACAAATGACAGACATTCACCAGTTAGTTCCGTTTGGCAGTTGACTCAACAGTTTGTTCAGTTTGGATGAAAGTAATAAAGTGGAGCGTAAGCTGACTCAACGCATCTCCGTCTCTTGTCTCCTCGCTTAATACACTCCACATTGGTAACCCGACGTGAGTTGAACACAATTGAACCATGTCGAACAACGACGGTGGTGAGAAGGCTGCGGCGCCGGCCGCTGTTAGCGGCGCAGCTAATGTCGGCGCTATCTACGCTGCCACCGTTAAGTTACCGGACTTTTGGCAGCACAGCCCGTGGCTGTGGTTTCAACATATCGAGGCTCAGTTCCAGCTGAGAGGAATAACGCAGGACATCACAAAGTACTTCCACGTTGTATCGGCCTTGGATGCCACGACGACGGCCAGGGCTATGGCACTGCTAGAGGCTCCTCCGGCTAACAGCAAGTACGACGCTCTCAAAACGTTCCTGTTGCAACTTTTTGAACTGTCGGAGCTGGAGAAAGCGGACCGCCTGCTGGCCCTGAATGGCCTTGGTGATAGCAAGCCGTCTGAGTTGATGGAAAGGATGCTGGCTGTGCTGGGGGCGACGGATCCGTCATTCCTCTTCACCCACATTTTCCTGCGGCAGCTCCCAGCACCTGTGCGCACCGAACTGGCCTGCTCCTCCCTCACTTCCGCCAGAGACTATCGAGCGCTGGCATTGGAGGCGGTCAGGATTTTCCTCGCCAACCGACGTTTCGGTTGGGACTTCGTCATGGCCGCTGTGTCTACGCCGCTCCTGGCCTTTTTCAGCAGGAAGCTCCGTGACAACGAGAGGAAATACAGTACCTTCGACAGGGAGCTACTGGGTCTTTTCCTCGCCACCCGTCATTTCCATTTCCTTTTGGAAGGCCGGAGGTTCACGGCTTTCGTTGACCACAAGCCGCTGACGTTTGCCATGGCCAAGTCTTCGGAGCCATGGTCTGGTCGACAGCAGCGCCAGCTTTCTGCCATCTCCGAGTACCACTGACATTCAGCACGTGGCCGGCAAAGACAAATTTCATTTTTTGACGCCATACACAGACTTTCCCGCTCCGGGGTGAAGGCCTCTACCAAGCTGGTGTGGGCTAAATTCGTTTGGCCAGGCCTGCGGAGGGACGTCAAGGATTGGGCTGCGACCTGTGTGGCGTGCCAGCCTGCAAAAGTGACTCGTCATACTAAGGCCCCTTTGGCACCTCAAGTGCTCAAAGTGCCTGAGAGGCGTTTTGATCATGTGAATGTGGACCTGGTTGGCCCACTTCCCCCCCTCCCGGGGTTACACCTACCTCCTCACCATGGTAGACAGGACTACCAGGTGGCCGGAAGTGGTTCCCCTGTCCTCCACTACAGCAGCTGAGGTGGCCCGGGCGTTCGTCATGGCTTGGGTGGCCCGTTTCGGCACACCGTCCGACCTCGGACAGAGGTCCGCAGTTCACATCGGAGTTTTGGACTGCGGTCGCTGAAGTCCTGGGGGGTCCACCGTACCACGGCCTATAACCCACAGAGCAACGGTCTTTGCGAGCGGTTTCATCGGGACATGAAGGCCGCGCTCAGGGCCAGCCTTACGGGCGGCGATTGGGCTGACCGCCTCCCGTGGGTGATGCTTGGCCTTCGCTCCACCGCCAAGGAAGATCTTCACGCCTCGTCGGCCGAGCTTGTGTATGGCCAACCCCTGCGCGTCCCAGGGGAGTTTCTTCCGGATGCCACGGCCCCATGGTCAGTCGCCTCCCATCGTGCTGTGTCCCGGGACGTTGCCGACGCTTTCGTTCCTATTCCGATGTCTCGCCATGGCCTTCCCCAGTCCTATGTTCCTAAGGATTTGCCGTCGGCAAAGTATGTTTTCATTCGCCACGATGGCCATCGGGCACCGCTGCAGCCCCCCTACGATGGGCCTTTCCGTGTCCTGGAGGGAAGGTCTAAGAACTTCTTTGTGGATAGGGGAGCAGGCCTGAGCGGGTAGCTATAGACCGTCTCAAGTCTGCTCATGTGGATGTTGGCGAACCGCTTCAGCTGGGCCAGCCCCCGCGTCGAGGGCGCCCCCCCGCGTCGGTCTCGGCTCTTGCTCCTGCATGGCATACAGTATATCCCAACCTGATATACGTAGCTACACCTGTACTGGAAGTTTGGGTAGGGCGCCTTGTTAGTGTGCCAGTTATTTGTGTGGGAGGTAGGACAGATAAGGGGGTTGGAGGCATTTTGTTTGTTTCTTTGCTTTGGCACCACCAGCCCTCCTCATTTCCCATGTTTATGTTGGCTAAATAAAAGCCTGTTTTACCGTGCGTTCTCTGTGTGTGTGTCCCTTGCAAACACTCCCGCTTACTTTTACTGGCGGTGAATCCGTGAATCCCCCTCCCCTCCTGGAGAGTCGGAACGTAACACTGTATGCCATGCATATGTTTAATTAAACCTTGCAAACGTCTTTGTGAAGGAAATTGGTGGTTAAAGGCCAGTACATGTAGAGCCAGTGTTCTCACTCTGATCAAGGGAATGTCTGAAAAATGGGTCAGCAGATCTTAAGATTTCCTTTGCTGCTCCTTCTTTGTTTTTTTATCTGTTGCTGTACTTCGTGCCGGTTCGGAGTTGGATGGAGACTGCTGGCAGCCTGCTTTGTGCTCGGCTGGTTGAAGTTACAGGCTGAGGGGAGAGAGGACTTGAGGAGAGCCAAAGAGAGCGCAGGAACTAAACCCGGGTCTCGCCGTCTAATTGGAGACTGTACCAGATGCCCAGTGGCCACAGAGCCGGAAGTGAGTGATGGGGGAGAAATATAATGTTGCCATGGAGTGAGTGTATATGTGGACGACTGCATGTGCAGCTACTCAAGCTTTAGTCCATGCATCGATGTGATGCTATGCAGGGTTCTTGGTGTTCTCGGGGAAGGAGGGGGTCGGGGGGGCTACTTTCAGAGCCCAGATTTACAAAAGGTGAGAAAAGCTTGATAAATATGCCTTTTGAACTTGTCATGAGGGCTGTTTTGCTACAGCAAACATCACTACTTTCAGGACTCTCTCGAGTGGTTAAAGGAGCATGGTGGCTTTTTGAGTTATTAAGCGCCGGCATCCCCAACCTTCTCTGCCTCACGGACCCTTTTTTGACTAGTCGTGAAGATGTGGCAGATAAAACTAAGAAATAACCAGCCAACGGGGGACTTTTAGTCATCACTGACAGACAGGGGGCATTAGTTGCCTCACACAGCAAAACAATGCCCTGGTGAAATGTTTCTAGAGGGACAAGCACATGTCATTTTAGAGAATCCAGTTCCTGTCAGTTTTCAAGATAAAATGCCAAAAAGAATCGTCCCCCGGCTGGTGGAAGGGTCCCCCTTTCACTCTGCTGTTTCTTGTATTTATTGCTCTCTTTGTTTTATGGTTCTTGAACATTTTCCAAATGATATTTAACATGTGTCCTTCCAGATATAAGGTCCTTTTCAGTTGATTTTCAAAGCAACTTTGATGATCATTTCAACTATTTTTTCATTATATAGTAGTTTCAGGAAAAATGTCACAAAATCTGCTAAATGTGTGTTAAAACTTAAAACTCTCTCTAATGACCAGATATGATGATCAGAAAAATCGATTGTGGTTGATTTGAAAATAACCCTTCCTTCTTGATTTATTTCCTAAATACAGCTGGCATGATTTTCATTTAGTAACTGATGGTCTGACTAAGGGTGAAATTAACTTTCGCTCAAGAATGGTGGGCTTAAAAATAATAATTTTCCCCATTAGTCACTAGGGGAGATATAGTAGCTCACTGGAATTAAAGGGCATCAAAGTAAGGTTAGGAGGGAATTCCAAGAGGCTATTGGTGTGTGTGTGTGTGTGTGTGTGTACTTGTGCATGCTACATTGAGTAGTTTCAAACTACTGCAAGGACGCTTTGGAAGGTGAAGACATAAAGGGCGGTTGCAACTTTTTGCACGTGTATGTTTTGTCATTTATACTCCGAGGGATTAGACCACATAGATCATCTATTTAAGCCTTTTGCTTGAAGATGTCTGTAAAATAAAAAATAGTTTTAGTTTATACAATCTGGCTAATTATGACACAATTGGTGTCAACTGAAGTATTTGCTAACCATGCTCCCCTTCATCATCAGGCATATGTTCATGTAGCTACTGCAAATATTATATTCAGCAAAGTCTTTTCATCACATTAAACAGAACATCGGTAGTCATTTTTAAGGGCATTGTTAAATATTTCCTACATCCATGACTAATGGTAAATGGCCGACTGTATTAGTAAATGTACATTGTAATTCATTTATGACAACTAAATGTATTGTCATTTCATTATTGTGAAAATATACATATACATGTGTGTATATATATTAACCACACCACATGCTGATCACAGTTCAACCACAAAGCTGCCATCACTGATGGCAGCTTTGTGGTTGAACTGCATTACCCATCATACCATGCAAAACACAAGTTGAATGTATAACCAATTTTCTGTGATTGGTCTTATTTGACTAAAGGCCCCACTATGTCAATGGAACTGGTCCGTTACAGTAACATACAACAGTCCATTAATACAAAATCATGTTCATTTGTGACAGTTCTGGGGTCCATGAAATTTCCTCTCATAAAAAGTAATGAGGCATTCGTGTATTATTACATAACAGCTCTGTATTAAAGCAAAAGGTGCCAGTTGTAATTCCCCCCTCTCTTTTCCTCATGGTGCCTTCTAACAGCCCCAAATACAGAAGTTATAAATGGATGTAAAAGCTCCAAGAAATATCCTACAATTCCCCAAATCCAATGTGTTATTAATCATTAATCAGTTTTTTCTCTCGGTGTGCATCTTCCTTTCACATAGCTCAAGAGAGAACTGTTGTGTTTACAAATGTTAATTATGCCATGAGCACGGCAATGGCACCCGCTGAAATGTTCTATTGTATCGTAGATTTATAGGGGTGTTTTATATTAGTCAGTAGATAAAGAAATGGACGTTTTATCGAAAATTCTGAATTTCACGCACAGCATTTAGAAGGTGTACTTTATTTACTGAGCTGACTGGATTTATTTTAATGAACCCCAGCCCTGATAGAATTACGTATACACATACGTGACCTGAGTGAAAATATGTTTGAATATGATTATGCATCCAAATACTTCATCAGACACAAGATAAGCTTATACAATACTGCTGTAAAACTAACTGATAAGGGTTGATGATCCATCAGCACCATCTCTGACCTGATTCTGTTACAGTTTTTCCTGCACTAACTTAAAGAGAAATATCTTGCCTTTACTTTTCCTGTTTTCCACTTCCATATTGCCACAGATGTCCACAGTTTACCAATAAGTATTAAATACTAAAGATCCAATTCCAGTTTTCCTGGCCAATTATTGTATTTAATTAGTGTCACCTACACAGACGGATCATAATCAATCAGACCTCACAGCATGAAGCCGTTTAGCTTCAAATCAACCGTATGTTGAGAAAAATGTGTAGCTGGATTGATATTTTGTTTTTGAATATAACGAACAACATTTAATGTGAGGCTCAGGCAACAAAACTAGTTGGTTAGGTTCAGGAAACCAAATAGAAACTATTTTGGGGGTTAAAAGTGCAATTGTAAGTCATTTTTTAGCATACTTAATCAAATATTACCTAATGTAGCATTTCAGATGAATATGTGACACTAACATCAGTGTTCACAAAGAAAGTCTCAACGTTAGGGTAAGTAAAGACACAATTTAATCCATTCCTCACACTTTTACTTTCACAATCGGTTTAGCTAAATTCCCACAAACATATTCACCAATTTCATCCACGTCTGCTGCATGCCGGTGTCTTCCTAACTCATCATGCCATCTTTTTCCATACTATTTCCAACCCCATTTCCTTCCATCACCCCCCTCCTGCTGGTGTGGAACGGGTCCTCTACCCGCGATGTGGTCTTTGCCCTCTGTGGTAGGTACTTCCATTCCCCAACGGACACAAAGGAGCTGCTCTACGACCCGGCATCGGTTATGAACGGCGACACGCTCAAGTTCTGCCTGAAGGAGGCCTGGTGCAAGCTGTCCTTCTTCGTCCTCTCCTTCTTCTACTATCTGTACTGGTGAGCATTACACAGGAAAAGATTACATTAATCAAATTAAACGGATGCTTTTTCAAAAAAATATTTGAAGCAGAAAACTCACATAATGTTCCTCAGCTTTATTTCTATCACATGGACATTTCTCTCTGTTGGATTTCTGCGTTCAAATCAGTAAATAAAGTAACCATTTCTCTGGCAATCACATGCAAGTTGGGATGTTAAGAGAATTGGTTCTTTACTTTATTGACAAGCACTACCAGAATACTAATAGAATAGAGCTATAATAGAGCTATAAAATGCCTACACACTAATGCACTATTCTTCTTCTTTTTAAGAATAATTATTGTATTTATGAATTATAAATGATGATATGCCTGTGCAATTTTTAACCATGTCTCTAGTGCTTCTGCTAAAATGTTCCGCTTGTTACATTATAATAATGCACACATGTTTCTGTCTGCTGTTCCCGGTCATGTGGGTGCTGCAGTGTCTGGAACCTGGATATATCCCTCTAATGAGTCTTATCAATGGAAACACTGAAAGGTATATGTTTTTTTTTATTACACCTTTTATTCAAATGACATTAAATGGAGACAGTACAGTGTTCTTCTTAAAGTTACTCCAAGGAACAATTTAACTTAATACTGATGACTCACTATGTCTACATAAGTAAACATGCGTATCGGCTCATATGATCACCCCGTCAACGATTCCACCGCCATGTTAAGTGAAATGACTCACATGTAGGTGCCCTGAACTTTTCACACTCAAGTGGGGCCTCCAGCAGACAGGCCTTTCGACATCTCCTCTATCCAGAAGAGTTTCGACCTTGCTGCTCCGCCGGATCAACCGGAGCTTTTGACTTATTCCCGGTACGACCTGCACGTTGACTTCGACTGGAAGTCCCACTGTGTGCCAACTCTTGGGGTACAGAGGAGAGCCGCAGCAGGAAAAATGCTTCCCTAAGAGGCTGCAGAACCTGGAGCTCACCACCCACCTCAATGAGAGGCAACACTAACACCTGCTGCCGGAGGCCCGGGGCCCGCTGGAGGGGCAGGAAGCACAGAACCAGCACAAAGCTAGGAGAGACAGGGAGATCCCACTGCAGTTAAATGATAGGCCGATATTCATTACAAAGCCTGCTTGCACTCATGGAAACACTTACACTGGTGTCAACATGTGGCACCATATTCAACACAACACTCTTAAGAGGCATCCATAGGTCCGCCCACAGTTTATCTTGATCCGTATAAAGGCCACGTTTGCGATAAAACGCTGACTAACATGGACAATTTTGGGGAGTCATGTGGGTTTGAGATTGTAGCTTTTACCTGCGAGACATGGCAGCCGTAGCCAAAAAGGGGAACTCAGGGGAGTTGAACACCTGAAATAATTGTGGGCTTTGTGTCCCAGTGCGCTCAGTTAAAAGATAATGCTAAGAGGAAACCTTTTACAACCTGGTGTCTTGTTGGTCAGTAGGTACTGTGTTAAAAGTCATGTTATATTTATCACAGCAATATCACACATGTAGAAACTGTAAATCATGAGCAATGTTGCAGGTTATATGACAAGAGAGCCAATTTATATTGTATTATTTTGCTTTTGATAGAAGTAGCTTTAGCATCACGTCTTAAAATTAAAAAAAAGACAGCGGGATTATTTTTTATGTTTATTTAAATTTTTTAAAGAAATGCGTTCTCTTTTTAATCACAGTATTCCTGACGTAATTACTAGTTTAATATAATCTTTATAGCCATTGTGATATTGAAGTTAGCATAATCCCTCACACAGAGGCATGCATGTCATTATGTGTTTGTTAGACATCACAAAGTACTAACATTATTATGAGGTTATTGTATGCTGGGATAGTGCAGTGGTTAAAATCTGGAACGGAGAAGAAAAAGCTAATTTCAGCTAATTTCTTCTCATCCATAATAATTGTCTGTATTAACCAGCAAGGGAAGTCACCTGTGTTTTAAGTTCAATGTAAAGGACAGGGAATATTTGTAATTCATTAACTAAAACCCAAAGCTACAAGATATGTGCACCCTACCCTCCTGTTGCCCTTGGGTCAAAATGGCCCGCCACTGTGTTAAAAAAAAAAAATTCCCCTAAACGATATTTTTTTAACTTGAAATTTTATGACTTTGCCTAAATTGGCCCCAACAGTAGAAAAAGTGAAATGTTGCTTTTATTCACATTTCCATGTAAGCTGTACAAAAAAAAGGTACAAAGGGTGTGGTCTTTGGGTCAAAATGACCCATGAGTTATTTACACACCACAGAATGTTAATGTTTTAGTTGTGTCTCAGATCTATCAACTCCTGTGCCTTGGACCAGTCTCAGATCAATCAATAGTATACGTGAACAAGACAGTAGCAGACGTAAACAACACAAGATAGGTGGCGCTCTCGCAGACTGCAGAGTTATAAAAGTGCTGCAGCTGACATGACCCCGAATTCTCCATGTGCTGAAACCACGAGTGTGAGTGTGCGATTTTTTCAGATGTCCAGAAAGACAACTCTGATTCAGAAGAGGAAGTGGAGGATGTATCAGAAGAAGATGATGTGGAGGAATATAATCCAGAGCATGATGAATCCTCTTCAGAAGAAGAAGAAAACCCTGAAGCTGAAAGAGAGACTTTCCTTTAAAAAAATGCCAAAATAACATGGTCCTCAGCGGCATATGAGCAACACGGCAGGCTCGCAGAACAAAACATCATAAAGATGATTCCAGGACCCACAAGGTCCTGGGGGTCAAGTGAAGAGGGAAAACTCAGGTAGTGAATGACAAGTTGTTTTTTCAAGCAAGATGAAATTTGGTTGAAAAAAATTCAATTAAGCTGCTTATATGGGGGGTTTAGTGAAGACAGATCATTTTGACCCGGAGGACACGGGGTGTTTACAGAAAATGAGGACAACAGGAGGGTTTTAACTTTTGCAGGGTAGATACTATGTTCTTTGATATGTACTTGCTTGCTTATGTTGTCTTTCACACTAGTAAAAATAAATCATTTAGGTTTCTTTTTACTAAAGGTGAGAGAAGGTGCTCGTTGTAACGCCGTGACTCTGTTCCATACAACCCGCACGCCGCGAAAACGTAGTCTGCACAAGTTTCGCTCAACTTGTTGTTTGTGTTCAGTGGGCTGCTCCAATGCTGCCTGACGCTTTAAGTGGTACTTCAGCCTACTTCACCCTAGTACTTCAGGCTCGCTGTACTCCGGTAATAGAGAGACTTCCGGTTTGTAGGGGTTACAAATAGCGTTGCTATTATCGACTACCCTGTCCGGTAGAGATTTCAAAATGTCCATTTATCAGTGCAGTGACTCTCTCCGTTTTTTCTCCTCCCAATGCTTTTAAAAAAATGACAAAATAAATGCTGTTAATGCGTGATGAAATCATCGTCGGCGTTAATGGATGGCTGCATTAACGTTCCGAGTCGTAATACATGTTTGATGTATCTGCATTTACGTACATATATATGTACCTAAAGAGATGAGACTGAATACCCTGAGGGGAGAGAACAACAGAGCCGCAGAGGGGTTCAACGTTAAAGAGGATGAACCAGGGGTAAAACAAGGATATTTATGTTGTTTTTTTGTAGTGTCGTTCTTGTTGGAATTAAGTTTACCATTTGCTAAGACAAGATGAGTACAAATCCTTAAATTAGAAACCATTGTTTGTCATCTTGATTTGTGCACCCCGGCCTCACTGATGATCCTGGCCTCGACCAAGACATCCCAATATATATTGTTATACACTCACAGGCCACTTTATTAGATACACCTTGCCAGTACCGGATTGGACCCCCTTTTGCCTTCAGAACTGCCTTAATCCTTCATGGCATAGATCCAACAAGGTACTGGAAACATTCCTCAGAGAGTTTGATCCATATTGACATGATAGCATCACGCAGTTGCTGCAGATTTGTCGGCTGCACATCAATGATGCGAATCTCCTGTTCCACCACATCCCAAAGGTGCTCTATTGGATTGAGATCTGGTGACTGTGGAGGCCATTTGAGTACAGTGAACTCATCGTCATGTTCAAGGAACCAGTGTGAGATGATTGGCGTTTTATGACATGGTGCGTTATCCTGCTGGAAGTAGCCATCAGAAGATGGGTACACTGTGGTCATAAAGGGATAGACATGGTCAGCAACACAGCTCAGGTAGGCTGTGGCCTTGACACGATGCTCAATTGGTAATAAGGGGCCCAAAGTGTGCCAAGAAAATATTCCCCACACCATTGCACCACCACCACCAGCCTGAACCGTTGATACACACATTGATGGATCCATGCTTTCATGTTTATGCCAAATTCTGACCCTACCATCCGAATGTCGCAGCAGAATTCGAGACTCATCAGACCAGGCAACCTTTTTCGAATCTTCTACTTGTCCAATTTTGGTGAGCCAGTACGAATTGTAGCCTCAGTTTCCTGTTCTTCGCTGACAGGAGAGGCACCCGGTGTGGTCTTCTGTTGCTGTAGCCCATCTGCCTCAAAGTTCGACGTGTTGTGCGTTCAGAGATGCTCTCCTGCATACCTCGGTTGTAACGAGTGGTTATTTGAGTTACTGTTGCCTTTCTATCAGCCCGAACCAGTCTGGCCATTCTCCTCTGACCTCTGGCATCAACAAGGTATTTGCGCCCACAGAACTGCCGCTCACTGGATATTTTCTCTTTTTCGGACCATTCTCTGTAAACCCTAGAGATGGTTGTGCGTGAAAATTCCAGTAGATCAGCAGTTTCTGAAATACTCAGACCAGCCCGTCTGGCACCAACAACCATGCCACGTTCAAAGTCACTTAAATCACCTTTCTTCCCCATTCTGATGCTCGGTTTGAACTGCAGCAGATCTTTTGTGACATTGTGACATTTTGTGAACTGAGATGAACAAATTAAATTCCTTAAGGAATAACCTTGCATGAACTAAGAATAAAAGACCAGGGCACGTGTTCTATTATGAATACTAGAGGGGAACCTCCCTGCAAGTCTTTCCCATGTCGGCACATTTTTTTATTTTACCTCAGCCCTTTGCGAGCTCTGTGCTGTCTCACCCTATTGCTATAGCTATTGCTTCACTGACACAGGGTGAATGTAAATAAGGCCTACTTGACTGATGGTTTTCCCTCAGAATGAGACCTTTACCCTCCAGCCTCTTGGGTTTCCTGTCCAACCCCTGGTCTTAACATAAGGGTGTGCATGTTTTGCGCTGCTATCTCGTTGTATGTTTTCAGGTCTAACCTTACATACTGGGCGTCAAATATCGGCCTCTCAAAATACTTTGCTTATACAAGTATACACACTCACAAAATTAACTTGGGTTCTTTAACTGTGCACTTTTGAGGAAAGCGCTCAAAAGGGAATGTTTTTAATGAATAAGTGATGTGAACACTGTGATGTGGACATGGAAACACAATGCATTTTTTCAGTGACGCAGAAGTAAATGCATTCATGCATTGTTTTCGCCTGTGTTTGTCAATGAACCAGATTGAACCCTTCTTTCCAGCTCCTTGGAGGCTAAGTAGTGTAATTGGCAACCTTCATCTTATATTTTTTCTTATATTGCACCAATGGGTAACATATGTGGCAATAAATGGCTTCTGATTCAACCCAACTGAGCATACACAAAAAAAGTTTCTTCCATCGTACCATTGTTACCATAGTATAAAATAATAAAAATATATAAACAGAAAATGAAAGAAGCTGGTTCTCGTAGGATTTAACAGGAGGTCAAATCTCAGAGGAGGAGCCATCTTTTCACTGCTGGTCTGTCGGTCGCTCCCTTCACATGTACCCTCTCCATGGATAGTTGTGACTTCACAGTCTTCTCCCCAGCAGAGATTAACAGAGGTGTTAGAAACTGAAAGGCCTCAGTCAGCGAGGTGCTGATCTGTTCTTGTCAAGTCACAGCTCAGTCAGACAAGTGTTGAATCGCCAATCTGGGATTTCTGGTTCTTCGCTTTTTTTTATAATTTTATAATACAATTTATTCTTAGGTACACCGTACAGATCACTGTGTTTTCACAAAATTCAATTCAATTCATTTTATTTTGTATAGCCCAAAATCGCAAATTACAAATTCGGACAAAACAATTAGAGTATGTCAAGCTCATCGAGGGCAGAAGCTGATCATGGTCAACGGTTTACTTTTAGATAACAGTTTGGGGAAATCACTGCAGCGTTGTGTGCTTTGCAGCGGGATTTTGTACACGCTTTATTCCATGCAATGATGCTCATCAACGTTTGCTTTTTGCAAATAAAATCATGCCAGAAAGATTATTTGCTATGTGATAACTAAAAAATTAATAAGATGTATATGGATCCACAATATTGTACTGTGTTTAGGCAACACAATATCTTAATTAGGCTTAGAGCAATCTTGAGGTTTGCGTTAGAATAGCTACAAAAGAGGCATTGTTTGAATATTGTTTTTAATCCCCCCTGCATGAAGTGTTCATAAACAGCTATATGAGCTCTGTGGACCAATAGTGTTTTTCTGGAAACATGTGTGAGTCTGTATTTTAACAGGTCAGCCTGTTGGGATTTGCCTCAAGAGGCCATTCGAGGAACATTTTCTGAAGAGTGCTGACAGCAGCAGGCAGGGAGGGTTGGGACAGTACAGACATGTACAGAACAAGACTTTTTCCAACAGTCATTGGCTCTGCTCCAATAAAAGGCTTTAGAAGGCAGCTGCATTCTGGGCACTTTGAGGCAAATTCTCATCGTCCGCCAGTTTAACATCTAGACAAAGAACCAACACCCGATTTCACAAAGTGATCGCAGGAAATTAGTGAAAGGAACTTTGGAGTTTGTTTTTTTGTTGAAGACATCAAGTTCATTGTTTGGTAAGATGAGAGATAAAAGAGGGAATTTGTTTTTTAGTGTAATTGGCTGTATATAATAAGTGGCTGCAGTCACTGTTACCTAACAAATTGGTTGGTTGGTTAGAAGTCATTTTCTCACTTTGTTGTTCGACTAGTGATCAGTCTTTGGTTGACAATAGGAAAAACATTTTGAGATCAGTCCAGTAATGAGGGAGAGAGCTGCAGACAGTAGTATCAAATGGGCTGCAATGTCGTCACTCTGACCAAATCTTCACCTTCAAAACACATCGACTACAATTGTGTTTTTTTGCCACTTTAAAGTGCCTGAAAACATTCATGGAAAGGCCTATACCGAGTAATAAAACATGTTTCTCAAAATCCATTTAATTTCAAGTGTGCACTGTTGTCTTCTGGCAACAAGTCAGTTGACACTAAACAAAAGGAAGTAGTGTCCTGTAATGGTAAAATATCTCATAGCATAGTCTTAATTATTATTAACAGACTGATTATTGTCTGTATTGAACTGACGTGCAAAAGCAGGGTGATACAAAGGTTTCCATCTGCAGCTGTGTCTGCAGAAGGAGGACGAGTCAAGTTGTTCCTACGAAAAGGCTCGAACAAATGAGCTCTGTTACCTCAACAGTGGTTCTTATCTCAACTTGGTTTGTAATATTTCATACCTGCCACTGGGGATGACCGCTCCACAGAGCACCGTAATACGTGCTTGTGTGTTTGCCCTCCTGCTTTCAAGCAATAAATGGACTTTTGCAACTTTGATCATTCATCAAGACTCCTTCTATTAGATGAACCTAGAAACAAATCATTCTCTTCTCTTGAAGTAGTTTTATTGAAATATTCCACAACAGTCCTCTTCATGAAGTTGTGTTTAGCGTTCCGCATTGGAAGCCAGAGAAATGGAAAAAGGGCAGATTGAATTAAACAATGATAAAAGTTGCACCAGGTTTTCTGTACGCTACACTGTCTCAGTCACAATCGTATATTACCGTGTCATTTCAAAGTAACAAGTTATTTGTTAAAGTAAACCTTGTGCAAATCAAAACAAATGAAAAATTGGTCAAAAAGTAATGAAAAACAAATAAATAGTAGTTTGAAACACATTCTGAAGCTAACCCATGTGGGCACATGGGTAGAATAAGGGAACACAGGATTTCTGCTGTTTCCCCTGGATAAAATCTGATTGCTGCAGCTATGAAAGCTTCCAAGAGTTAAGAACATTTTGCTGTTGAACGTTAGCCCCGGATGTATCCCTCCTGGACTGCCTGGTTTAGATTGCATTATTGCAGCAGCCCCTTGTGTGGTTTTACTGGCGGCCCGATCTTGACCGAGGGGGCTGTGTTACTCTGAATTATGCAGATGGCAGCAGAAAAAGCTTTCTGTCAGCGACAAGGATGGATTTTAAAGTCGACGTCTGAGCCTCTCACTTCTAAGGAGACAAACTCACTTTTTCTGAGAGCCGATGAGACAGCAGAAATACGAACTATGAATCCATGAAATGTTAGCTATAAAAGGTTTATCCAAATGCTCCAATTCACCCATCAGATTATTGTTCATTCTTCAGTTTGTGTTGTTTCACTGACCGTTTCCTGTCTCTTCTTCTTGTGTTCCAGTATGATCCACTCCTGGTTTACCTCATAACTGATTTATCAGCAACTGGAAAGAGAGAAAGAGGCCTCCGGGATACACGCACTGCCACTATCTCAGGTCTAGAACTGAGAGACAGGTTATCTTAAAGAAGATTCCTGGTGGGCGTGGGGGGATGTGGGGGGGTGGAGGGGGGTGGGGCGTATTGAAGCTACTTTTTCAGCTTCATTTGTACATTAAAAGCTGAAGAATAAAAGTCCTGTTTACAGATTGAATGGTTGTAGCGAGGACTGATGTAACCATTGCCTTGCCAACGTTTGTACCACACAGCCACAGCCTCCTGGTGGTACCGTTTACTTACTGCACGGTAGCAGCGGAGGACAGAAGAGCACAGTAGCGTTTGCACAGTTTGTCTCAGGCAAATATGGTGGAGTGCAGTGTCCGACACAGCCCACCGCCCCCCACCCTCCCACCGCTTCCCTCGACACCTCATCAACCCGTAGCTTCAGTGGTGAGCCTTGAAACGAGGGACGGATGAGAAAAGTGGCCGCACGGATAACACTGTACAGATAAGAGACTGTTGGGTGTGGTAAGGTTGGGGTGGGGGCACCTGACCAGCCAGCACTCAGTATCCCCCCCCCCCTCACCCGGAAAGGCACACACAGTCCAAAGCCTGTGGGTTTGTCTTTCTGAGAGTATGGCTTTTGTGAAGTGTTCATTTTGGTGTATTCATTAACAAAAGGCATCCCATTTAATTACGGTCTACAGAAAAAGGTCCCCTATACAGCGAATGCCTTCCTAGTGTTGTCCTTAGTGTCGTTCTACTGTGAGAACATGTTCTAAAAACTACAGACTGACACCTCTGTGGGCTTTTATAGAAGGAGCACACAATCTTTGCACAAATATGTGTATTTGAACTCGCACAGTATTTGCAATATTTGGCTATATATTAGAGGTGATGTAAGATCTAGATGAAGGTCTTCCAACTATCCTGCCCTGTTTGAGGATGGGGAGACAATATGAATCTTTTCTAGCGCGATTTACACCATGGACCAAAATATTGTCTTTACGGTATTGAAATTAATTTTATGTCTATTTGTGCGATTCCAAAGGCTTGCCTCCATCCTCTACCTTAAAAAAAATATTTTTCCACATGTAACCACACCATGACACAAAAAGTGAAGAAAAATGAGAAAGGTGCCGAGCATGGATCTATTTTTTCTGTGATTTGAATAAAAACAATTGTAGCAAGTGATGAAGACCCATAAGCAACATCTTGTCGCTCACCACTCTTCAAACATGGCAGCTTGGTCAGTGACCAAGCGTCTTTGTCAGTTTGTTAAACCTGCGGTTTAAGGCAACAAAACCCTGTGGTTAGATCTCGGGAAAGAGCGTAGTGTGAGTAAGGAGTACAGTTGTTACATAGTTGAGTAAGCTACATTGCATGTGCAAATGTAAGTCCACACAGGACTTGAACACATGTCTTCCTGGAGAAATACCTGTGTCTTAGATCCTTATGTCCAACACGACATTGTTGTTACAAAACATAAGTTATGTACTGTTATGTCATTTTTTACTTTTAGGGCTTTTTAAAGAAACCCCAATGTTATGGCATGTCACGTAACTTATGTATATAAAATATATTTATTATAACTTGTCATGGTAAGTAATTCAACATACTCAGGTAAGTCAATGTTAACTTGTGATGTTCTTCTGACCCTGCCATGCACCACAACATCCCCTCTTTGTATCACTGACGATCAGTCATTGACCAAGCAGCCATTTTTGATGACGTTAGAAATGACAATGATTTGCATACATATGAGATCTGTTTAAGAATATTGAGGTTCAACTGTATAATGATCGATGATCACCATCCTTGCAGCTGCAACAAATTCAGCGTCAGTGTCTCTGAGACAGTTGAGCAGGGCAGGAGGTTGAAACCTGCATTTTCCACGTGTAGCTCAGTGTTCTGACCACTTTTTGGATCTTCACCGTTGTCTTCACACAGGGAGCTCACTTTGTAAGCTGCCACTTAAAGGAAGCAGATAGGAATGCCCATATGTTATTGTTACTTTATCTTATTGTTATTCAAGCATTTTCTATCTTTAGTGTGTATGTGCCCAACCAAGTTCCATTTAGATATTGTTTATGGAATAAAGTATTTTAAAATCAAAGATGGACTTCCAGTTATCAGGCTTTTCATTGCAGTAAACACGCAAGCTGCACAATAACTACACAATAACAAGGTTAACATGGGAAGAAGAAAGTGGGGGTAGAATTTAAATTTAACTGCTAATATAAAGTAGTGTATGTATATGTTTTTGAATGGAACGCATCGGCTAATAATGCATTGTATGTGTGTATATATATATTTATATATATATATATAGTACCACATTACAATGCCTTATGTGCTTTTCTGTTATTACTGTTTATATATATATATATATATATATAATATATATATATATATATATATAGAATCTACAGTGCTGTAAAAATTATATGTATGTTTATAATAAATGATGACAGCAGGTATCATGTATTAAACATCTGTAAAAACCATAATTATTTAGCCAAACAGGGACAACCCAAAAGCTGTGAAATACAACATTGTCATAACGTCTTTAGCCATTAGTTGATTTATTCAAATAGCAAACATGTATCTGGGGACTTTGACAATTAAGTCCAACATTCACTCAGTTTTTTCATTCACTTGCGAGTCACCTACTACTGTGTCTCTGTACCTTTTGTGCGGGACAGAAAGCGTGCATTCACAACCAACCAATGTCCGACCACGGTGAGACAAACTGGAAAACCCAAACACTGATCATGAAGACAGGAAAGAAGCGAGAAGCTGAACAATTGTTCCATGGTATAAAAATGTCAGTAAAGACCCCTCAGGTTAGCAAATGTGTGTCTGTCGTGGATGACAGGCATCTTACAGATTGGTGACAGCAAGTGTTCCCAGCATGCACCTGGCTGCTGTCCACATCACTACCATGTATTTCATCATAATTAAAGCGGGCACACACTACAGACCTTTCAGCACCCTGTGTGTGTGTGTGTGTGCGTGATAGAGTGTGTGCTGGTGATGAATTTGGATTAGCCTCCACAACCTCCCTCCTTCCTGGAGATCAACCTTTCCCTTCCCACTGTTTCTATTCTCTTCCCTCAGCATCCTTGCCAGAATCTCGATGACATTGAGCTCTTGTCGTGCGGCTCTGGCGCTCAGCAGTCTGTAACTGAGGGTTTTTCTCTAACACCTCTGCTTCTTCACACTTTTCACAGCGAGGGAGCCCATCTTATGTCTCTGCGTGGTGCCAAAGCACTCTCTATGCCAACTGGCCCATCACAAATAGTCACGGAGACTCTTGGCAAGTTCAAATTGTTTTTGAAAACTGAATGTGGGCAGTGACTCAACTTTTGTTGGGACGAGGTTCACATGGAAGTCAAGGGTTTCAGTGGTTTGGGCTAAATGCATCAGGTTTCTTTTCAAGCGAACAATACGTCTGGCGAAGCACAAACAAAACAAAAAACGCATTTCTTTTGTGTTACCTGGAAGCAGCCGGTGTTCATCGGCATGCTTGTGAAACAGCCAGAGTTGTAAACTGCTGTCCATCTGTCTGCTGAATGGTGTTACCACCTTGTTGGAAAGGAAGGAGTGAGCGAAGGGGAATCCAAGTCCGGTAAATACCACTAAGACCCACTGTCCCTTTAAGGGCCAATGAGTCATTGTGTTTTTGTGTTTGAGTCCTTTCACTGGCCCAGTTTCAAGGGAATTTCAAATGCCATCTGAACACTTCCCAAGGAGCTGATTTTTACTTTTTTTTGCTTTTGCCCCTCATCTTCTGATCCTTTCATCCTCAGATAGGGGGGAAAAGAGAGAGAGAGATCTGTGTGGTGGGTGGTGGCAAATGCAGATAAGCAATGTTGTTGTCCAGTAGAACTGGACGGGCAGTGAGTTAGTGCCCTGTGTGCGTCAGATGGCCGTCCTGTCAAACTGCATTACCTACACTGCCGCTGCTGAGAGGAGGAGGATCTCACCGTTATCTGGCCCAGATAAGAGCAGTAGAGTACGAACAATCAAAAGTCAATTGACTGCTTTGGAAAGTTGATTTGAAGAGGCTGTCTTTAACCTCTCATCGACGCAAGTCGATTCGGAAAAATTGATCTGAGGAGATACTGCAGTGTTAACCTTGCACTGACCATCGTCAGTTTGGAAAAGCTTGATTTTACCTTTCAATGATTAAGACTGTAGGACCTCTTCAAACCTTTTACCTTGGTAACGTCTAACCATCTTAGTAACCTCTGCTTGTTTGACAACCTGCCCTCTTGACCCCATATTTTAGAATCTATTGCTATTGCTCCTCACCTTCCTTTTCTCACCCATCTTATCGACACTTCCCTGTTATCTGGCTGTTCCCCAACTCCGTGAAGGAGGCAAGAGTTAACCCACTTCTAAGGAAACGCACCCTTAACCCTTCTGAAGAAAACAAACTGTCCCACACAATCTCTAACACATATACTTTGTAAGTGAACGATGTGGACCCAATTGCACGACACCAGACTACAGAGCTCTTTTGACTTTTTATTTGAAGTTCTGAACAGCAAGTAGAATATCGACGGGACGGAAGAACAGGTCGGTTCACTGGGGTTCGGGCTAGCGGGGTCAACAGGGGCAGGCAGGGTTGGTAACAGGTAATCCATCCAGGAAGAAATGCTGGAGAGTCCGAAAATAGAAGCGAAAGAACAATCTGGCAGTGAGTGAGTGAGGTTTAAATACTGAGTGCCGTGAGTAGGGTAGACAGGTGCGTGTGATTGGGCTGACGAGGTGAATGTGCCAAGCAGGTGTACCGAATAAACTGATTAGGTGGAGTGAGAAGGATGTGGATCTGAACTGTGACATACTTTCGAGAAATTTAACTGTCGCCTGGAATTCTGAAACAGTTATTAAGAAGTCGTTGCATCAAGACTGAGCACTGAAGGTGCTTCATAAAGAAGAAAATGTTTTTTTTCAAACTGCACGTATCAACATTTTTGTATTGAATTCAGGTCACATGAGTGATGTAAAAAAGCCTTTGAAATAGATATAGGAATTCTAGGTGTGCTAAATGAAAGCGACATTGGACCGATAGCCAGTTTCTCCCATTTTAAAAACAAACGCCTGTTACCCATCGCTTGCCCTGCAACGAACGCAAGAAATGGCTGAATATTAGACAAAATTCATTGCTTAGGTTGGTTGTGTTCCGGCAATTGGAGTGAGATTAGTTACATTTAGAGTAGAAATATTAGCACCGGTAATGCTTTTTCCAAATATATTGCAATTAGAAGGTAATATACTGTCATTTCGTCATCTTTCCCGCCGGTGTTCAGTTAATAATTTACAAACATTAATAAATCTACATGTATCATGTTTTGTACAGTATTAACTTTCATTATGGAAAACTTTTCAAAAGTGGGATGAATAGAGTAACAGCTGAAGGGTTGGCACCTGACCAGTTACTCCACTATCCACTTAATCCCAGACAGATGGTAGCTAAACTTTATATATAATACTAAAATAGATCATTAGAAATGATGTGAATCATAATGGATGTGTTAATTAAGTCATAAATCTCTGAGAGGCTGGTTTGAACTTGCTTATTTGCAAGTGTAAAATACCTGATTGACAACACACAAAACAGTTCAAAGATACATTATGGGAGTCAGGTTTTGTGTACATTTAAAGATAGAATATTACTCCTCTCCGGGGTCTGAGATTAAAGTGGTAATTTAAAAGAAATAATGTAAATAATCCCATAGATTATAAATTCACGCATCAGTGGCCCATACTGAATCTCAACCCCATGCAACAGACCCATTTGCCTCAATGCAATGACGCTTTCCCTCCTGGATAATCAGGCACAAGAAGGCAAAATTGCACTGAGCTGAAGGACTCTATGATGGTGATGCCAGTGAAGCAAACTTCATGGTGGATCAACATCCATTCATTCTTTCATCTATCAGCCCTCCAAACCCCACCCCACCCCCATATGCAGGAATGTTTGGGAGAATGTATGGTATTTGTTCTGTATATTGTGGTGTATTATTATTTGTTGTCAAATTAGATGATGGTTTTATTAGTATGTTGTGGTGTGTTAAGTAATGTATTTTAAATTAAGAAAACATGTAACTACACACTGTATCACACTTTGTAATGAATTACAAAGAATATTCCAAATAGCCAGAAAGATGGCCTTTAGTTTCTAGGTGAAACGTTGTACAGTGTTTCACAAAGAACTCACAATCACCGTGTTTGGGAGCATACAGTTTGTGAGGAAAAGAACGGGACTTTGTACCTCCAGATTCCCTCAAAGTATTGTCATAACTGCACATCTACTACACTGCTTTATTTTGGGCTGCATAAGGGCAAGTTGAATTTATACAGGCATGTGTGTGTCTATTCTTCACACAGCAGACTGCGGAGGTTGTGTTTACTTGTTAACAAAGAGTCCTGGGGGCTGAATCAGTAAGTGGGGCTCCCAAAAATAGACCCTACAACTCAGACTACAACAATGAAATTGTCTCTGTGTGCACACGGGTTTGGCTTGTCTGCCTGCACAGCCGGTGAGGAGGACAAAGTGGTGGACATCTGTGGAAAACTATGTTGCAAGTGTGGAGCCTCAGCGAAAAAAGCTCTGTCTTTTACTTCACTGACAAAGACAACAAGAAATGGAACCTTCAGTTCTTCCTCTGTCCCGCTGTTGCCAATGCAGTGTGACGGATGTCTGCAGACTTTGAAAATATAGTCAATGAATATATTTATAACTTTTTTGCAATTAAATTAGATACCATTATAACAACAAAAGTTGGTAAATATAGTAAGAACAGCAGCAGCCCATCCATTCAGGCCTCCAAAGCCCCTCCAACAAAATACCAGAGAAAACCTCAACAACCACACACAACCTTCAAGCTAGTATCTTGATAAAAACTCTGATATCAGATTTCTTTTTTTTCTTCACAGAATTAGAATAATGGATTTTTGTTAGGAGAACTTCATCCAATTTTTTTTTTTTTTGAAGATAAGCACCACTGATATGTATTTGGGTTAAAGGGTTCAGTGCAAAATGTAATCAGACTCTAAAATAAGATTGTCTCTCTGAGTATTGTAATTTATTGAAATATTTTACATACACAGTCCTAAAAAACATAAGAGTAAAGGCACTAGGGCAAAGGTTATATAGGTTGATTTGAATATCTACAACGTTTACGCCTTTTTGTTTTGATCACCTATTTTTGTCTTTGTCTATTTCTCACAGGGCCTTCTACACCTCAACAGTTACTGAGGTTAAAATGCAGTGGTTTGCATGCAGTGTGGTGTGATTACAGCAATATGATCACAGCAAGACAAGAAAGATAACGACCAGTTTGCAGCTTCTGGAAATGACCATTACACTTCACAATACCAAATGTGTTAGTCATGCCACATCGATGAAGTGAGATTTGATTATTTAGCTGATTATCACTCATCTCAAACTTGACAACTTTCGGAATGACTAGGGCTCCTTATGAGTAGCATTACTTGCCATGGTGTCTTTAGCAAATTATTTGATTACACAGTGAGCTGCGGCGCGTTATGCCTCTGTTCTAGCTTCAGGGATTTAATTCCATTTCCTGGTTTGCTGGTTATTGCGGTAAAGAAGATAAGAGCGTGTATGTATATATATTAGAGATGTTCCGATACCATTTTTCCCTCCAGATACCGATTCCGATATACGTCCAGTAGGTATCGGCCGATACCGAGTACCGATGCCAATGTCCCCTTAACTTTGGTAAATTTGTTGTGCTCTTAAGCGTGACGCGTCTTCAGATGTTTGATTAAGTTGCTGTTGTTGAAGTTTGCACTCGTGCCACCCCTCGAAATTGCTTCTTTGCACTTGTTGCATGTCGGCGTCTTACTGGTGGGAAAAGCCACTGTAAAGTACTGCCAAACCGCCGACATGATGCGCTAACGTTAGCTCCTGAGCTAATGTGCAAATGACAGAGAAGACAGCCCGAGCAGCACCGAGACCAACAGCCGTTTACAGTAGTGGTTACCGACCCGGATAAGCGGACCAGTAATAATAACAGTTCAAATCTAATGTGTTGTTCGGTACAGCGAAAGTTGCCCGAGACGAGTGCCCGGATAGCGTTAGCTAGGTTCGTTTGCCGTGTGTGACGTTCCGCAAACCCGGTTCACGCTAGAACGCTGGATCTCGGTCAGCTAACGCCCGCTCCTACGTTAACGTTAGCGCCTGACGTTAGCTAACGCCTGCTCCTGAGCTAACGTTAGCGCCTGATGTTTAGCTGACCCCTCTAAAACAGTAACTGTTGATGGCAGCACAGCGCAACTATTTTTAAAGCGGCGAAGAAGAGACACGGTACGTGGTAGCGGATCGTAGCCTGGACTCCAGTACTCGCCAATACCCGATGCCAGCATTTCGGCAGTATCGGAGGCTTTTCCGATACTAGTATCGGGAAGAAAAAATGTCGCCGATAATCTATTCTCAAAGTTGGGTTGGGAGCTGGGTCTATACTACGCAAGCTATGATGACTTTCACCTTGATATTCTAGCACGGATGTGTACCTAGCCAAATTCACTGTAAGGAGAGTCTTCGAACCTGGCGTCTATTACCGAGTCGGTGGTTGTGCGGTGTAAGGTAATGTACACTGAGAGGGGGCTTGAGCTAGCCAGCTAGACGGCTGGGTAGCGATCTCAGCGCGAACTACAGGAGTGATATAAGGGGCACATTATTTATTTATTTTTGTATATCTGTTATTGACAAAACTATGCTGCTCAACTGTTCGTCATACTTACATCCTGTAATACTTGAACCCGTATTGCCTCATCGCGTCCCACTGCTATTGCCTATTTGCACCCTTGTTATATTATGCTGTGTGTTGTGTACGTATGTAACTTTATGTGGTCCTGCACCTTTTCAAGGCTTTCAAATATTAGAATAATTTATGAACTGGAAGCGTCAGGAACTTTACTCTATTAAGACTTACTTTTAGTAATTATTTGGGTAGCACACATTCTGAATGCCTTCGGCTTAATTCAAATGAGCCATTTTAATCTAGATTAATCTAGATTAAAAAGAATCTCTGTAATCTTGAAATCAATCTAGATTAAAGAAATGAATCTATACCCACCACTAATATATATATATATATATATATATATATATATATATATAGATCTATATTAGATATAGATATATATATAGATAGATATATATATATATATATATATATATATATAGATATATATATATATATAGATATATAGATATATAGAGATATAGTGTGTGTGTGTATATCTATATCTATCTATATCTATATCTATATATATATATCTATATATATATATATATCTATATATATCTATATATATATATATATCTATATATATCTATATATATATATATATATACACACACACACTCACCAGCCACTTTATTAGGTGCTCTATTGGATTGAGATCTGGTGACTGTGGAGGCCATTTGAGTACAGTGAACTCACCGTCATGTACCATCATGTAAGAAACCAGTCTGAGACGATTCGCGCTTTATGACATGGCGCGTTATCCTGCTGGAAGTAGCTATCAGAAGATGGGTACAGTGTGGTCATAAAGGGATGGACATGGTCAGCAACACAAGCTCAGGTAGGCTGTGGCGTTGACACGATGCTCAATTGGTACTAAGGGGCCCAAAGTGTGCCAAGAGAATAGCCCCCACACCATTGCACCACCAGCAGCCTGAACTGTTGATAGGCAGGATGGATCCATGCTTTTCATGTTGTTTATGCTCCTCAAAGTTCGACACAAGAGATGGTTGTGCGTGAAAATCCCAGTAGATCAGACGTTTCTGAAATACTCAGACAGCCCAGTCTGGCACCAACAACCATGCCACGTTCAAAGTCACTTAAATCACCTTTCTTTCCCATACTGATGCTCGGTTTGAACTGCAGCAGATCGTCTTGACCAAGTCTACGTGCTAAATGCATCGAGTTGCTGCCATGTGATTGGCTGATTAGATTTTTGCGTTACCGAGCAGTTGGACAGGTGTACCTAATAAAGTGGTCGGTGAGTGTATATACTAGTGCTGTCAAACGATTAAAATTTTTCATCACGTTTAATCACATAGCTAACTCAAAATTAATCACAACTAATTGCACATTTTTATCTATTCTAAATGTCCCCCCATTTATTGTTCTTCCCTCGTTTTTTTCTTCATTTCAATGCTTTTATCCAAAAGTGGATTGCCTTTTTTTGTGCAACTGTTTTATTTTATTGAAAAACAACATTGCCAAAGAGGGCGGTACAAAATAAAATGATTAAAGTGCAGATTTCAGGTAAAGGGTTAGGGTTTTGTATGTACTTGGAAATGATTTACATGTTTAGGTTAATTTAATATTTAATATATATGTCATGCTGTTGTGCTGGTGGGAGTTTTTACTACAAGACGAAGGAGGGGTGCTTGTTTTGTTTTCTACCTGTTTTGCGAGTCACATTTGTAGGACTGTCTCTTAAACAGGATCTGTGTCACAACATGTAAAGCAAAATATTTGAAACAAATTGACGCCTTTAAAATGGGTTTGCGTTAATGTTGTTAATAACGCATTTAACTGCACTAATACATACACATGTTTATTAATATACTGAATTGTTTGAATAAGATGTCCTTATTGTGGTTATTAACTGTTGGAATACATGTTAAATATTTTACTGCAAAGTAATAATACATGTTTTGAGACCTTTTTTGCATTGAATAATATGGTGATGTTTACTGAAACTGATTGGATGCCCTACCAAAAAAGAAGAACCACCAGCCGCCACTGTCCAGCAGCAGGATAATTGCATATGAATTCCACCTTGGTTTCATGTTACATTGGATAATGAGTTGAAAGGGATTGTTCACTGCATTGTATCAGTACGGGTTTGCATGAAGTGTAACTTGGTCGGAATGAACTATTAACTCATTATTAAATAAAGGATGATATTAATTCCAGTTCATCCAAAATATTGCTTTTCTCCTTATTCATTTCAAAGTTGTCCCTCAGAGTAATTCCATTAATAACTCATTCTGGTATTCCCCCTCCTTCAAACAGGCACTCTGGATGCCATCATGAATTACTATGAGTGCATATATTATTAGATGTGTGTTTGTCTGTTTGTGTGCCAAAGCTTTCCAGCTACGTCCTGTATAGCTGTGAGGTTTGCTTTTGTGTGTTGCTGATTTTTTAACCACATTTGGCTGGTTATTTTCTGCAGTGATCAGCGTTGCATTATTACTTAATCCATCATCTGCTCCATGTGCTTATTGAGCTGCTCTTGGCTTTGACGGGTGTGCGTGTGGGTGGGTCTCTCAGGACTCGTAACAAGAGCAGTCAGACTTGTCTGAACACACACACACAAACAATAATTGCTGTGTGACGTCAAAGCCTGGAAACTGCTTACACCACATAATGTCATTACGGCCAGGTGTGTCTTACAGAAGTTGACTCGCTGTGAATGTGCGAACACACTATACCTACAATAGATTTACTCATAAAGATACTGTAGGGTATTATAAATAATTCAATAACCCGGTTCATAAATTAACTCTTAAAAAAGGCATCTAGTGTACACCAGTATACAGCCATGATTCTGGAAATATGTAAATAAAGTAATGAAAATATTGTACTTTCATTTTGCAACTGTAATCATGCATCTGATGTTTGGTGGCACCACAACTGATGTTGACATTCAAAATCCAAGCTACATTGAACTCACCACGAGACCACTCCCAGGGGGCGTGGACACTAACTTTACTGATCTGTACCTGATCTGTACCTGTAGGCACCCATGATTCTCGCTCGCTGGCAGAGGCACCAGACAGCAGGCGCTTTGGAAGGTCAAAGGCCATGTGACCTGCTGAGATGTTCTTTTTCCTGCAACACGTTTTCCTGTATTAAATACTCTTGATTCCAACCTTATTCCAGTTGTCTCCTTTCCGTCTGGTGTTTCTTCATTTTTTTAATGTAACAATACCAAAAAATATTTCCTGAAATTATCCTGACATTATGTGTTGAACGTCCTCAATCTGCAGCTATTGATGTTGAAGCATTTCCTTCTACTCAGTTTTATATCATGTTGAGTTTTATTGTGGGGAAGTTCCACAACACCAGCTGTGTGGGAACTACCTGAGCAGAAGTAACTCAGAACACCTCTGCATTTATCTTCAAACCCACAGAGGACTGGGAGAGAGCAACAATCCCGTTCTTCTTGTTGTTTGTCCCTAAACCTCAGGAAAATTTGTAGATGCTACGCACACAACCATGAACCAGGAAGTAGATTTGTAGAACCTTAAGGTACTCCTCTGAAGACCAAAGTTTATTTTGAAAAGACACACGCTCGACATTTGACGCATTGCTAGACTTTTGTAAGGAAACCTGTGGAAATAACCTGCATTGACCATTGATGACTAAAATATAGTCCAAAACAGGTACATTGGGTCAGCTTTGGCCCTTCAGATGTTGGGATGAACATTAAGTATGTGTTCTTTTCTCATTCTCAAAATCATTTTTTCAGCGGGTAACAGGAGGATGCCAGAGTGGTGGCAATGCTCTAAGGGATGCATGAACACCAGGCGGACAGGGCACAGCCAAAATGACTTTGACAGCTTAAGTGGGCCACCCAATTGATGATGGCAGTGTGCAAGCCCAGCTGACACGAGCGATGACCTTCAGTTCTCTACCTAAGCTTTCTCCATAATGGTGTTACGGCATCCCGGGTCAAAGAGACGGGGCATGACTGCTGCGGACAGGTTATTAAAACAACAGCAAAAGATCAATCATGGAGGAATAAATGAGTGTTCATCATAACGATTCTAAACGCCACTCCAGAAAGTTCTACAACCATACAGGAACTTGTGCTGTCTTGTGTAGTTGTCTGGTCTCCCTGGGTTACTGTCACTTCCTGCCTTGTCCCGTCTCCCCTCGTTAGTGCCTGATTGTCCCCACCTGTGTCTAATCACCTGCACCTCCTGTCTGTATTTAAGCCCCTGTGTTTGTGAGTCCTTTGTCTGTCGTTGTTGCATGTTAAGGCCTGTCACCCGTGTCTCCAGTTCCTGTGTGCCCTGTGTCTCCCGTGTTCCTGTTTCCCTGCTTGAAATAAAGCCTGTGGTCCCGGAATACTGCGAATGCGTCCTCCCTCCTTCACCCCGACACGATCCCCTGACAATATGACATCAACGTGTATGCAAGGATAGCCAGCGTGAGCAGCTCAGAGCATGCGGGAACGCGGCGGTGGAGCCTCTTTAAGATTTCCACTCTGGAGGGTGGGTTCATTTTCTTTTCAGCCCCAAAAACGCTGTCGCGGTCTAAACGAAAGGCACATCTGATAAAATATTTTGTCGGTTTCACCCGGGAGCCTTGTCGTGTAAAGCCGGCCTAAATCAGCAGTATCAAATATTATCAATGTTTTAAGTAAAAATCTATTTAATTCAAGTTTTTAAAAATCCCCTTTTTCCCGGTTTTGTGATCAATTCAAATAGTGGAAGCTAGCTAGGATAGCCAATAATAGTCTCATCATCGTCATTTCTCTCCTCAGTGTCTCGACATTCTTCTATTCTCAGTTTGATTATTTTCTCCTCTTTTCAACCTCACCTCGTCTGCCTTTTTACCCAGCCCCTCTCCACCATCCTCCTCATCTCTTTTTTTCTCCGTCATTTAATTCAGAGAAGCGAGTAACAATGGTTCCTCAGAGAGCCATGCCGATCAATTCCCCTGCCCTCAGGTATAGCAAAGGGGTCCTTTGTGTTGGGGAATTGCAGGGCATCCCCTCCCCTCCGCTGGAAGCTAGCGTGTTGCATGGATCTCTCTTCCCTGTCTTTCCTTTAGCCTCTATTTCACCATACTGCTGACTGAGTTTGTGGCATTTTTTTATCATTTTGAGAACACTATTAAATCTCTCTTCAACATCAAGAGAATACGACCCCTCCTCACTCAGAAGGCGTCATCTCCCGCCTCGACTATTGTAACTCTCTCTTGGCAGGTCTCCCTAAGAGAGAGAGAGAGAGAGCGCTTTTTAGATTTTTTGAAAAAATATATTTTTCTAAAAAGAAACACACAGACATGTCACACACATGACGACCCTCAGGTCTAAATTTTTAAATGCTCGACTCTGGCTTTCACACCTCAGTCGCTCTCCACCAGTATCTCCTCTTTCCTCAGCCGGCCAGGATCCTCCACCTCCGCCAAATGGATGCCGCTCTCAGTCCACAGCAGCATCTTCACTTCCTTCCTTTATTACACTTAATCCAGCATTGCTCCTGTAGCTGCGACTACAGTGTGTGAATGTTAGTGACTCCCTCCGTCCTATGTGACGCGTCTTTGAGACTATTACAAAGCGCTATATAAATACAATGTATTATTATTATTATAAAGCTTCAGGATGATCTTCCTCATCTGGAAGACTTCCTGCTGGGTGTATCTCCCACTTCCCATCTTGCTCAAGCCCACTCGAACAGTGCGAGAGAACCTCTCTAAATCAGAAAAAGTAAAAGTATTCCTCCAGGTCCACCCCCGTTCATGTTCCTTGTCACTAAGGAAGCGCTTCACACTCCCCACCCCGTACGGGCTGGTGACTGTCCCACCAGAAGAGGCGTCCTCTGAGGAGTCCCAATCGGCAGAGGTCTCAGCCGCGTCCCCTCTGGTTCTCCTTCCATTCTTTGCCCCCTTCTTGGCTCGAGAGGCCCCTACCCTCACCTGACTCTCCTGTTGGGCTTCAATCGCCCACTCTGTCACTCCCCTGGCCAGCGAGCTGGACTCCACCACAACCACTAAACCCCCCCAACCGCCGGGCGTGGAGAAAGGTAGAACGGGCACGATCACGCTCCCCACCACCGCGTCCGCCTTCTCCACACTGTCGAGGAAGATGACCACCGCGTGACTTAGAAAGTCAAAATTATAAGATAAAAAGTCGATGCATTGATGGTTTTTCCATATAGATGTTTTGGCTTGAAGCCTACAAAACAAACAATGACCCAAAGATCATTGCCGGCTACGTCATGGATGCCCTGCCAGACTAAAACTGGATTTAGGAACTGAAAATGGACATATGGCTGAAATGCAGCATTTTATAGCATGTTATGCATATTAATATAATTGTAGCTAATATATGTACACAACCCCAAACATTTACACATTTCATTTATTTTTTCAAATTTAATCACAAGTTGTATATGTATCAAATAGACAAAAAGGTTTGACGTTTTTACATTTCGATCAAATTACCCTACACATTTTCACGTGAGATTTATCTAACAACCATAACAGTTTGTCTGAAAGGAAGATTTACTCTAAGCCCCCTGTATTAAAACATACCACTTAAAAAGAACATGTTCTTAAACTGAAAACAATGTTCAATAAAGCAAAGATTGGAAATTGGCTGAAGAAGCTGAGAAATATGGGCAACATGTTAAAACTGTGACATTGAGTAGCTGATGTGTGTCCTTTATAAGCCAACAATCTGTAAACATAGAAATTGTCAGTGCATGGTTGACGACCCAGGCGCAGAGTTCACAGAACACGGGTATTTTAATCCAACTAATTACAGCTTCCTAGGGTGAGACGCAGAGCGGGATCACACAGGAACAAGCGACTAAAGGACAATGACGCGACAAGGGGCAACAGACACACACGGCTTAAATACACAAGGGAGGTGCAGGTGATTGGACACAGGTTGAAACAATCATCGACACGACAGGACAAGGCAGGAAGTGAAGTTACTCCAGGGACACCAGCAACATAAAACTCTAAAACAAAACAGGAAGTGAACCCAAACCATGACAGAAATCATAAACTTAAACCTCTAATGGCAGTCTACTTCCTGTTGGCTATCATCTGTGTAGCTCAGACAATGTCCATTACCCAAACTTTGCCTTTCTAATACTTCATTTCATGTCGAAAATCAGGGTTAGTTGTCGTAGCTGACTGGCAAGTCCCAGTAACAGCCACATGTGTGGGAAACGGGTCCTCTCTGAAATCCCTGGAGTTGTGTGAAGCTGACAGTGATTTTCTTTCCTGTGAACAAGTCAGACCCAGTGCAAAATCTAAGGAAAAGGGAGAGGTGCTCGGTGTCTGACTCTCTCACTTACCTACTATAACATATTTGTTTTTCCTGGGAATTCTGGGTAATTTGGTAGGTGATTAATCTGGTGATCTTTTGCGACGTTGGGTGTAGCTCTTCATAGACTGCTGCAATCCCTTTCAGCTCTGATCTACAAGCATGTTGCTCCACTGTTCAATCACAAAAGCAGGCTCTTGAATCAGTTTTTGGTGAGAAAGCTCCTTCAAGTTTTGCTCCATGCTTTGTGTTGTTGGAACCCTCCGGCAGTTGTGCATATCCAGGATTTCCAACAATTCTTCAAGGTCGACACCTTCAATCAGATAGACAAGATTCAAAGATTGCCTGCTCAGACTCTGACACATACTTGAAAAAGCATTCCACAAGATCGCTCTCCACAAAGCCTAAAACAGCTTACTCCAGAAGAACGGGTGTGAGTTTCACAGGGAGGTACTTCTCTCTCTGCCAGCCAAATGCGATTATTCGTCCAACACTTTCCCATTCTTGTGTACCAAAATCATGGCGTAGATATGGCACTTTTAAACCCATTTGCTCATAGAAGTCATACCAAATTTACTTCAAAACACCACCATCATCTTAAGCCTTTTCAAGCTTTCCATCAGGAAGAATAACTTGAAAGCAAATGTTATCTTCCATGATACTTTCCTCAGAAAACACTAGAATAAGAATCGGTCAACAATGAAGGACAATGAATTTCTTCACTCTTTCTCTCTGACTGGCTTGGTCTTGAAACACATCCATGGGAGGAAGCAAAGCTGATGCAAACGATATGTCCTGAGAGAGAGCCAAGGTGTCTGGGATAGAGCAGAGTACTCCATCCCAGACACGGTTTCTGTGTGGAAAATTACTATGCCACTATCCTCTCGAGCATCCACATGATGTAAGATGTTTGACTTGCAACTGCAAGGGTTCTTTTTCTCCAAAAACAGCCAGACGATCCCCATAGGACGGCAGGTACTCTCTCAGCTGGTGCTCCGTCATGAGGTGTATGACTCTACAACAAAGGAATACTTTATTAATTCTATGCTCTGTGAAATAAACATTGTAACAATGAACAACTTGCATTTGCGATACTAGATATTTATAAAGCTCTTCTAAACTTTAGGTTTTTTTATGTTTAAACAAAATTAAATTATTTTCCTACATCAGCTACCATTCGCTGTATGTCTTCCTCGGGTACATGCCGTGACCTTAAGTAGTCACTTAAGTCCTCCATCTTGCGAATGTTCAAACACTTCTATTCAAGAAAAGTTTACCTCAAATGTGACCTTAAATTAAACATCTAAATACCTGACCTTGAATAGAGTTTCTATGTTCTTTGATTTTTGACGTCAACCCAGGACAATGTACAACCTGTAGTGACTGTATAACAACATGTTGTTTGGATGTTGATCACAGGCACCGGGTCTGTGGCTAGTTAGGAGATGAGGCACATTGATATTTTCTCTATTTTCTCTTATCTAAGTAACTTTCCTGCAGTAGTTAGACATGTAAATCTTATATGAATTCACGAAGATTCGTTGACGTGTGGATTAACATCACTTACGTCTCCCGGGCCATCGACAAGAAAAAGGACGGGAAAAAAAACGTCAAATGACGAGTGTCCTGAACATGCTAATATTAACTTTCGCGGGCTGGGTCAATGTATTGGGTTGTATTAACGTTGATGGGATATTTCAACACTCACCAAATTTTGTTTAAAGAGCTATGTTGATGTTATCCTCCTTTGAGAAACACACGAAACACATCGCTGATTACTGGCAGTTTTCGTTTCCGTTTACGAACATTTAATGTTACGTTACCTCAGGGGAACATGGTTCATCAACGGTGAAAATATATTGTAGCCAAAACTACATTAACTACGTGTTCAGCGTTAACAGTAGAATCTGATTAAGATAACGTATCACCAGTAATAGTTACCTCATTGAGAGTTGTGTGAGATGTGTTTTTTTTTTATAATCTTTTGACTTTTAGAATAGATGGTGTGACCGGATGAGACCATATAAGGCAGACAATGTGAGCTGGGAAACATCATGAAGAATAAAGATAAACTATTATCTGAGATAACGCACCTGTGGCCGAAGGGAGAGCCAGTTTGAATCCATTTTCAGGGCAAAACAGAATGCTACGTGAGGGAGAACTGGTTTGAACTGGCTTTCAAGGACAAGAGAGGTTATAAAAAAGAGCAGAGTCAGACAGCGGACGGACTCTGAGAGGGACAGCTTGCGAAGCGTCTTTCAGGTCTCCAGGTGTACCTGCGGAGGATTGCTCATGTAGCACTTTCTCTTCTAAATAAAATGTTAACTTTTTAACTTTAATTGAGTGACGTATTGGATTCTTCTCATCAACCAACTCGGGGGATAGGAAATCCCAACAGTTGGATAGCATATACATTGCAAAACCAGCGACGTTATGACCGCGCCACGGAAGCTGTGCATGCGCATATCTTAAATTATAATTTAGATTTTCTTAAGTCATAATTTCGATTTTATAGCCCGTCTTTTTAAATGGGCTTCTATAGATTACATATTCAAAGTTTTTTCCATTTAATCCAGGAGGCAAGTATAGGAGACATGGGTCGGATGTGGAAACAGAAGCCGCGTTTACTGCCGCTTACTGCGTTTACACCGGGGTCTAAAGTACCGGGAAGATTACGTAAATTAGTCTGTTGACGTTGAACTGCGTGCGACTGCTCCTCCAAGACCCAGTCCGTGACGGACAGAAAGCGCCCACCGATCCCATACCACACACTTAAGCTGCGTTCCCACCGCAGGAACTTTACCCCGGAACTAGGAACTATGGCCTGATACTCGGTGTGTTCACACCGCAGGAGCCAGGGGCGAAACATAGTTCCGGGAAATATTTCCCCCTCCAAAAGTCCTTGCTGGCGAGGTAGTACTTTCTCAGAGTTCAGGAACTTTTGGGGGTGTGACTTGTGTGCTGCACATGCTGATTGGTGGCGCTCACACCGACATGATGTGCTAACGTAGCGTTAGCGCATCGTTAACGTTAGCATTATCAGCTAACGTAATGTTAGCGCATCGTTACCGTATCATGTCGCTGCTAGCTAGCTAGGCTGGGTCCTTTTTAAGTAGGCGCTAGGTGAACAATTGACCTATGGCTAAGCCACGCCCCCCTCCACTCACTCGGACAAACAATCAACGTTCATTAACGGCCACTATGGCAGGTGTCACAGTAGGAGACATTTCGCAGGAGGCCATCGATGATTTTTGGAGACAGAAAGATCAGATATCATCTAGAAGTCACCAAAAGGGTATCAACTACCATTGGAGGGATATATTAATCATGTTATTGTTGAGAAGGTCGATAAAAAGCTTCAGTTACAAGCCAAAATGTACAGGTCCCAGTGCAAACGTGATAAACCGCATCTCGTTGCCATCACCATCTCAGACAACAAGATAGAGGATCAGCATTGTTCATGCACTGCAGGGTAAGAAGTGTTATTTACCTACAATTAATTGACGTGACTTGGAAAATAGGCTATGCTAATCGCTACTTGCTTATTTTTTTATGTAAACTTAGCTTAAAGCTCTGTATTAGCAGATTTTTTCTTCTGAAGTTAGTGAGTTTAACTAGAGCCTTTTGGACAACAGCTAACAATGATTTACGACCACTAAAGTACAACAACTAGAACAAAATAGGCCAATGAAATATATAAATAAAAAGCTCCGACACAGTTCTTCTTTACCGCTTTAAAAAAAGAAATGTTCACCTGGCGCCTCCTTAAAAAAAGAGCTAGCTTAGCTAGCTAACCGCCGACATGATATACGCTAACGTAACGTTAGCGCATCATGGCGGCGTGAGCTCCACCATTTAGCATGTGCAGCGCACAAGTCACACCCCCGAAAGTTCCTAAACTCTGAGAAAGGACTACCTCGCCAGCAGGGACTTTTGGAGGGGGAAATATTTACCCGTATCTTCATTTAGACCCTAGGTTCCTCCGGTGTGAACACACCGAGTACCAACCCATAGTTCCTACTTCCGGGGTAAAGTTCCTGCGGTGGAAACGCGGCGAGAGATGCACATGGTGGTGCAAAGAAGTTGAAAAAAATCGAAACCAACCTTTATTTAGTAGCAGAAGAACAAACAGTAAATGGTGAAAGGGAGGAGGATATGATATGCAAAATGGAATCAAACCATTGGATATCTATCACAGCGCATGCTGTGTTAAGCACCGCCTTCTGGATAAGTGATCATTCTACAAAATTGAATAGTCTAGAATGTCCTCAAATAAGCTATGCAGGCTGATAACACTACACAACTGAATAAAAACCAGACATCAATGTTGTTTTGCAGCACACAGGCTTGAGTAGGAACAGTGAGAATTAAGACACATGAACTGATCCTGAAGTGAAAACACTTCAGAATGTTTAAGGGTATGGGGGGAAGGTTTCATTAGGAGCTAAGAAAAATACAAAATAGGGACACAATCCTGTGCAAGATTAGGAAATGGATTGGCCGTATGTATGCATCTCGTTGGCCAATGGGAATCTGTTCCTATGCACCTGTAAACATGATTACACAGACACATCCATAGGTGTGAAACCAACATTATCAAATTCAACAACCACTATTAAATGTGTTACTTTTTACAGTTTTTCTTTGCATGATATCAAACACACAGTCAACAATGGCCAGTGGTTCTGAGATGGATAAATAACTTCAGGGAAGGTTACCGCTTCAGCAACCACCCATCACCCGTTGCTTCTCTGACCTCACTTCCAGCGGGATTAGGATGTGTGTGTATGTGTCTTTGTGCTTTGAGCGTGTGCTGTATATATCTCAGCAGGACATCCATTTTGCTCCCAGTGTGTATCTCCGGTGTTGAAGGGAGACCTTTTAGATTAGCTTTCAACCCGCTCCATGTGGTTCCAGCAAGTAAATATGAACAAACTCAGTATGGCTCACACACACACACACACAGAAAAGCACACAGCTGTAATGGTATCAAATATGTAAGACAGTTTCTTAAGGTTATGATATACATATGCAAATATAAATATATGCACACATACACAGATGTGTGTATATATATATATAAATATATACCATCTCACACACTCATACTGTCTCTCACGTATCACAGTTCCCAGGATGACCATAATAGCATAAACATATTTCATACTGACAATAAGGGATGAGTAGAAGTTGCAGGTAGTTTTGGGTATGGGGCACCGTTTGTAAAATGTGGCACGTTCTAAAATTATGCACAGTTTTGGTACATTGGGCATTATATGAAAAAAAATCGGTTAGTTTAAAAATAAAAGAAGAGTTAAGCAGCAGCAAACAAAGTGACCGGTGGGATGACAGAGTCAGTCAGTGGGTATGAGGGGCTGTTTAAGACATTATTCATTCTGGTACTCTCACATACATACATTCTCCTTACACGTACATACATTCTTTATTTAACATACTTATGCTACGTTCACACTGCAGGGCTTAATGCTCAATTCCGAACAGGTGCTTGCTATCGAAGCACTGTAAGGAAGAGGCTGAGGCGGAGGGATCCATGAGCAGTGTTTTATTGAGAGTGGCACGCCAGCCGAGATCAGGGCAGCAAACAGGCAAGGGCAAATCCGTTAATCGTCAGTCGAGGGCCGAGTCCAAGTCCAAATAAACAAGGGTTAAGGGCAAATTCGATAATCGTAGCCGAAGGCCGAGTCCAAATACACGAGGATCAAAACACATGCGTAAGCTAGAGACAGAGTGAGGGTGAACTAAGACTTCACGCCGAGCTTGAGGCAGAGCAGTACTGATAAAGGGGAGTTGATGAGTTTCAGGTGAAGGCAGTCAGGATCGGTAATGAGAGCAGAGGTGGATTGTGGGAGATGTAGTCCTAGTACACAGGAGAGAGAGATCTGATGAGACCAGGAGGAGGCGTTGTTGCACGCTCCGTGACAAGCACTGACTCAGTTTTTTGCTAGCCAACGTTGAGCCACAAACTGGGCTTTCACCATAATTACTATATCGTTCAACATTTGTACTTTGACCTCTATGTCTCTTTACATATATTTTTAATACATTTTTCTAATGTAATACTATATTTTTTAACCTGTAGTTTGTTTATAGTGGAATATTTTAAGTGTTTGAATACTTTTCAGCTTTACTGTAATTTTTTGGCTTTAGATAGTTTCTGTGTCATTACAAGGTCTTCAATATCGTTTATTGCAATATTTTAATGGCTCAATATATTGAATTGTTATTTTAACAGGCCTAACCACAAATGAGTTATTTGTTTTGTGGTGATTTGCTGAATTGTTACCATAACTGCAATACATTTAAAAACAACATTTTTAATAATTTTATTTGCGGTTTCCTTTTTATTAAAGGTGTACTATGCAACCGGGGTTGATTTTCCAGCGAGGCTCCCCAAGAGGCCGAAAATAAAAGTGCACTGTCATAAAGACGCTCAGCTGCTCTCTGTCAAGCAGAGGTGAAAGGAAGCCGGTACTGTCCGGTACGGTGTACCGGTAAGATATTCGGACCCGGTTTCCGTACCGGAAAGAAAACTATACGGTCTCTGACAACACAACTGCTAACGTTGCGCGAGTGAATGCAGAGTGTTCGGACCGCTACCAACCATTCCAATATTACTTACAATCGCTGGTTCCGCCATGATAACTGCACAAATATCGCCACTGCGCTACGAGCCCAGGAGTGTATGGCTGCAGCCCGCAGCCTCCCCTCTCATGCCGTAAAGCAAGACTCTGTGGGGGCGACCCGACACCCGGTATTTCCCCTACAGACCCCCAGGGGTCCGAAAAAAACCTTTGCCCGACCTGAAATGACTCATTCAATCATCCAAAACGGTATGGAACATATTAATTAACTGAAAAATGTTGCATAGTGTGCCTTTAAGAGAAAATAGTGTTGCTATAATAGTGCAAATTTGACCCACGTTTTAACACCGCAGAACAACAAAACTAAGTAAGTAAGTGGATTGTCGCTATCCGCAGGGACACATTTACGCCTCGCACCCGGGTGTGTAGCCGGCACTTCATAACTCAAGACATCCGTGAACCAGCAGCAGAAACAGGTCGACGGCTGTTGAAAACAAGCTCTGTTCCTGTTTTATTTGAGTGGAACAACTTCTCCCTTCCACCACAAGACCAGGAGTTTGGGAGAGAAGGGAAAGAGGGTGACCGGGAGGATACACTGGATCACGTAGCTGGCCACATACAGTTTAAAACCTTTATCTTGTTTTGCCGTTGGTGTCTTTGTGGCCTGGATGATTCGGTGAACATCGTTTATCGTTATTCTCGGCAGGTCTTGAAGTGATCTCGTGAAAAACGCCATGGCTTTTCTTCTGATAAAGTTAACGTCTCTGGCTAAAGTTAATGTCAACGTAAACCGGAAGTTCTGCTACTGGCTGAAAAGTCCGGAAGCATCCAAACGGAAGTCCGCGGCATATAGTCCATTGAAACAAAGTCATTTCATATCACATGTTTTTTATATTTAAAATTTATATTTACCCAAATCTAAAAGCTTACAGCCTACAGAACAGACTAACGCCTCATTTGAATGCTACAAAATGTATCTTGCGTTGCCGTCACTTTTTGACTGTTTTATGATCACTCTGTCTATTTTTTGTTCAGCTTTTATCATATTTTTTACAAGCAGTGGGTGTGGAAGATGCATGGCTGTGCACAGATGTATCTTCACTTAATGCCGAACTTTCTTCGTAGGTAGAGGCAGAAGGCGAAAGAGCTACAAGGGTCCCATCACCTGTGTATGCATTTAACAAACTGTCACACATCGTATTTCATTGTTATAAAGTTAAGTAACAGGTAGCTATAGGCCAATAACCCACTTGTATCAACGCAAGAGCTATGTGGGGGCTGGGCGTGGTTTCAGCGCATCTGCAGTGGAGAGAGGGGGGTGCGGCTTGGGGAACGGTGCCAGCTGGAGGTAATGAACTTCCAGCTGGGCGTAATTAACCCTCTACTCTGTTCTCGTATTTAGTAGGGAGACAGCGAGCGAGCGGGGGAGAAGGGAGACCTGCACGAGCGAGCTGGTGGAGAACATAAATTGAATGATTTATGACATATAAAATGAAGTGCTGTGGTGAAATAAAAACATGTGCTTTCACAGAGAACGCGTGACTGCGACCATCCTTCGGGGCCCCCACAATGCACCCGTGTTACAGTGGCACCCAACGTGGGTGGGGCGATGGCAGACGACGAGCCGCAGCAGAGGATGCCGGCCCAGCCGATCTTGGCACTGGGCCACATGATAGCGCAGCTGGCGGACATCCAGCGCGAGCAGGCCGCCGCCAACAGGCAGCTCCTGGGGGCGATCCAGGAGCAAGTGGGGAGGCAGACGCTGGAGCAGCTGGCGACGCCTCCCGCGGGAAAACAAGCGTCACCGGGGACCGCAGCGTTGGCCGGGATGACGCTCCACAAAATGACTGCTGAGGACGACGTGCAGACGTTCCTCGACGCCTTCGAGGCGATGGCGAAGGCGTGCGGCTGGCCGAGGGACGTCGGGCCATTCCGGCTGTTACCCGTGCTGAGGGGGGAGGCGCAGACGGCGGCGATGGCACCGGCGAAACAGCGGGAGTACGCGGCCGTGCGGAAGGCGGTGGTCGACCGATTGGGGCTTCTCCCGGCGGACCACCGGAGACGATTCCCGGGAGGACAGGCTGGAACCGGAGGACCGACTGTTCGCGTACGGGCAGCGGCTCCGGGACGCCGCGGCCAGATGGCTGTTGCCGGACGGACGGGCGACGCGCAGGCGGTGATCGAGCGGGTGGTGTGTGAGCAGTTCCTGGTGGGGCTCCCGGCCCGGACCGCGGCGTGGGTGCAGTACCATCGACCGTCGACCCTTGGAGAAGGCCATCACCCTGGTGGAGGACCATCTTGCGGTGCATCCCAGCGGGCAAGGAGACGGGAGAGCGCCGACCGCGGGCCGACCGACAGCTGCGCCACGGGGAGCGAGGCAGCAGGGACCGATGGAGATTTCCCACTCGAGCAGTCTCGTGACGACACTCTGCGCGCAGCCTATGCCCAAGTGATACGGGTTGATGGCCATCTGGTGCGCCCTGACGCCGCGCAGTTGTATCCACACTTTTCACTGATTAGGGACAGACTGTATAGAGTGATTCGTGACACTCGTACGGGGCAGGAAAACACGCAGTTGCTGGTACCGAAGAGCCGCCGGGAAATGATTTTCCAGGTGGCTCATTATAATCCGATGGCGGGTCACATGGGATACGAGAAAACACTAGACCGGATAATGACCCGATTTTATTGGCCAGGCATCCGGGGAGATACACGCCGCTGGTGTGCGTCCTGTCCGGAATGTCAGTTAGTTAATTCACCAGCCATCCCGAGGGCCCCGTTGCGACCTCTACCTTTGGTAGAGGTTCCGTTTGAACGAATCGGCATGGACCTCATCGGGCCATTTCCCCGGAGCGCACGCGGATATCGTTTTGTGTTAGTTCTCATGATAGTTCTCGGATATAGTTATATAGTATAGTCCGTCATAGTTGTTTATCTTCTCATTCCCGCCTACTTCAACCAGAATGATGACGTTTGTCGAGTATCAATGACGTGCAGGTCGGATACATGCGACCTGGCCGTTCAGACTGAAGTCGCATTTATAAACATCGGATACGTATCGGAATTTGGTCCACATACCCAAGTGCCCTGGGTCGCAGTTGAAAAGATCGGTTCTGTGTTGTTCAGACTGTCATGAAAACATCAGATACAGGTTGCATAGGGGCGAAAAAATTTGAATTGGGTCGTTTCAGCCTGCAGTGTGAACGTAGCCTTAGTCATGCATTTCTGACCTCATGCCAATGCAGTCAATATGTTAAATAATATTTATATAAGAAGAAAATGTATGCATGTGTAAAGAAAATATAAGTAAGTGAGAGAATAATGTGTGTGAGAGAACGTTTAGTGGAAAGGGAAGGAGTATAGTAGAAACAGATGGCAGGACATTTCTCGCGCTGTGTTTGGCTGTCAACCTCACCTTGTGATTGGCTGAGAAACTGTCATATTCCCGTCGCGATCAGCATGGAGGGAGATGAGACAAACGCTTTGCAGCAAGCTATTGGAGTTTTAAGAACTCCAATAACTCCAATGGCTTGCCCCGTCCTCCACTGCGGCACAGCATATATTGAATCACATATCCCTCTTTTCCACCAAGGCAGAGCTGGTGCTGGTTCGGAGTCAGAGCCTAGTTTCAAATCGGATCTTTGGTTTTCCACCGGCAAAGCACCAGCTCCGAACCAGTAAAAGTGGTTCTTACGTAGCACCATATCATCGCTGGCCTAGAAGTAAGAACCGCTTACGTCAGCGGCTGGGGGCGGGGTTACCGGGAGACGAGAGAAACGTGTGACTGCCATTTTTAAAAATATCCGTCTACGAATAAAGACGAGCCGCGCAAACACGTTGGATCCGCCGTGTTTGGATGCCCATGTAGGTCCGCAAAGCCATTAACATCAATAGCGAGTACAGCATTATTTGTATCTGTACTCTGACTGGGTGGGCGTAACCCGGAAGTTGTCGGGTTGTCTTGAAATGGGCTGAGCGTTAACCGTTATGCTCTTTTTTTAAGCATGCGATTGACCCTTCGCAGGGAGCTTGATTAACAGGTGATATGACCAATCATACATGAACTTGTAAAAGTGTACTGATGCATTTCTGCCGTTAAAACAGCATTCCTTCTTAATTATGTTATTTAATTATGTTTATTTAATGCTATAACTGAACTAGAAAGAAGAGATGATCAATTTTATACCACTACTTCCTTTATTTATGTTTATGAAATACAGCGAGAAAGTATCTTTCTCGCTGTATTTCGTAACCTCCAGGTATACAAACCATAAATGCCCTTTACAACAATATGAAATCAATCCAGGGTTTTTTGAGCGAGATACATCCAGTAGCCATTTTATGTGCATCACAAGCAAATTCAGCACCTTCCGCTCAGGTCTAGAGCTCAGGTTTTTTTTCTTTCAGCTGAGAGTCATCATTCGCCCTACTGATTCTCAGCGGTGTAGTGGTCCCTGGAGAAGTGGGTATACTCTCAGCCATGGGTCAGGAACCTTTTTGACTGGGAGAGCCATAAAAGCCAAATATATTTCATTGAGAGCCAAAGAGAATTTTTTTGGTGGCAGCGCGCTACAGCCGGCCTTGGGGGGGGGCACGAAAAAAATGGGCAATCTGGCTCACAGATATTACTGAATGGTGCGCAATCAGGGGGGATTTCGAAGTGGGTATACGCAATGCTGACTGAAAAATAAGTAGTTATACGCCGAATACCAGCGTATACCCTGGACAACACCACTGCCGATTCTGGCTTCTGAGTGGATAAGAAAGCTGTCGTGCTTTTTTACGTGGTTTTATTCAGATCTAATAGGATCAGACACAGTGGCGGCTGTCTCAGCTGGGGTTGGGCCAGGTCCCAAAAAAAGCGGGTCTAAGAAGCAGTTTAGCCAATCACTGATTAAAGATAAATTAGTGACATCATTTCAGCATCCTAAAATACATTAAGCTTTGGGCTCGCCCTTCGCGCCCTCGTCAAGGCGAGTCTCGCGCCACGTAACACAACAAGAGTGACCACTGGCAGTGTCCTTCCAAGAAGACTCGACCCGGACTTGGTACAAGAACTTTTCCGGAGAAACTGAAGGTAGAGCAGCCTGGGTGTTTCCCCAACAAACTAGGTTCCTGGAGGGTCTGACCAGGTCCTGGATGGAGACTGGATCCCATCCCATTCACAGCATGGTACGTGAGCACCAATGTTTTGAACTGGATGCAGGAAGCTACTGGTAGCCAGTGAAGAGAGCAGAGGAGTGGAGGAGTGTGTGAGAATTTAAGAAGGTTAAAGACCAGTCGAGCTGCTGCATTCTGGATGAGCTGCAGAGGTTGAATGGTGGCAGCAGGGAGAGCTGCTAGGAGAGAGTTACAATAGTCAAGGAGGGAGATGACATAGCCTGAATCCGTACCTGTGGCGTCTTCTGAGTGATGATGGGTTGTATTCTGTATATACCCTGGTCCTTAAACCAAAGGCCAACGTCTGAAACTTGGACTTGGTTGAACAAAAATAAACAATATGTTGTTGCTTAAGCTTATGTATTCAGTCATTATTCAATGGTATACTAAAAATCCATGTGAAAAAACGCATTTTCACGCATGCACAGTGTGACAAATTATTCAGGTCGGGAAAGTAACTTTTCCTTTTAGTCTAGGAAATGCATTTCATCTTATACAACACATGAATGCCACCTGCAGGCATACATCAGTACTCATCACAATAGATACTCTGTTGGTAGCTAGAGGCGAGATGTTTTTATTCACATAAAAAGACTCAAATTGTGCAAAAATGTTGGAGGTAGAGATGTTCCGATACCCACAGGATAGCGTTAGGGAAAAAATGGTATCGGCCGATCCAAAGTATCGATACCAGTGTTCATGCTCTTTAGCGTGACGAGTCTTCAGATGTTTGATTAAGTTGCTGGTGTTCAAATGTGCCACCCCTCGAAAATGCTTCTTTGCATATGTTGCATGTTGCCGTCTTATTGGTAGGAAAAGCCACTGTAAAGTACTGCCAAACCTAACGCTAACGTCAGCGCATCATGTCGGCGGTTAGCTAGCTAGGCTTAGTTAAGGCCGGCGCATGCTTCTGCGTCGGCGTCTCCGTTGCGTTTGCGTGTTGCGTGTTTATTCATGGTTCAAAAAGGCTTGCGTGTGTTGCAAAGCAATTCACCGCCAGACCACCAGGCGGAGTTACGTTTATTGTCAAAGACGACCTAGAGAGTTCCGTCTTTGCGAGTGGAAGTCGTTGTTTATTAATTTATCAGAGACTTTTTTGCCCCGTGCATCAACACTGCTGCTTTTCTTCGTCTCTTTTCGTGGACATATTTGTCCCGTATTTCCTCCACAACTTTAACGCCCCCTCGACCGGCAAAACCGACGTTTGCGGAGATCTACGTCCATGAATTGGAGCCCATCCGCGCGTCTTTATAGTCCGCCAATGACGCGTGTGTCTCTAAGTGGTCATATTTACGGATTTCTTCAGACATTAGCTCTTAGATCTGATTCATTCTCTCGTAAAATATATTTGTTAATGGCGGAATTATGCTATAGAAAACACAGGAGCTTTCCCAGCCCTAATTATATATATCATATATATAATATTTGTAATATTATGTATCATAACATATTTGTAATCAGGTTCCTCTCATGTTAAATTGTTAAATGTTGAAAAGTGCAAAAGGAATAATGTCAGGCAGGGGTCGCGGTGGCGAGCGGGGAGAGGCAGGACTCAGGTTCAGCGTTTCAAAATAAAAAGACTTTAATTGTCAAGAAGGGACCAAAACTCAAAAGACAAAACTCAGAGGCCAAAAAACAGCCTCATAGTGGAAAAAAGTGCATGTGACTCTTAGAATGTTTATACTGCACTTCGCTCTCTTTTTTTACATTACACAGCTGTTCATCGCTGAGTGCCTGTGTGTGTGTGTGTGTGTGTGTGTGCCTGTTTGTGTGTGTGTTCACATAATGGTTTATTGAGTGTTCTCTGGTCATGAGGTGGAGGTGGAGTTGTTACGGAGAGTTTTCTTCTGCAGATTTGTAAATCAGTTCCGTAAAATTGGTTTAAACATTTCAACCGTGAAAAGGTTGCTAAATCTACACAAACACACACACTGTACTCTATATGCAGCTACACTTACAGACAGAAATGTAGAGGCCCACATTAAACCCACTTGCACAGATGTGAATGAATGCATGAGAATATTTTTGCTTCAAAGGATAAAAAGCGGTGCAGATGGCATGGTAGCTGAAGTACACACACACACACTCACACAGCTGATACAGGAACAGAGAGGGACAGGAAACTGGCTGCAAATTATTTTCATCAAGCGTGACACATCGATTTGACATCTCACCATGAAAAAGTGCTTAAGCAATCACAGATTCAGAGTTAATACATTTTCTACGGAGCTCACAAGCGCACCCCCACAGCCTACAGTGTCCTCGTTTCTCCTATTCTCCACTGGTCTTTGAGACGAGAAGGGGGGGACACAGGGTGAGGTGGGGGAGGAGACAACAAATGTGGGTGGAGGGGTCAGGGATGGATGACAGAGACAGAAACGGTTACCTGACTCTTTTCATTTCTACGTATTATTTTCTAGCTGTTTGTCTCAGATGTCAAAAGGCAGTGGCGGAATACAATCTGGGAAGACACTATGAATCCCGTCACAAAGACCAGTATGACAGCTTTCAAGGCCAAATGCGAGCAGACAAACTCACAAAGCTAAAAAGTGGACTGTTCGCTCAGCAGAACACTGAGCCAATCATTCGTTCGGGCCAGCTTTAAGGTTGCTCAACTGATAGCAAGCAGCGGTAAACCTTTCACTGATTGAGAGCTTGTCAAGAAAGCAGAAGACGAAAGTTTGGTTTAACTGTGATTGTCCGTTCACACCAAAAACGAAGCAAATTCTTTGTGCATTGGAATTTACTTGAGTAGACGCAAACGGGCAGCATGAATGACGCAAAGCAAATAAATCGCCTTTTTGAAAGTTGAATTACTTGGACATTGGCAAGAAATCTGCCCAACACGGTCTTGCGAAACCAATCAGCATTGAGATGCTGCGGCTGTCCTCACGGCCGTCCTGCTGCTATTGTTGAATCAGACAATGGACTGAGGCCATAAAGCGAATCCACAAAGGACACAAATTTACCATAATGAAAATTTGTTTAGCTTTTGTTGTGATTGTAAAAATTAAATGGCGCAAAATATGCTTTTTAACTGATGACATGGTCTGAAAATAATGGCGGTGGTTCAATACGTATGCTCTTCATGTTTAGGATAAGTTTGAGGTATGGCGATTGAATTATGGGTGGCTTAATAACATTCTATTCTGTTCTAGAGAAAGGCTAAGTACTGCACACAAGCATTGTGAGCTCATTTTAAATCAATAAGGAGGATTCGGGGTCAGAAGAGAAGGAAATAATGATGAGGTGATGGATCCAACATACAGACCCCATGCTACTTTTCATCTGAAGAAACCCCAAGATCCGGAACAGAAGAAGTCCATACCTGCAAACTAGTCACCTTTCGGCAAAATTCGCCAGCTGGACACCAGTGGATAGACAGTCTACGTGTCCGTTTCGTCGCTGGATGGACAGAATTCTATTTTTTGTGACTTAAATTCAGCCTAGATCACTATTTTGTGACTTTTGAAGGTTTAGCTAAGCGGTTAGTTATGTAGCATCGGAGGCGTCCAATGAGTCTCTCGTCTTCTTTAATTCAGCGGCGGACTTCAGATCAAACGTTTACAGCGCATGCCGCCACCTACCGTCCCGGATGGATAGATTGTTTACGTAATCAGTATAGTGACACATATGAATTATAAGGTACTACTGGTATTTCATAAGAGTTTTAAAAATCCAATTAATAACTTTGCAAAAAAAAAAAGAAATTAACTGTAAAAAGTAGTATGGTAACAAAAAAACCCACATATATATATGTGTATACACAATTTAACAGCCAAATACTGACCAATTAGAACCGTGCTGCTTGTCTCTGCTGTCTCTATGGTTGGAATGCACTTATTGCAAGTCATTTTGGATAAAAGCTTCAGCTAAATGACATGTAATGTGAAGCTGTTGCCTGCATTCTGACCTGGAGTACCACCTGCACTATTCATTACAGTGACATTGCATATGTCTGCGTATGTGAGTTGTGGGATGTCAACGGAGACATCAATATGCGTTCTTGTGTGGACTCGTGAAACGTCATCGGTCGCAGCCCGAGTACTGTTCCAATACTAAAGGCCGCATCTGGGCGAGAACGGCCATAATACCCGGATGTGGCTCGCCCCGCCCATTTTACCGGGCACGCATCAGAGCAGGCTTGTCTGTTCTTTGAGAGCAAAATATCCCAGAATGCATTTCACCAGGCTACGACAGAAGATGAGCCAGCTGCTGTTCCAATTGCGGAAATGGAGTTTAGACTCCCGAGTCTGTTCTCGCGGGAACGCGAGCCCGTTCTTGCCGTCTTGAGTATCGAGAAAGGGCCTTCGACACTGTTAGCTAGCATAAGCTAGAACAAGAACGATATCAGAACAAGCTTGTGTGTTCACATACACACCCTCTTCAGTGAGGCAGAGGTACTGCCTCACGCCACAGTGGAACAGCTGTAAGGGAGGCTGCCTGTCGAGCTGCCTCCCTTCTTGCTTTTTCACTGTGGAATTTTGTCAGAGGACATACAAGAATAGTTAGTACCAACATTTCATTGGTGGCGTAGAGACATTAATTACACCAGCTCAAATTGAGCAAAAACATGAGCAGCTCAACCGGGTTTGTGAGTGATTGCGCAATTTGAACAGGAAAATCCACATAGATTCAGCGATACTGCCTATAACAATCATTGGATCAATTGGAATCCAATAGTTACACTTCTATCACAGATCAGTGGACTATAATTATATATATAGCAGTGCCGGGCACGAATACAGTGAGGTTATAATACAAAAGTAGGGCTGCTTGCAGCACTGAACGGGCCTTAGCCTCCCCTTGCATGTCGGGGGGGCAGCGGTCAGCCAGAAACGTGGTCAAAAAGGCCCAGCACCGACAAAGACATGCACTATACACTTATTTCTACATGGTTCACTACAAAATATCATGCAAGTCACTACAAAATCTACAGGGTCGAGGCTACATACACACAATAACAGTGTCACGCAGTGCAGTCTCACCACGAGGAAGCAGTGTGTCGACACGGACCCGGCCTTGTACAGGATCAAGCTGTGAGCATACATAAATTGAAGAGAGAAACCTATGTCAACACTTCCATAAAAGGTATATCTAAAGACCACTTGTAAATGAAATCACAAGAAAATAATCAACCAAAGCAAATAACCAAAAAACAGTGACTGACTTGTGTGTGTGCCTGAAGAAGTGCTCTGTCAAATGAGTAGATGCAGCACATTCAATAACAAGCCCTATAGCTCAAACTGTTATGTTTCTATGAAGTCTAGCTATAGCATTGCCATTGTTTGAATGACGTAAAATGTCATATCTCCTGAACTCGTTCACAAAGTTCGGTCAGCATGTGGAGATAAAAAACAATATTCATAGTTGTTGCCCAAGAAAAAAAAACATAGCATGACTGAAAAAAAGCAGCTACATGAAGGCATAACATTTATTTTCACCCATTTCCTCTTTGGGAATGTCAGAATTGGGTGTCGAGACAAAGACGCCACAATGGACGACAGATTGACAGGACGTAACTACACAAGGGAGGTGCAGGAGATTGGGGAGACAGGACAAGGCAGGAAGTGAAGTTACCCAGGGAAACAAGAAACATGAAACTTCACAATAAAGGACCGAACCGTGACAGGGAGAAGATATCTGAGCAGTGATTCTCTGTGTGCTGTCGCTTAACTTGCCAACACTGTCCTCTTGCAGAAATATCAGTGTCAGCGATCAGCCGGTATTTCATGCCCTGATGTGCACCAAACACACACCTATTATGGTTATTTTGACATTTATGCTGCACGTCCCCGAGCAAAGACCGACTTTGTAAAATACCAAAGGGTTATATAAAAGGGCCTGTCCGGATGGGATTAATTGTAACAGGAGAGGTCAAGTTTGTAATTTTAAGTCTTGTGCAGGGAAGCATTATTTAATGAAAGAAAGTACATGCGCCTCAGCAGCCTGGGGGAGGGATGGCTGTAAAGGAGTCACCAGGACCCAACGTTAAATAAAAATCCATGTCCTGCATTGTGGAGATTTACAGACTGTCAGCCTGCCATGTAGTCCAGTAAAGGGCGTAACACTCACACGTGAGGGACACTCAGTTGCTGTTAATATCTGCTGAGGTCTTCTTCACATCGTCCACCATGTTGCACACAAATTCAATTCAATTCATTTTATTTTGTATAGCCCTAAATCGCAAATTACAAATTTGCCTCGGAGGGCTTTACAGTCTGTACAATGCAACATCCTCCGTCCCAAGACCCTCACATCGGCACACCCTTCCAGGGAAAAAAAGGAAGAAACCTTAGGGAGAACGTCAGAGGAGGGATCCGTCTCCCGGGATGGACAGACTGCAATGGATGTCATGTGTACAGAATGACTCATACAGATGTAGAATACATTCAATTTCTATAACAGAAATGATTCAAAGAATTCCAAGTAGCTGGCCAGGTGTACGGCAGGACCACTGCAGGGGCCACCACCGTCAGATCAAACCACCATCCATCCACAGCAGGGCCACGGCCAGAGTCAGGACCAGGGTCCTGACGGAACTACGATCTGCAGAGACCTGCACAAAGAACTCCCGGGAAGGAGCTGAATTAGTCATGTGCATTAATGCAATGTGGGTTTTAGTAAAAGGGGAGAGAGAGAGAGAGAGAGGAGTTCGGTGTGTCCTAAAAAGCCCCCCGGCAGTTTAAGCCTATAGCAGCGTAACTAAGAGCTGGTCCAGGCAAACCTAAGCCAGCCCTAAATATAAGCGCTATCAAAGAGGAAAGTTTTAAGCTTTATCTTAAAGGAGCTGACTGAATCTGCCCCCCGGAGGAAAAGTGGAAGCTGGTTCCACAAAAGAGGAGCTTGATAACTGAAGGCTCTGCCTCCCATCCTACTTTTAATAACTCTAGGAACAACAAGTAACCCAGCATCTATAGAACGCAGCTGCCTTGCAGGGCAGTACGGTGTTACAAGGTCTTTAAGATAAGAAGGTGCCTCACCAGCAAGCGCCTTGTAGGTGAGGAGAAGAACCTTAAATTATATTCTTGATTTAACAGGGAGCCAGTGCAAAGCAGATAATACCGGCGTGATATGGTCCCTTTTATTAGTTCTTGTTAATACACGTGCTGCAGCATTCTGAATCAACTGAAGAGGCTTAAGAGATTTACAACACCCTGACGGTGCTGCTGGATACCAGAGAAATTCCATCCATAGAAACTGTATCACGTGACAGCTGACTTCGAAGGCGCTCTGGGCCTATCAAGATAAGTTTTTTCTGAGTTTAGCATCAGGAAGTTGCAGGTCATCCAAGTTTTGATGTCTCCAAGACATTCTTGAAGTCTAACGAGCTGTTCGGTCTCCTGGCTTGATCGACAGATACAATTGAGTATCGTCTGCGTAACAATGGAAGTTTATGCGGTGTTTTCTGATAACGTCGCCCAAAGGAAGCATATAAAGGGTAAATAAAATGGGTCCAAGCACAGAACCTTGTGGGACTCTGTGACCAACATTGGTGGTCTTCGAGGATTCTCCGTTTACAAGCACAAACTGGGATCGATCCGATAAATAGGATTTACCAGCTAAGTGCAGTTCCTTTAATACCAATCCAATGTTCTAGTCTCTGCAGCAAGATACGATGGTCTCAAAGGCGGCACTGAGGTCCAGCAAGACAAGAAAAGAGACAAGTCCTTGGTCCGATGCAAGTAGGAGATCATCCGTAATTTTCACCAGGGCTGTTTCTGTGCTATGATGCACTCGAAATCCGGACTGAAAGTCCTCGAACAAAGCATTGCTCTGAAGAAAGTCACATAGTTGATTTGCGACGGATTTCTCAAGGATCTTCGAGAGGAAGGGAAGATTAGAGATCGGTCTGTAGTTAGCCAACACCTCCGGAGCAAGAGTAGGTTTCTTAAGAAGAGGCTTAATTACAGCTATCTTGAAGGACTGTGGTACATGTCCTGTCAACAAGGACAGATTCATAATATCCAGTAAAGGCGTGCTAATTAAAGGAAAAACTTCCTTAAGCAGCTTAGTTGGAATAGGATCCAAGAGACAAGTAGAAGATTTAAACTTCGAAATTGTAGAAGTCAGTTGATACAGGGTGATGGAAGAGAAGCCATCCAAGTAGGTATCAGGGCCCACTGCTGCACCCAGGGTTCCTACATCCGAGGACGGGTCGGCACTAGTTGAGGGCAGGAGACCATCAATTTTCAATGATCATCAATGATAGTCAGAATTTTTTCATTGAAGAAGTTCATGAAGTCGTTACTGCTGAGGTCCAGAGGAATACATGGCTCAAACAGAACTGTGACTCTCTGTCAGCCTAGCCACAGTGCTGAAGAGAAACCTGGAGTTGTTTTTATTTTTCTCCTATAATTGATGAGTGGTAAGATCCTCTTGCGCTCCGGAGAGCCTTCTTATATGTTTTAAGGCTGTCTTTCCAGACTAGCCTAGATCCTTCTGATTTGGTGGAACGCCATAGTCGTTCAAGCTTCCGGACAGTTTGCTTTAAGTTGCGGGTTTGAGGGTTATACCAAGGTGCAAACTTCCTTCTTGTTGCCATTCTTTTTTTCAGAGGAGCAATAGCGTCCAGCGTCGCTCTCAGAGAGCCCGTAGCAGTATCGAGAAGATTATCAATTTGGGACAGACTGAAGTTTTCATAGGAGTCGTCCGGTATCTTGAAACAGGACACTGAACTTAGAGCAGAAGGAATGGCTTCTTTAAATGAAGCTACAGCGGTATCCGATAGGCATCGACTGTAGAAACCTTTGGCAGGAGGAGGTTCCGGTAGTAGAAATTCGAAGGTTATCAGACAATGGTCCGACAAAAGAGGATTCTGTGGAAAGATTGTTAAATGTTCTATCTCAATACCATACACAAGAACCAAGTCGAGTGTGTAGTTAAAGCAATGAGTTGGTTTATTTACCCTCTGACAAAAACCAACTGAATCTAATAATGAAAGAAATGAAGTACCAAGGCTGTCGTTATCGACATCCACGTGAATGTTGAAATCACCCACTATAATTACCTTGTCCGTTTTAAGGACCAAACTCGTTAAGAACTGTGAAAATTCAGATAAAAATTCTGAATAAGGACCTGGCGCCCTGTACACTATTACAAAGAGAACCGGCTGGAACATTTTCCAGGTTGGTTGCGAAAGACTGAGAACCAGGCTTTCAAATGATTTATAATCTAGTTTAGGTTGAAAGTTTATTAAAAGGCAGGAGTCATAAATAGCTGCTACTCCACCCCCTCGGCCTGTGCCTCGAGGGATATGAGTATTAACATGACTCGGAGGAGTCGCTTCATTTAAGGTAAAATATATCAACATGGACATCAGATATTAGTTCATTTACTAAAACAGCTTTAGATGACAGAGATCTAATATTCAAAAGTCCCCCTTTAACTTTAATTAAGTTATTTAATATAACTCCTCGGTTGTTTAATTTAACAAAAGGTGTCCTTGGGGCAGATACGGTCTCTATAGGGTTAATTATGGTTTGGGTGAGTGACTGCTCAGATGAAAGCGCAGAGAAGTGTGTCAGACTGCGACTCTGCTTCAAATTTTTCTACAGAATACTGGAGAATTTAAACAAATACTTTTTGATTTCGTTTATTGTAGAGTCATTTTGCTCTTGTAAACAGTACTATAGACATTTTAGAAACAATATTTAAGTATAGCTTTTAATCCTGGCCTAAAGTATTTTTTTGTATCTCTATATGTTTTTAAAAGCAATTTATTAAGTCCTTATTAGGAAATTATTAAGTCTTCCGGAATTGGTGGAGACCAAAAACAGAAAACAAAAAGTAGAAGCAGCGTCAGACAACCATCAAAACTTTGTATTTTATTAGTGGCAACGGAATAAAAAGCATGTGACTTCAAAGAAACATAAAAACGTTGTGCTGGATGCTGAACATAATGACCATAAATTTAGCAAACCAAAATATTTTGGTGCCTCGTTTTGGCTTTCACTTGTTGTAGAACAGAAATACAACCAGGTGGACTTCAGAGTCATGTATATGTATAGTTCATATAAAGCTTACCTCTGGTGTATTGGAAATTGACCCTGTTCCTGCCTCCTGCCGTGGCCCTGCTGACACCTGCTGCTGCCATCAACATCATCATTAATATTATTTAAAATATAAATCCTATTACTATTACTGTCATCATAAACCAACATTACCTTTCCTAAAGTCGTTGTGCTTTCCCTCCCCACAGGCTTCTGAGGATGCTGCTTCTATCTGATGGTTGTTGCCCCAGCAGTGGTCCTGCCGTACACCTGGCTTGCTACGTGAGGGTTTCGGGACGGAGGATGTCGTATGTGTACAGACTGTAAAGCCCTCTAAGGCAAATTTGTAATTTGCGACCACACAAAATGAAATTAATTGATTTTAATAAATAACGAGCCTCATCATTATTTTCATGGTGTGGTGTTATTTAATGTTGTTCAAGGCTTGTTATTTCTGTGTGTAGCTTCTTTGTGCATCTTGCTGTATTTATATCTGCAGGTGAGAAGAAGCACCCCAGCAAGCTGCTGTGCACTTCCTAGCTGCCAGATGTGGAGGTGCACCGCTGTGTTTAATTAAGCTTCTGATGTCACACTTGTTTGTAAGGGCTTTGTTTGGCACAAACAACATGCAAAGGTGGTAATAGAAGGGATGCAGCACACCCTTTTTTGAATCGTTGAATGTATAATACCCAATCATTACGCAGTAAACTTCTGAGTATCTAGACGGAGAGACCAGGGGCCTGTACCATGAAGCTGGTTCAGCTGGTAGCCAGCTAAGTTTCAGCTTACTTTCCACCAACCTCGGGTTTTCGGTACCACGAAAGTGGCTCGGCTTCAATCGGTATTTGTTGCCATGGTAACTTACGCTTCACGGCTCACCTGCTCCGGGGCAGGTTATGTTCTGGATCCAAGCTCTCAGTCAGAAGTTTGACCAATCAGCGGTGAGCAAAGAAACAGCTGACGTAGTTAATTCCTAGCTTCTGTTCTCTGTTGCATCATTGCGGCTTCATCTTTTCTTCCAAATCCTGTGGACATCTCAGCGCAGATTGTTAGAAGAGCACTTTGTAGAGTTTTAGGGACAAAATCCCCTTGACTTTCCTGATACTTCCTCGTATGAAAGATACAGATATTCCGCGGAAGGAATAACTTATCTTTGCGAACTTGTTGAGCCGCAAATAACAAATGTGACTCGTCGAAGCCGCACTTACTGCACCGCAAATGTTCCTCTAATATTGTTCTCTTGCTTTGGCAGCAGAGACGGTGTTACTGCGTGCTTGAAAAACATTTTTACATTCTTCATATTTCTGAAGAATAATTTCTTGCTCCTCCGCGGAGAAATATCTCTCTCTCTCTCTCTCCATGGTGGAGGCCCCAAGGCGGCATTCAGTACAGTTGGAGGGAAGGATGGCGTAGAGGGCGCAGTCAGTATTTGCCCATGAATTAACACCTTAAAAACACCCCTCAATAGGAGACGAGGAGGATGCTGGGTTAGCTACTCTGCACATAATAACCGCACCAAATACAATAGAGCCTGCAACATTACATTTTCAATTGAATGTGCAATATTAGTCTGAATATCATGCTCAGTATTACTTTTCCTGCATGACTTGCATTTTTGTCAGTATTATTTCATTTATTTCATTATTTTTCTATTGTTCATGTTAAGTTAATGTTTATATTCTATGTATATTCTATTATATTCTATTATATTTAATGTTTATTATCTGCTATTCATCTCTTGTAATCATTAACCAAATTCTGGAACCTGATAGTTATTATTAGTCTTATTCCTTATTTTAATGGCCAAGAAGTTCCCATTTGCTGAAGTTCCCACTTCTGCTCGCATCCAAGCTGCTGAGCAGAAGTGAAGGGGTCTCTCTTTTGATTATGACCAGAGCCGGTACAGAAAGGGGCTGGGCGGGTTTCGTGGGGGCGGTGATGATTGTAGTATGAACTAATTTAATCAAACATGATGGCAAGAGACCCAACTGGTAAAATCTTCCCTCTTCTTTTGTAGTTTTAGGCGCGTCAACTGCAGGAGTTTTGCCAACATTTGAAGATACATTCTGTTTTCCATGTTTTGGACATTTTTGCTTCCTACAAACTCCATAATGTTCAACAAATGCACCATTTCTACTCAGCCTACACCAGAGAGATGGAGAGTATGGAAACTGCAGAGCAGTGACACCAACCCTGTTCTCTGGAAGATGGCGTTCACAGTAGAGGTCTGACAACGATGGCATCTGGTATGTTGCATGTGGATATATTTGTTTTAGTACCTGCTGTTAAGGTTATTCGGGCTGTCCATTTACAATGATAAAAGAGCAAACTTTAACGTGGTACTTGGATAGAGGACACCTGGTTCCTATCTAGTAAAGCGGGCACTGGGATGCAGGTGAAACCTCCAGGAGGAGCTTGGGGCTTTGAACAAACCCAATCTACCAGAACACAAGAAAACGTGCATCTGTTGGACAATAAAACGTCTAGTTCATTGTTTTAACTTTCCTCTCTGTGAATTCCCTGCTACGGCATTTTAGGTGATCATTGCGTCTCTCGGCCGCCCAGGCCTTAATGACTCCTGTTCCAAGTTGTGTGAATCCAAGGAGCCTCGAAGGAACACGTTGCTCTGAATGCAAAAATCAATGAGGTTTTATCGTTCTTTGATGATGAGAAAAACAAATTGCAGGATGCGCGGCGCACACTGTAGCATAACTCACAGCGCATAACTGAGATGAGTTGTGTTGCGTATCTGTAGACAGACAAAAAACTAACCTGTTGAAATTCTTTAACAGGCTGTTCGGTCATCACAATCATTTGCATAGTAATTACAACAGCAGCGATCCCGAAGATATAATCATACTAATCACCTTAGAAGCGCTGTAATGACACACAGGCGATGTCATCACTCTCTGTGCGCACAAAGAACATGCATTAGGTCTGTGACAGTGAGGAATAACAACTACAGTACTTAGAAAAAAGGCCATTTCCACCCCCCACCCCCGGGGCACTTATCGTGGCCCACATATCCGGCAGAGGAGTCTAACGCTGCGACATTGCTGTCTTCCAGTGCTGCTGCGAGAATAGGTACCCCGCCATTAAACGGTTTACCTCTTGTAGTGCTAAGGTATACAAACGTGCCAGTGTCCGACCCAATCAGCATCATATTCAGTTCCAAGGGAGCATTTCGTATTAACATGAGTATTCCTTTTATAAGATTTAATGCAAAACACTGGAGGCGCTGTATGTTCCATATAACATGTGAATATAATCACATCACACACACGGGTTCTCCTCGCTTACATGGCATCTTCCGCCACCCTAAATGGATTCCAAGCTTCATTTTTAAAATGCATGTTTTTTACATTCACCATTAGATTAGATTAGATTAGTTAGTTTAACAGCTCACAGAAATATTATATGGAAACGTAGGTTGTTTTAATGAAATTGCTTCATTTTCCTCATGTTATAACAGCATCACATTGTCCACCGATTTAACCTTTTGGAGTTGTTCCTACACCTCTTTGTCTGTGAGTCTAAACTGTTGATTTGGTTTCCTCGAGTACGCAAGTCCTCCAATAAAATATCAGGCTACCATGTCTTTTATCAGTAACAACACGTGCAATTCGTACATCCTGTAGGATCGTTACCGCACTCGTGCAACTCCACCGCGGAGGAGAAAGACTCCCTCATGACTACTTCCATCATCAAGTCCAGAGAAAAACAGCCCTCTCTGCAGCTGAAATTGATTAAAGAAGTTATAAAGTAAATGGATATTTTGTACTGTGGTTGTTTGACCCACGTCACCTCCACGGACATTCTAGCTCTTTCTACTACGTCGGTTGCTCTCAGCATCTAATAATGATGCGGATGGGTTTCCATTTGATGTAGTAAAAAGTGTCTCATGCAGACGCTAAATAGTGCAGCGGTACAAGGCGTTGAGGGAGGCTGATTGAGCAGGTTGCTCGTATCAATATGCTCGTAGATGGTTTCGCAGCTCCAACAATGTTTGTGACTTTAAAGTGACATTGACTAAGGTGCCATAGTAGTTGATGGGCCCCACCAGAAGATGTGTGGCATCCCAGATGGCGTGTTGCAGCAACTCGTGACAGAGCAAGAGGAGTCACATCCTAACCGGACATGGCAGCTGGCGCGGATGAACCATCCATCTCAGCCTGTGTGAGTGACAGCATTCTCATTTTCACGTGAAATGTTACCATCACTTCTTCTGACAGCTGACTTCTTTTTTTCACATCAGCCTAATTTTCTCCCAAAACAGGCTTAGCCGAGCCAACAGGGGGGTCCAGGCAGAGGTTTAGGAAGCGGCCCGAACCAGACAAGCATTTTACCGACTTCATAAATATGGATGAAGGGGTTTCTTTCTGTGCGGCTAAGATCAACAAGCAGTTGGGATTTACGCTGCTGGAAGAGAATAAAGAAAATCCAATGCCACTCTGCATTTTAGAGATAATAGCTAATTTCACAGACTAAAAGTCAGCGTCAGTTTTGTTAGCAGACAGAAGGCGAGCGGTGGATGAAGGTCGGGAGTCGCCAGCCATCTGGAAACAAAACAAAGACTGCGTCAAAGGCCGAGTCGGCATTTTACCTGGTGTGTTCGGGCCGTCACCACAGTGTGTTTCCTTTCATGAGATGGCATTTGAAATAAAGCTGCAGATATGATTGTAAATGAGGCTTGCATGAAGCGTTTATTGTACCACATCCCTCTAGGAAATCTGATTCAAATTCCAATATGTTTACAGTGACTCAATTATGGTTAATGAAAAAACTGACGTTCTAATGTAACGTCACCTATTTAGGCAAGGCAAGTTTATTTGTATAGCGCTTTTCATACACAAGGCAGACTCAAAGTGCTTCACATCATAACATGTCATACAATAAAGTGTAATAAAATGCAAGAATTAAAAGACACAGCAAATAAACAGCAAATAAAATTATAAATATAAAACGAATTAAAAGTTACAGTGCAGAGTGAGAGATTAAAATCTTCAGAGGTTAAAAGTGCAATGTAGGTCAAATTCAGCAGAAGGCAAAGGTGAACATAAAGAGTTTTCAGTCTTGTTTTAAACGTGTTCAGAGTTAGGGCAAGTCTTAAATCTTCAGGAAGTTTATTCCAGCTGTTTGTTGCATAGTAACTAAATGATGCTTTTACTCTGGGAATCACTAACAGATTGGTGTCAGAGGATCTTAGTGGTCTTGAAGGCTTATGTAGTGGAAGCACATCAGTGACATACTTTGGCCCTAAACCATGTAGTGATTTATATGTGAGCAGTAGGATTTTGAAATGAATTCTCTGACATACAGGGAGCCAATGTAAGGATTTAAGAATTGGTGTAATGTGCTCACATGTTTTGGTCTTTGTTAGAACTCGAGCAGCAGCGTTCTGAACAAGCTGGAGCTGCCTGACAGGGTTTTTTTGGAAGACCTGCGAGGATCCTTGCAGGTCTGAGTGTGTCTGAGCATACCTGCAGACCATGCACCATTACAATAGTCTGCCTACTAGTTATAAAGGCATGTACAAGTGTCTAACGCTTCACTTTGCTCCTGGACATATGGAACCAGCTGCCTGAAAAGAAGCCAGCTTCATCTAAAACTTCACTTAATGACACACAATACTGCATTCTCTCGTAATACGCACTGTAGAGATACCTCAGCTAAACCACACCGATCAATAAACAAACCTCCACAGGAATGGCAAAGGGTTTGTGACCTTAAACGGTTAAAAAGAAAGATCAGCTCTGCTTCTTTTAGAAAATGAGATCAATAAACAGTGGGTGTACCGCTCCATAAAAGTGTACTGGGCATTACAGATCTGGCCATACGTCTACATATACAAAATGTGTTTCTGACAGCCTGTCCGTAGTAAGAATATTATTTGCTAAAGAAATCTAGAAAGATTCTGGCTGAAAATGAATTAAAAGCCTCCATATTATTACACTACATATATTTATATCCTTAACCACAATATTTTGCTTTTGCAAAAAGTGTTTTCTGTTGCCCGTAAAAACTGCTTTCTGGCACAGATGATCCAACAGTAAGACATCTCAGCATCTGCCAAGTTGTCTTAATAGTGCGTCCTGTTAGTGCTGCTCAAGAGCCCTTGAATCCCCCACAGACATGAACTGTTCATTTCGTGGTATGATGTCATAGGGTCATATTCCCAGAGCCGATTTTTTACATGAGCTATATATTCCTCCAGTCAGGACACAGTCATTCAGTTCTGGTGATGGTATGTAACCGTGTTTGCCGTATAGGCCATCATGAAGCCAGCTGTCCTGCAATGTTTTCCTGCGTACCTTTCTCAACAAGACGTTTCTTTCTCTGAGACGTGTTAAACAAGAATTTTGAGCAAAGTTTCAGCTGACTTGCTTAAAGCACAATGTCTGACCAAAACAGGACATCTAACTTCCAGTTTGAAATTAATTAAAGCATCTGATTTTGTCAAAGAGGCCAATGATAAAAAAAAATGAGGTGGAACGGGACCCGCAGTGAGCAACATCAAAAGGTCAGGTGACGAAAAAATGAGAACACGACACGTTGCAGGAAAGTTCTTGATTTAACAACCTACGTGTATGTAACATCTGCTTCTCAAAGAAGCTTGCTCCTTTTTAATACATCTAGATTCCCGGGCCACACCAACACAGCAAGAAATGACCAGACAAGATGTATATGTATAAAAATAGTAATTTATTTCTATTAAACTTAAGTTTAAAACATTAAAACAACATATCAAGTAAAAACCCAAGGAATGATTCAATGCTCTGTCCAGGGCAAAAACCTATCAAGTTCAGTCCAGACTGGAGTGAGTTCCGGGTTTTCCCCTGCCGCCGACTCACGCCCTTACTCAATGTGCGTTCTTGTGTGGACTCGTGAAACGTCATCGGTCGCAGTCCGAGTACTGTTCCAATACTAAGGTCCGCATCTGGGCGAGAACGGCCAGAATACCCGGATGTGGCTCGCCCCGCCCATTTTACCGGGCATGCATCGGAGCAGGCTTGTCTGTTCTCGTGAGAGCAAAATATCCCAGAATGCATTTCACCTCAGCAGGCTACGATGGAAGATGAGCCAGCTATTGCGGAAATAGCCGTTCTCCGTTCTCCCGTTCCCGCGAGTTTAGACTCCCGACTCCGTCTCCCGAGTCTGTTCTCGCGGGAACGCAAGCCTGTTCTTGCCGTCTTGAGTATCGGGCCAGAATGTCTCGCTCCCACGGTACTTCAAATAGTCCGTTCCACATCCAGAGGTCCGAGACCAGGAATTCCGGGGTGCCGCTCTGCTTCCTTTTTCATACACTTCAGGTAGGCCCATCAATAATATTTCAACTGGAGCACAAATGCTAAACAAGTTAGACAGGTATCAGCGCGGGATAGCAAGGACCACTTTTGGTGGCGCAGTTTTGCGCGCGTTGACATTACGGGGTCTAGGGATCGGGTCCAGCAGTGACTCCGAGAGAACAGAAGCTCAGCAATCCAATCCGCTGCTTCTCCGTACAGCACGTAGCGCCTCCATCCGTCCAGAGCCCCCAGTCGTAAGCGATCTAGCCTCCCCTTTTTGGGAGTGGTGTGATCAGCTGGAAAATCAGAGCTGATAAAGGGGTTCTACAGGTGTGTCAATTAGTGTTTTTGGTTGTTGCAGTTCGTGAGAGAGGGGAAAAATACACTCCACAGAAACATATAACACCGTAAAACCACAGCAACGATAAAAGAAAATCACAGCAAACAATATATGAAAACTAGGGATGCACGATAATATCGGCACGATATCGGTATCGGCCGATAAAAGATGACCATAATCGGCCGATATGAATGTTTCTGCCGATGAGCCTTGCCGATAAGGTGGGGTGTGTACTATGCGCGCGTGACGACCGTGAACGCAGCTTAAGCGCCAGAAACTTAAACTTCCAACATGTCGGCTGGGTAAAAGGTCAATCCATCACACCGTCTTCAGTATCGTTAGCCGTTAGCTACCCGGGCTGCGCGCTAACCTTAGTTTGCTAGCTAAGAGCAAACAGTCGCGGAATGGTGAATCGGGAACTGCTGTCGCAGGTGCAGCGGCTGGTTTTAAACACACGCCCCACCCGTTAGTGTCTGACGGTGTCATGTCGCAGACGGAGACCGAAATAAACCAGCACGATGTCCTTCATTCAGCAGCCACACAGTGGACAGCCGCTAGGTTAGCAACGGGTCATAACAACACCACATCCGGTGGGCCCTTTCAGAATAAAACATATAAACATATAAAGTAGCTGGGTGTTTGTGTGGTGAAGTCATATGATATTGAGAAGGAGCCATGGGGTGGAGTACAAATAGGTATTCTGGAAAGGAGTTTTCATTTCATAATTTTGATCACATCCAATAACAATGCATGTTGTTATTATACATTATACATTACAGCACAAACATAACATAATAAAAATGTTTATATATCGATATCGGCAAAAATCCAATATCGTGCATCTCTAATGAAAACCACAGCAAACAATAATTTTGAAGCAAGAAATAAATAAGTATACAAAATAAACTAAACACAACCGCATGTGTCTATACCCCACATTGTGAAGGGGTTATACAGTTCTTTGCAGGTTATTATATCATGACAAGTACAGGAGGAAGTAAAATGATGATTGAGGGAATAGAAAGAGCTGAAGACGCAGGGACTGAGAGTGACGGCAGAAGAGAGAAGCAGCAGCATGAGATTAATTAGAGTGGACTGAGTGTCTGACTACTCACAGGATGGTAATGACTTGTTTCAGCAGTGGACAGGGATTCATGAGTTGCTTTGTGTGTGTGTCTCCTGCCTGTGCTGTTAGAAATGGATCCCTCCTGATGGATTGTCTGGTGTGCCCTGCAACAAGATGGGGATTCCAAGACAGGATCTGATGGAAGGCGAGAGTATACGAGACGGATAAAGATGATCAGGTCTGTGACGAAGCATCAGCCTGTATTGTTTTTTCAAATACTTTAATGTCACGATAGCTGCTTGGTCACAAAGTTGCCACGACAATAAGTGCACTAAACTCAGTTGGGGTCTCTTCAATTAAGTTCGCTGCTTGTTCCATTTTTCTTGAAGCAATGAAAGCTTCTTCACTGAAAGATGAGAAGGGTGAAGGCATCATTCGTTCTGTGCGAAGGCAGAGCCGGGAGATTAGCTTTAGTGGCTAAGGTTCTTTGTTTTTTTATATTGTCTGCTGTTCTCATGTAAGCAACCCTTTTAATGCAAATGTTGCAAGGGCAATAAGGGGAGGTTGGGAAAAAAAATGCAACACGCCGTGTGGTAAATAACAGGAGATACTGCAGCAAGTTGCATTTGAAAATTAGGCACACAGATTTGTTTTTACAAAAGACAGAGATGTGTGTTAAAAAATAAAAAAACAAGAGGCTAGCCATGTCTGTTTTTTTGCCCTGAGCGGTATTCTTCAGTTTTTGCCTCTTTGACGATTAAAGTCCTTTTTTGTTGGAAACGCTGCACCTGAGTCCTGCCTCTCCCTGCTCGCCACTGCGACCCATCCTGACAGGCAATAAATGTTGTTCTCAAAATTATTTCTAATTTCTCTGGACCTTTGTTACAGTACCCCACGTAATTCCAAAATGTTCTCTACATCTATAAGACCTCCATCTTTAAAAAAAAGCAATTTCCAATATCCCAGGCCTCTAATGCGACCATGGTGTCATTTACACTGTCAATTTTAAACTGATAATCTGACCTAAATCTTGTTTTTAGTTCAACCTTTTGAAGTTGAATTTGAGTAAGTCTGTGTTTTTGAGGGAGATGGCAAAGGATCGCCCTGATTTGAAAAACCTCCACTTTGAGGGATGGATAGTTTAGCTCTCAGCTACGAGTTACTAGTAAGAAATAAACACGCCGGAAAAATAAGTAGCTTGGCAATAAAAGTAAACGAGAAACACACCGGGCCAATAACCCAGTTTGAATCTAATTGGAAAAGTGTCTTGATGGTGTTAAATGGAGACAGAGAGGTAGTGAGCCCCAAGTGACCCACCTACGGCGACATAGAATTACCAGTTGGCTCTCCTGGTTCCCTCTGCATGCATGTTCGCACCAGAGGGAACAAAGCCAGCGGGGGCAAATAAAGACAATATTTGGGGACGACAGCATGAGAGAACACGGTAGAAAGACAGAAGAGCTCATGAGGAAAAGCAGAGAGGGGGGAAGACTGATCAAAATTGATAATGTTGTTATATAGACCCAGAACTGTTAAGGGTTTAGGATAAGAAAAGGGGACACATAAACCCGAAGTGCCTACGTATTAATCTTATACCAAATCCTTTTCAATAAGATAATCAGCCATATTATGGAGTACATATAAAAGAGATGCTCTGTAGATTTACCTAGGCTTAACCTAGGTATTAGAAGAGTTAAAAAGTAATCCTTATTGACGCTTCTATATATGTGCAGGTATTCTTGGTTTTTCTCATTTTTATGTGGATGTCATCTAAAACTGTACAACACAAAATATATATGTTGGTGTTGATTTGTGTTATGTTATGAACAGGAAGGACAGCAGCTCTGAGCAGATGTGAGGCCCAACGGCAGGTGCACACTTGATAGGAGTGATTCATGGCCTCAGAGGCATCGAAGGTTTCTTGGGGCTTTGCTAAATCTCCGGACGTTCTGGCATTATAAAAGCGACAGTTCAACAACAAAAAGAGCTCTTTTGGCTCTTGCTTGCGGGTTGTGCGCTGCATGAAAAGGGGATTTTCGTCCCCCTAAACGCCCGAAAATCTCCCTAATTTCTGACAATTTACAGGCCGCGCACGCCGCGTTCGCCTGTCCCGGAAATTGTCGGAAACAGACTCTGACGTAGGTGGCGATCAGCTGGCGGAGCTGCGAATGGCCCTAATTAGCATATGAATGCAGACCGCGGGTGGCCGAGCGGAGCGGGCTGAATATCCTTACTCCTTATTGGATGAAACCACAACTTTCAAACAAGTAAAATCACTCGTGATTGGTTGGCAGATCTGTCGCCATTGGTCACCCAGCCTCATAAATAATATAAATATATTTATTTATTTATTCATATATATTCATGTCATTGTTATCCTATGTAGGCTACTAAACAATTATAGGACTACCACCAAGGACATTAATGAATTTATAGAGGAAATGAACATTTGCCAGGAACATGTTTATGCAAAAAGAGCTTTATTAAAACAAACAATTACATACAAAGCGACTATCTGCGCACACATGAGTAGAGGATGATCCAAAAACTACAACTGTCCGTTTGCCTCCTCGGGGTTGTAGGTAACTGGCGGCGTTCTTTCCGAGGCAGGTCCGTTGCGCAGACGCACATTGTGCGTGGCTCTGTACTTTGGAGTCGCCTCTCACCGGGACTGCAGCTTCGCACAGAGTTCAGAGAGCTCCGTCCTACGAAATGACGGCGACCGTACAATCCACCCAGAGACCCCGCCAACATGCCCTCTTCTTCGGCAGACATGAGGTCTCCGCTGGCGGACTTCCAGAGTTCCACCGCGTCATCTGCGAGCACACGCTGTCTCCATTCCAGCAGCTGTAAAAAACACAACAATGAATCAATAAAGTGCGATGCGTATGGACACAACACATCTATCAATGCTCGTGAAAAATAGTCACCAAATAAACTCTTACCCGCTTTGTTCTCGCGCGGAACTCTTCGCTCTTCCGCCCGCAGTGAGTTTTTCTGGCGCAGTTTAAAGCTCCGACGTGCCGTCTCGTAATACGTCTTACAGGCGGCTGGAAAACAATTAAATGAAAGTGGTATGAATAAAAATCAACACGCAAGTCACCGTAACATTAAACGAGGAAGGAGAAACAGTTAAAAAAAAAGTCACCTACAGATTTTGCTCCGAGCAAATAGGAGGTCAGCGCCTCATTGTGAGGAGTCTGTGAAAACAAAATGTACAGTTATGATCGGTATCTATTCTATGGTATCTATTTCCTTATACCGCAGAATGAAAGCATGCTCTTTAAATCTTATACACTACAAAAATACACTTCAATAAAGCGGGTTCTGCTCACTAGTTCTTTTGTAAGGCTCCTCTTAGCTTTGGTTTTAGGCTAAGCTACTTTTAGCTTAGCTAGCAGTCATCAAACATATTCTTACCTTGGGATTTCATGCGGCCGTCTCTTCTTCTTTGAGTCAGTCTCTCCCGCTCGTTCATATCGGCAGGATGGTGATTCAGCTGACGGACAGTCCGCTGATAGCAAACAGCAGTTTCTTCTCGACCGGCTGAAAGTTGTTGATCGCGTCAAAGAGGAGCTGAACGCGAGTTGAACGTCCGGATCCTCCAATCAGATACGAGGCCATTGTTACATGGAAGGACTCGCGAGACCAGACCGCGGTGCCTGTGAAGCACCATGTCTACGAGATGTAGTGGTTAATACGTCCTCTGTGCATTTAAGTAAGACTAAAGAAAAGGTCACTGTAGTCCTGCCACTATACACATTAGTTGAGCTCTAGGAGAATGTGATCTCTGCAGAGCCTTCATTCTCATTCTAATGTTTGCATGGAATGGTCATTTTACCAGCTGATTCAGATTGAAACTATTTTTTTTAATAATTTATCTTTTTTACATAACATTTGCCATTTCTAATGGCATACACAGTAATCTAGCATACTTACATTTTAGCTTGAATTGATTTATTTAATTTAAGAGTCTATAATTAGGCCTGATCTAGTTGTACCAGAGATTTTCTTACCTTTTAAAAAAATGCCACCTGGGCTAAAACTCCCTCTGCAGCCCTGATTTGCATTTGTATAGCTCACAGCATTTTCATTTAACTGTCAAAGCCTCCCCTAGAATTAGGAGGAGGGGAGTCATGGTGGCCAACTGCCAAGGGAGGCCCACGTCAATTTCTGACAATTTACGGCAGTTTTCGGCTTTGCCCGCAAATTGCCGAAAACTGCCGTAAACCTGAAACTCCACGACAATCTAGAGTGCCGCGTACTGCCGAAAATCCCACTTTTCATGCAGTGTCTGCGTCGACGAACTCTTTTGTTTATTAATTCAGGATTTTTTTTCTTTCTTTTTTGCCCCGTGCATCAACACTGCTGCTTTTCTTCGTCTCTTTTCGTTTTTTTAATAATGCCGGAATTATGCTATGAAACCGGAAATGTGAGACTGCGGCAAGGATGTAGTAAGCAGTCCAATCTGACTGATGAGCAGGAGTAAGTTGGACTGGGAGTGGGGAGGATGGGTAGGAATGTTACTCATTTAATGAAATGTATATCAGTTTGTGTATGTATAAGAGTTTAAATAAACTGCTTACGTATTGTAGATACGCAGTTAACCGCATATGCAGTTACACACTGTCGGTTAAAAACAAAGTGGCTGGTAAAAACATTGAGTGGCCGGTAGATTTTGAAATCCACCAGCCACAGTGGCCAGTGGACAAACAATTACATTTTCATCCCTGGTGCACACCCCCATGCCACCACTACGTGGCGATGATGATGAGCGTGCTGTGCTACTGGGAGATTCCTGCTGCCTGGTATCACAAGGAAATTCCCCATGAAAAGCTTCCCACCGAAGGAGCAGTAGTTTAATTTGCTTGCTGCGCTGAGCTAGTAGCCTGTAAAAGGTTTTTTGGTCCACCTTTTTGCCCTTGAAACATGGCTACACAGTTTAAACCTCCGACACATGCCGATCGCAGCATGTGACAGTCCGCACAGCGATGGGAGATACATACCAGAGACAACATGGACATCTGCGGAAAATTACACACACAGCCTGGGTGTTACCATAGCAACAGTGAGTAAGGAGGGGCGTTGGTTGAGCTCACCTGTTTTGGAGTCAAGCATGCTCAAAAGTCATCTGAGACTTTGCCTTTGGACGGAGACACTTTTTATAGGATTCAAAGTGAATGTTTTGGGTATTTGTGTATGCGCCGTAGATGTCAGAGGTTATGACATTGAGGAAGTAAAGAGTGATGAAACTACTGTGCAGCGACATAATATTCCAAAGCCTCCTTTAATCATATTCAAGACTCATGCTGCACGAGCACAGCTCATTGTCTGACTCAATGTTTGTTCAGAGCGCTGGGTAATGAAGAAAAGTTTATTTCTCCTATTTTGATTGATTCACATATGCTATATATACTGTTAGGGTCAAGAGGATGTGGCAGCCTTGTGTGTCGGAATGGAGACACGCCGGGCCGTCCAATGAACAATGAACAGTGTCCTTTCTTCATCCTATTGCCAGAATTGCACATGGCAAGAGCCCGAAATCGACCTGACGACAAACACCTCATTACACCGCAGCGCTGACATGTCTGGTCTTCATTGTTTGGTGAAAATTGAATATTTTTTTGAAAATGATAGAAGATAAAGAAATGAAGATCCAATGATTGACGATCAATCATTGGAAAGGAGTCAACCCCTATCGGTGCAATGCATCTTACGCAGCTAAGTCAGCTTCTCTGCAAGTTGACAGGTTGATGTACACGTTATTTAGTTTGCTGTTGCCTAAGGGAAAAGCCCATGAAAAGGTTTACAAAGCCACGTGTTATATTGTGCTCGTGAAACAGTGGCACTTTGAGCAACAATGACAGAAGATATGAGAAAAAGAACACAATTCTGTTAAACCAGTGGCGCTTGGGAAATTCTGTTTTTGGTAGGGCCAGCCAATCAGTTTTAGTAAACAACCCAGTATGATTCAACGTAAAAAATGGTATTAAACATCTTTTTCAAACAATTTAGTAAATAAATATATATTGACTTATATACTGAATTGTAAAGATAATAAAACAATATTCAGAATATTATAAAACTACCATATCATCACTATTATAAATATCTAATATATTAAAGGATAAATATATGATGCCGGGGACAACCGTTTCGGCGAGTTCCACACTGTTTTATTGTGCACAGGTTCGTCATACATTTAACACCCAATCACAGTATGGCGGCGTTCTGCTCGCTCCTGCCTTAAGTAGAGGGTAGCGTCTTATTATCGATTCCCCCCAGCTGAGGTCCAATTGCCTCTACCTGGCACCGTTCCCCGAGCCACTCCGCCTCACTCCTCCCTGCAGCCGAGCCAAAACCATGCCCGCCACCACATACCCCCTCACCCGACTTAGCCCGGGCAGCCGTCCGGCCTAGCCAACTAGAAGGCTGTAGAGCTAGATATCACCGAGTGATCCGGGCGTTAGTATCCTTCATGCGGTGGAGCCATTGGAGCGGGGCGTGGTCCGAACAGAGGGTGAATGAGCGTCCCAGGAGGTAGTAGCGCAGGGGGTCCACCGCCCACCGGATGGCCAGGCACACCTTCTCCACCGTGCTGTACCTGGCCTCCCTCTCTAACAGCTTCCGGCTGATGTATACCACGGGGCGGTCAAGCCCCCCCACCTCCTGGGATAAAACTGCCTCCAGCCCCCTGTCCGATGCGTCGGTCTGCAGAGTAAAAGGGAGAGAAAAGATAGGTGTGTGGAGAAGCGGCTCCCCAAAGAGAGTCTGTTTTACCTTCACAAACGCCCAATGGCACTGCTCCGACCACTGGACCGGATCTTACGCACCTTTCCGGGTCAAGTAGGTCAAGGGGCTGGTGAGGTCCGCAAAGCCGGCGATAAACCGTCTGTAGTAACCGGCCAGCCCCAGGAACCGCCTCACCTCTTTTTTTGTCTTGGGGCGGGGCAGGCCGCAAAAGCCGCCATCTTGTCCACTTAAGGGCGCACTTGCCCACCCCCCAAGTGGTACCCCAAATACTGTACCTCCCTCCGTTCAACTGCACACTTCCCCAGAAGTGTGGTGAATTGGTACAAACCGAGTTCGTCGACCCGGGGCATCAGGTAGGCATTGAATCGTGGCACGTCGTTCACCTTGCGATAGTCCACACAGAACCGCACAGACCCATCTTTCTTTGCTACCAGCACGATGGGGCTGCACCAGGTGCTGTTGGACTCATGACCCCCATCTCCAACATAGCAGCCAATTCCTCCCAAAGCACTTTTCTTCGGGCAATCTGTAGGGTCGCGACCTTACTGTCACTGCCGGGGGAGTCTCGATTCGTTGCGCTATAGGTCGGTCTGGCCTGGCAGGGGGGAGAACACATCAGCAAACCGCTTCTGCAACTGGGCAATGTCTGCCCTCTGGTCCTCAGAGAGACGGCCCTCACACAGGAGCGGGGTGGGATTGACCGCTTTTGGCACCTCCGGCCCCAGGTCCTCTCTTTCCGATACTGTGGAAACCAGAGAAACAGACTCTGCCTCCCTCCAGGCTTTCAGGCGGTTTAGGTGGTATATTTGCGTAGCACCGCCCCTGTCAGACCGCACCACCTCATAGCCGACATCCCCCACCTGGCGTGTGACCTTGCCACTTAGCCAGGAGTTAGGGGGTGGAAGATAGAAGTAGTACCTTTTCTCCCAGTGTGAATTCCCACTGTGAATTGTCGCAGCCTGGCTCCCAGCCGCTGTTGTCGTTCCAGAACCTGGAGCAAATTCTCCCGTGCATCCTATCCAGCGTGTGGACCTTTGCTCGCAGGTCCAGGACGTACTGGATCTCGTTTTTCCCGGGGCTCGGACCTTCCGCCCAGCTTTCTTTAATAAGGTCCAGCACCCCTCTTGGTGTCCTGCCAAGCAAAAGTTCAAAGGGAGAAAATCCTGTGGAGACCTGGGGGACCTCCGGGACTGCAAACAACATAGGATCGAGCCAGCTATCCCAATTACATTCATCTTCGCTAATAAATTTACGGATCATGGACTTCAGCGTCTTGTTCATGCGTTCCACCAGCCCGTCCGTCTGGGGATGGTACACGCTGGTCCAAATGGACTTAACGCCCAGTAACCCACAAAGTTCTCTCAGTGTGCGCGGCATGAACGAGGTGCGCTGGTCCGTTAGAATCTCTTTCGGGATTCCAACCCGGTAGATGACCTTAAACAGAGCCTGCACGACACTCTTTGCAGAGATATTGCGCAAAGCCGGCGATAAACCGGAAAGGGCGCCGGTGCTCCCTTTGGTCGGTCGGTAGCAGTCGGCTCGGGACAGCGCCCGCTGCTGCTGTCCCCGCGGCGCGGACCCCACTCGGGCCAGAGGTAGCGTACCCCCCCTGGTCCCGTTGCCCGCTATGATGCACCGCCAGGTGGTCCTCCACGAGGGCAATGGTCGCGTCAAGGGGTGGTGGTACCTCCCCCACGGTGCCGTCCGCGCAGGGAGCCCCTCCACGAACTGTTTCAACACACGCCTCCTCCTAGACCATCTGTTCGCACCGTCCTTCAGCCGCTGCCCGAATGCGAATGGGCGGTCCCCCGGCCCCAACCTGGCCTGGCGAAATCTGCGGCGGTGGTCCTCCGGAGACAGCCCCAGCCTGTCCATGATCACCTTCCTCACCGCCGCGTAGTTCCAGCGGGCCGCCGTCTGTGCCCCATAGGCCAGCAGTGGTAACAGGGTCAAGGTAGCTGTAATTAAACCTCTTCTTAAGAAACTACTCTTGCTATCTATCTGGCTATCTACATACCGATCTCTAATCTTCCCTTCCTCTCGAAGATCCTTGCCAAATCTGTCGCAAATCAATTTTGTGACTTTCTACAAAACAATGCTTTGTTCGAGGATTTCAAGTGCATCATAGCACAGAAACAGCACTGGTGAAAATTATAAATGATCTTCTACTTGCATGGGACCCAGGACTTGTCTCTTTTCTTGTCTTGCTGGACCTCAGTGACACAATAGAACATTTGGTATTAAAGGAACTGCACTCAGCTGGTTTAAATCTGATTTGTCGAATCGTTCCCAGTTTGTGCTTGTAAATGGTGAATCCTCAAAGACCACAAACGTTGGTCATGGAGTACCACAAAGTTCTGTGCTTGGACCGATTTTGTTTACCCTGTTGTGGCGGCTCCGCCCAGCCCCAGCACCCCGAAGATGCCAGCTGGAGGCAATCAACCTCCAGCTGGACTAACGAGGTGCCTCTCTCAGGGTTTAAAAGGGAAACACGGGAGAGGCACAGGAGGGAGAGCACAGGGAGACACGAAGCCACGCGCCAGCGATGGCTGAGTTTATGCACAATAAACGACTCGCTTGCACGTTCTCCTCGACGACGGCGGCGCTCGGAAGCTCGGCCTGAGCAGGGGCGGCAGCGACGACGGCGGCTGCGCCAGGAGGCTTGACCCGAGCAGCGGCGGCAGGGCCAACAGCTGCGCCCGAAGGCTCGGCGTGAGCGGCGGCGGCGGCGGCAGCGGCGGCGGCAGCGACGACGACTGCACCCAGAGGCTCGACCGGGACAGTGGGGACAGGGGCAACGGCTGCGCCCGGAGGCCCGACGCGGGTGGCGAAAACAGCGACGGCGGCTGCGCCCGGAGGCCCGGGCGTTCTCTTTGACCAGGATACTGTATGTCCTAAGAAGACTTCAAGGACTGCATTTTTTCATAATATATACGTAATATATCAAATCAGGAACTTCCTGTCTAAAAGGGTCAAGTGTACGAAAGCGCTGGAGTCATTATCCAGTGTCAAGATCAGATTCATTTGCGACACTTTTTAACCATGGGTTAAAAATGCAATGTAAGTCGCTTTGGATAAAGGCGTCAGCTAAATGACATGTAATGTAATGAACTGTGGCTGAGGTTGCTTTTTGTGTATTCTTGTCCAATCTGGGTTCTAACTGAGCAGGGAAAAAACACAAGAGTCCTGGTGTTATCTTGCCTTTGTTTACGGATATTTAAAGGAGGCTGAGGCGAAAATTCAGTCAGGAAGACTGGACAGGCTGTGACGTACCTTTTTGGCCTCCTCTCTCCCTGGGGATGCACAGCTGATGAGGGGTGGGGTCGGGTAGTGCCAGCCAACCAGAGGTGGGTGCCGTTACCGTAAAACAATTGTCTCGTTGCTGGCAAATGTGGATTGTCATCTCTCCAAACGACCCTGCCACCACCCCTGACACCTCCAAGCTACAGAAGAACCTGGCATGTCAAAAGATTGGAGCAATTTATTCTCTCCCACGCTGGTCAATTTGACTCTAAATGGACCATTTATTACTGATGAACATCGTGCGGCATTCAAGATGACTTAAAAATGGAGAATGAGATCATAAACTCATCTTTACAATTTTTACTGATGGAGTAAATCAAGAGAAAAGTAGAGTAACTTGTCTTAGACTTATATGCTTTGAGATAACTTTAACTAGGCCAGTTGTGACGACCCTGCCTATCAACCATCATCAACCTTGATTGGGAGTAGCTGCGGTGTGCGAGCGGTTTGAAATGCTGGCTGGCTGCCGGGGGTCGCTGGTTCCCCTGGCCAGCGTCCGTATCTTTGTTGGGTTCTCTTGCCGCTTCCTTTATGTTCACTTCACAACACTCCATCTTACATGATCAATGCAGCCACACTGACAGGACTGAAACTACGGATGTACACACCTCATACTTGCTTTTGCTTTAGGTTTTGTTACTTTACTTAAATATATTGTTAGATCCGCTTTGCACTGCCTCTCTCCAGTTTTTGTCATCGCTTTTGAGCCGGGTCATGACACAGTAAAGAGAGGTTTTCTGTCAAGGTCTAGTGTGAGCAAATTGCAGCCTGCCAGGTATTCAAATCTGTTGGAAGAAGCGTCCCACACAATGTTGGGTGTCAAACGGATCCGACTGGATCACAAACTTGTATTGTCTCAATCAATCATCGGTTTTAGAATTTGACCTGTGCTTCTTAGATCCTCCTGCGCTACCATCTCACTTCCCAAAAGCTTTTAATATCAAATGATTTTTTTTAAACATTAACTATAAAAGATTACAGAAACTATTTCCTAGAATCGGATTAATATAATCCCATTGCATGTAATCCGCCACTTCCCAAACCTTCCCTAACCAGCCTCCATGTGTCAAGCAATATGAGATTAGAATAATAATCTCAGCGTTGAATTTGGTGATAAAGCACTGGTTCTTTGCTGGTGGAGAGAACAGTGATGCACACAGGTCTTTCTGCTCAATGAAAACATCATAAATAATTTAATTATTTTTATGCTTTAATTGCAAATGTAAGTTTCCCAATGGTTTGAAATTGAAATGGCATACATATACTAAAAATATGTGGTCGACCGTCACGCCAAAGTTTCTAGCGGGTTTTAAACTGAAAAGGTCACAATATTGTTCTTGAATTCACAACCCAACGAGGAGATGTACATGTATGTAGCTGTGCGTTCCTCATACAGGTTTTCTGGCTTCATGCACGGCAGGGCAACTTGTCGGCTTGGAGGCTGGAAAGGCTCTTCTTTCGGAGCTCCGGTGGGCTCGCGCACATCAGGGTGTCCCGGGGCGACAGGGTGGCCTTGGTCTGCCTCACCCACTGCACCAAGGAGGCAATGTTACAGTCACACTGCCACATGTTGTCATGGAGGTGCAGCTTCTTCAGGTCTGACAGGGGTCGGAAAAGGAAAATCACCAAATGGAATCATCAGTAAACAACGTGGGCATTGCTAACTCCATAAACTACCATAAGGGGCCCCTTTCGCAGTGAAAAGTGGGTCTGTAAAAGGCAAGCTGGGGGTGGTTGTACCTGGCATATGGGCAAACACGTTTCCATCCACTGTCTTCAGGCGGTTTCCACTGAGAGCCAGTTGAGAAAGCTTGGCCATGTTTCTGAACACATCAGGGGGCAGGTGCTCCAGCTCGTTGTTCCTCAGGTAGAGTTCCTGATTCCGTATTCAGCACATTTTCTTTTGACATTTAGTTTACAAAATGCAACTCAACAATTGTGTGTCAAAGTGAACGTATTACCAACTATATGCGAGTGGATATATACAAATGTTTGATTGGAAGGTCACATAATTGTTCTGATTTTAGTGATTAGCTGTGTGGTGGCTGGCCGGGGTTTTCAGGACGTCTGCATCGGAGAGAGAGGAGGTGCGGCTCCGGGAACGGTGCCAGCTGGAGGCAATTAACCTCCAGCTGGGGGGAATTAACGGTGTGCTCTCTCCCAGTACTTAGACACGTCGGGGAGAAGTGATCGGGCGACAGCTGATGAAGGACATAGGAGCCCACATGCCTACGAACACGGCGCGTGGCCACGAGCAGCAGAGAGCTGGCCCCAGACCGAGGAGTCACGAGCCGCCGATGGCTGAAACGAACTAATGAAGGACTTGTCCTGTCTCCATGCCTAAGCGTCCTCATTCCGGGTCCCCTAGCCACCCACTCCCTTACAAGCTGATTAGCTAAAAATACATTCTTCAGTTGAGAGGAACTTACTAGTTTTGCACAATAACAAAAAAACCATATGGACCAGATGTGATTACTGATGTTACCTGCAAGTTTTCCATGCCATCCAGAGTTGAGGAGCCCAGCATGGACAGAAGGTTATTGTCTAACACCAGCATCTCCAGAGATCGCAGAGGTCTGAATGCTCCGACTGGAACGTTCTTCAAACTGGATTTTGAAAGTCAGAATTCCTTAATGAACTTGGTTATACTACACGACTAATGGAAATGTCTTTGGGGCAATATGAAAACATTCCTATCTCCAACAACACATCTCTGCTGTTAAGTTTTACATAACAAAGTTGATTAGTAGAAATAGCTGTCAAGAATGATAGTGAAGTAATGAAGTAGTTACTCGATGTCAAAGACTTAATATAAAACATACAGTAAATGCATATATACATACACACAGTATATAGAATAATCCATTTAAGGACAAATGGGATGACCTGTTATTGTCTAAGTTGAGGAATATGAGCTGTCTGAGTCCAAAAAAGGCCTTCGGAGAAATCTTCTGGATGCGATTTAGGGAAAGATCCAGAACTTTAAGGGCGATCAGAGGTTTAAAGGCATTAGATGGGAGCGTTGTCAGCGCATTAAGCGGAAGGTCTAACTCTGACAAGTTCCTCATTCCCGCAAACATCTGAGGTTTGAGGCTGCCAATCTGGTTATGTCCCAGCATCAGGAAGCGAAGGTTTAGAAGGTCCTGAAGACATTGAAGGAAGGCACAATTTTCTGTTGTCAGATCATTGCATTGGGACAACTGTGCATGTATACAATTCCTCTCCAAAAGGTCTATACCTGGAATCCCTTTGGGGGAAGGTTGGTGATGTGGTTGCCGTATAAATTGAGGAGCATCAGTTGCTTTCCACCAGAGAAGGCGTGGTGGTGGATGGACTTGATGGCATTTCGTTCCAGGTTGATGCTCTCAACCTTTGGAGTTGATTTGAGTGCATTAGCCTTCAGGTCTGTGATTCCATTCTCACCTTTAATGAGAAGGTACTGATGTAGTCATTTCCCACAATGCTTATGTTTCCTAGAAGTCCATGTCAGATATATTACTGAGTGTGGAACATCACAACAATTTGAATGTAGTAACCATGAGGTATTAACCTAGTTTGAGGATCCAAGCATCAGGGGGCAGTCTGGCGGGAAAGGCACGCAGCCCTGTCTTATGACAATTGACCTCTGACTTTTCTGGACCAGATTTCCTGGAGCATTTACAGACATCGGGACATCCCTCTGCGACCTGCATCATCCACAGGATTACAATCATCAACCACGCCTGGTAACGCATCTCCCCTGGAGTGGCGAAGACGTAGAGAGAATGAGACAAAAGAAAATTCCATTATTATCATGAATCCAATTGAAAAAAGCGAGCCAGACCCACCACGAAGCGTTTTAGAATAAAATACTTGGCAGGCGATGAAATGAACATCTGTAAGTCATTTGACTCTGGCCTGAAAGGGGCGTCATCGCGCGTCTCAACCAATGACAGCATATGAGGCTGGGCCTAAGATTGCTGCTCTGCTCTTATGAACTGGAGAAATGGAAGAAGATAGCAAACACTGTATTTTCTTACACCAAAGTCATTCATCACCGAGTGTTTTTTGTCCAGTACAACAGGTACACCTGCTACTGAACATAGATTATTGATCAATTGTTTCTGCTACTTGTTCCCATTTATAAATAAATGTGATAAAATAATAATCTGCCGCAGCAGTCCAGATGTTGACTTTGGACAACAGGGGCTGTAGTTTGACTGTCCCTCGTCCAAAGGTTAAGCTGCGAAGATTCAAGGGCTCGAATAGAAGGTGCTTTTTTGCTGAGAGTGGCGGCTTTCGTTGACAGGTGAAAAACACTGCGGTATATTCAGGTATTCATTTTTCCGATCAATATGCTAAACAAAATGGCCACATTTTATGTTCTGTGTAAAATGAAGTAGCTGCTAAATTAGCTTAATCCGCCTAAATAATTCATATTCATATACAGGGCAGTGCTATGATTGGTCATAGAGGGGCTGCTGATTTTGTGCCATATTTGTCTCATATTTGTAATGAAACAGTTTGTTTATATTTTGAACAATACCTGTTGCTTTTTGTAAAATTGCAAAAAGATTAATTTCCTTCTGTGGAAGCCAATTTTTGATTCCCTTTCATTTAAATGTATTTTCATTTCAAGAGGTGTACAGTCTGTTGCGCATACTCATAGGAAAGCAGTCATTCTTCTATAATCCATTAAATAATATTTCTTGGGACGTAACCCTTGAAACGTTATCCATTGCAATAACTATCAGTTAGATGCTTTCTGATTAGGAATGAGTAGCATTATGGTCTCCATAAAGGATTGGAATGTAATAGTTCAGTTTAACTAGCGACATGTACAAATAATTCTAAAAGCGTTGGGCACACTTGGGCTACAAGGAGCAATTTGAATATTTAACTGCAGTAAATCCCATTTTAAAGCCTTCCGAACATCAAGAGAACCGAGGTAAGCAGAGCAACAAAAAGCAACGTGGTTCCATTCCATGACGAAGCACAGAGCAGATCTTCATCAGTAGAAAATTATGACTATTGATTATTGTTTCCACCAACTGAACTGCCTCACCGTTCCTCAAAAAAGGCTTTTTTCCTGCTCAGTTCCACTTACCTTAAGTACAACTCTTGGTTCTGTAGAGGTTGGTGTGTTCCTGTGTTCTGAGACGTGCGTGTGAGTCTTTATGAAAGCAGCAGTGTGGGAACAGTGAAGACAGTGAAAGCAGGGCGTGAAACCCTGCAGCCGCCTTTTCTGCAATGTCACACAGCCCAGAGAAATGTGGCATCCACAGATTATGGCATCGATCCATGTTCTGCTCCCAGGTTCTGTGTGTGCGTCTGATTCCTCACATCCAACCACGGCGCTCAAACTGTGGACCTTTTCACAACGTGACCTCATCTCTGCTTGTCAGGTTGTGTGTCTGTGTTTGTGTGGGGGGGCGTTTGCTTCTTCTCTTCTCTGGTCCTGTATGTAATAATGTGTCAATGTATGCAGAGTATATCATTTCCATTTACTTTGATTCTTTGAAATTGAAGTCCCTAAAACGGAGAGGGAGAGAATCATCCAAAGGACGGAAAAACAAACTAATGAGTCATTCTTCATTTTTCATTTTTCTATTGACATATAATTGAAACACAACAGTTGTCAGTAATAAAAAGACTGAGTTCCCTCAGTGTCTAACAAAGGGTAAATTATTGTAATCATTATTGTTTATGTATTAACAATAGATAACATATTAATTCAAAAACTGCAAAAGATTGCAGTGTTATAGATATTTGTAGTTGGGTTTTTGTGATGCTTCTTTGTACTGCCAAAATGAGGATTCAGTTGACAAGAACATTTTCAACTGTGCTTTGTTTTATAATGAAAGGTTTCACTCATCAGGATGTAGATTGTTGTACAAAATTACATCGTAATCACGTCTTGTATGAGCAATGACAGAGGCGATCCAAAAGTTGAATCACTGGCGTCGAGGGATCCTCTGACGTTCTCCCTTTTTTATTTTTTGGGTAATTTTCCTGTGGATGTCGCATGTGTCCAGTCTAAAGTCCTCTGAGGCAAATTTATAATTTGCAATTTTAAGATCTACAAAATAAAATAAATTAAATTGAGTTTCAAATATCTGTTCTGTTTCACGGTTTTCACTTTTTTTTGTGCTCAGTTTCGTATGACATTTTGGATCAATCTTGGCAGGACTTGTTGCTAAAAGCAGTCGTTTCACTTCTGCAGATCACAAAAAAGGCCCCCGTATTAAATGTAGACTTTTCATAATTTCAGCTTCACAGAGCTGCAGAGGGAACTGATGACTTGCAGTTGGATTTGTAGTACCTGAACCAGCATTACAGGGAGGTATAGGTTGTTGATACCAAATCAGAGAACAAGGGCAGAACCAAGCGCTCATTAGAAGCACTTTCCAATAGCGAGGCGGACATCTGACTTTCAGTTATTCAATCACGCCCAATGCACAAGTGGTTTGACGGTCGCATGTGTGGCAGAGGCCGCATGTGGAAGTGGGTCAGGACGGTGATTCCTTATGAGGGGAGAGAAAAGAAGACTAGGCTGCAGAGGGGAGGAGGCAGGCACACGGAGCCTCTAAGACAGAGAAGGAAACATCGGAGAAGGAGCTGGAAGAAGGCAAGAGATGCAAGCTCACACGACCAGATCAGAACAGAGAAGGAATGAGAGTAAGAAACGCTGCACAGGACTGAGGGCGGAGTGCTGGAGGAGAGCGAGGCCCAACGCCACTAACGCTGGGATGACTGCAGACCTGGCCAGCAAACACACACACGCACACAATCACGATCACACACAGAAGCAAGTTTCATTAGCCAGCCTTCACAGAGATAGGGAGGGAGACGGATAGGTGAGAAGAAGTGTGTGTGTGTGTGTGTGTGTAAAGAGAGAAAAAACGACACACAGATGGGAACTGTCATGTAATGAATGTATTTTATTTTTCTTTTATAAAGACCAACACTAACAAATTGTAAAATTGGGTCTGATGATATTCAATAAGGTCCTCCTGTCAACGAATCCAATTAAAAGGATACAAAGCCGGACAGCTTATATCTCCATGTGCTGTGGAGCTCCATTGGCCTTTTACTGCTCACCGCCAGAGCCGGCCCGAGGCATAAGCGAACTAAGCGGCTGCTTAGGGCCCCCTCTGGCCACCAGGGGGCCCCAAGCAGCCAGCGAGCCGCGAGCCGGCGGAAGCATCCGGCTCACGTGCATGTATCGACGGGTGTGAATAATAGCTCAGGTTTAAGGTCTCTGCTTAGGGAGCCACAGATCTGGGTTTGAGTCCTTCCTGGGACCAGATCACTTCTTGACCACGTGTCTGGCTGACCGCTGCCCCTCCGACATGCGAGGGGAGGCTAAGGCCCGTTCAGTGCTGCAAGCAGCCCTAGTTTTGTATTATAACCTCACTGTATTCCTTTTTATAATTTTCACTTTAACATTATAGCGTGACATTTGTGCCAATAATCTTCTAGCACAGGTGACTCTGCATGGTGGGAGGGGGGCCCCCAAATCAAATTCTGCTTAGGGCCCCCAAGAGGCTCAGGCCGGCACTGCTCACCGCTGACGAGGCTCGATGTTACTGACTTAAGAGTCGCAGTGAGTCAGCACTGTAGTTGCTTTTGCATTCATTTGTCAAGTGAAATCTAAAGGAACTTTTAAAAATGTTTGCAAATACAAACTCAATTCTGCTAAAGTCTACAGACATTATCTGCAAAAATGTAGACCTAAATTAACAATGACAAATTACATTTTGTCTTTTCAATACATTAATTTACTGTTTCCTCAAGTATTTGTAATTTAATATACATGTCCAACAATTTTCTTTGTAATTTTAAGGTAAATCATATTAGTTTTTAATTAAAACTATACCTACATACTATATAATTATTACTTTTTAAGTAATATTTGATTACAGCATCAAATATATGATTAATAGCATATGATTAATAGCGATAAATCCCATTATGCACAAAATTCAATAATACATAAAAACTTGTATATTGCACGCTTTGAATTTAAAGTAATGTAACAGGAACCAGAAGAAACATGTATCTTTTATCAGGGAACGGCATAATGCAGCATATGTTCAGTAGTAAGGGCCCCGTTATGGTACGTTCGCACCAAAAGCAAAGCAAATCATTTGCGCGAGCAGTTTCCATGCAAAGTCAATGCAACGGCGCGATTGGAGGCAAGTGAATGGCGCCGTGCAAAGCGAAGGAAGCAAATAATTCACCTGATTTTCTCGATGTGCTATGCTCCCCCAGTCATCACGGCCGTCCTGCTGCCACAGCAGGAATATATTTGACGAAACTGCAACTTACCGCAGACAAACAGACCGGCGCTCCACAGCTGATTGGACGCCTGTAGTTGGTGTCCTACTGACAGTCAAAGCATGATAGAATCATTGTCGGCGTTAATGGATTGCTGCGTTAAGGCCTCAGTATGCTTCTGCGTCACTCCTACGGCGTAGCTACGCCGTTTTATGCTTCTGCGTCGGGTCGCGTTGCATTTCACCGTCAGAACGCAAGGGGGCGCTGTGGGGTTTGCGAATCTCTTTGCTAGTTTGTGTTGGTTTCGTGCGCCGTTTCCACGTTTTCATTTCTGACAACGACGAGCGAAAGAGAGAGAATGTGGTTGCAGTTTGGAGCGAATCGACGTAGAACAACAAGCGATCTCTTTCCGCGAGCTGTGTGCCATTTGGCAGTCTGTAGTGCGCTGAGGAGGAATTGTACAGATGGTCGTACTTTCGTACTTCCTCGATCCAACGTTCAACTTGGTCCATCGTTGAAAACAAACTGAAAATAAACTTTAACAGTGGCGGTATAGCGGGAGGGGGAAACCGGAAAAGCTACACTCTGGGAATGATGTGTACTCTGACCAATCACAGCCCTGCGGTCTGCGTCGCCTCGACGCGTAGTTACAATTTCTTGGAGGTGCACGTCGAGCTGCGGCGCAGGGTACGGAGAGGGGTCCGTGTCTACGCAGGAGTGACAGTGTAGCTACGCCGTCGATTCGACGCAGAAGCATAAATCAGGCGTTGAGGCCGGCGCATGCTTCTGCGTCGGCGTCTCCGTTGCGTTTGCGTGTTGCGTGTTTCAATTTATGGTTCTGAAGGCTTGCGTGTGTTGCAAAGCAATTCACCGCCAGACCACCAGGCGGAGTCACGTTTATTGTCAAAGACGACCTAGAGAGTGCCGTCTTTGCGAGTGGAAGTCGACTTTTTTGCCCCGTGCATCAACACTGCTGCTTTTCTTCGTCTCTTTTCGTGGACATATTTGTTCCGTATTTCCTCCACAACTTTATCGCCCCTCGACCGGCAAAACCGACGTTTGCGGAGATCTACGTCCATGAATTGTACAAATGAATTGGTCTTTATAGTCCGCCAATGACGCGTGTGTTTCTAAGTGGTCATATTTACGGATTTCTTCAGACAAAAGCTCTTAGATCTGATTCATTCTCTCGTAAAATATATTCGTTTTAATAAAGGCGGAATTACGCTGTAAACCGGAAATCCGAGACTCTGGCAAGGATGTAGCAAGCAGACCAATCACAGCCCTGCGGCTTGCGTTTCCTTGCGTATCTGTAGACGCAAGGGTTGGGAAAAATTGGTCGACACCCGCAAGGACGCAAGGGGGCGGGACTCTACGCAAGGGACACGCAAGGGGCACCTGCGCTTGCGGGTCCTTGCGTTTCTCCAAAAACGCAGAAGCAGAAACTCGGCTTTAACGTGCACAGCCCTCGTGCTTGGATATTTAAACCCTGTTATCCTGGATGCAATTTAACTAACTTTTTTATTTCATTCAATCGGGGGGAGAAATGGCCTGGTGTTGTACTTATGCCAAACACCAAATGCGAGACCCCAAAAATATCACATTTTTCACCAATCCTGACATGCATGTCAAGTTGAACAACTTTTGGAATATGACAGAGCCCACAAAATGGCAAAATTCCTTAGGGTCCTTTTTATTTTTAGAGAAAAGGGGAAGAGCAGATCTTGGTGGGTGACAGATGAAAAAGAGGAAGACAATTAAAGTGAAGTAGCGAGGGGGGGGAGCGAGGGCAGAGCCAACGGAGCTCATGATGACTGGGCAGATAAATGCCTTCATCTCCCCCACACAGCCATCTGAAGCTGTTTACATCCATCATGCCCACAGCAGATGCTCACTCATTTTGTATGGCAAGCGTCCAATCGAAGCGCTTGTTAATATTGGCTCGGCGCCATCACAATCAAAGCCCGGAATGACCAGATGGGGCTTTTTATGGAGCGGCGGTGTCCCCCAAAAGCTCCCCCATCAATATACAGTGGCTGTGAGAGGGATGTGTGCATCCAGTGCTCGTTGATGGGGTAAGCCTTGAATTCCCCGCGGGTGAACGGGAGGCAGCTCCGTGACATCAGCGAGGGACGAGTGGTGAACGTTGCCAGGCAGCACCAACAGGAATGTTGCTCTCCTGCTGTCAGAGCGTAGCACAGAGGTTCCCCCCCTCAGGTGTCCTGCTAAGCCCCCCTATGATGGTATAGGACCCCTACCACAAGTTCATTTTATTTTCAGTAAAAAATAACAATAAACTTCATTCATGCAAGCAAATGACATATTTCCCCAGCAGGATCATGTTTTTTTCCTCTGATTATGGTCTCATGATCAGGGAGGCGGGGCGTCCTGTTAGTGGGCTTCATAGAGACCCTCAACGCACCACAGTGCTAGTAAACTTCTACGTTTGTATTTTACATTGTTTCAGCACAGTGTGTGTGTGTGTGTGTGTGTGTGTCCGTGTGCAAGTGATGAAGGGAAATAAAATGCCATTCAGTGAAAAACTGGCTTGAAAAACTTGGATTTGTCAAGTCACCATGAATAATTTGATATTTTAGGATTTTTTGATATGGCCTTTCAGTAAGTCTGAAAAGGGTTTCACTACACGAGTCCAATGTGGGGGGGTCATTGCGCAAAATAAATCCACTCAACTTCTAGTTGCACTCGTCAGACAGGCAACAGTCCTGTCTCTCAGAGGTGGGACTGAAAGCCTTCAAGCGTCCAGAGCTGCTGCTAAAGGAGCCGCTTCGGGCCCAACGGGCCTTCTGGGGGGGTTTCTGTGAAACAGACGTAGACTGCAATGATGTGTAGCAGCCCCACGCATAATTACGCATTCAATGTGCTCCTTCACACATTAGACCCCCGTGCTCTGTCTCCTCCTAGTGGGACACTCAGCCTGCAGGACCCCAATGGACACCACCGTCACCATGGTGATGGAAAGCAATGCGTTGTGCACGGCTCTCTAGCATCACCTCCTGACGGAGGGGGGGAGTGCTTGCTGTAAGATGGTACCAAGGAAATGTGGGCCAGGGTGGGCTTCTAAGGACGTGTGGAGCCTTTAACGCTTCACGGCATCACGGTAAACACACCTGTCCTTGTTAGGAAGACGCCACTGATTTGATACTGCTATCAGCTTAGCGGTGGGGTATCACTTTACGACGTTTGCATGCACATGAAAGCAGCATGTACTGTACGTAGAGGCTGGTGTGGCCGTTTGCACTGTAACGCACACAGGCCCTGGTGTCTGATCACATCGCATGTCGTTATACAAACTCTATCATTTCTTGGCTGGGTGAGTGTCTAATCACGTCTGTGGGTGATGGATGGATGGATGGATGGATGGATGGATATCTTGCTTGCTTGCTTGTGATGCAACTGTGACTTCCTGTGTGTGTGTGTGTGTGTGTGTGTGTGTGTGTGTGTGTGTGTGTATATATATATATATATATATATAATTTTGCAGAGGGGGGGATAGGAAAACCAGAGGGGGGAAATCCCAGGAAATGAAACTGGGAAAGTATCATTAGTAAAACCCAAAGTCCAACACAAAAACCAACATGTTAGCAAACTACTGAGTGGCTCCCATCGTGTGATGAGGTTACGTAGTTGCTTCCTGCTCACACAGCTGTCAGCTCAGATGCCTTCATCAAACGTCTTCTGCATCTCACGTGTCCATCAAAGGCCTCATTACGGTGAGAATCACTCCTTCAAATGACTCAGCGCAATCCAGCACACTTCGGATCGGCAGCCTTCAGAAGGCATCGGGGTGACGCGCGAGCGGCTGGGCCAGTTGCTGTGTGTGTGTGTGTGTGTGTGTGTGTGTGTGTGTGTGTGTGTGTGGGCCTTTTGGCATCCTGTCTAAAGGCTGGTGCAAGATTCTTCTTCTTGTGTCGACGGACACGCAGAAGCATGAACTGGGCTCCGTCCTGGTGTCACCCTGTGCTGAGCGATGGGCCTCCTGACTCAAATATAGAAGATCTTTTTTTGTCCAAATTATGTGCTGAGACGCTCAGGTGAGTTGACCTGTAAGAGTCTATGTAACTTCAATGTTACATTTGAACTGATTCCCGGTGCTTTTTTGTCAACGTGGGAAAAGGGAGCCGTTTAGTCTTGAACTGGGCTGCGGGGGCAGCTGAACAGACCTGCCATGTAAAATCCTCACCTATTGTGCGTCTGCTCAAATGGCTCGTTGGGTTGTTATGGAGAACTCAAAGCTTTGTTTCTGTACCCGACTTGTCTTAAAACTGGACCCATTTCTTAAGAGTCTTATGAGCTACGGATACTTACTGCACTTTGGAGGTCGTCTTGTACCCAGAGAGGGACGCCATGTCAGCCAGCAGTCCCACGTTGTTTGGTAAAATGAGACATCTTTCAGATAGATGTGGAATTCATGAAAGCCTGCATGTGGCGCTGAAGAAAATAAAAAGCTATTTCATGCTTCACAGACTTTAAAGGTCCTTTTAATCAATAGACTCTTCAGGAGCGCAGCATTCTGCTCCTCCGTGATGCGTTCACAGTGTTTGTGACTCAGCTTTTTCTTCGGCGCTGCTTCAAAGTGGCTATTGTTCTGCATAATGAGCCCTGCGCTGACCCGAGTGGAATAATGTATCTGTGTCAATCATCTCGTGTGTGTGTGTGTGTGTGTGTGTGTGCTGACCGAGTTTGTCTAAAGTCAAAAGCGTCAACATTTCCGAATATAATTTGCCTGCACCATGCTAACATCAGTAACTAAGTGCGAAGTACAAAGCAGAATGGCCGACCACCACCCAACACACCTATTAGTCAGTCCACCAATTCAAGTCCAACAGAGCCACCCATTTTAGGCTATCCTGATTTTGCAGAGCCATTTATACTCCACTGTGACGCCTCACAAGAGAACTTAGAGGCCGCCTTGTGCCAGAAACAAGCAGGCGAGATGAAGGGTGATTGCATATGGTTCACGGACATTAACACCCCTGGAGAAGAATCATCATAAGCATTAAGGATAATTTGAATTTTTGGCCTTATAGTGGTCAATTTGCAAGCGTTTCTCAGATTGTTTCACACACTGCCACTGAGCGCCATTCCCCTGTCACTGTTTGTTTTGGTTGTTGTGTAAAACCCATAGTGACTTTTTGAGCCTGCTCGCTTTCCCCATGAGTGGCTGCGGGGCAGTACTGGTTTCCGCCAGCAGGTGGCAGTCGCGGGTTTAGCAGGCAGGAACGTCGTGTTGATTCTCTGTTGTCTTTGCAGAATAAACATGAACGGAGCCTGTTGCGCTGTGTGTAACATCAGTGTTGGCTGTTCACTGGTCAAAATCTCTTCTAGCTATTTTTAGAAGGTGAAGTAATTTAAAGTGACCATTATTTTCATATGTTTTTTTATTCTTTGTACGTTGTAACTACAAATACGCTGAAAATAGTAAATAACTTTATTAATAACTGTATTTAGCAACCTCAAAGAGAGTTACCGTGTTTTGAAAGACGGAAAAAAGGCAAAAGCGAGGCAGTTCAACTGTGCTCAACAAAAAAGTCAAAATGATATATATTTTTAAATGATTAAACTATCAAAGTATTGAAAAGGTTATATTGGACACGAGCGGTCCAATACTGATACATCGTTTGTTTTGACCGCTGGGAGGCGCTCAAGACCGTTTCCTGTAAACCGGAAATAAAACCACCATGGACTGTGACGTCATCTCGGTGCGACGCGTGAGTCTCACGATTTCAACATGGCCGAAGCTGAGTATGTTTTTACTGTATCATATCGAAGTCCATCCGTCCTACTTCTACATGTGATCGTTGTGTTTAGAGTCTCAGTAAGAAGTCGATGCTTCACTAAAGCTTCCGGGTCTGATATTTGTCAGGCTGCTCGCTGGAAGTGGTGGTTTCACACGCGTCCGACTGGCACCGCTTTACTGGCGCAATGTGCGCGTTGGGAATGATGGTTAACGTTACGTCTCATGTGGCCGTTACCGCTTTCGGTGCGATATTCACGCAGGAACGTTGTCAGATCTAAAGTGTAAAATTGGAGCTGCTGATTCGTTCTTTGACGCAGTGGCCTTTAATGTGTGTGTGTGTGTGTGTGTGTGTGTGTGTGTGTCCTGTTATCAGACCAAAGAAGGTGATCAAGCTGGTACCCGAGTATCTCCTGAAGAAGAGGAAAGCGTACCAGGCCATCAAAGCCACGCAAGCCAAGCTCGCGCTGCTTGATAAGAGAAAGGTGAGCGATCACGAGGGGTCAGAGGTCAAACGTCGGCGTTCCATCGCTCTAACGACACGTGTTTGTGTGATTGCAGACATTTAAAGGCAAACCGCTGAAGTTCAAGCGTTTGGAGGACTTCTTGAAGCGCAGCCACAGGAGCCACCGGGATGACACGCGCATCCAGAGGCTGCGTCACAGGCCGCCGGCGCCGCTGCCTCCGGCCAAGAGCAAGCTGGCCTTCGCCGTGCGCATCAGAGAGTGAGTGAGGAGACGGACCGTCCACAAAGAGGCGTAGTTAGGCTCCAAAGACGCAAACTAGAGTGTGCAGTTTCCATGAAGCATGATCAGTACTGTGGTGACGGGCACCGGGTTACATCTGATAATCAAGAGGAAGCTCGTTTTCAACAGGGACACTTCATCTAACACAATTTAACCCCAGCTAACTGACTGACTGGACAACGTCCTCTGTTCTCAGAGCAAGTATGTGGTCAAATCTGATTGGTCATAATAATCTCAAATATTAGAGATCTGTTAAAGCACCTTGATTCTCCATGAACTTAAACAAATAAAACGATCTCCCCTGAGAACCCTGCTGGTCCCGGAGGGGGAGGGGGGGGGTCACTTAGAAAGCGGCGCCCGGTTCTGGTTGCTAATTTAACGTGTACGTAACAAAGACAAGTTTCCCAGTTGGCTCAATACAGATGATCCCCAACTCTTTCAGGATTAAAGGCGTCAGCCCCAAAGTGATGAAGGTGGTCCAGATGCTGAGACTTAGGAAGATTTTCAGTGGGGCCTTTGTCCGAATAAACAAGACGTCCATGGCCATGATGAAGGTAGTGGAGCCCTACGTGGCCTGGGGGTGAGTACCTTCATCCAGCCATGCCATCTGGGGTCGGGTAGCTTTAGCATGAATCAAGTGTTTGCTAAAACGTGCTCCGACTACAAATGCGTCCCACAGATTTCCCAACCTGAAGTCCGTCCGCGAGCTCATTCTGAAGAGGGGACAGACGAAGGTCGGCAAGAGGAGAGTCCCCCTCACGGACAACACCTTCATCGAGCAGCACATGGGTGAGTCTAGTCCTCAATGTCTCACTGGAAACAAATCAAGAAATAAATCCCATTGCTGAAAGTGCAGACAGCAGTCGTCCTCAGCTGAGCGTCTGTTAGTCGCTGAGCCGTGTGCTGCCATCGACGGGTGGATGTTGTGGAGTTATTCGTTCCATTTACTTGTAAGCGCAGCAGTGTTGGTCCTGAATAATGCTCTGGGTCTGGTATATTGAACAGTGTCTGCCCCCTTTCCCAGGTAAACACGGCATCATCTGCCTGGAGGACCTCATACACGAGATCTACTCCGTCGGCAGGGGCTTCAGGGCCGCCAGCAACTTCCTGTTGCCCTTCAGGCTGTCGGTAGCTCGCCACGCCGCCAAGGACAAGGCCGGGCTCCTGAAGGACCTGGGGAACCCCGGATTCCGCAGCACGGACATTAACTCCATCATCCGGCTGCTGAACTGAGGGGGACGGACACTGTGAGGAGGCTTTTCTCTTAGTCAGAGAGGATCCCGGCATCACTTGGTCGTATTAAATATCCCTACGTCTTTGCACCCAGTGTTGTGGTTACAAGCTGGGAGGGGAAGGACCTGAAAGGAAAAATGTAGTTGCCGTGACTACAAAGTGAGGGAAGCTGGCTGATGGTATTTGAATCCTTTGTGACGTGAAAACACAGAACTTTTCCTCTGAAGTGACCATTTGTACAGTAATTGTGTGGTTTCTTTTTACTTCTGTATGTTTGTCAGGAGTGAAACAAAATTCATCCACTACTTAAGTACTAGTGTGTTTAAAATCAGTTTAACACAGCTTTATGATTCATTGTTCACGTTTTTACAATAAAAAAAGTACAATTACAGCAACTACGATTTTTTTTTTTTAAGCAACATGTCAAAGCACTGCGACTGGTTTCTGTGTGAGGACAGTGTCTCACGCTTGAAGTATTTATTACAAACTAGAATATATAAAAATACAGCAGCCACCAAACAAGCTGTAAGTACAGACCGAAGTTAACTGACTCAAGATTTACTACACATTACAGCGGTCCAATTTGCCCTTTGACCCCGTCAGTGAGCCCGCTGTGCAGCAGTATGAGAAAGAAATTCATGTGCACGGGATCAATCGGGAACATTCACACGCACGTTGAGTCACCGGCCGGAGGAGGAGGATGATGATGATGATGATGATGATGAGGCGGGCGGGCGGGACGACCTATGCAGCTGCGCTTCCACCCAGTGCGTGCACAGAGACCTGGAGGATGTCTTCCGGGACGCTTCTTGGAGACAGCGGCGTGTCCCTCTCAGCCCGACGCCGGTGTGCGCGCGCCGCTGACCGGAGGCTCGTGGGAGAGAAGCCGGTAAGAAGCAAAGTTACGGGCATTTTATTCATGCGGCCTGAGTGACGCATACGGTCATTGCAGCGACGATTGCCATGGTGATTGACAATGACGTCATGAACGCAGTTGTGCGCTCTGGGATGGAGAGCGTGCATCTATATATAGAGATGCTATATGTATCTATACGTATATAGAGATGCTACATGTATCTATACGTATATAGAGATGCTACATGTATCTACGTATATAGAGATGCTACATGTATCTATATGTATATAGAGATGCTACATGTATCTATATGTATATAGAGATGCTACATGTATCTATATGTATATAGAGATGCTACATGTATCTATATGTATATAGAGATGCTACATGTATCTATACGTATATAGAGATGCTACATGTATCTATACGTATATAGAGATGCACGTAGCCAGAGAGCTGGCGTCCTGTTACACAACAGGACAAGTAAATGTCCAGCGATCAATGAAACAAAATGTTTCCGACTCTCAGAGCGCCAGTTGCCTTCAAATAAATCGGAAAGGACGAAACTACCGTTAGTGCGTTACGGTTGTGTCAAATAAGTGAATGAAAATAGAAGTCTGGCTACGACAATGACCGTAAAACCTTCTGTGTTGTGAAAGGTGTTTTGATTTGAGCCGATCTCCAGCACCAACGATGCATCCAATAGGAACCCTGCGCTGCACATCATCACAAATTCGTTTAACTGTGCCGAGTCCATGATTCACGACGAGTCCCTGAACGCACCAGCCAATCTAGTGTCAAGGAGAGTGGGCGGTCCGTCACCAACTGACCCCGCGCGCAGCGGCGAACGAAGCGGCGTCCCGCAGCCTCAACCGGCCGAAGGGTAACGTCAACCCCGTTCCGCTCCACCCGGGTTCGTATGCACAGGGACGGACGGAGGTGCGCGCGCGATGCGTGTCGTTGTCACCGAGGACGCGCAGCATGCCGGGAGGTCTCACGCGCCGGCAGAGTGAAGTTCGGATTGGGCAACGAAGCCACGAGGGCGCGCGGTGGGCTCAGTGCGATGAGCGGCGGTCGCTGTGGTTTTGCCGGTGGACACGAAGCACGTGTCGTGGTTTCGCGGCGCAGCGGGCGGCCGGTGTCTCCACGCCGCGTCCCGGCACCTGATTGTGTGGCTAAATACAAAGAAACTGTCACCATCAATACCACTAGAAAGCCGCTTCTTCTGATGCGCACCAGTAAGGTAGTCAAATGGAGCTCTGTGATTGGCTGAGATGTCCTTCCGGTACCTCAGGCTGTTGTGGAGGTGTTTTGAAAGGTTCAACACAGATGTTCATGGAGAACAAATGGATGTCTGCACATCCATCGCCGGCTGCCTGTCCTCCTCCTCCGGTCCGTGTCCGTCCATACGTGGTCTCTGCACGCTACGGTTGTCTCGTCAATCGTCAAGTCGAGTTTGAACATTTAGTTCAAGCAGTCTCCTGCCTATAATCAGGTTTAGATTTCTCCTGGTGAAATTGTGTATTCTAACCACTTAGAACCCAGGATAACATTCATGCCAGTAGTTACTATATTTCCGAGGACAAATGACCTTTGCCCTTGATTTGTATTGGCCCTCTTTAATTTTGCATTCTTGGCGGTCAGAATGTCATCCGACAGGAACTCTTGTTTCTGTCTGTGGAACTGTGAAGTCCGAGTTTGGGGGCGATGCAAAGTAAGAAGAGATGTATTCATGGACTGTTTGAATGAAAGGCAGGTGTAACTCTACTGTAGGCCGCTAGTGACCCAACGCACACAGATCCACTTAAAAGGCTCCGCGCATTTCCGTTATCTGCTGCGAGGAACCAGGCTGATAGAAGGTGGAGCACATCTCCATCACTACAGCGCTTCTTGTACCTGAACACACAGGTTGTGTTTCACTTCTCAGCAGCACTCCATCGATGGTCACGTCTCGTCTGTCAGTCCGGGCTGAAGGGCTTAATGGTTCCCCCCGTTGGGCCTCACCTACGGCACATACTGAAGATCTCATGCTGTGTAAATGTAATGTGTGATTAGTAACCGTGTGAACTGATTCTCAGGTAATAGCCAGCAGGTTCCCAGATCTGATTGCGGCCAACGCCAGCGTTCACACGGAAAACTTCCAAAACCCAGATATTGTTCTCATTTACAGCGATTTGTGAAAAAGCTTATTTTAGCTTAAAAAGCTTATTATTGCAACACGCATATGTTGCGTGTTGCAATAATAATTAAAGAGCCTATTTACTCCCCTGTTACCCTGTTTGCCCCCCATCCACGAGTCCCTCTGTGAACCCGTAGGACGTGCAGCTGCACTCAGGGCTTCTGATAAAAGCAGCCGAGTGGTGTTAGAGAGGTATGTAATACTGCAGCCTGGTACTGGCGTGTCGTAGGAGGACGCCACCATTCATCTCACCGCTGAGTGTTTTTCCAATTAGCTCATTGTTGCCCCCTGTGGCCGGAGGACAGAAGGAAAACCCGGCACAGGTGAAGTGTTTCTCAGGGAGCAAAGTGGGGACGGCTCTTCTCCATCAGACGGCTTTCCAAGCACTCGTCAAATGAAAACAACAGACTGTTGTTGCTACAAGGACCTTCTTTAACCTTGAATCCAGATGAATGTTTTATTTTAAAATGCAAAATACGACTGATATCTGCATCTTCCTTTCAAGGATGATAAGAACGAGCAGGCCTGCTTTCAGCCCCGTTAATAAAACGCTGCAACCCTTCTCACGCTCCACCTGCACCCCCCAATGCAACCGCAGGTCTCTTGTTGTTCCGCCATCTACTCCCCAACGGGGGCGTCGGCTTAGCTCGCACATTGTCCCTGTGTTGCCTGGCAACCTGCGCCTCCACAGAGAAAGGCCTAAAACGGGTTGAATCTGGCGCAGTCTTGCTGCTGGACGTGTGGCGGCGTTGTGACCTTTGGACCGTTGGTGGAGACTGATTTCTTTTTGCTGCAGGCCATGTTCCTTTTGTTGTGTACATTCTCACGTGCTGTCCTTTGCAGCAGGACGTCCGAACAGCCAAGTGTCCTGTGAGGTTCACATTCATTCATCTTGCTGTCCCATCAGTGGTACCTGGTACATGGGTGATGGGCGATGATGGAGATTTCTCCTGCTGCAGGACCAGGATGCTTTGCTCAAAGGCTGATAAATAAGATTGAACAATACTCCTTCTGTTTAAGATAAGACAGAGTCACTTAACTTGTTACATTTTTTCAACAGCATTCATTAAAACATTCTCATTACGGTAGAATTATTCCATTTCTGTTTGAGTAAAGGAGCCACCTGAGGAGCACTTTGCTCCTCCTCACTCCAACAATGTACTGCTGCAGAGTATCAGTAAGCAGTGCAGCTGCTTTCACAGCGTGTTCTACGTCACACTGAGAGCTGGAAAGTGGTCATTTCTTATTTTAACATTGGGAGGACTCTTATGCAGCTGGTCCGGTCACATTGGTGTGTTAGAATGGCCTCCAAACTGCAGCGCTCTTTCTGAACTACAGTGCAAAGTGGGTGCTTGTGAGAGGAACCAGTTTAAACCTGTCCTGTGTTAAACCTGTGCTGGATTATCCGTCATGAGGGTGGGATTTAATGAGGCCCGATCAAAGGGCCTGTCGCTACGGAGACCTACTGATCATTGACCACAATCTCACTTCTGTCACGTTGGGAAAGAGCTTTATAAATGCTGAGGAGGGACGTTCAGTAGGTTTCTCCTACCATTGTTATCATAGTTTGGAGGACCACATTGACCCTTTGAATCGTTTTATTTGCTTCCACATTCAAGTTACTTACTGTCTGAAAAGAACTCCTCCAAATCCTCCACTACCCGACCTGCTCTCCAACAAGGGAATTAACTTACGTAATAAGAGAGCGATCCAATGACAGGGTTCATGGGGGAACCTTTACTTCAGCCTTCACTTCTTCTTCGATTTAAAAAACAAAACAACATTTTGATGAAGGTAAGTTCTTGTAATTGTGCTCGCGTGAATCCTGACCTGCAGAAGATGCCAAAATGGAACCAAAGAGAGAGATGGCCTTATGCTTCTACCCCCTGACATGGAACAATACGAGAAGCCTGTCCTCCACCTCTTGTGAAAACATCACACGGGATTGGGTTTGTTGAGATGATCCGTACCCAACTGAGAAGAGGCGCTGTTTCTGGGGGCGGGACAAACAGTGCACCAGCTGTGCTTTTCTCCAGTGTCGCCTGCCTCTCTGCTGTGATGCTGATTAGAGGTGTTCTTACTCCCCTCCAGTGAGCCTGCAGTCCGAGCAGCAGCAGCAGCAGGTCTCCGTAGTCACAGTAAGTCCTTCTTCTTCTTCTGTGTGTGTGTGTGTGTGTGGAACGCTGTTCTTATGGTGTATAGAGTAGAAGTATTATTGATCTTTTATGAGGAAGTCCCTATCTGTGATATCTGTTTTGTATTGCGCTGGAAACTAGTTGTGAAATAGACGTTTCCTCGTCCACAATGAGGCTGTGTGGTTCCTCCTCGGAGGCTGTGATTTTATTCCTGGTTCAGGAAGCACACAATCTGCGGGATGAAAACATGTCCCTCATTTGTTTGAGATGGACGCTGGTCTCACTTGTCCTTCTTCCTCCAGCTCCCCATGTGTGAGAGACTCTCTCTGACGTCGTGATCATCCGCTGCCATCATGGGGGACGTCGTCCTCATGCACTTCACCACGGTGGACTACGTCATCTTTGCCCTGCTGTTGGTGGCCTCGACCGGCATCGGCCTCTTCTACGCCTTCTCCGGCGGGCGCCAGCGCACCACGCAGGTAGGCCGCTGTCCCTGGCCGTCCCTGACTGACCCTGAGTGACCCCGAGTGACCCTGACTGTCTGTCGCAGGAGTTCCTGATGGCGGATCGCTCCATGAGCTGCCTGCCCGTGTCTCTGTCCCTGCTGGCCACCTTCCAGTCGGCCGTGGCCATCCTGGGCGCTCCGTCTGAGGTGTACACCTTTGGGACTCAGTACTGGTTCCTGGGCTGCTCCTACTTCCTGGGCCTGCTGATCCCAGCCCACGTTTTCATACCGATCCTCTACCGACTGAGGCTGTCCAGCGCCTACGAGGTATTACTGCGTGGATTCTCTCCCATTTCCAGGGAGACTGGGGCATCGGTCGCTCTGAGATCCCGGTTTTACGGTTTTAATGTGATCCTGAGAGTCAGCGACCGTGTTTCACTCTTTTCCCTTTGGCTTTCTGCCCCCTCGACAGTATCTGGAGCTGCGCTTCAACAAGACGGTTCGCATATGTGGCACGGTGACCTTCATCTTCCAGATGGTATCTTTGCCTGCGTCACACTTTCTCTGTAGATTAGTCGTGGCCGTCTTGTAGACGTCTTGTGCCACTGCAGGAATCAGGCACCTGATTGTGATTTTATCAAAGAAGCACCAATCACATGAACAGATAGTTCTTGTTTAACAAAGAAGAACTGTGTATTGTGTTTAATAAGTTCCCATTTAGTTCAGCAGGTAAAGTCGGCAGATGAGATGGTTAAAAGTCCAGCTAAGAGAGAGAAAAGAACCATTTCCCCACCTGCTTCTTATCACCGGCTGATTGTATTGCAGCCTGAGTAAAACGTGTCCCATTGACCCTTGTAAAGTGTCTCTTATGACTTGTGTTGCCCGATTCTTCTCCAATAAAGTCATAAATCGATGCCACGAACAAATAAGGTGAATTGTGAATTTCCCGGTGTATCGGATCTGGCCAATCATCCCCCTCCTCTCTAAGTGTAACCGTGTTCATCGTACTCTTGCCCTGCAGGTCATCTACATGGGGGTGGTCCTGTACGCCCCGGCCCTGGCACTCAATGCCGGTAAGAGTTGGAGTTTTATTATCTCAGGTTGCAGAAGATTGCGTAACCTGTGTGGTTTGTTTTGTGATGCTTCTACTTGGTTCTTTTGCAGTGACGGGTTTTGACCTGTGGGGGGCGGTGCTGGCCATGGGATTGGTGTGCACTCTATATACTGCTCTGGTCAGTCCCTTCATTGTTCATGAATGACTCCGTTGACCTTTCCCCTCCTTTAGTCGAGTCCTTTTGTTCGTCTTTGGTCATTCTGGGATGGTAGATGTTCCTCCTGTGTGTGTGGAGCCTCCCATCTTCACTGAGTCCACTCATCCATGTCGCAGGGCGGTCTGAAGGCGGTGATCTGGACCGACGTGTTCCAGACGGTGGTGATGTTTGCGGGCCAGCTGGCGGTCATCGTGGTGGGGGCCAGTCAGGCGGGGGGCATGGCGGAGGTGTGGAGGAAAGCACTGAATGGCAGCCGCATTTCTGGGCTTGAGTGAGTGGTTCAGTGAGCTGTTCCTCATGACGGTGACGTGTTGCCGCGCAGGAAGGGCTGATCCACTGTTTTACCTCTTTGCCCCTGCAGCCTGAACCCCGACCCTCTGGAGCGCCACACCTTCTGGACGCTGGGGGTGGGCGGAGTCTTCCTGATGCTGGCCCTGTACGGGGTCAACCAGGCGCAGGTCCAGAGGTACCTCAGTTCTCGGACGGAGAGAGAGGCCGTCATGTGAGTCCTGTCTCTTTGCTGAGAATGTCTAATTCCTACAGCATGAGCCCATAGTCGGTTTCACAGGCGAATCTACCAGCAGCTCTGGGTTTCTGTTGAGCTACTGGCTGCTAACGGCTAACTAGCCCTCCTCCCATCCCTCAGAATATGTATTCTCTGTTTAGTTTAGTGGTAGAATGCATCTTGGATGTTAATTCGTAAGCACTCCTGTTTATTCCCAGTGTGTCCTGTCCTCTGCCTCGTCCAGGTCCTGCTACGTGGTGTTCCCGTGCCAGCAGATCGTCTTGTGTTTGGGTTGCCTGATGGGTCTGGTCATGTTTGCTCGCTACGGAGAGGACAGCCCACTGGACAAAGGCTACGTCAAGACGAATGACCAGGTTCACACACAAGCGCTGTTGTATGTACGGTCTGTTCTAGTCTCTTGGTTCTGGGGGCGGGGCTAACAGCGCTTACTTTGTGCAGATGGTGCTGTATTTTGTGATGGACGTCTTCAAGGATCTGCCCGGCCTTGCAGGACTGTTTGTTGCGTGTCTCTTCAGTGGAGCTCTCAGGTAGGACAGAGTGGTCTGCTGTTGAATACTGTCTCTATGCTCCGTCCCAAATGCGTGTTCTCTCTTCTCCCTCCAGCACCATCTCGTCAGCTTTCAACTCCCTAGCGACGGTAACCATGGAGGACCTGATTAAACCTCACTTCCCAAACATGACTGAGGCTAAAGCTACGCTGCTATCCAAGGGACTTGGTAGGACGGCATCAGGAGACACGTGCACAAGTCCAAAACACTATTGCGTTCCTTTAATTCCCTTTGTGGAGTAAACGACTTGAACCAAAGCACCTTCGTCACCGTACGAATCCATATAAGCCTTTGGGTTTTGTACTTGTGATTCCAGTTCTTTTCCTCACCTGGGGTCACATTCTGTAATATGAACTGTTTGCCCCCCAGCGCTGGTCTATGGCCTGGTGTGTCTGGCTATGGCCTACCTCGCCTCTATAATGGGATCTGTGCTGCAGGTAAACAAGGCCAGTGTCCATTGTAAGAGTGACACAATGACGGAATGTTTGCCAGCGTTTCCCATGTTTGCTGTGTCCCGTGACCTCAGGCGGCCTTCAGCATCTTCGGGATGGTGGGCGGTCCTCTGCTCGGCCTCTTCTGTCTGGGAATGTTCTTTCCCTGGGCGAATTCCACTGTGAGGCTGCTTTCCATCGTGTTCACATGCTGCACATCCGTTATGATGTTCATTGAGTTGGCGTTTAAACGTCTGTACCTCGCTCCTCGCTCAGGGTGCGGTAGTCGGGTTGGTAGCTGGCCTCGCCATGGCCTTCTGGATCGGCATCGGGAGCTTTGTGATGCGTGTGTCCGATTCCGTCCCGATGCCGCCGCTCAACGCCACCGCTCTTCCGCCGTTTGACAACATGACCGCCGCTGTGATGACGTCTCTGGTCAACGGCACCGCGGCCAAGCTGAGGTAAGGCCTCGAACGCTGCCGTGACGGCAGATCCCACAGGTCCTAACTAGGGTTGGGTACCGAGAACCGGTACCAATATAGCACCGGTTCCTACACGACCGGTACCTGCCACCCCCCTTTTTCTTATTTTTTACAAACCTCAAATGACTCGGTTAGTTAACGATAGTTTATCATTCGTAGCTTATAGCTACAGTAGCTAGCTAGGCCATTAACGTAAGAAAATGCCGAAAGGTAAACGGTCAAAAGTGTGTGTGTTTGTTTTGTAGTTATTCAAATATACTGTAAAAAAATTAACAAACTTTTTAACTTAAATTATGAACAGTTTTTTTTTTCTTCTAACAGTTAATATATCATTTCATATGTGTTTGTTAAAATGTTACCTTTTTTGCCTTGGCAATAAAAAAAGCCTTACATTAATGCTGTCACTTCAAAAAAAGTACCTGTTCAGGCACCGTTTAGGCACCGGTATCGTTTTCAAAGTACCGGGTTAGCACCGGTATCGGGGAAAAAAACCAAACGATAGTCCTAACCCCTCCCTCCCCTTCAGGCCGTCGGGGGTGCAGGCGCTCTACTCGCTGTCCTACATGTGGTACAGCGCTCACAACTCCACCACGGTGGTGGTGGTGGGCCTGCTGGTCAGCTTCCTAACAGGTAAGCCCACTAGAACCCACTAACCCACCAACCCCGAGTCCAGGCCACCAATGTTTCTACACAGGAATAAGAAAGTGGGAAAAAGAAGGGAACTGGGACACAAATTGAGTGCTGTTGTATCAAAAAGCTGTCTCCATGTTACCGTGTGTGTGAACACGCCAGGACCCATGAAGGAGGAGGACGTGACCCCCGGCACCGTGTTCCCCGTCCTGGGGACGCTGCTCTTCTTCCTGCCCGAGCGCTACAGGGACAAGCTCTGCTGCGTCACTCCTCTGTCCTCACCCCCCAAGGTGACCCCCGTTCCCAGCGTCCTCGTGTCTCTCTGCTTAGAACCAGACCCTGAACACCTTGTAACGACCCCCCTTGTTGACCAGTCCAAAGATGTCGCCGCGCAGCCGTATCAGATGGCCAAGAAAGACGGCAACGGAGCGGCTCTGTGCAAGGAGGACACGGTCTCCGAGGACAAAGAGATGGAGAGCGAGCGAGCGCAGACGGAGGAGGACGACGTGGACTCGAGGACGCCTCTACCGGCGTGCAAACTGACTGGGCAGACGGTGGAGGAGACCGTCTTCTGATCCCGGCACTATGCACGAGTTTGATGTTTTTATTTTCCGGTGTGGTAATCAGTGGAGTCTGGTTGGACGTTGGATGGACGTTATGGGACACCGGGGGCGGGGGGGGCTGCGGTCCGGATGTGCAGCAGGAAGGTAGCGAGACAAGCAGCTCTCACGCACAACGAGTCTACACAGTGAGAATATTCAGGTCGTCCTTTAGAGGTACAACGTGTGAACGTGAACCAAATGTTTGTAGAGAAGGCGGAGCCAAAACGTCCCACAATAAAGAGCAGCAGCAACATGAGGGCTGCTGTCAGCCTCCCACCGTTACCCACAATGCCAAGCGTTTACAGTGAGCCAATAAGAGAAGCTAAATATTAGACAGGGAACTCCAACAAGAGTGTCTCTCTTGTGCGTTTTAATGTTGAGCTCCCTTTATTTCATGTCTCCTTTCTAATGCAGCTTGTTGTCGGTGCCAGTATGTCGTTGATTTGTACAAATGTGTGTGTGTTGGAAAATTGTCGTTGTTTTTTGGAATCACAGAATTCTTGAACATCCCCCATTTTAGTATTTGAAGTCATCTGTTGTCCTCGCGTGTGTGTGTGTGTGTGCGCGCGTGTGTCCGTGCGTCTTTCTGCACCGTGGCGTCTGTGCTTGTGAGCAGATCGTCTTTGGATCTCGTTGTCGCTCTTTTCTATCTTCTGCATAGAAAGACATGAACTAGAAGCCCCAGCAGAGCGCCACCTACTGGCACACGCTGCTACAGAGTAGACCCTGAGTCCGTTCCTCCGTCAGGCCTCATAAGTCAAAGCGTCGACTCCTAAACACCTGAAGCCTCCATCACCTTGGTAGCTCTCATGTGAGAGACTAGCAGCAGACATCTCCATGAGAAGAAAATACTTGAGTAATAATGCAGCACTTCTAGCTAATAAAATGTCATTTTAATTCATTTAAAACATACCAAACTTTTTTCTTCTTTTGCAATTGTTGAGTGAGCATCTGTGCAGAAGATGGAGGTTTACCTGTGAAAGCCTTTTTCACCCATTCAGCGCCGAAATACCTCCATGCATCCAAAGCATATAGAATACCATTCTTCTTATCTTCTTTTCTATTCTTTTCTTTTTTTTACCAAGAGAATATATATTTGAGATTGTGTATATTTTTTGTGTAAATTCACAAAAAAAGCCACATTTCATGTGTGAAATGTGGGATTCTATATGCAAGAGCATGAAGTGTCCCTTCGGATCCACGATGCCTTCATACCTGAAATGACTTGAAGTGTGTGTGAGCCTGTGATGTCACCTTGATGAAGGAGACGTCCTTTATGAGCACGACGCCTGTTTAACAGCTTTAAATCCGCTTGGAAAGAAAAGGCGTCGCACTTGGTCATTTCCAGCAACGATGAATATTGTTTTTTAAACAATATTTCTCCCGTTTGTTCTGCCATCCACAAGAATTCTTCCTGTTAGCATTCCAAAAAGATGTAGTCATTTAGTCTTCTTAGTCCAGATGAGTAATTTTAAATCTTTTGATATGTTTCACTGAATGTCAGATTTCATAAGTTCGATGTACTTGAATCGAGATGACATTAAATCGATGTCCTATTGTTTGCTGGTGTTGTAAATGTTCTTTGTTAAAATGCTATTGTCTGACTTGTTGTAGAAGGACTTGACCTTTGACCTGCCATGAAGTACCAGAACATTTGGAGCCTTTTCAGCTCTTCTGTTCTGATTTACAGTGTGAATATTTAACTTCTTTTGACATAGTACACTTTGCCAAACCATGACAGGACTCCCTTTGCCTTTCTTGGCTTTTGAACAGAAGTGAAAGTAACGGCCGGCCATTTCTCCTCTGCTCTGCTCGTGTAGTATCGTTCTCTCCTCTCTACGTGATACGCAAACAAATTGTTTGATTTTTCTTTACTTTTGCTTATTTTAGTATTTTCCTACATGCTATAGGAGACGTACTACATTCTTTTAAAACCTTTTAGAAGCCTAAAAACGGGAGCATTTTAGGGGACCCCCCCCCCAGAGGAGACACATCTCAGCAGAGACGCAGGACCTATTGGCGCGTGTGTGTGTGTGTGTGTGTGTGTGTGTGTGTGTGTGTGTGAGAACGTTACACTCACGCAGAAGAGCCGTGTGGCCTGTTGGTGGCGCCAGAGCGACTGAGCGCTCCGTTTGTTACAAATGGAGTAGATAGACAGTTCACGCACACTAACTGTCCCAAACATTCAACTCTTCTTCAGTGCAGCGTCACGTGACCATAACAGAGGGGGGGAGTTCCTCCCCTTCGTTCTCCTGTCTTCTCTAAATGTCTTTCCTCCACCAGTCCAGTCCTCGTCCCCCCCGTGTCCTCAGAGCTGCGTGGCTCCAGCCTGTAATCAGGCGTAATGAGAGAGAAGCCATGCTGATTATCGCTCACACACGCGTTCTGTGAGTGACAACACGCCACGCTAAGCCACGCCCCCAACGCTTCTCACATGACACATGACACATATTGCTCAATAAAGAGGGGTGTGGTTTGGATGGAGAGCGTAAGATATCCGCCACTTCAAAGTACTCATCACTTTACAGAGACACTTAGTCTTTGGAGTAGTGGATCCCACTGTGGTCCCTCTGAGGACGAGGAGCTCCCCGTGTCCCTCTGTAACCTCCCCCGGGACAGATTTATAGAAGCAGCCTTGAACGGCGGCCTGCTGCTCGTGGAGCGGCGCCCATCTCGATGAAGGAGGAGAGGACTTCAGTTGCTCCTCTAACATATCTACATGAGTTATTACTGCGTATTCATGGTGAGTCTGAGATGCTCCACAAACACAGCTTCTATGCGCTGTCTGCCTCCTCCGTCCGCCGTGCACGGCAGAAGGCATCCCTCATAGGACACTCCGATCCGTGCGTGTGCGTGTGTGTGTGTGTGTGTGTGTGTGTGTGTGGATTCATACAGGGAAGGAGGTTCATCTGGGGAAAAATATAAACAGTATTTGCTACTATTCAATGAAGTTGGATCCAACGCTGCCCAACAAGTGGCTTCCTTTTCCTTCCACACTGTGAACCCGGTGATGCTGGTGAGAAATAAGGCGCGCACGCACGCACGCACGCACGCACGCACGCCCTGTTTTACTCAAAGTAGAAGGTTACATTCTGCGGCTGGTTGTAATGAGAACTAAGTGGTCATTACTGCAGAGATACGCAGCGATCAGACAGCAGCTGTGTTCCCACAACAATCCCTCCCTCAGTGCCCATCTGCCCGACCGTCCTCCCACACACGCACACACACACACACACACACACACACACAGCTACATAAAAGGCATGCAGCCGCACAAAAAAACATTTCATATTTTCTTAACTGACCGAACTCTTCCTTACAGCAAAAGTAATATCTGTGAAAGTGAAACACTGACGGACCTTAAATCAAGATAATGGCTGCAGCTCCTCCGCGTCGTGATTCATCCGCAGCAGCTCTTTCATTTCCTCTATTAAATGTGATCCGCCTCCAGTTCATCCTGATGGGACGTTTACTGCTGTGTGTGTGTGTGTGTGTGCGTGTTCGTGCGTCAACACGGGACCTACCTGTGTGTGTGTGTGTGTGTGTGTGTGTGTGTGTGTGTGTGTGTGTGTTCTCTAGTGGAATAAAAAACACTTCCAAGGCCTTTCATCGGAACGTACAACAGGATGTGGTTTCTCGATTAAAAAAACCCAGGCGACTTTCAAAACGTGCGAACAGCCAAGAGACGAACAAAGTGTCTTTATTATGATGCGTGCTGATTTCCATGAATCCAAAGTCTCTGCTCTGCTGCAGTCAAACACTTTCTCCTCGTAAAGGATGATGAACTCTTTTGCTGTCGCGGCACGTGGAACCTGCTGTCACTCTGGTTCTGCCTCCGGGGGGGGGGTCAGCGCGTGCGCCACCTCCCTTCCAGCGGGGGCCCTCGCATTGACTTGGACCCCTGACAGCAGCTCTCCCACGCTGCCGCAGTAGAGCAGCGAGCGCATGGGCCACTTCTGAGGACAGAGACAGCACGTTAGCTGGCTTAGCGCTACATGCTAATGTCATTAGCACGGTGACGTGAGACTGGTACAAACGGAGCTCCTACGGAGAGCTTCCCCCTGCCAATCGCTATCTGACTGCCACGTTGGCCGTGGTGGAGGTGGGACAGGCGGATGTCTCATCACGGAGGACGTCCCGCTGAGACTGAGGCACCGTGGGTCACTTTGACGTTGTGAACTTCAAACCCCCTTTAACCCAGCGAAGAGGAAGAGGAACTTTAACCATTGACCCTGACCTTTGCCTCCATTTCCTGTCTTTCTTAACACTTGTTGCCCTTTCCCAAGACAAAGACAAGATGAAATCCTCTATTAGTGGCACGGGGGGGAATCCGCAGGATTACAGCAGGACATTAAGTCATTATAATAAACACCAAACATAACTGAAATGAGCAGCAGGAAGGAGGGAATAATACCAAATACAAATCAGCTGACTTTATTCAGTGGCCGTATAATAAAAGAAGTTCCTTTTTTCAATCATCAAATCTATCTTAAGGTGCTAATGAGTCCTGTTTGGGTCTGACAGTCAGTGAGGACGTCCGTGTGTCCCGGGTCCCTGTCCTCACCTTAACAGGATGCAGGTATCCTCCCGGCCTGGGGGGGGGCAGGGGGTGCTCGGCCAGCGGCGCTCCCTGGTCCAGCGTCTCCGTCAGGTGAGCGATGTAGTTAGTCGCCAGGACCAGGACATCCAGCTTTGACAGCTTGGTGTCTGGGGGGACGGACGGCAGAGCGGCCTGAGGGCAGAAACAACATGGATTCAAATACAAAAGGGGTTTGTTTGTTTGTTTGGCCACAACTTCTGATTAGGCATCATGAGATTACTCAACACACTCATACCAACTCAGGCCGCACGCCACAGGCCGCACGCTGAAGGCTGCGCGCTGCACGCCACAGGCCGCAGGCCGCACGCTGCGCGCTGCACGCCACAGGCATGCTTTTAGCGTGCAGCCTTTAGCGTGCAGCGTGCGGCCTGTTGGTGCAAGGCTGGTGCAGGCCGCACGCTAAAGGATGCGCGCCACACGCTGCAGGCTGCACGCTGATGGCTGCACGCCGCAGGCCGCATGCCACAGGCCGCGCGCTGCAGGCTGCACGCCGCAGGCCGCATGCCACAGGCTGCAGGCTGCAAGTTGAAGGCTGTGCGCTGCCTGACAAGAGGAAACCGCTGTTTGATGTCAATGAGACGTAATTTGTACATTTGGAGCTGTTGGAAACTGTCCAAAGACTTCTACTGTCAGTGGGACACGTTCAGGTTTTAAACCCTTATCCACTCCACTAATATATAAAAATGTAAGTAGGAAAAAATAATGTTGTATTTTCAATATTCTTATTCTAGAAACTATAAAAAAGTCAATTGGATTTTTCCACGGTGTTTTGAATTGTCACCAGATAGATAATCTTCACCAATAAAAACAGTGAATTTAAAGTTTAAAAAGGGTTCAGCGTCATGATGCCATGTGCGTCCACCATAAACACGTGTAAAAGACGACCGTTGGACCGGTCGTGATGGATTCCAGTCTAAAGGTGTGATGCGCCCGGGGGGAGGAGGAATACCTGCAGGCTGTGGAAGGCCTGTCGCAGGTTGCGCACGCGGCTCCTCTCGCGGGCTGCGTTTTCTGGGGAGTGGTGACCCCTCAGTGTGCTGCACTGCACCGCAGACTCACAAGCGGAAGCAGACCTGGACGCACACACAGACGGCACCTGCATTGTGTCCAACATAGAAGGTGTTGAGACATTAAATGAATGGAAGGTTTCTTCTAACTACTTACATGTGTACACAGTAAATTGTATCCGTTAATGTTTCAACCTTTGTTCCTCATCCTCACCTTCATCGTCTTGATGATTAGTTAGTACTATAGGCCCATATTTGCCAAAATCAAATCATCTGTTGAACTAATTTCCCCACAATATCTATAGAAATAGATAGTTTTGGGATTGAAAACTTTATTGCTATTAGATGTATGAGTAACATTTTCTTTGGTGTAAGATACATTTAAGTTACATATGAAATACGATGGCATCAGTAACACGCAGTGGCGCCCTGCTGAGGTCCAGCAGCGTCACGGGGACTCACCCACTTCCTGGGCTCCCGGCTGCTGCTGCGGGGGCTCGGCCTGCGTCCGGGGGGGGAACCACGGGGGACCTTCAGCCTCTGCGGCTCGGGGACCAGCTGGTGGTTCGCCGCCACCGCCATGAGACCTTCCAGGGGGTTCAGCGCCATGGCTGTTAATTCATTGGCTGGATGGAGGTGTGAAGATATCATCCACTGCAGGACACACGAGGTCGGCTGAAATCACTCCGCTGGTCTCAAACATCTACTGGGAAGCATCTCCGAGCCCGTCTGCACAGCTCCTCGGGCCTCTGCGGGTCCCCTGAAAGAGAAGAGACGAGCAGCGCATGGACGTCCTTTAGCTCTGACCCTCCTCCTCCTCCTCCCTCTGTCTCTGCTCCTTTCCTTATCGGGTGAGGTAACGTGGGGAACTTCATGGTCTTATCTCAGCCGGCCCGGTCATCCCCATCCTCCCCTGGCTGTCTGGCTGCCAAGAAGAGCCGGCAGGCAGGCAGTCGGGCCTGGGGGAGTGCAGCAATGGGAAACGGTGTCCCGAGCCAGGCGCTGGGGGGCTTGGGGGGCTTGGGGGGTTTGGGGGGTGGGGGAGGCTTGGGAAACTCAACAGCTCTGCTAACAGCTGGACAGGGGTTAGACTGGGAGCTCGGGGGCAGGACGACATGGGGACATCCAGCCTCAGCTCTACGTCCATCATCAGCATCCATCATCCTTGGGTTACGGCCACAGCGCGTATTTCCTGAGGTCACAGTGATCTTCAGATCACCCTGGAGTTCAAGTAGACCCGGCAGAAATGCTCTTGAAGAATCTCAACGTTCGCATTCTGGGATTCACATGAGAACATAAGAAAAGTGTTTGTAGAGAATAACTCACGTGACCTGCTCTCTCAGCAGCGTGCAGCTTTACAGAGAATATACAGCTGTGTGGGAGCCGCCTCTTCTGGAAGAGTGTAGATTCAGCACAGATATCTGATTTACAAATATTACCGAGTGTATCTCCGTTCAAAAACACAAGTATTGAATATTTGTTAAATGAAATGTAATATAGTAAAACATAAACAATCCTTTTTAGGTGGAGGACCCAGTCGTACCAGCCGTCCACAACCTGACGTGTCCAGTGTCCGCCTGCAGACACTGAAAGACACCGAGGACACACACTTACTGAGGACACACACCGAGGAAAGACACTGAGGACACACATTGAGGACACACACTGAGGACACAGACGTGAGACGAGAGCAGACGGACGGACGGAGACGTCATGGATCACCTGTTGACGCTGTTGCTGTGGAGCTCAGGTAGGAGCTTCATTCAAACACACACACACACACACACACACACAAATGCAGGAAACACCAAAACAGTTGTAACCATGTCATAAGCTGAGGTAAAGTCAAATGGTCCTAGAAAAGGAACAAAGATAAACACGGCTGAAGAATAACGATCCATGAGTGTCACTAATGATTCATTCGGGACGTTTATAGATTCTATATTGTCGAACATTATACATGCATTACTGCATGGCTTGCATATGATTACAGAGATAACACGTTTAGATACGTATGCAAGTGTTTCACTTCATACCTGAAATGTCACGAATGTCGTCTCAGTTTAAAGCTGTTAAAATGCTTTGAAGAGCGGACTCGTCCTTGTGTCGGTCCAAGTTTATGAAGAACAGCATATTTAAGTGACGCAATGTCATTTTAGGACTTTTTCAAGCGATGGATCCGTTGTTGAAGCAGCTTGAGGGAGCTGTGAGGAGGCCACACACTAAGAAACGTGTTCTTCATAGCCTTTCAATCCATTCGTAAGGCATCTCTCTGATTGCCTGAGTTCAGTGAAGTGGGTCGTAGTGTATCGGAACAGCAGGAGCAGCTTAACCAGCCTAGAGGAGCGACTTCCTATCAGCGGCCTCGGAACGCCAGGAGCCTCCCTGTCGTCCAGGTGGGACGCCATTGCAGTTTTTCCAACGTCAGCGCATTCAACATTAAGCGTTGTAAAAGGAGGACGATTTAAATGTACATTTTCAGATTTCCTTTTCTTACATTGTGTTTTTGCACTTTGACGATGTGTTAAACTGTGATTGCAGGCAGAAGCCACGACACGTTCACTTGGCTGCTCTCATACAGACACAAGAGCTTCTCCTCTGCGGGTCCAGCACCTGCTGGCAGCAAGGACCTGAGCGCTTATATAGGGGAGCTCAGGACCCAAGAACAGCGCCACCCAGTGTACATATAAAGCAGTGGCGTGCATTTCACCCGCAGGCCTTCGTTGGTGTCCTACATGAACTAATCATTATGACTCCAAACCATCAATATGACACAGAAATGCAGTATAACAGGGCGTTGCATCACAAACAAGTATCTCATGTAGCAAGATTTAAACATAAATACTATTTTCCTTCACCTTTTCGTTGTGGAGCTCCGTCTCCCTGCACACTCTGTCTTGAAAATGTTTTTGTGAGCATATCTGCGACCAAATCAACTTCTCCTCCTCCGTCAGCCATTGTGGGTCGTTTAAACAGCTATTAAATGTACTATATTGTAGTTGGTGCCGGTAGCTATAGATGCTTTGCTGGCTCTGACTAGTTCCTCTCTGACCGTCCAATCAAAGGACGCCTGCTGGATGGCCTCCCTGATGGTTAAAGCAGCAGCGTCATGGCCGCTTACCTTAAGCTACAGACGCAGACTATCGATTCTGAAGGCGTCAAGGCAGATGAAATGATGAAATGTGATTGGATAAAAGCTCTAACATAAACATACACCAGGGAAAGGCTACGACATGAAGACAATGAACTATTGTAAATAATTGAATACACATTCATATTCAGCAGAGAAGGCCCTGACAGCCCAGCACTGATATAAGGAAACATTTGGCTCCTCCCCTTTGCCTTTTGCCTGACCCTTTTCTTTTGGTTGTATTGTCAGAACAAAGAATACCCTTCCATCTAACTCCCGTAGATCGGCTGAAACAGAAGGACACGTTCAAAAAAACGTTTGTCAATGTAACAATATCCAAATACGTGTAAATGACAAATATATTTAAAATTTGTATTATTTGTGGATTTCTTTTTTTCTCCAGGTAACCACAGAAAGGAAGCTTTTTTTCCAGTTTCCTTTGATGATTCGTCTTTTGTTCAGAGTCGGTCAAGTTGGCGGGAGGAGAAGGTCGCTGTGCAGGAGGACTGAGGGTGAAACAGGGTGACTGGAAGCCAGCGTTTGCTTCTGCCTGGAACCTGAAGGAAGCAGCTGTTGTGTGCAGACAGCTGGACTGTGGCTCTGCCGTTTCTTCAGGGTGGGAGACTGTGTCCCCGGCCGCATCCGTGTGGAAGATAGACACCGAATGCGTTCAGTCAGCTCTTTCTCTGAGGGAGTATTCCTTCTTCCTCCTGAAGGTCACCTGCTCAGGTAAATCCCTCTGTGACATCATCTATTACGGTGATGCATCCTACTGACTGGGTCTAATCTGTGCTCAGGGAGACTAGAGGGGAAGTCTCACCAGTCCAACCAGTGGTCCTCAGTGTGTGAAGAGGACTTTGACCAGCAGGGGGCAGAGGTGGTCTGTAGGGAGCTTGGCTGTGGGGCTCCTTCAGTCCTCCAGGGGGCGCTCTATGGAGAAGTGGAGGCTCCAGTGTGGAGGCCATGAGTCTGCTCTCCTGGACTGTAGAAGCTCAGGCTCAGAGAGAAACACCTGCTCACCTGGTAAAGCTCTTCTACCTGAGCAGGTGAGTCCAGAAGCAGCGTTCTGTTCTTTTACTGAGAAATCTTGTTTCTGTTCAGAACCTGTCAGGTTGGTAGGAGCCCGTCGCTGTGCAGGGACGCTGGAGGTGAGACAGGAAGAGTCTCTGTGGACCCTGAAGGAAGCTGTCTGCACAGAGCTGGAATGTGGCTCTGCTGTTTCCATGAGATGGAGGGAGGAGTCCTCAGGAAGATCTATGTGGAAGATTAACGCTAACTGTGTTCAGTCTGTATCTTCTCTGAGGTCCCGACTCACGACTTCTCCGCTGACTCTCACTGTCTCAGGTAAAGACGAGTTCATGCATGTTGTTGTTACTGGAAGGACACTGTGACTAATGCTGTCACAAACCTTAGCAAAGTCTATAAGTGGCAACGGCTCCAGCATGGAGCACCGCTATTCAAGCAGGAAACGATCACTTGGGTTCAAATGACGTTACATTACATTACATGTCGTTTGGCTGACGCTTTTATCCAAAGCGACTCACACTGCACATTTAACTCATGGTCTCGCTTGCGGAGCAATTAGGGGTTGGGTGTCTTGCTCAGGGACACTTTGACGTGGGACATGGAGCACGCGGGGCTTGAACCAACAACCTTGCTGTTGTTCCCAGCAAGACGTTCTACGTGTGGATGTGAGCCGAACTACGCAGTTAGTTGTTTCCCAGGTTAACAATAAGTGTGATTCTAGATTTCAGGATCAATCGGCGCAGTGGACATTACGTGATGTATTGATATGGTTTGATGATTGATATGGTCTTATCATCAAAATGGTCGTCCTGCCGCTGACCCTGCTGTTGGTGTACGCTGCCCTTCACTTCTACTTTAAGGTACTGACACACAAAATGAAGCCCTCGTTCTAGTGGACTGAGACAAACCTGTGATGTTGTGTCTCTGACGGCCAGCAGGGGGAGGATGAATATTCAGAACCACGGTCTTCCTACAGCTGAAGAAGAGGAAGAAGCAGCTTAGTGAGCAGAGGAGCTCCTGCCAGGAATAAACTGTGTTTGTGTGGTGCTTTTCTAGTTTTCCAACCACTCAATGTGCTTTAACTAGGGCTGTCAAGAATAGCGCGTTAACGGCGTTAATTAGTTGTTTGTTGTTAAGGACGTCAATTTTTTAAACGCATTTCACGCATGCGCAGTGTGACAAATTATTCAGGTCAGAAAAGTACCTCTTCTCAACCGATGTCCGCGCCCCCCCGCGCATGTTGAAATGCGGTTGTGGTTGGACTATTATAACAAACAAATCCTCCTCCTGCCGACTTTTGTGTTAAAAGCGACTAGAGACAAATCTAGTGACATGTATACAGCATGTTTCTCATCATTTAAACAAGTCTCCTGAAGAGAAACGGTATCGCTCTCTCCGCCCTCTGCCTGCTGCTCTGTGGACGTGTGTGTGTGTGTGTGTGTGTGTGTGTGTGTGTGTGTGTGTGTGTGTGTGTGTGTGTGTGTGTGTGTGTGTGTGTGTGTGTGTGTGGGAGGCAGCCCCCTCAGCGATGTTCTCAAGGCTCTTTTTGGAGTTTTACCTGCCAACACTCCTGTTTTTCCCGTGAGTTTCCCGTTTTTTACCCCCATCACCCGGACACCTCCCAGTTTCTTGTTTCTCCCGGGAAACGTCGCATATGCGCCCCCCCCCCTGAGACCTCCAGCCCACAGCGAGGTCTCTGCGGAGGACTGTCCGCCCGACGAGCGTGGCTGTCATCGCTTCATGATCAAGTCCCATAATGGAATCATCCTTTTTCTCCGTCTCCTAGCACCTCTTCTATCCCTGCCTGCACTCACTCGGGAACAACGTGCAAATAGGGATCAATCATGATTAATCCACTGAAAATTCGGATTAATGTGATTAAACATTTTAATCATTTGACAGCCCCAGCTTTAACCCTTCGTGTTATCATTCAGCCGTTCACCACTCTGAGCCACCTGCCCATCAGTGACGAACACTAGTAGTCAGAGCAATGATGGCTTACGTGTCTTTCCCAAGGACACATGGACACACGGGTCAGAAGAACCTGTGATTGGAGGACGGCTGTTCTCTCCACTCACACAGTCGCACATCCACATGTTTTTCTAACACACAAGCACCGTCGGCCCGTGTTTATTTATTCACATGTCACCTTGAAGAAAGAAAGGTGGAATATCCAGAGGCGGACAGAGTACACTGATTCATTACGTGAGTAAAAGTACAGATACCCTTTGCTAAATTTTACAAGTACAAGTAAAAGTACAACAGTCAGATGTCTACTTAAGTAAAAGTACTGAAGTACTTGTTTTTAAAAGTACTTGAGTATCAAGAGTACAAGAGTACATTTTCTAAATATTGCATTGCTACTGCCACATTTATGTACAGAAACATCCTACATGGAAAAATGTTAATACCTTGCAGAATGTTAAAGGAAAATCCAGTCATTTTCATCTTTTTACCATGTTGTTTTATTTAACATTTATCGGAGGATAGCCCGATCAACCGTCTTCTGAGACACCTGCTTGGTCTCCAGTTGCTTCGCCTCGACGCCTGTTCCACCTTCTGATGGCCTCTTGCAGGCTGTTGAAGTGAAGTCAGTTGACAGTATTTCTCAAGATGTGTCTCATGCCTTCTCTGTAAAACACAGTATAATATTTCAGTTTACACTATAATGAAAAAGATACCCATCATGTAGTCTACATAGCAGTATTATTAATTATGAAGTGCTGGTTGTTCAGAATTTTCCAATGGCTCCAGACTAACTTTTTTAATTGGTTTACTGGTGCAACTAACTTTAATTTACGTGGACCAGCAAAGTATTTATACAAGACTTTGGGTAGCATATCTCTCATGTATTTAAATACAACTGCAGGTTACAGCATTTTTTTTGTATTTGCCGCGAAACTTTGAACACCCCCAACGGGCTCTATGCCGAGCGTCACGTGACCAAAGCGGAAAACAGGGCTCCTGACTTCCGGTTTCTTGTTTTGGTACTGACGGCGCGAGTCGGTGGCAGCAATTGACTTGTTCTAGCTAGCCCCTTTTACTGTTGGCGTTTTATTTGATTTCAACATCTGAATGTTAGTGACAAGAAGAAAATGTCAAAGCCAGTAAAGTACCAGAAGCGGGACAATCCCAACAGTGATTTCTGCTGGGTGTCTCTCAATGCGCAACGTTCAACTCCACCGTGAGTTTCCACCACTTCCCAAAGGACGAAACCATAAGAAAAATATGGATACGTAATGTGAGACGTGATAATTTGGTAATTAAGAGGACCTCCAGTCTGTAGTAGACATTTCGTCTCCACGGATGTCATTCAAGGTGGACGAAGACGCTTGAAAGAGGGAGCTGCCCGTGTTGTTCGTCTGGAACTTCTACTCTTTGCCAGCAGTCAGAGTGTCTGGGATAGAATACAACGGCTTGATAAATACCGTCCCTGAACTGGATCAGATTGAGAACCCGAACGGAACACCCATCCTTCCCTAGCGTTACTCTCAAGCCGTGTGGCTTCTCGGTTTTCCTCATTGACCTGTGACTAGCTGCCCTGATGCTGACAGCACCAGTCAGCCTGTCTGTTTGATACTGGTGAAAAATAAAGTGTGTAGAAGCCGCATTTAAGTTTTAGTATTTTGAATGGATTTATATTTTTTCCCCTTTTTTGTGGAATTGGGAGTGTGCGCCCCCTATGGGCGGTGACAGCGCCGCCCTTGAAATGGCTGCCAGACGCGCATGACGGGAGGAAGGCGGGCGCCTCAGTGCTGAGGCCGTGAAGCACGGCGTCCCCGTTTGGGCCTGTTCAGCTTGTTGCAGCTTTTAGTTATTTGGACTGTAAAACTGCAATTGCATCCTTACTTTTGTGACAATATTTCTACAATAAAACCGGCAACATTGGATGGTCAAACTCCCTTTGCGTTGGATTATTGGACAGAAGTGCGAGTCTTGACATTGCTTCTCCTGCTTTCCTGATGGTGGTAAAATCAATTAGGACATAGAAATAGGATCTAGGGGTTTAAAGGAAAAAACTGTTTTTTGCCATTACAAAGTGAAAACGGGATTATGTAGGTATATAGCCAGCAATCATAAATTTGCAGCTCAGATTAGTAGGTTAATGTTATCGTTAGTTTAGCCACCATAGTGACATACAGCATTCTTCCCGTTCGCGAATGCTAACATGAGCTATCGCTAGCAGATGCAAACCTTCATAGTCAAACATGTATGAGGAGGCGTATAGCTTAAACCCGTTGTCCATTTTGGTGGCGGAGGAGTTTTCGATGTCAACCTACATATGCGATATTATTTTGCGTCATTCCTGAAGGCATCTGGAGTAAAACAGTGCCATATCCAACGTAGCGCGGCACAGCGGACCTGAACCGGATGTTGGGTCTCGTTTCGCCGAATGCGGAAGTAAGTTCGGCATAGAGCCCATTGTTACGCCCTTGCTTCAGTTGATTATCAGTTACACGATGAGCTCGCCTCGTCTTATGCTAACTATTGTCAGGCCTAAGTTAGCCATCTGAATGGCTAACTACAGCTGGCAAATTGGCAGGTGCGACTTCGACTACTCAAACGTAAGCGAGAATGTAAAAAGCTGCATTATCGCAGCCAGCAAATCATTTAGTGCACTTTTCTATCACTAGAAGCTAAAGTTTATTTCAATGTACGTACCTTGACATGCTTCCGCAAGTTGGAGGATGACTTTTTGTAGGCGGTGATGAAATTCTGTTTTGGTAAACACAGCAAACACTTAAAGCGAAAACTATCATTCACTTGTTCAGAAAACGTAAATGGTCTAGCGAAGAGGGGCCACGGGTTGGCTCATTCCCGAGATGGACCTGCTGCGTCTTCATTGTTTCCTCCATGGTTTCATCTCTCATCTAAAGCTGATTGCTGATTGGGACACAGGGACAGCCTATCAGTAGCGCCTGCACAATCCAATCACGTTTGAGAGGGAAACAACAAATTGAGGGTTTCCGAGATTTGTTGTAGTAACGTGTATTCACGGTTATAGATAGAAATGTAGCGGAGTAAAGAGTACAATATTTGCCTCTCAAATGTACTTGAGTAAAGTAAAAAAAAAAATCACTATTTGTAATGAGACTTTGCTTAATTCATAAGGAATTAACGGTTTAATTTCACAAAATGTATGGTTAAAATGCACTCATCGTAAGTGACTTTGGATAAGCGGTTTAGTGTGTTGTCTAGTATAATCACGTATCAGAATACTTTATACTCAAAAAGATTTGCATGTGATTTTATTTTTTTATACCCATTATAATCACCGTTTTAATCCCAAAAGACTGGCTCACTTATAAAGAAGTATGATTAGGGCTCCACTAGATGGAGGTAATTAGCAATCCAGCTGGTCAACCATCTACTTAGTGCTACTTCTTCTTCTCCACCCTCTTGGTGAAGTTCTGGATGTCCTCGGCCATCAGCTGGGGCTCCTCCATGGCAGCAAAATGGCCGCCGCGGGCCATGGGCGAGTACGTCAGGAGTTTGCGGTACTTGTTCTCCACCCAGAGTTTGGGGGTGTGCATCAGCTCGTTGGGGAAGCAGGCGTAGCCAGTGGGGACGTAGACCGGCATCCTGCAACAAGGGACACTTTAGAGACACATTTAACCTCCTTAAGAAGATCAGGATAACAATGTGGATTGTCATTGTAAAAAATATGCTAAATTAAGTTGGGGACTCATCACAAGAGCAGTAAAAGGTACAAACAAATGTAGAAAAACAGGGGGCTTAGCACACGGCCCTGCGGCGCACCGGTGTTCCAGAGCCCGGGTATCAGGGCTGAAGTCTCATCTGTGCGTCCGGAATAATGAGCCAATTGGTCGATCCGTCCAGATATCGCGTTCACGAGAATGAACGGGATGAATTTTAGTACATTGCTGACTAAGGATGCATGTATATTCTTGTAGGCTCGTCACCTGCAGACACCAGAGTCAGGTAACGTGGGAGGCGGTTTTTAGAAATGGGAATCTTTTTTGACCAAATTGTAAATATTCAGATTTATAAATATAACTAGTTAACAATGTTCCACTAAAGAGGGGACCCTCCCTTTAATGACAAAGCGCCCACATCGTTTTTTGTTTTGGGGTTGTCACTCACTTCGAATGAGGCTGGTTGAGGCCTCGGGCAAAGTTTTCCTTGTAGAACCTCATGGAGGAGATGATGCAGCCAGACGTCCAGTAGATCATCACATTGGTCAGCAGGTCATCCAGAGAGAACTTCCTGCAGGACGGCAGACACTCAGGCTCCAACGGGACAGTAACCAGCAGAAGAGTCTCAATGTACCGTTTGACACAGCCTTTTCATACTAGAGGTCATTGGAACAGATGTATGTTCTAGTGACCTGGTGAGTCCTCCGTCCTCCAGGTCTCTGAAGTCGTGGCTCGTCCACGTCGAGAACTTCTCCAAGATGTAGGCAGCCAGACCCACCGGGGAGTCGTTGAGTCCTCGACCTGCAGCGGAGTCGGTCACGGCTTTTGTGGGACTGCGGCTAAATAACCTTACAAGCAAATGTGGCGGCGGGCGCAGTGGACAACGAATGCCAGTGTCCCCCAGTGGGGGAGGGGGGATCAGAAGCCCTGTGATGCCAAACAAACTACTAGCACTTCAGATTGTACGAATCCCTTTGCCTTACCCACGGTGTCAGGCTTGGTGGCCTGGATGTGCATGTAGCCAGTCTCCTTGATGGGCTCCACCACCAGTCTGTCCACGCAGGGGTAGAGACGCTGAACGTCCAGGTCAGTGAAGCCGAACATCTTCGGGAAGCGACGGCCGAGGATGACAGAGAACACCGCGGACAGGCCAGGTTTGGAGTTGGGGGCAAAGTTCACATGCAAACCTTTGACTACCCTGGGGTAAACAAAATATTCAGAGAAACCGCAAAAAACATTTAATGCCTTTCTTTGACTTTCAGAAGTGAACAAGACCTGGACCGTGATTTTATACACAAGTTCTAGATGCTGCTCCTCCAGGCCACGGGTTGGACTAAAGAATGTTAATGCTACGCTGGTGTGCGGCTCACCCGGGCTCCAGCTGAGCCATGTTGGTGGTGACCAGCCAGCCCCAGTCTCCTCCATGGGCGTAGAACTTGTGGAAGCCCAGGCGCTTCATCAGCTTATGAAAGATGCGTGCCGCACAAACCGAATCAAAACCTGTTCACGCACAAACACACACTCACGTTTAGAGATTAGAGTTCAAACACATAAAATACTGTACTACTTCATCACTCTGAAGGCGAGAAGTCTCACCTTTCTTATGTGGTGCTTCCGAAAAACCGTACCCTGGTATGGAGGGACACACCACCTCGAACACAAGATCCTGTGGGTCCGACGGTTCTGTGAGCAGAGGGATCAATCCGTAGAACTCGTAGAAGGAGCCGGGCCAGCCGTGGACCATGATCAGGGGAATGGCAGTGGACCCCTGTGGCACATTGCTGGGCTTCACATGCAGGTAATGGACATCAATGCCTGCACAGAGGGTTGGAGGTCAGACGGGCCCCCCCCCCACCTTGGAGGGAACGGGTCAGCAGTGCAGCCTCACCTTCAATGTTGGTTTTGAAATGAGAGTACCGGTTGAGCTTGTCCACCTGCCTCCTCCAGTCAAAGTCATTTCGCCAGTAGGACACCACCTCCTGCAGGTACTGGGAGTTGAAGCCATAGTTGAACTGGCTGTCTTCCAGGGAGGGGGTGGGGCGAGTCTGGTCTAACCTCCTGTTCAGGTCCTGACGAGGGGACATGTGGAAGCGTGAGACGGCGCTTCGCAGAGGCCGACTCTTGCTGACTAACTAACCTGGAGCTCCTCGTCGCTGGTGGTGACTTTGAAGGGGCGAATGCTGATGTCCTCCAGGCCGTCGGTGGGGGGCGCGCCGGCCCCCCACCAGCCATCCTCCGTCCTCAGAACTTGGGTTCGGCTTTTCTGAACCAGGAAGAAGATGAGCCCTCCGATCACCAGAGCCACCAGCACTTCTGTGAACATGGTGCTCAGCTGTGGGAAGAACCAGGACTGGGAGGGAGGAGGAGGGGGCAACAGGTTCCCTTTTATAAGAGTGACCATAAATGAAATGACACAATGCAACGCTGAGTTACTTATCAGAACTAAATCACGTTCAATCGGTCATTTGCAAAGCAAAGAAATCCATGTTGTTGTTAAACTAAATGAAGAGATTTGGGGGGGAACAAAAGCCTCCCTGTTACTGCGACCAGCTGACCGGATTAACAGCACTGACCCCCCCCAGTCTGCTGGGACCAGCGTGACGGAGCTCTGCCCCCTGACCGCTAACCCGCGGCGAGCCCCGGGGGTCCCGATGCATGCTGGGTAGAGGGCCGTAACGCGTTGGTCCCGGGTGCTGAACCCAGTAGATGTTTCGCTATTGTTAGCTAACGTAACCTTTAACTTAAACTAAGTACGTTCAATGACGTAACGTCACCCTGCGATACAAACCCGCGCACCTCTTCAGATGCCAGTGGCCGACGAACCGCAGCGGGAAGCCTGAAGCGTGAAGCGCGAACACAGCGAGCTGACCTGTTCTCGTGCACGCGCCGCCCCTCTGCGGGTGCCCGCGCTGCAGCTCTTCCGGTCCCTCCTCTCCCCTCAAAGAACGAGCTTTGTTCGAAAAGGTGACGGGGGGCGGGGTTTGCGCCTCGACATGTCCACGTGTGTAGGAGGGGGGGGGGGTGAAAAGTTGGAGGGGAAGTCGCAACGCTAATTGTCAAAGACTTAACATGTTTTATTGAAGATCATGACGTCATCTGTCTCCCTGTCCAGTTGACCCGCTGGCCTCCCTTTGTGGGCGGAGCCTCCGAGCAGGTAGGGCCCCTCTGTAGCCAGAACTACGACACAAAGGGGCTTGTTTCAATCTGTGCGGATGAACCAGTGTCACAACTTCAGTGAAGATCAGAACAAAGTCCAAAGTCGGTTGCAGTCGAGCACAGGAGGGGCAGGACGTGGTCATCGAACTCATTCAGATACACAAGATGTACACTGGAGAGATACTGGCTGTACTGGGCTAAATAAACATTTATTGAACATGTAACATGATTCTCAGCTGACAAAATAGCATCTGGATGTGTGTGTGTGTCCTCCACTCTGTTGGGAAATCAGGTCCTACTATATTCATATGATGCATAAAACAACCATTTTGCTGAAATTGAATCCAACATACATGTAAATAGAAAAAAATTAAAAACATGCAATGTCGTCGCTGCGTGTTTTTATTTCATTTTTGTCCTCTTTAAAGCTGAAAGAAACACAAGCTCCAGTCAAATAAAAACCAATCCAGGTGCCAAAGCAGCTTACATTGCAGCACCTCTCTTCCTGCTATTGCTACATTTCCTAACCTACACCGACCATACCAATAGTAATAACACGGGATCCAACCACAGTAATAAGTCAAATGAAAGAAGGATTTATTTTTAGTTTTTTATAAAGAACGCATCATAAAACATCCTGAGAGAATAAACTATATATACAGTATGCATGACCAGTCCCCAAAAGGTGTAGAAGCATCGGCAGCCGGGTCCACCGATGGTTCTGTGCTCTCAACAACCACCGGGTCCACTGAGCTCAGTCCCGATGCTCCAGCAAGCGTTTAGTCCGTCTCCATGGAGCCGCTGTGCGTCTCCTTGGACACCATGAGTCTCATCAGTTTCCCGTGGAGCTTCTCGATCTTCTTCACGTCTTGAGCCTGGTCCGTCTTGTACTGTAAACACTGTGGGGGCGGACAACAAGATCATCACCACCACAGCTTGTGCATTTCATTAGACATTTCTATTTCATCATGGAAGAAAGGGAAAATATCATCTTGTGTTACACGAATGCAAATTGAAGTTGTGATGGATTCGTGCTAAGCAACAAGATCCGTTCCATTAGTGGATCTTATGTTCGTTCCATGCCGATACGCAGAAGCCCGCCGATCAGCTGATGATTGCGTCACTCGTCTCCAAACACACCGTGCAGTTAAAAGTAGTAGATGGAAGCACCAAGTAACACCCGTAACGTTGGTGACAGCAGCCGACGTCACTAGAAACGGGAGCCACAGCGATCCCAGCGTGGCTCACGTGACACACACGTCCGAACGTGCGGTCACTCTCTCGGTCACTCACCGCGGCGTCGTCCGTCACCTTGATGCACAGGTTGCCGTCGCAGTGTCGGTACTTCAGCACCACACGCACCTGGAAACAAGAACAACGGAACGTCACGAGCTGGCCAGCTAGCCGGCTAGCATGCTAGCATGCGCTGCTTCGGGCGGGGGGAGGCGTCTCACCTTCATGGGGTCCGTCAGGTACAGCTTCTCTGCTGCGCGGGCGAACTCCTCCCACGTCTGGAAGTACGGCATTTCGTCTAACGACAGCAACGTCACTACGAATCCAAAGAAAAGGCCTCAAGCGGTCCGAAGGTCCTGCTAACAGAACACCACATCAGCGCCAGAGCGGAGCCAGCCAATCAGAACCAAGGGATTATTAAGCAGGAACCACTTCCGGGTTGCACTTTCGAAACAAAAGCACGTCTCGCAGTCATTCTGAGCTTCGTGGTATTATTGAGTCATTTCAAATAGTGATTCAAAAACAGAAAGCTGATTCGATAGAGGATACAATTTGGAGCCCATCCAAACAAGTTAAAAATGTAATATAATTAAGAACCAGTGACAAAAATGATACGAAGTTCCTATTCGTTAGCTTCATCTAATTCTAACACTTTACATCCATGATATGATATTCAAATAAACCGAAGTGTCAGTTGGTTGTAGTTACTCTTCTTGAGTTGAATCAACACGTGTGTGTTAAAGCTACATAGCAAGTGATGCTAGATGTGTGTCTATGGTTCCGACGGCCCAACCTTTGTTCTGACACGATCCTATGTCGCACGGCCGGAAACAGTTGTGTTGTGAATTGTGTGGGAAATTCAACTGGGCGCCCCCTAGTGGTTTCTTTAAAACTGATGCATTTCCCAACTCCCCTCCGACGGTCCACAAGGATTAGAATAAGAACATTGATTCATTTCAGAGCATAGTAGTCATGACTCATGATTAGGCCAAACTGCTACATTCTAGATTTACATTCATTCAGTTATTTATTTTCCCAGCGCAATTTTTAGAATCCAAGAATGGGATGTGTGCTCAGTCATCATGGCAGAAGAATTCAGATAAGTGGGAAAGGACTGTATTTAAATAACATTAGAATACAATCAGACTGGTCTTGCTATATTTACATTTAAGTAGCATTGCTGCATACAGTGGAAATGTGGATACAAATATCTGGCATTAATCCCTCTCAATATAAATGTACCACCTCAAAGTGTAGAAATATGCAGCACAAGTATCATAAAACTGCAGAAGTCAAGTACAACTACCTCTAAAATACTATTAAAAAACTACCGTTACACTTCGGTTTGATTGGTTGGTGAAATCTTTGCACTATTGTATAGTTAGTTGATTTCGATTTAATAGTATTCTTTTTGTATTTTTTAAACGCTGCACTGTCCGTGTCTGTCTAGCCATCTTTTAGCAAGAAGCGATCCCGTGGTGTAACTCCACAGGTTGAACACTAGATGGCTTCTAGTGCTAGTTCCTCCTTCCTTGTCCTTCTCTTCCTGGTCACTTGAGATGATCCCAGTCGGAGCTGGTGAGGAGTGGGCGGCGTCCAGCTGACGGCTGGTTCATCATCACGTGAGTCAGAAGCACCCCCCCGCCACGTGACATCTATTTCAGATGCCCCCACACAAACATGAAAACAAAGGAGCTTCTCCCACGTGACGTCAGATATCAAGTAGATAGATTTTTTTTTTATCTTTTATTTTGTGGGCATCTCCCCCGCTGACAACCGAGCGAAAACCTTCAATTAGAACCCAGAGAGTGACGCCATTGTTTTGGTCAGATCTGCCCTCTGCAGGCGAAGCATCCTGCAAAGTGCACTGACAAGCCTCCACCCCTCAATTTCATTCATAAATTCATAATCCAGGGAGCTTCCTATGAACCTAATAACAGTCTGTGAATATCCACAGCAGCTTATTGGGGACTTGGTTGTGTTATTCTGGTTTTCCTAACACAAAGCCAGAAAGGGCCTCTTTGTGACATGTGTCATGGGGCCTTTGATGGCATCGCACGGCAGGTGGAGGACAGCGTCCCTCGCTGCTAAATAGGGACATGGTGCTCTTAGATTCCGGCGGGGAACCGGTTTGAGTTACGCGGTTACACGTGTCGCTGACGCGAAAATTCCATCTTGAAAGATGGCGTCCCACATTTTATCCAAGAGCTCCACCCAGACAGACGTAAAGTTAACACCAGCAGAGAACACAGCCCCCTGGTCAAGAATAGATGAAATGAATTGTTGTTACTCCATACATTTTCTAATCATAGAATAATAACTGTATAATCGCTGTAACATGTATGTGATCTAAATGACATGGCGTGTCCTAATGTCACAAAGTAGCAGCTTCATCAGGGAGGTGGACCTGCTGCACCTCATGAACCAGCAGGGAAAGTACGTTGGTCTAGTTTGTGATCAACTGCTGCGTTCACGGTACTAAAGCCTCCATAGCAAAACGAACAATGTTGACCCGTTTTTCTAAACGCCGTTTAAAGGAGTTTATGGAGAGTATGCAATGAATTACTATAACATTAATAGTAAACCGGTTACTACGAATAACCATATTTACAGTTGAAATATTTTCTAAGATTTCTGTATCTCTTTTTTCAAAGAGCAGATTTAACTTCGTCAGATTTAGTTGCCAGGGGCAACCTGGACGTGCTACGTCCCACAAATTGCGTCAATTGCTGCGTTCGCGTACTGTGGGAAACAACAGCTAGCAAATTCAGCGGGCTTGAACGTCCCAGCGGAAGAGTTGTTCTGTGCACGAGTCTTTGCCCTGAGGGCCAGACGGGCCCGTGTCATCGTAACACCGCCTCTGTTTAATCACTGACCACCAGGTTTGTCAGAGAAGCCGCGTGTCCCTCCAGCACTAAATGCAGCCGCCTCCTTGTGACGCGCGCGGTTCTCCAACGCGCCTCCTGTGGTTACACAACCAGCGGCGGCGCTTTCAGAGCGGCCCTGAACGCGCAGCAGCAGAGCGGCATCCGAGCCGAGCCGAGCCGCGCCGAGCCGCGCCGCATCACAGCCCACAGCGAGTGCGCCACGGAACGGAGACCCTCCGCCTCCTCCCTCCCCCCCCGCAGCGGAGCCGCGACGCTCCGGACCATGTAGGACGCGACCGGCTCTGTTTTACGTTCAACGCACGTTCTTTCTTTTGTACTTGTTGGGCTTTTCGGCGCCGGATCGCCCGCAAGCTGAAGCCGCGTCTCCCGCCGTCGGCAGCCTTTCATCTTCAGCCCGCCGCCTCGAGCCGAGCCGGGAACTTTTGGGGCACCGGGGGAACTTTGAGACCGGTTCGCCATGAGGTAAGCCAGTTCCCCGGGGGTGGGGGGGGCTTCACGGCTTCATGATCACTTCTATTCTCCGTAGTTTCTACATCTCTCATTCATTTGTAACCACCTTGGTGTCAAGGTTTACCACAGACCACCTGGTGTGTCAGATGGTTGCCCCCCTCCCCCCATTAGGAATTTAAACAAATTGGCAAAGGTTGCCGCACCTCCCCATGATGTCCAAAACAACCTTTATGTCCCCCCCAGTCCCATCTGCCCCCAAACTTAGTTTATTGAGGAGGCAGACCTGCAGTGTGGACTGTGCCCCCCGCCTCCAACCCCCCCTAAGTGGATCCAGTCTGTCTCTGTGTGGGGGCCAAACAGCTGCACGCAAATGTTTCCTTCTCATTGGTTTCATCCTCTCATTTCTCGTACTCTAATGTAGAGTAAAGTAGGTCCTCATGTGTCCTCTGGTATTTGTGTTGAGATCGTCCCTCCGAGCACCTCTGACCTCTGACCCCAGCAGCCAACAGGGGGGCCAAAGACGCCCCCCTGTTGGCTGACGGTGGAGGTCTGCGCTCTAGCAAGTCCTCCCAGCAGTCCTTCAATGGGAGACATGTGACTAGTCGAGAGGTATTGGTGTGTCTGCAGGGTGCAACAGGTGTGTGTGTGTGTGACTGCCCCCCCCCCCCCCAGCTGCTCACAGCTGACTCATGCAGGACACTTAAGCTGTGTGTTAGTGTTTCATGAGTTTCTAAAGCAATCGGCAGCCGCTGCTCGGTGCTGAAGCTGTGAGGTCTGAAAAGTGAAGTGGAAGCGAAAGCTGAAACATGCATTCTGTGTGGTGACCAGCAGGGGGGGGACTCCTCTGCTCCCATACACGTCTATGAGGAAATGACTCTACTTCTCTGTAGTGACCAGCAGGGGGCGACTCCTCTGCTCCCATAGACGTCTATGAGGAAATGACTCTACTTCTCTGTAGTGACCAGCAGGGGGCGACTCCTCTGCTCCTATAGACGTCTATGAGAAAATGACTCTCTGGATTTATTCCCTCAGTAAACATTGTAAACACAAGTTTATGGTCTCAGTCTCTAGTTTCAAGTCTTCTTCAATGCAGCATGATGTTCATTTAGTGAATTATGGTCAATGTGGAGTCAAACTGACCATGAAGCAGGGGATGCTTTAATATGATTGACAGGTCTCTTCCAGGGCGTGTCCAATCCGTGAGTTGTCTGGGTTTTTGTCTTTAACCCTTTCCCAAAATGTTTTTTATAATTGTAACAATTTTCCAGTGTTCGGTTGTACTTCTGGTTCCAAAAAATAAGACTGCGTAGTGGAAAACCTGCTTCTTCCCCTTCCAGGCTACGCTGGGTAAAACCGTTAGGAGAGTAATTGCCCTTCACATTGGCATTATTCAAAGGTGGAACTAATTGTAATGCTTCCAATGTACGCCTTCTACCCGCTGTGACCTGCTGCTCGTACTGTGTGCAGTGAAATGATCCTCATTCTCCCAACGTTCACGGTCCACTGCTGAACCATCTGAATGCCTTTCTAAAGCAGATGCAAGTTCAGATATTCAAGTAGGGAGGGAAACGTTTGGTTGCATCAGTAAGAAGTAAGAAGTAGAGATGTTCCGATACCATTTTTTCCCTCCCGATACTGATTCCGATAGACGTCCAGTGGGTATCGGCAGATACCGAGTACCGATGCCAGTGTCCCCTTAACTTTGGTAAATTTGTCATGCTCTTAAGCGTGACGCGTCTTCAGATGTTTGATTAAGTTGCTGTTGTTGAAGTTTGCACTCGTGCCACCCCTCGAAATAGCTTCTTTGCACTTGTTGCATGTCACTGTCTTACTGGTGAGTACTGCCAAACCGCTGACATGATTCGCTAACGTTAGCTCCTGAGCTAATGTGCAAATGACAGAGAAGACAACCCGAGCAGCACCGAGACCAACGGCCGTTTACAGTAGCGGTTACCGACCCGGATAAGCGGACCCGTAATAATAACAGTGAAAGTTGCCCGAGACGAGTGCCCGGATAGCGTTAGCCAGGTTCGTTTGCCGTGCGTGACATTCCACAAACCCGGTTCACGCTAGTAAAACGCTGGATCTCGCTAACGTCAGCTAACGCTCGCTCCTGAGCTAACGTTAGCGCCTGACGTTGGCTAGCGCCCTCTTCTGAGCTAACGTTAGCGCCTGACGTTAGCTAACGTCCGCTCCTGACCAAACGTTAGCTCCTTACGTTAGCTGAGGCCCGCTCCTGAGCTAACGTTAGCGCCTGACGTTAGCTAACGTCTGCTCTTGACCAAACGTTAGCTCCTTACGTTAGAACAACGTTGAACAATTCTTCGCCCCTCTAAAACAGCAGCTGCTGATGGCAGCACAGCGCAACTTTTTTTTAAAGCGGCGAAGAACCGTGTCAGCGATGTCAGAGCTTTATATATGTCAAGGGAGCTAACCAGTAAATGGATTCCTATTTCTATAAAAGTACGTGGTATCGGATCGGAGCCTGGACTTCAGTACTCGCCGATACCCGATGCCAGCATTTCGGCAGTATCGGAGGCTTTTCCGATACTAGTATTGGAATCGGAACAACTCTAGTAAGAAGTTCTCTCTCTAAAATGTTTAATTTTATATTTTGGTGGGGATAAAAATCCTGACCAGCGTAACATTGTTTTTATGGCCACTGTTTTAAGTGTGACATAATATCTCTGTGTTTGGCTGTTAAAGGTCAAGGTTAAAGGTCAAGGATAGCTGGCACGAGCACATTCCTGATTCCGAGGGCCACAGCGTGGCGGTCGGTTTGCTTGCCTGCGCTGTGTCAGGCGGCACGTAGCGCTGCCGTCGACTTCTTCTTCTTTTGATAAGCGACGCTGATTAGCGTCACGGTAACCGAGTGTTTGTTTGCTCCCTCAAAGGTGAAACTCCTCTCACGCTGTCTAAATGAGGCGATGATCCGACCCGTACGTTGATTTACAAGACTTGAGAGGCAGTCGAGTCCGTTTTTTGAGTTCTGTGGCGTAGCTCACCCCCCTCTTCATCACAGGGCAACACAAACCCTCATCGCCTCGTCCCCTGGTTTCACATCATGGAAACGTGCACGTCGTCTGACGCCAGCGACACAAAGTGGAAGGTCAAAGGTTTCACCACATGTTCTCATTTCGTACATTAAATCACACTGTCATATACAAGCTGACACGGATCTACACTCACCGGCCACTTCATTAGGTACGCCTTGCTAGTACCGAGTTGGACCCCCTTTTGCCTTCAGAACTGCCTTAATCCTTCGTGGCATAGATCCAACAAGGTACTGGAAACATTCCTCAGAGAGTTTGATCCATATTGACTTCATAGCATCACGCAGTTGCTGCAGATTTGTCGGCTGCACATCAATGATGCAGATTTCCCGTTGCACCACGTCCTAAAGGTGCTCTATTGGATTGAGATCTGGGGCCTCATTTATAAACGCTGCGTACACACAGAAAAAGGCGTACGCCGCTCTCTACGCAATAATTGGTATTTATAAAAAGCAAACTTGGCAGAAAAATGTGCGGTCCTTCACGCAAGCTGGGACCCATGTGTACGCACAGAAACGGGTGAAATGAGGACCGGCGGCAAATGCAAGAAACACGCAAACGTGTGTGAAAGTGTGTAAAACTAGACTGCTGTGTAAAAGAAATGCCGATGCTGCTTCTTATAAATAACACCAACACCCGTTTGATCGATTTTTGACAGATTTTTGACAGATTTTTGACAGAAATGCAAATCAACACATTTTCAAAAAGAAAAGTGAATAATGTTCTGCAATAATATTATTATTGCATATATGCAATTCATCCTCAACACAGCTGTTGCTTTTCGATTAAATGGACGGCAATAAAATGCCATGATGTCATCACAAATGACGCGCAGTGGTTGATGCCTTTTAACACGTCTGGCATGAAGCGCATAATAGCTTTGTCCGATAATTCTATTAAGTTCTCATACACGGGGGGGAACAGGCAAAGAGAAAAGCTCAGTTTGCGGCCATGTACGGTTTCCCAAATGAAATGGGTGTTATTGACTGCACACATGTTGCCATAAGGGCACCGAATGTGAATGAAAATGCTTTCATTAATCAAAAGCATTTCCATTCGATCAATGTGCAAAGTTTATTATTATTAATATCCGTTTGGTTTTTATACAGCAATCTGTGTCTGTAGTGCGTGTCAGAGCTCTACCGACCCCGCACGGGGCACTTTAGAGTCCAACGGGTTAAACTTTCATGCGGGCCGATTGAAAATGGATGGCGGGCCGCAGTTGGCCCACGGGCCGTAGTTTGGACACATCTGGTGTACAACTACATTTCCCACATGGCTACTCTGAGCATTACAACTCACCAGTGTAGTATATAATATATTTCGCCTGTATATTTGGGAATCTCCTTTTTGACTATGAGCTTTGAAAAGTTTGCAATTTGAATCGATGATCTGGAATAATTCAAATGAAATTAATCCACACTTCCTGTCGCTGGTTGTATTCTCAATCCATCTCAAGGTGGATTATTGTGCTCCACCAGTTTTCCCCTTTTTAAAGTTTTTGTGAAGATTCTGATCCGGCTCCCCTCCACCATCTGCTCCTCGCTCTCCTTATCTTCCTCGCCCCGTCTCTCTGCCAGTCCCCCTAATCTCAGTTCCCCCTCTCAGCTGTTCCCCCAGCCGCCTCTTTGCCTTGCTTTCTGTCTTGTGTTCCAGCGGCCTGCTGACGGGCTGTTTGCGGCCTGCTGACGGGCTGTTTGCGGCCTGCTGACGGGCTGTTTGCGGCCTGCTGACGGGCTGTTTGCGGCCTGCGGACGGGCTGTTTGCGGCCTGCGGACGGGCTGTTTGCGGCCTGCGGACGGGCTGTTTGCGGCCTGCGGACGGGCTGTTTGCGGCCTGCTGACGGGCTGTTTGCGGCCTGCTGACGGGCTGTTTGCGGCCTGCTGACTGGCTGTTTGCGGCCTGCTGACTGGCTGTTTGCGGCCTGAGGACGGGCTGTTTGCGGCCTGCTGTGCAGCTCCGGCTGAATGTAGACGCATTTCTGCCTTATTGGAGGATAAAGACTGGCTGAAGAAGTGCAGCTGAAGGTGAAGTGCCTTGCTCAAGGATAATAATACTTTGCACGGGTTTAATAAAAGTCACAACTTTGTCCAGCAAACCGACGTTTGCTGAGATCGGAGGCCATGAATCGGAGGCCATCCGCGCGTCCTTATAGTCCGCCAATGAAGCGTTATGCAAGTGCTCAAATTTCGTATTTCCTGTTAGCAGACCAATCACTGCTCTGCAGCTTGCGCAGCTTTTGACGCAAGCCTAAAGAAATTGGTCGGCGCACGCAAGTGTCCTTGAAGCATAAACTGGCCCCCCCCCTCTCGCTCCGACGAGCTGCGTGCCGACGGCGCCCTCAGCCGTATGATTTGCCAGCAGGGGGCGGGGCTACCACGAGGAGCAGCTCATGAATGTGCACTTTTCTGCTTTTTTTCCTCAAATACTATTCTGCCCATTTAAGACACACACACACACACACACACACACACACACAGGCCTACTTAGTTTCATGACAACCCATTATGTCCCCTCCGTGCAGCAGCAAATAGTCCACCCATTCAAACCGGTCGTCCTGGCAACACGTTGACGCTCTTTGTTCAGCCACTTGTGGCCTCGCTGGATGTGAACGAGCTGAAAGGAGAAAATAAGTTTCTGCAAAAGGAGGACGGGGAGGGAGGGTGCTACCTCACCAGCTTTGTCCCCCCCTCCCTCCTCCCTCCCCGTTAAGTCTTTCAGTGATGAGCCCGTGTGGCTCCGATCTCCCTCATCAGTTACATTAGGAACAAACCAAGAAGCTACTTGCTGATGGTGGAAGAATGAAAGCAGGAGAGCAAAAGGCGTAAAATGGAGGTTTTCTAATGACGCCTTCTGGTGTGTGTGTGTGTGTGTGGTGAATAATTCATTGCGGCTGGCTGAGACCTGAGCTGCTGCAGCCAGCCGCTCTGCCGTCCCGTCCTCCCGTCCTCTCCTCGTACCGTACCGGCTCCTCTGGTGTCCGTGGGTTAGAAGTTAGCAGACTTCTTATTACTTGCAGTGTGGTCCTGTGGAGCGCACTGAAACGCACGTCTGGTGGAATTAGTCAGATGTACTCATTGGGTTGAGGACCGAGGGCCTAACGGGGCTCATTAAACCCTCACTGGCTTTCATCAGAGGCTGGACCTGCACTGGGTCACTGTGCTATATGAGCCTTATTGTTTAACGATGGCGGCATCCTGATGCTACACGCTGGACCTTTAATGGCGGCCACTTGTTTCACAGCTATTCGATATGTGAGCCTTGGCGTCAGCTGGCGAGCTGCTGGGGGGGGTCGTCTCGCCCGTGGACACTTCAGCAGGGCCGTCCAATCAATTATTTATGTGTCCTGACAATCCCAAAGCCAAGCTAATCCAGCCTGCCGCTCTGTGCTGAGCTGTCCTACTCTGAGGGACAGCGTCCTCTCAGCGTGCAGCGGACAGTCTGTCCCTGGTATAAAGCAGGGCTTCCATGTTAGCGTAGCCTTCAGGTCCCAGTTGAAGAACCAGTGACGCAGAGCAGACATGCTCATGGACTTTCTCTGCGTAAATGAAAGACGAGTGGTTGACTACGCATTGGTCCATCTGTCCCCTTGTCCTCGTCCTCTGGACATGTTTGACCCGATCCAAACGGCTTCTTTAGAAGCTCCACAGCGAGTCGTCAGAGGTCCTCTATCTGTCTCCAGCTGTGCAGACCCTCGCTGTCCCCTCGCCCAGCTCACTGTCTGCTAACGTTCTTGGGACAGTCTGGAAGTCGTTGTGTTGCTCCTCAAGGAGAACTTGATGGTGGGGGAGGCGTTTCAGGCTGTGGGAGGGACGGGAGGCCAAGGGAGAGCCTCATCAGTCAGGAATGTCTCACTCTTATCTGCTGTTTGCAAACACTTCAGTGTGAATACAAGTCTTGCACCTCTTGTACTCCTCGTGCACGCTCTCCGTGCACTCACCCGTCTGCTGTTGAGAAGCAGCACGTTTAAATCCACACCGCACACACTCCTCCACTGGACCGCTGCATCGTATGAATGTGGAAACACTTATTTTTCTTATTACATGAGTAGAAAACAAGCCCAATAATCCTTTCGTTGTTCTGGTGGTGCAGGACCTGGATGAAGTTGCATAAGAGTGGCTGTAATGAAGAAGAGGACAAAGCTCATGATCAGTGCAGGAGTGCAACGGTCCCCGCTTTGTAGCAGAAGACAGACGGCACGGACACACTCTTCATGTAGCGCGTGTGACGAGAAAGGGGAATGTGCTACCTGTGCATTCTACCTCCACCGCACTGACCTTTGACCCCACACCAGTTCCCCGTCCTGTTGGGGACGGCGAGTCAGCGTCCTCCCATTTACACGCACATTCACAGGAAATGGTCAGTTGTTGTTGTTGTTCCGGTGAGCTGCACCCCTCCCCCCTCGTCCCCCCTCGCTTCTCTGTTGTTGTTGTTGTTTTTCTTTTGGGCCACTGCCGAACGGGACCTTCAGTGCTCCATCTCCTCGGAGGGGCGTCGGCCTCCTGCAGAGAGCTCCGCCCCCTTCAGGCTGCCACATGGTGGAAGAACGGGAGTCTCTTGCGTGTCTCTAGTCTTCAGTGTGTGTGGAGTTTATTGTAGCAACGAAGCGTCGCTACCAAGCACAACGTTTGCCATGTATGCAGCCGCCGAGCCGGTTGGATCTGTGCTGTTGTGTGTTTGCTGTGTACACACACGCACACACTCGGCAGTCTGGCTGTTGCAGCGCTGTGTACTGTGATTGGCTGCTCAGTAGCAATCTGTCCCACACTCATCCTGTCAGGCTGCTGCTCTCAAGGAAAGGAAATGAAAGGAGTGTGTTTGAGGGAGGGGGTGAGAAAGTTTACCAGGGTGTGATCCATTAGCTCATCTCTGTTAGTCAATGAGGGGGGATGCGGGGGGGGGGCGCGGGGGGGGCATGGTGCAGAACAGTGGAATCGCCTCGTTGGCCTCGTTGTTGATCCTTTTTTAAACCTTTTGCGTGTATTAATGGACGGGACAAGGACTTCTCACAGCGGATTCCAATTCAAGGTTATGGTGCAATGTTTAGACCCATCAGGGGTCACATGACGCTCATTATTCATGAGCTGTGTGAGGCTTCATCATCTAATGGACCACAGAGGCTTTCTAACACAATGTGTTACACGCCACACCTACTGGAACCGTACTGCACCGGATTGATGGCTGTGTCTATTCGGGGCTGACGGGGGGGCTGCTGACGGGAGGGGGGGGGGGGGGGCTGCTGACAGCTGGGTTATTTAGGAGCAGACATACTGGAGCGCTGCGTCACTCTGACCCGACAACGGGACACCGGATCCACTGGACCTTTGACCTACGCTGAGTATTTCACATGTTCTAAAAAGGGTCGAGGCCTTATGTGGCGATGGACCCGTTGTCATGGATACGGTGGGTAGATATCAACCATTTATGGCACCAATCACATAACGACAATATAATAGCCTACTAACGCAAGTATTTCAAAGAATACAGATCCAATAAATGTATCCTTTTCCATAATAAACCAAGTGAAATAATAAGTGCAGTGGACACCGAGCGGCGAAGGGTTAACCGGCCCCGTCCCGCTAACGGGCGCCAGTAGTTCAGGTGGAAACGGGAGGGTGCTGGTTTTAGGGTTTAGACTTTAGACCTTTTTCTTTGCTCTCCTCGCTCATTCAGCTTAAAGCCCAAATGTCCCCAAAGTGAACATTGTTCCTTGGTAATGTTCAGCTGTAGATGTTGTGAAAAACACGCCGCTTAAGCCCCGCCTCCGCATTCCACAAGGAGAAAGCACCGAGGCAGCGCGACCACCTTGTTGGTGACGAGTTGATCATTTATGTGTAAAAGCAATATTGCAGCACGCGATTTCAGAGACAATTAACGGCGGGATGAAGAAAGGAGCGGATGCGTTTGCGTCACCGCGGGCGATAAACGACCCAATGACACAACCGCTCACCATCCTCCACATCATCCATGACCAATGGCGCCGCCCCGTCACCATATCTATTTATGGAGAGGTCTCTGCAGACCCTCCCCCCTCCCAGCAGCTCTACATTTGGCCCTGGCTCCAGTGAGGTGAGTCATGGGGGCGGTTTGGGGGGGGGTGTAACCCTAGCAGCCACTGTCCCTGTCCGTCTCCGCTGTCCCCCAAACTGAAGCAGCCGAGCAGCTGCCCCTCCCTCCCTCCCTCAGTCAGACGCTCTGTGGAGGACGTGGACACCTTGTTTTTAGGCAGAGGAGCCGCTTGCAGCCGAGATGACCAGGGACTCGTAAGTTTCCCACGGGGGGGGGGGGGGGGGGGGGGTAGGATTTAGGAGACTAAAGTCGGCAGCAGGTTAAAGGCTCCTTTTTCCTTTCTTTTCGCTCACCTCCCCCCCCCCCCCCTTTGGCCTCGCGGCCCCCCCGCATGAAGAACGAGTGGTGGTCTTCATTCATTATTTGGAGCCTGCATTAAACACCCGATCGCTGCCTGAGACGGGCTGCTCTCTGTTGAGAGTGTGATGGTGGTTTCACCGCCTGTGACTGGTTACTTTCTCCATCTCCAGTATGTCATGTTGCATCAGTGGGGACGCTGCTGATTCGTGTCCTTGCGTCCACTAGTGAGATGAGATTCTGTCCTCTGAGTCAGAGGAACGCCACCCGTCCGGTTATTCGTGTGACGTCTCCTCCGGCACAGAAGGACACCTGTTGTCTGTTCACGGGTCAGTAAAGGGTCGCAGGTCAACAGCACACTGCCGCCTCGCTGTGTGTGTGTGTGTGTGTGTGTGTGTGAGACGTATTGTGGCTGATGTCCTGCTTGTCGAGGCAGCTGTCCAGAAGAAAACTGGCCTTTATTTGCAACACGTGTAGTAATTGCATCAAACCCTGAATCGGTGTGTAGCCTTCGGAGCTGAAACACAATTTGAGTTCAAATACTTAAAAATAAGTTTCTAGAAACTAATGAGTTCTTTGTTGCTGGCGCTTGCAGAGGAAGCTTATGAGTGCAATAAGATGTCTGAAAAGATGCGTGGTCATAGCCCAGGATTACCGTTATCATGTGAAGATGCTGGCATCGGTATCGACGAGTACTGGAGTCCAGACTCCGATACCGCGCACTTTAATAGAAATGGGAATCCATTTACTGGTTAGCTCCATTGACGTATATATAAAGCTCTGACACCTCCGACACAGTTCTTCTTCACCGCTATTCGCTGCCATCAGCAGCTGCTGTTTTAGAGGGGCGAAGAAGAATTGTTCACCTGGCGCCTCCTTAAAAAGGAGCTAGCTTAGCTAGCTAACCGCCGACATGATGTGCTAACGCGAAAACGCTAAATAACGTTAGCGCATCATGTCGCCGTTTGGCAGTACTTTACAGTGGCTTTTCCCACCAGTAAGACGGCGACATGCAACAAGTGCAAAGAAGCTATTTCGAGGGGGGGCACGAGTGTTCGTGGTAAAGAGCACGAACGCTGGTATCGGTACTCTGGATCGCATTAGGGAACAAATGGTATCGGAACATCTCAAGTTACAGGTGTGTGAGCCTACGTAGTCCCTGTTAGGGCCATGGACATTTAATTGGCTCAGAGTTCTGGTTCCAATCAGCCTGCTTACCGATGCTCGGGTGGTAAGGAAGCAACTGATGACTGTATGTAGGGAGGAAGGCCCACTGAGGTCGGGCTGGGGGTCAAACACAGGGCTTCCTCCAAGGTGTGTGTGGCGTTCTCGTCCCAGGTGAGAACATCCAGGCGTCAGTGCCTTGCTTAACAACTTTCTTCCCGGGTTACACATCAACCAACCAGTACAGTTGATTACAACGTAATCCAGGTTCCAATGAGTCATCAAAACATCCTTAATTGGGAACGGACCCTGGCATTCCAACCGGTGCTATTAGTGATCTATCGGAGGTCTCTCTTCTCTGTATAATGGTGAGAGCTTAGCAAGCAATGAAAACACGGGATAAAAGCTTCTCCTGGATATCAGATACCTGACATTTAATGATGATCTCAAATGTGCTGTGTTTCATCAAAGCTCAATCTGCGAGCTAAACCGAAAGACTGGGAACCATCTTGAGCGAAGTAGCGCATGCGACGCACGTCCATTGTGCTGTAAAGCCCGTGTGAGCGCTCAGCTGATCCTCGTGCTGGTGTCGCCACACGTCACTGATTCCAAGCCGCTCGTTCCTCCGAACGCGCGCGGCTCGTCTCCTCTGGGAGACAGCGAGCGAGAGAGTGGGAGACGGGGGGAGTCGCGTGGATATATAAAACCAAGAGGCAGTGCGAGGAGAGCTGGGATGCAGGTGCCCGAGTAATAGAGGAGACGAGGAGCGCCGCCGCCTCCACCTCCTCCACCTTCTGCTTCAGCCTTCCGAGCTGAGCCGCGCCAAACTGCGTGATTCCGCCGCCACGATTTCCCCCCTCAACAGCCCACAGGAGCAGGAGCCTGTTGCCTGGATACCCCTGCTGTCGCCACGGAGGCAACAAGCCAGCATCGAGCCGGCTGTGTGTGTGTGTGTGTGTCTGCTAGCTGGTGCCGCTGCCATGGGGAAATCACAGCTGGCCGACTGTTTGGACGGCTCTGTAGCTCGGCGGCCCGACTCGCTGACATGGCAGACATGAAGGAGGAAGACGCCACCCTGATCCGGCTGTGAGTAGAGGGGTGGGAGGCAGAACTGGGGGGAGGGGCAGGAAGGGGAGGAAGCCCACAGGTTACCGCGCTCCTACCGAGGCAAAGGACAGAAGCGAAAGGCGGCGAGACCGGACGGGGCTGAGGAAGGGGGACATCTCCTGGTCCACAGGAAGTCTCCAGCTTCCTCCTCCATCAGAGATGCCTGCCGGCCTCCAAAATGGAAATACACCGGTACGTACGTGCCGCTGTCCCAGTGGGTTCTTCTTCTGTGTTTGCTGTCCGGGCCGCCGTGGCGACGCCTCGCTCTGGTCCTGCTGGTTGTCTTACGGCTGGGACGTCTTGCCGGAAGTCTCGAGGATGAGTGGTGTACTTGAAGACACAAACGGAGACCGTTATAAACAAACTGTACGATAGAGAACTCGGTGAGAGGAAGCTGCCCCATGGGGGCTGTTTCCTGCCAGCAGGGGGAGCTGTACGCTGGGAGGTGCGAATCTATTTGAGTAAACGCCACAATGGTCCTCTCAAAGGGGCTTTAGGGGTTTTAAGTTGCACGGAGGAGTCCTCATGTAATGTCACCTGTGATGTTCCTTCACACAAGGAGTTCGCAGTAGACTAGAAGAAGGAAACGGGCACATTTCCTGGCACAGGCATGAACCTCTGATATATTCCCTCTGTTGGTTTTGGCCGTACATGTATGTTTTGTAGCTTTGTCTGTGGTTTGTGAGGCTTTCAGGTTGCTGATGCTGCTTGTGTTTGTGCTTCCCCGTGTTCCATAAGGCCTGTCATCATCGGTTCTAGTCTGAGATCGCTGCCACGCTAAACGGCATCTATCACAACTCTGCAGTGGGTCGTTCCATTCGTTCCCTGCTTCGTTCCCCTGCTGTCCGTGTCGATTGATGAGCGCTCATCCTTTGATGCAGACCCGTTTCCCTCGTGGTCTGAAGAGTAATATTGCAGAAAGCCGAGGACTTAATTACTTCTACCCTAGAGGGACTTTTAATCGACATGAAATTCCCCCCAAAAGCTGATGGTGTTGGATTTATAACCTTGTTTCCAAGCGCTAAAGTGACGATACCACCACGGCCCATTAATCTGTCGTAAGTAGATGAGAGCTCGTCTTAAAAGCGACTTGCATCATGTTATCTGGCTGGCTCTGTGAGAGGAGGATTCCCCTCGTCGGCTCCCACGCGGCTTCTTTGGGACGTAGCTAACAGCCTCTTTCACCTCTAGCGGCGTGTAACTAATGTTAAGGAAGAAGACACTGCTTAATTATTGATGCAACTTTGCTAACATGTCAAAAAACATCTTTCTCACAGCAGCAGGCCGAGAGTTGGGTTCCCTCTTTAAGTAACGGCAAGCAGCTTATTTTGAACTCATCGTGTCTGAATGTCCAATCGGGGAAGACCAGAAGGGGACACGCTGCTAAACGGAGCAGTGACAGTCCATCAAAGGCTGGATTCTAGCTGTGGACTTTGTCATTCGGTTGTGATGGTTGAGGAGCGAGTGAGGGTCCTCACACCGATAGAAATATGGGGATGTGTGTGATGGTGGTGGCATCCACATCATCAACGGCACCACAAACACTATTGGCTTCTCAACAATGTTCCAACTAACAGCAAAACTGGAGCGCTGGTCTTTGTGTCGTTATGTCAACAGTTCAAAAAACATAGCACAGGTTTCTGGAAATCCAGCCTGTTTTCACATCGTTGTGGTGGATTGGTAGTTTTTCAATAGAACATTAAATAAAAGAATGGAAAAGGGTTTTATATCAGATTGAAATATTGAGCAGCCATAGTTAGTATTTTGAATTGTAACATTTTCACAGTCCAATGATGGAATACTCCCCCATTCACTTCATCATTCACACCGGGAAGTCAGGTGACTTCAGCAGCTCCCTTTGCGTGGTCCAACGGTTCCCACAGGTCTCCCTTTGGTTGTCCTCAGGGGACAGACGTCCCATTCACGGGGGAATCATTTGGCACTAAATCTCACCGGTATTTAATGAGCCCTCAAAGGCCATCTGGCCTCAATCCACTGCCTTTAAAACCTGCTGATACTGGCGGTCTCCATGGCGATATACCGGTGCGGTCCAGGCCTGGCCTGCTGGTCAATGTGTTCCCTGTCCCCGCGTCAAACGCAACACCGTTGGAGACTCATAAAAATGTGCCAGGCCTGAAACACCCGGCGACACACTGGTGTGTGTGTGTGTGTGTGTGTGTGTGTGTGTGTGTTTGTGTACATAGTGAGCAACACTTGCTAACATCCACCCTCCTACTTGTGGACGCCGTCCCTGGAGGACGCGGCGTCTGGAGTATGTTTGCCTCACTGTGTTGGGGGGTTTGCAGATCTTCCTGAGCCGGATGCTTTTAGATTGTTGTTTGTTTGCATGAACACACACACACACACACGCACACGCACACACACACACCAACATCTGGCTCCTGTGTTCACAGGGAGAAGCAACGCAGACGAGCCACCAGACTCTTCAAAGTGGACAGAAACCAAATTCAAATCCATCCAAACCATCTTGGTTGGTCCAAGTCATTTCATCAGACATGAAAAGAAACATTTTTTCTCCCACGCAATCCATAAATAAAAGACTTTTCCAATGTGCACGTGTCCCATTCACACATGTACCTTCTTCCCTATCGGCCTTCGCTGGTCGGCATCGACTGGCTCTCATTCCCCCGGCCTTTGACCAAGTGGGCCATCTTGTCTTTAGTTAAAGGTCAGACAGCTCAAACCTGCTCTCACTATGATGCTGCAAAGTCATTCAAGGCCTCTTGGCTCAGCTGAAGTCTGACGCCTGATTGAGTCCAGGAGGGTTGTGTATCGCAGGTTGACTCGACGCTCCAGGTAATTGGACTTGATCGAATGGAAATACGATGTTTGTCCCCTGACTGCACTGGACTCTGTCTGACAGGGAAGGCGTGTTCATCTTGCCTCGGTCGAGGCTCTTTTGCTCTTAGCGGGGAGCATCACGCTGCGGGGCCTGGAGGAGCTATATGATGCCACCTCCGCCTCCATGCAGACGAACCGTGCACAAACCTCCCGCACGTGTACGGCAGGGTTGCTAGGGCGACGGCTCGGGGTGGGGGAGAAAGGGGAGGCGACGGTCGCCCCCCCCGCCCCCCTTCTGAAGCCTTCACCGTACTGCTAGTTGTCCGTTGATTTGAAATGCCACATAGTACTCGTTCAGCGCTTTGTGGACCGAGGTCTTCATTTCCTCTCCAACCGTCATTTGGAGTCCAACCCCCCCGTGCTGCGTAGCCTTGGTAGGACAGAGCTGTACGTGTGCAGAGTTTACAGAGGACGCTGTGGTGTCCTTATGTCTCTGCTTCCCCGTACTGATCACTTCCAGATGGCGCACACCGCACATTAATGAGAGGGAACGAGGAAGAGGCCGATGAAGGGAACAACATGGTTGGAGGAGGCCGAGTTCTACTTTGACTGGAGAGATCTGAAAGAAGAAAAAAGGAAAATGAAAGAAAGGACAGCGATGCAGCTGGGAGGCTCAGAGCCCCCCCCTCCTTCCATCCTTCCTCCGTCCAGGCCCAGCTGCAGTCCGGCTCGAACAAGCCCTTGGGTCATCTCTCCGCCCCCCCCCCCCCCCCCCCGTGCTCGTTCACACGGCAAAGAAGCCCCCGACAAGCTGCACGACATTTATCTGCTTCTACTTGACATGTTGTGTTTCAGCTGCACAGGGTTGATAATCCCCCCCCTGCTTTTGGAAAAACTGCTGACTGGCTTTTCCACAGCAGAGCGCTGAGGGTTTCCAGCCAAAACAGGGAGGGGGGGGGCGGCCAATGGGACTGTCTCTTGAGCGCCGCCTCCCATTGGTCCCCGTATAATAAGACGTATATAGATACTGTATATGGGAGAAATACCCCCCCACAAAGAAGCCACTTTGCTTCGCGCTGTTGTCTGGTTTAACTCTATTCTTAGTCGCTTGGCTGTTATGTAACTCATTATGAACGGTCCGCGCCCCCCAGCCCCCCCGCAGCGGCGATGCAGCGTTTATCTCAAGTCAGAAGGTAATATGAACAGCCCTATCGACCCCCCCCCCCCCCAGGATGTGACCTCGCGGCACACAGTGCATTCATTTAGTGCACCCCTTCTCATTTTCCCAAGAGGCAGAATTTCCAAAATAAACCTAAAAAACTGATTATTGAGGCTTTTCAATGAAAAAAGGGAGAATAAAATAAAGACCCGCCCCCCTCTCTCTCTAATTGGCTAGTCTCCTTTGAAGAGTGTGCTGGTCTACAGCTGACGGTTACCATTGGTCCATGGTCAGGTGACGTGAGGACCTCTGAATGCTGCTGTGTGCTTCTGGACGAGAGGCTGCACTCCGCCGTCCAGTAAGGGAACCCTGCTGTTAGTTACATTATTGCTGGTGCTAATTTGGCCACTGAGCGAAGAAATGTCGACTGAATCTAAGGAGCACTCGGGTCCATGTGACCCCCCCCCCCGCCAACCAAAAGGCCGCCAATGCATCGCTTGTTGGAGCGGCCTCTCTGATTGGCTGGCGCCAGGGGAGGTGGAGTAAAGTCTGAGCTTTGTCCTAGTACTCCATTGCAGTTCAGGGTTGCAGCTGCGTGTCCTGCACGTCAGCAGCAGGTGTTGGACCCCCCCATCAGTCATGCATTTCCAGGCTTAAGGGACGCGTTGAGGTCTCCTCCCAAAGCTCTGGGCTCGTCTCTTCCTCCATCTTCACCCTGGGATCTCTGGCCCCCCCTGGTGGCCCCCCTGGCGGAGCTCTGGCTGCTAATGTTGTGGCAGATGTCTGATTTCTGTTTCCCTCTCTCACTGCGCCGCTCCAGCCAACCACAGAACCCCACGTACACACTGGGGGGCTATTACAGTGTTTACCCCAACATTATAACACTTTTCAGGTGTTATTTTTCCACGCTGACATGGATGTCTGTGCAGCGGGGCAGAGAGCACCGGAGTGCCCCCCCCCCCACCTGAAGTGAGGGAAAACATTGTATTGTGACTTTAGAGTCTGACCGGAGGGAAAGATGGCTGAGCTACGCTCTGGTTGGACTCATTGCTTGGCCTTGGGGGGGGGTGATCAGCTCAGATGAAATGCCTGTTACTCCATCCTGTCCTTGTGCTCCTGTTCCTGCAGTGAGCAGAGTATCTGCCAGGCGCGAGCCGCCGTCATGGTGTACGACGACGCCAACAAGAAGTGGGTCCCTGCCGGCGGCTCCACGGGCTTCAGCCGCGTCCACATCTACCACCACACGGGCAACAACGCCTTCCGCGTGGTGGGCCGCAAGATCCAGGACCACCAGGTCAGTGGCTCAACTTTCACTGATACACAGACACACAAGCTTCCATATGTCTGTGTGTGTACAATGAATTTCAAAATGTGATTAATGAGGTTAGCTTTTTATTATATATATATTAACGAGCAATCACTTTAGAAAGTGTGTATCTAGTACCAAGATGAACCCATCTGTGATGCTGTATATCTGATTATTACTGTTATTCTCACGTTGACCTTCCACTGAACCCTTCAGATCCTTTTTCCCCAGCCGCTGGTGCTAAGCCCCCCCAGCCTGTCATAACCCCGCGTCTGCATCGCAGCATCCCAAGCAGGACTGATGCATTGTGGGTGTAATGGCAAAAAACAGTTGAGTTTTTTCCTTTAAACCCCTAGATCCTATTTCTATGTCCTAATTGATTTTACCACCATCAGGAAAGCAGGAGAAGCAATGTCAAGGCTCGCACTTCTGTCCAATAATCCAACGCAAAGGGAGTTTGACCATCCAATGTTGCCGGTTTTATTGTAGAAATATTGTCACAAAAGTAAGGATGCAATTGCAGTTTTACAGTCTAAATAACTAAAAGCTGCAACAAGCTGAACAGGCCCAAACGGGGACGCCGTGCTTCACGGCCTCAGCACTGAGGCGCCCGCCTTCCTCCCGTCATGCGCGTCTGGCAGCCATTTCAAGGGCGGCGCTGTCACCGCCCATAGGGGGCGCACACTCCCAATTCCACAAAAAAAGGGGAAAAAATATAAATCATTCAAAATACTAAAAACTTAAATGCGGCTCCTACAGTGGGTATCGGAAGACCAAGCTCTAATGAGTCAATAAGGACCGTTGGGTGTGTGTGTGTGTGTGTGTGTGTGTGTGTGTGTGTGTGTGTGTGTGTGTGTGTGTGCGTGTGTGTGTGTGTGTGTGTGTGTGTGTGTGTGTGTGTGTGTGTGTGAGAGAGAGAGATGAAAGCTTGTGAGTGATTGCCTCCTGCGGGTCAGCACACACTGCCTCAGAAATCCCACAATCCTCTCTGTCTTGCTGCGTGGCTGCAGGGCCGCAGGGAGGCGGATCAGTGCTGGCGCTGCTGTGACCTGAGCAGCGCCGTCTCTCCAGATAGCAGCTCCTTTTGTGTCTCGTCTAATTGCTGTTGTGACTCGTGTGCGTGTGAGCTCATAAGCTGAGTCGTGGCTCAGCTGAGCGCCGAGCAGCCGGTGGGCCGAGCATCGTAAACATGACTGTATGCTCTTCATCTCCAGCGTCGTCGTCAAATTGACTATTGAGGGCGGGGCTACCTTAAGATTGACAGGTGCTATAGCAGTATAAGGCATCTTTGGGACCAAATATGGTAACGTCCATTCATGGATTGCAAGAGACATTCTAAATAAACATGGAGAACACAGAAGACGAGGAGGCGTGCTCATCTATTGGTCACATGGTGTTGCTGTCATCGCACAGCCAACCGGAACCACCACATCATTGAAATGATCCTCCAGTTAGAGCTGCTTGTCTGAGCGCTTAGTCCTCCAACTGTCACGACCTCCAAGCATTTCAACGCCAGCTTCACATACAGGGGGGTCATTGCCAGTGTTGGGACTAACGTGTTACAAAGTAACGCGTTACTGTAATTCCAATACTTTTAGCGGTAACGAGCCTGTAACGAAGTATTTTCTTAAATCCAGTAACGCAGTTACAATTACTAAAATGTAAATGAGTTTGTTACTCGCGTTACTCTCAAACTGAGCATGAAAAGCCTCCCAGTCGGCGTCTTATGCCTACCGGCACTAGCTGTGCATGGGCGCCGCCGTCTTTGTTTACGTTATGTTCATACACGTTTCTGGGCGGCAGTTTTCCGCGGGGGAACGTGTTGTATAACCAACAGCTAACGTTGACGGAACGTCAGAAAACTCACATCGCATCCTTAAGCAAACCAACAGCTAACTTTCAGGTAACGTCTGGGAACCAAACGCTAACGTTACTGTTACCTAAAGCTGACGTTGAGAGAACGTTTTGGGAACCATACAATGTTAGCTGGGGTGTAGCTAGCTTCAGTGCTAGCCGTCGCTAAGCCAGGACCCCAGCGGATGTTGGTGGGTGTAGCTCACGTTTCATCTCCCCTCCTAGACTGTCCACGGAAAAACGCTGTCCTCCCAGCACTCGAACCGGACGAGGATATCCGTACTCGTTGCCCTCCTCCTCCTGCTTGACATAAAAACTCTGCCAAAAGAACCTCCATCTCCACCAGAAAAAGCCTCCTCCAAACGGAAGTCCGCCGATGCCCGAGTGGTCGACTACGTCATTTTTCTTCTGACACCAGTTGTAACGTTCTGTGCCAATAAAGAGCCAAAGACTACACACATCACGCCGGAAGGGGCGGGACCCCAACCCCGGCCCGAGTAATAGAGTAATCAGAACCATTTACACATTTAGGAACTTAAGACACGCTACAGTATTTTCAAGGTGGAGATATAACCTATTATAGGTTACGCTATTATGCACTATACACTATTTCAAATTCATTGCAGTCAGAACGTGCAAGTGATGTGTACGTTATGTCCAGAAGCAAAAACTTTGTCGACATCCGTTGTAAGCAACTCTAATTTTTTAACAGTAACTAACAGCAAATAGTTACTTTTCCTGGTAACGAGTTACTTTTATTGTAGAGTAATTCAGGTACTAACTCAGTTACTTTTTGAACAAGTAGTGAGTAACTATAACTAATTACTGTTTTAAAGTAACTTTAAACCAGCCCAACACTGGTCATTGCCGTCTCGCGTGGAGAGGAGGGGCTTGATGTGGGAAAAGGAGGAGCTTGCGATGAAGAGGAGGGGCTTGAGGTAGAGAGGAGGGGCTTGAGGTGGGAAAAGGAGGAGCTTGCGATGAAGAGGAGGGGCTTGAGGTAGAGAGGAGGGGCTTGAGGTGGGAAAAGGAGGAGCTTGTGATGAAGAGGAGGGGCTTGAGGTGGGAAAAGGAGGAGCTTGCGATGAAGAGGAGGGGCTTGAGGTAGAGAGGAGGGGCTTGAGGTGGGAAAAGGAGGAGCTTGCGATGAAGAGGAGGGGCTTGAGGTAGAGAGGAGGGGCTTGAGGTGGGAAAAGGAGGAGCTTGCGATGAAGAGGAGGGGCTTGAGGTGGGAAAAGGAGGAGCTTGCTATGAAGAGGAGGGGCTTGAGATGGGGAGGAGGGGCTTGTGGTGGGGAGGAAGGACGCACTGGACACTTCTTTTTACCCCACACTTGGTGTTTAACAAGCTTTTTAGGGAATTTACATTACATGTCATTTGGCTTATACAGTTTGCCCAGGGAGCAATTAGGGTTTAGGTGTCAAGGACTCAAGGACACTTCGACGTGGCACATGGGGCGGTCAGGATTTGAACAATCAACCTTGTGGTTCCCAGAACAACCCCCCTGCCGGTTGTGATTTGACATAGAAGCATCTGCCCTCTGCAGGTGGTGATAAACTGTGCCATTCCCAAGGGGCTCAAGTACAACCAGGCCACACAGACCTTCCACCAGTGGCGCGACGCCCGCCAGGTCTACGGCCTCAACTTCGGCAGCAAGGAAGACGCCAACGTGTTCGCCAGCGCCATGATGCACGCCCTGGAGGTCCTCAACTCGCAGGACACAGGTATGGCTGCTGGGGGAGGGGAGGGGTACCCTGAACGACTTGATGCTTGAGAACCCTTTGAAAGCGCGTATGAAGGACCAGGGGCTTTATGCAGAACCTTTTTGGGAGAGAGAATTGGTCAATAATTGTTCCAAGAATCGATGTTCGTGGCTCCCAGTTCTAAGATTTGTGTAGATGTTGTCGTGCCACATCGTTCCTTGACCTTAGGAACATCATGAAGAACCCTAGACCTTACCTGGTCGCTTCCCATTCTGGGGATACGACTGTCCTGTCCTATAACAGCGGAGAAGCTTGCTTATTAGTTTTCCAATTATTTTGTGAGAGTAAAAATATTACAACCGAGGTTTTAACAGAAGCTACACGGGGCTCAAACCTGCCGCTCATGGATCATTTCTATTGATCCTCATTGTGCTGGGCAGTGTGTGTGTGTGCGTGTGTGTGTGTGTGTGTGTGTGTGAGAGAGATGGTGGAGTATCGCAGACACATTCAAAAATAATGAAAGCGAGATCGAACTGGAGGCTTTTTCCACAGCGTGCTGATGATGATACAGTAACTGAGTTCGTAGTTATTTATTTAATACAGTCGTCATGCTGATGCTAAAGCTACTCCCATCTGTTAATAATCTGCAATTGCACGTAGTCTGCGTCTGTCTGTCGTCTTCCCCATTCATTGACCTTTGCTCCCCTTTGGAGTGAGACGGGTTGAGAGACTCTGCCAGATACAGAGTACCATATGAACAATGCCTTGATTTACAATATTCCAATTTTATTTTAAAAGACTATTTTACTCGTTGAAAGCTGCTTGTCCTAAATGGCCTCTGCTGCAGCTCGTAGGCTCCTCAGAACAGACCAGGGATGGAAATTACCACCCGCCAAATTGGGTGATTTTGTGTTGTGGCCGCGTGTGTTTCTAAGTGGTCATATTTACGTATTTCTTCCGACAAAAGCTCTTCAATCTGATTAATTCTCTCGTCAAATATGTTTGTTTTAATAATGCTCTGAAACCGGAAATGTGAGACTGCGGCAAGGATGTAGTTAGCAGACCAATCTGACTGATGAGCAGGAGTAAGTTGGACTGGGAGTGGGGAGGATGGGTAGGAATGTTACTCATGTAATGAAATGTATATCAGTTTGTGTATGTATAAGATAGTTTAAATAAACTGCTTGAGTATTGTAGATCTTGTAGTATTTCCACATGCAGTTACACGTTGTCGGTTAAAAACAAGAAAGTGGCTGGTAAAAACATTGAGTAGATTTCTGCCATTGTGACGACAGAAGAGTTACTTTGCTGTTTGGAGGAGAAGCGGAGAAGAGCCGGCTGCGTGTTCGCGGCAGCAGGGGCCACGCGGGGCCCCACTAGGGATGGGTATCGTTTGGGTTTTTTCCGATACCGGTGCTTACCCGGTACTTTTAAAACGATACCGGTGCCTGAATCGGTACTTTTTTTTAAACAAGTGACAGCATTAATGTAAGTTTTTTTTTTGTTAGCTAGCTGCTGTTGCTACACAAACGGTAAGCTGTCGTCATTAGCTGTTGCGGGGATAGAGTCATCAGCGTAGTGTAAATAACGTTTTTCAATCGACTCAGGCAACGAAATGAAGCACCGAAATCTGCGTTGTGTTTCGGTACGGTAGGTACCGGTCGGTACCGGTCGTGTAGGAACCGGTACCGTGTAGGAACCGGAACCATTGGTACCGGTACCGAGAACCGGTACCAATGTAGTACCGGTTGTCGGTACTCAACCCTAGGGGTCATTAAACAGTGCAACACATCAGTCTGCTATGTGATGACCTCCTGCCCCCCCTCGCTCCCCCCCAACACAAAGGGGCAGACTGAAGCATTAGCACACAGCTGGACGGCTGCAGGGAGACGCTGCTGCTGTGGGGGGGTAAAACCCGGCAAACGATGAGGCCAGCGGCCTGATGAATGTGCATGTTCCTGTCCAACTCACTGATTGGACCGTCGGCTCTAAAAGCCTTTTGATGCCGCAGCCAGCTGCTTGCTTTTCCTGTTGAGCAACAGTCATCTGTTCTGGAAATAGTTCAGTGTTTACCTCAACCCCTTGTTGCCGGGCGGATCGGGCGCTGTAATAAGGTCGCCCAGACTGAGTCCCCCCCTGGAAAAGAGGCAGAGACCTGTCCTGTGAGGACACTGCACCCGTTTAGTACTCTTGGAAGTACTTTTGCTGTTGGACCTGGGGGGGTCATGGTGGACAAACTAACTTCTTTAGAGTGTGTCGCTCAGATCAGCTCCGCTTCCTCCATCACGTTCGGGTTCATTGGAACAAACCAAGCAGGACCCTAAAGACGAGTGTCCTGAGGAATCCTCTGAAGGTCTGCTCTTAGACGAGCGGAGTGGGGGGGTCGCGCTTGTGCCAGGTAGCCCATTTAGCCTGATGGTTATTGATGGCGAGCACCACTCAGACGCCATTAGGAAGGCCCGGTCTGTATTGCGTGTATTGTGTATTCGGTTGACTTTACTCTTTGATGGCTTGTCCGGGTGGCCAAAGGACGAGGACCCCGTCCTCTACTGTCTATCCAGGTCCCTCAGCGTGCGTGTTCATAGTCTCCAACAGTGGATCAACTCGATGGAGACATCAGCGTGGCTGCCAGGATCTCCACCGGCGGTTCATCATCATCACTGGACAGACAAATGTCTTCTAGCGTGCAGCCGGCTCCCCACGCCGTGTTAGCACATTAAGGAGTAAACGCGTAGATGTTTACTTACTGCATAGTCTGAGACGAGATTTGGCTGAAAGCAAATGTTACTTTCAAGCCCCGGTCAAAACATTATTGATCAGCTATTGGTGGAATAGCGATTAGTGCAACCGAAAACGCAACAACCAGACATTTTGATGCTTTGATGCTTTTCATAAGCTCTCGGAGTGAGTTGCTAACACGTTAGAGCTGGTGTGGGGAACGCCACTTCTGTTGCCACTTGATCACGTGGGCTGTAAAAGGGTCTATTAGATGCTCGCTGTGTCTCGTCAGTATTTAGAGACAAACGTTCTCCCTTCCAACTCCTTTCAAAATAAACTTCCCATGTAGCTTTTCGGTGTACTTGCTCAACAACAACTAGCCAGGAAGTAGTGTGAAGTAGTGTAAAGTAGTGTGATGTAGTGTGATGTAGTATGATGTAGTATGAAGTAGTGCTGCAGGAAGAGTCGATGCTGACGTGGGAAATAAAACAAAAGCACGAGGAGGTCTTTGTGTTGCTATGACGATGTCAGCCAAACGTCTAACAGGAGCCGTGTGTGTGTGTGTGTGTGTGTGTGTGTGTGTGTGTGTCGCTCCTTACAGGCCCCACGCTGCCCAGGCAGAGCCCCCAGGTCCAGAATGGCCCCACACCAGAGGAGATGGAGCTGCAGAGACGGTAAAGACAGGAACATATCTGTCCCTCCTTCTCCCATCCGCCCATCCCTCACACACACACACATAGTGGCGCTGTGCATTCAGACGCAGGCATCCCCCCCCACAGAGCAGCTTTGAAGTGAACCGACGTGCTGTTATGCCACCAAGCGCACGCTGAATTAGTCCTCACAATAATAACTACTGATTGTGCTGCGCAGACGCGAACTGGCTGTTTGTAGAATGTAGAATAGCGTCATAAATGTGGTTGTTGTTTGTCACTCACATACATTCATGCACATGTTTCATCCGCACCATGTTCCGGTCCACCAGGGGTTTAAAGCAGCTAATTGTGGTTTAATGAACGCAGCATCAGGACCATCCCTGACTGACTGATCAGGGTCGTACTTCCCCTTTAATCAGGAAGTTAATCCTCATGACTCCACCCTGCCGACTCATATTCCACCTGGTCCGAGGAATGAAGCGTTTTCTCGTGGTTTCTGTGACCCTGTCCTCTGTCTCCTCGTTGTCGTCCTGTTGTCTCCCATTGTTCTGACCCGACTGCGTGTGAACAAACAGTGAACGTTTGGTTACGTTCCCCTTGGGATGAGGGAGGCTAAGCTATGGATTATTCCAATGTTCGTCCTGTCATCAGACACCGCCCCCCTCACGGACCCCCCCACAGAGAGGGAAGCCTTCTTCAGGTGCGAGTCCACGTTCCTTCCACTCTTTGAGGTGAACTTGGATTTTGCAGGAACCCGATGGATCCGGCTGCGTGCTCCGACCCCCCCTGAGCCCCCGAGCCCCCCCGACCCCCCGTCCTTGTTCTTCTCCCTCCTCAATTTACACCCTTTGGTCTACGCCTCCCGCTGCATCCGTCTCTTATTCTGCTTGCTTCCGGCTGCGCTCCACATTTAGCAGCAGTGCATCTAGCTAAAGCGGCTACATGGAAGCATTGTGCGTAGATTTTCGCGGCACCCTGTGGACGAGAGTGGTATTGTTGTGATTGCCGGAGCACTGAGACCGTCTTCAACTGAGATCACTGACGTTCTGAGCTGACCGGGACGTCCGATGGAGGGAGCCGTGCAGGGAGACGCCCTGTTTGGTCTGCTTCATGTCTTTATGCCTCATGAGGAACGCGAAGCAACAAAGAGGAGCTATGGCGACCTTCCTTACAGACGTCACACACTGAGCTGTGCAGAGGACGGACACGCGACAGAAGGGAAGTACATCCCGACCCAAACAGACGGAGAAGAGGCGGTGCTGGACGCCAGCGTAGGAGGTCACGGTGGAGTGCGGATCCAACCCACCTGTTCAGGCATGCAGGGTGCTGCCCTCGGATTAAACACATAAGAGCTGCAAATAATAGGCCGCGCTAAAAATAGCTGTGTGGCGCGTGGGAGGCAGAGGGATACCATGCATGTGAGAAGGGAGAGATCTGTGTTAGCTGTTATTTCTCACTCACAAGACCAAAACACCAGGGCATGCTGGGAGATTATATATATATATATATATATATATATATATATATATATATATACATACACACACAGAGCCCGAGGCATAAGCGAACTAAGCGGCTGTCGTGAACCACGAGCCGCAACCCGGCGGAACCATGCGGCTCACGCGCATGTGTGAAAAGTGTGAATGATAGCTCAGATGTAATGTGTCCGCTTGGGGAGCCAGCGATCTGGGTTTGATTCCTGCCTGGGACCAGACTTTTTTTCCTTCTCTTTTCACTTTTTGACCACGCGTCTGGCTGACCGCTGCCCCCCCGACATGCAAGGGGAGGCTAAGGCCCGTTCAGTGCTGCAAGCAGCCCTACTTTTGTATTATAACCTCACTATATTCGTTTATAATTTTCGCTATAACATTATAGCGTGACATTTGTGCCAATAATTTTCTAGCACAGGTGACTCTGCGTGGTGGGCCCCCAAATCAAATTCTGCTTAGGGCCCCCAAGAGGCTCGGGCCGGCACTGTATATATATTAGGGCTGTCAAAAATAGCGCATTAACAGCGTTAATTAGATTTTGTCGTTAATTACGTCAATTTTCTTAACGCATTTCACGCATGCCCAGTGTGACAAATTACTCAGGTCCGGAAACAACCTTTTCCTCAGTCTAGTAAATGCACTTCATCTTATACAACACATTACTGCCACCTGCAGGCATAAATCAGTACTCATTACAATATATACTAGGTATCGGCCGATCCCAAGTACCTTCGTGCTCTTTAGCGTGACGCGTCTTCAGATGTTTGATTAAGGTGTTAAAGCCACTGTAAAGTACTGCCAAACCGCCGACATGATGCGCTAACGTTAGCTAAGCCTAGCTAGCTAACCGCCGACATGATGCGCTAGCTAAAGTTAGCCTATCATGTCGCTCTAGCTAACATTAGCGTATCGTGACGCGCTAGCTAACGTTTTAGTGTATCATGTCGGCGGTTAGCTAGCTTGGCTTTGCTAACGTTAGTTAGGCTAGCCTCTTTTTTTAAGGAGGCGCCAGGTAAACAATTCTTCTTCGCCCCTCTAAAACAGCAGCTGCTGATGGCAGCGCAATTTTTTTTAAAGCGGCGAAGAAGAACTGCGTCAGGTGTCGGAGCTTTATATATTATGGACAAATATTAAAGACAAATATTATGGTGTGTAGTATGTTTCAGCTTGATTTAAACCACCATTATTTGGCTGTGTTAATAAACAGACATAATATGAAAATTATGTATCTGTGTCCTGTTATTTATCTTTCGGTATGCATTTCAGAAAGAAAAAATGGTTAGGATTTAGGTGTAATTGCAAATAGTGATTAATCATGATTAATCAATTGAAAATCCATATGTATATATGTATATGTATATATATATATATATATATGTATATATATACCACTTGACTCTCGCAAACACACAGCCACACACATCTATCTCAAAACAGTATGTTCACTTAGCCATCATAACGAGGTTGGGATCTTATGTTAGTGGGACACAACAAGACAGACAGTGTGTGTGTGTGTGTGTGTGTGTGTGTGTGTGTGTGTGTGTGTGTGTGTGTGTGTGTGTGTGTGTGTGTGTGTGTGTGTGTGTGTGTGTGTGTGTGTGTGTTGCACACTTGGACCGACCCCTCACTAGAGACGGTCCATATGGCCAATCGGGGCTCCGGTCCATTCACATAGCATTTCCTGGTTCTGTGAGCCAATCAAAGCTCGTTTTAAAGTGTTTTGTTCTTTGACTGGAGGAAGAAAACAAAGCTTGTCATTTCCACCAGAAACCAATGAACAACTCGGCCTCTCAAACGTCACCGTGACTCAGGATCAACTATGCTCAAACCCCAAAAACACAGAGCTTTTTCTCAACTTTCATTTCCTCACCATTGCACTATTGTCCTACTTGGGACGCTAGATATAAATATAAAGCGGTGCTTCATGCTGATACTGATTTGAACTGACAAAGTGTCTGACGGTTTCAATGTGGCAGCTAATGAGTGGATCTTTGAGGGCCTTTGCTCAGCCTGCATCCTCGTCCCCTTTGACTGCATATGTGATCTTGGTGTTATTTGCACGTTTCCCAACATCCTCTCCAGCTCCTTGTGAGAGCAGAAAAAGGAAGACGTATGTGGATGTGCGTGGCGGGATTCGGGCCGTGCTGCCGCCCACGCTCCCTTAGAGACGGTTTCCCTGGCAACCTGAGTCAGGAGGCACGGTGACAGCGCGCAGGAAGCCTGTTTGCCAGCTTCGAGGAGGGGGGGGGGCACGTTCTGGGTTCCCCAGCTGGGCAGGAGGTGTGACACACAGCTCATACTGACCTGATCTGCTCTGGAATGTATATTAGCCAAAGGAAGGCGCTAACAAGAAGCCCCTGGAGGGAGTGTTTAGTATTCCTCTGAACACAGCCAGCTCCTGTGATCTATTAACATGCATCTCTATGACGGCAACCGCATGCTACCAACTATCTAGTTCCATCTAAAGGCATCTGTAAGGACGTGAACTTTCTCATTCTTCTCTGCACGGATCAAAACACTCCAAAGCTCTTCTGCTATTTAACGGTCAACTTTTGTTAAAGGCTTGATCCACCTTTCTTGATCTGGGACCTTTTACACTCTGACATACTGGAGCAGGATTTCACACATGGATCCACCAAACACATCTGGAGAACTCTGTTTTGAATCCGCTTTAGTTTCACTCCAACGCACGCACACACACACCCCTCAAGACGGCTTATTTTAAGAATGTGTGCACATTATTTAAGAATGTCATGATCTCCTGCTTGGGGAATGCTGTGTGTGTGTGTATGTGTGTGGGTGCGTGCGTGCGAGTGTGTGTGTGTGCGTGTGTGTGTCGCTGGCAGCTAACAGTTGGGGTTTAAAGCTTGAAGCCAGAAGACATTCATCAACGGCGTCTCAATCATGTAACCACAGCGAAGGACACCCGGAGGCTTCCTGTCCGCTCTCATTAGTGCACAGGCCGTGATGAGGAACAAAAGAGACAAATCGCCTACTTGGCTAGTTGGGTTTCCTTTGTTGTATCCGGTTCGTCGGCCACGCTGACTGAACGGGAGGCTGAAACACTGACTGAGCCCAGAAAGGATCACGTTGGAATCAATCAATCAATCACCCCCCTCTCCTTTACCGTCCATTTTTCTGCAAATATTCTCGTATGGGTCCATTGTAGTATATGGTGCCTTGTAGGTTGCATCGTCACCAGGCTCCTCTATTTGTGTGTCATTAGCTTGTCAAAAAGGCATCACACCTCTGTCACTGCCTAACGGCTCAGGACTGGTTCTCTAACGGCACCAGCTCCACCAGCCCCACCAGCCCCACCAGCCCCACCAGCTCCACCAGCTCCACCAGCTCCACCAGCTCCACCAGCTCCACCAGCCCCACCAGCCCCACCAGCCCCACCAGCTCCACAAGCCCCACCAACTCCACCAACTCCACCAGCCCCACCAGTTCCACCAGCTCCACCAGCTCCACCAACCCCACCAGCTGCAGCCATCTTGGTTCCCTGGAGCCATAGTGATGATAGTTAGAAAGTGGACGTTTTGGATTCATTAAGATTATTGGAAGCAACATCTTAACTAAAGTCTCTTTTCAAAGATCATATGCTATCTGAAGGATAGGTTGCGGTTACCTTTTATCGATTTGAAATATTGTATTCAATATACTTCAGTTCTCCTCTTTTTGCGGTGGGCTTCCCATCGCTGCTTCATTCCTTCTTCATTGCTTCATGTTGACACTTTGAGGACACGCTTTTCGTTCTACTTTTCATTTTAACTTCTTCCGACGCAGATTTAGGAAATGGCCGTGTCCCGCGGGTTAGTATCCATGACTTTCCAGAAGAAGGGTTAGAGTTAGTATCCATGACTTCCCAGAAGAAGGGTTAGAGTTAGTATCCATGACTTTCCAGAAGAAGGGTTAGAGTTAGTATCCATGACTTTCCAGAAGAAGGGTTAGAGTTAGTATCCATGACTTCCCAGAAGAAGGGTTAGAGTTAGTATCCATGACTTCCCAGAAGAAGGGTTAGAGTTAGTATCCATGACTTCCCAGAAGAAGGGTTAGAGTTAGTATCCATGACTTCCCAGAAGAAGCTGCTACAATCTCTTCAGTGATAGGACAGAAATGAGCGGCCTGAAGGCCCAAACCACCTTCTACCAGACGTGTCCTCAATGAGGAGTAGCCATGTTACATGCGTGTACTACTTGCTTTCAGGCTGCAGTGGATGCGGGCAGCGAGCGAGGGGTGTGTGTGTGTGTGTGTGTGTGTGTGTCACGGGCACAGATGCAAGGGTACATTGTGTGTTTACGTTAAGCAACGTTCATGCTGAGGATCTTTTAGCGGGGAGTCAGCAGAACAGGGCGGGTTGAGTGTGTGTGTGTCACAGAGGGAAAGTGCATGTTGGCATTTATGTCCCTCACTGCGCCGCAGTAGTTTGAGTGCAGCGCCGCTCAATAACTGCACGTTCAGTGGGGAAGTAAAGCCGTCTTTGATTGATTTCTCTAATTAAGAGTCTGTATGACCTTTGTTGGCAGATGTCGTTGTCAAACGTCAGATGGCTGCCTCTGTCACACTTTGTCATTTTCACTTGGCGTGCAGGCCCACACGCTGCTGCTGCACTCACTCACATCTCATGCACCGCTGGCCTCTGCTGACACCTGGTGGTCCGACCCAGGTCTGCAGACTCTGCAACTCTTTAAATGACAGCAGTAATGGGCGGGGGGTCGTGGGGGGTCGTGGGGGGTCAGAGTCAACCAGGCTCTGCTGTCCACATCCAAACCTCTTTCTTTCACTGTGTCTTTGAGATAATACAAACAATGAATATGTGAACTGTGAATAAATGTCTATTCTCCTCTCTTCTCCTTGCTCCTCTTGTTTCCATCCCTGTTTCCAATACTCTGGTCTCCTGGTTCCTTTCCTTATCCCTTCTTGTTTCCTCTCCTCTCCTCACACAGGCAGCTCCAGGAGCTGCAGAGGCAGAAGGAGGTGAAAAGGGAGCAGCAGGAGCAGCAGGAGCGCGAGCGCCAGGAGAGGGAGCGCCTGGAGCGCGAGGCGCTGGAGCGACAGGAGCGCGAGCGTCTGGAGAGGGAGGCGCAGGCGGAGCGGGAGCGCCTGGAGCAGCAGGAGCGCAGCGAGCGTGAGCTGATGGAGAGGGAGAAGGCAGAGAGGGAGCAGCAGGAGCAGTTGGACAGAGAGCAGCAGGACTGGGAGAGAGGAAGACGCGTCTCCAACGCCGGTGAGTGAAGCCCTTTGGTTCTTCTCCAAGGCCTCTCATTCACATTGTGTGAACATCACATCACAACAGGGCGTCTTCTGAGCAGCACGCGGGTTTGTGTGTGTTTGACATTAGGAGGGCTGAACGAATGTTGGACCTTTTTCAGCGAGTCCTGATCCCAGCGGCTCGTCGGTGACAGGAATTACAACATGTCTCAGGGCGCATTCAAATACTTAAACGCATGCTTCAATTCCTCCGAGAGACCTGTTCTTTTTTGTGCATTGCATTGTGGGAGGATAGCGTGCGGCATTGTAGTACTGAGTCTCAGGCACAGCGAGTTTAACTTTAACATGCAACTAGTCCCTGGTCTTAGTCCTTCAGTTGAGCTCATCTCTATTGTCCCCTTAAAGTGGCCGGTCGAGGACATTCGCATCCTTTCAGTGTTAGGACTGTTAGCTCCCTCTGCTAGCGGTGAGCTACAGTGCCCACTAGGCTGGAAACGCTGAGGCACTGGGGGAGAGTGAGGGGGGTAAACACACCGTCGCCAGGCCTTACACCAGCCACACATAGGGATGGTATGGAGGGGGCGGCTAACACCTCTAGTTTCTGAACCATTGTCCTTATTCTGTGGAGCAGAGTGAAATCCAGCCACGGCGAGGAGGCGGAGCCACAGGTGGACACGCTGGAAAGTATCAGGGTTTAGAAGGAGGAATGAGCTGCTTTTGAGGACCAGTAGGGGAGGAAGCGCCGCGCGACATGCCTCTGTGCAGCTAGGCCCCGTAGCAAACACATGCACACACATGCACACACATGCACGTGCCATGCACACCCATGCACACACGGACACGCATGCACACACATGGACACACGGACACGCTTGCACACGCTTGCACACGCATGGACACACGTGCACACACATGGACACACGTGCACACACATGCGGACACATGCACGTGCCATGCACACATGGACAAACATGCACACACATGCACACACATGCACGCACGGACACATGCACGTGCCATGCACACATGGACACACATGCACAGACATGGACAAACATGCACACACATGCACACACATGCACGCACGGACACATGCACGTGCCATGCACACATGGACACACATGCACAGACATGGACACACATGCACACACATGCACACACTTGCACAAATAGCCAAGTAGTTCGTCGCTGTTACTCAGAGGCTAAAAATACACCATCAGGGAGAATGGTTGTGAGACCCCGGGGGGGATAACAAGGAGTTACTTCACATGTGATACACAATTACACACACCTGACATTATCATTAACTAGCATTGACATGCGCACGCTAGTTGACCTTACATTTAACGCTTTAGAGCACTACTTCTGTGTGTGTGTGTGTGTGTGTGTGAGAGACACTGTAACACGGTGAGTGTAGTGTTTGCTGCGAGCGTCTGCTTTGTGTGTCTCACTAACTGTGAACACTGAGCTGTGTCTGTTTGGTGCTTCCGTTGTTAGCGTATGTCTGTGCATAATGAGAGAAGGACACTTTGTTCATGTAAACGCATCACGTTATGAATATTATCAACGCTTCAATGAACTGCCAGACTCCACTTGGTTGTGATTGTTTCCAAACAAGCAAACTCTACTCGCCCTTCAGGACGATCGCGTAGATTTATTTCTAATGTGTAGATATAATGACATCACTAGTAAGGGGAAGTGGAGCAGAAGATCGTGGGATTAATGTCACCCTCCCAACCACAGCAACCACGCAGCTCCATACACGCAGGCTACGCTACGCTAATTAGTTCTTTAGTTAATGGCTCAGCACACACACACACACACAGACCAAATCACCGCCTTCTTGCTTCCCCAAAATGCTATTAAAAAGAATATAAGAATCCCTGGTGCATGCTGGGCCTTTTGTGGTCCTATCTACTGCGTTACTGTCCGTCCCCCCTCTCCTCTCTCTGTAAAGACCTGAGGGACTTTGTGTCCCCGGTGTCCACTAACACGGGGACCTCGGCCCCACAAGTACAACTCCTGTGTAGCTCTGTGCTGGTTTTTCCTGCTTCATCTGCCCCCTTCTCTTTTTGTCCTCCCTCCCTCCTTCCCTCTCTCCTTCCCTCCTTCTCTCTCTCCTCTGACCTGTTGTCTTTCTCTCCTGTGTGCATGACGGCTGCTTCCTTCCTTCCTTCCTTCCTTCCTTCCTTCGGTCCCTCCTTCCCCTCTTGGTCCGTCTGCGCGCGTATTTAGCGTTCGAGAGCAGCCTGTACAGCGGGACGTCCTCCTCGGAAGCAGCGTCCCCGTCAGAGCCCGCCTACCCGCCACCCGGGACGCCGTCGCCCTCCTTTGCCACCCCGCCGACCCCGCCTCTGAGACACTCGGCCTCCCGATTCGCCACCTCGCTAGGCTCCGCCTTTCACCCGGTGCTGCCGCACTACGCCACCGTGCCGAGGCGGCAGCAGGCCTTCCCTCAAGCCCCGCCCCCTGCACCCGTCCCGGCCCCTTCCCCGCCCCCGCCAGCCAAGTCTGTGGTGTGGTCTGCGTGCAACTTCACGCCCCTGCCGCCCTCGCCACCCGTCATGATCAGCAGCCCCCCAGGGAAGGCTGCGGGCCCGCGGCCGCTCCTCCCCCTCGCGGCCCCCTCGCCGCTCACCCAGAAGCCGCCCTCGCCGGCCCCCAACGGCCCGCCCAGCTTCCCCGCGCCGTCGCCCGTTACCATCCCGCAGGGCCACACCCCCTTTGGTGTTGCCTGCCCCACCCCGCCTCCGCCTCCCACCCCGCCCCCCCTCCCCTCCCCATGGGCCCCCCGTCCGTCTACCTCCTTCGTCTCGTCTCTCCCCTCCTCATCCCAGGCTCCTGGTGTGCCCTCTCCCTTCACAGCCACCCCGACCGCCACAGCCGCCGCCTCCTCAGCCGAGCGCCTCCCCCTGGCTGTGAGCCCGGGCCTGTCGGGGCCGGGGGTGGCGGACGCGGCCCACCCGGCTGCGGGGGGCTCCTCCTGTCAAACCCAGGCCCAGGGTAAGGCCTCCAGTCCCAGCGCTTGTGTCTCCCCGTCTGTCCGGCAGCACTCACCCCCCAATACAGCACATACAGGGGGGGTCACATGGCATGTCCGTCTGTCTGAGAGCACTTGATCTCCTCCATCTCATTTCAATCCATTTCAGTCAGTCCAACTTATCGGAGGCCGCACGTAGCTGCAGTTAGTGAAGCCTCGAGGCGGCAGTGGATAGTCAATGCCTTGGTTAATAGACGTTTCCATGGAGATAAGCCACACCTAGCGCTTACCATGCAAAACCCTTAATAACAATAAAAACCGGAAGCAGCTGATCAGTCACATGACTGACATGTCAGCATTAGTTTGGAGCACGTTTTGCTCCGTTACGTTTGAGCGGGTGTTACGTCACCAAATCTGGACAATTTAATATTTATATGAAAATAATGTATGCTCATTCAGTAAACTACTACTGCAGTGAGCTTCATCTGCATTAGCCTCTGACCTCTGACCTCTGAGATGGTCATACTGGATATCGATCACAGCTCAGCATGTTCACATTCCATGATGTTCATCATGCTATGACTCATCATCAATATCTTTTTAATACGATAAATAGATGCGCTCATGTTAATGGTCATGTGACCTGTCGATGCCTCAGGTTAGCGAGTTCCAGTCCAAAATGTTGTGTTTGAATTACATTTTTACCCCCTTGTGTCTTTGCCCCCACCCTCATCCGCCCCCCCACCCCGACAGAAGTGGCGCCGACGCCGGGGACGGCCGCCAACGCCCCTCCCCCGCCGCCGCCGCTGCCACCCGGCTCCACTGTGACCTCCCCGGCCGTCACCCCGTCTGCAGGACACCCTCCCCCTCCCCCGGCTCCCCCGCTGCCCCCCACGCTGACTCCAGGCGGGACCCCCCCTCCTCCTCCTCCTCCACCAGGTCCGCCTCCTCCCACCGGAGCCCCGCTCCCTCCGCCGGCGCCCCCGCTTCCCGCCGGGCTCTTCCCCCCCGCCGAGGACCGCCCCGCCTCGGGCCTGGCCGCCGCCCTCGCCGGGGCCAAGCTGCGCCGGGTGTCCCGGGTGAGCGCCTCCGCCCCGCCCCGCCCCTTAGTTCAGCTGTAAGTGTGACGCTCAGTGGGCGTGTCTCTAGCGCTGCGCCTTGTCTTCTTTCAGGGCGACGATGCGGGGGCCGCTCTGGCAGCAGCCATGCTGGGGGCCAAGTCGGAAGCCAGAGGCAACGGCCCTGCGCCTGGAGGGGGCGGGCTCATGGAAGAGATGAGCGCCCTATTGGCCAGGAGGTAGAGTCACTTCTCTGTCTTCACTGGAATGAATGGAAACAGGAAAAACCAAGATGTTCTGTTATTATGTGATGGATGTGTTACAGGAGGAGAATCGCAGAGAAGGGCTCGTCTCCTGAACCCGACCACAGATCCGTGAGTTCCACTCTGAACCGTTATGTGGACCCCATTGCTGCTTTTCTATCATTAACTTTAAGCTAACGCCCAATGAAACTCAACACTTTTAATGTGAAACATCTGCAGGAAGTGTCGAGTTACGTTGGTCTGATTCTCCACTGAGGCGTTTTTCAGGCTCCATATTTTGAGCGATTAAAATGAAAAAGTGTTTTTCTGTTTTTCTCCAAAGGATGCAGTTTCTGAGTGAATCAGTATAAATGCACTGATTTTCTGTGTGGAAACGTTGCAGGTCGTGTCGTCTGTTTCCCACATGTTTGACCTTTGAACCCTGTCTGTTTGCTTAACAGGAGGAGGGCGAGATCAAAGTGTCCGCCTGTAGCACGCCAGGTGAGTGCGGAACCTGGACGGGCCGCGTTACTGATGGTAAGAAGAGCTGCTGCATTTATGTCTGCGTGTCTCCGTGTGCTGCAGACACGCCCAGGAAGCCGTGGGACAGAAGCAGCACCATGAACGGGAGCAAGTCTCCAGTCATCGGACGGTACGCCCGTTCACCCACTCAAAGTACACCGTGTTAAAACATTAGCGTCAGCTAGCTTCAGCATGATGCGCTCATCAGGGCATCACACCCACAAAGCACACATGCAGACACTTTGATATCTAAAGTGGAGGTCAGTGGCGCAGCGTTATCATCCAGCCGGCGCTCACAGATAACGACCCCCCCCCCCGCCCCCCCCCTCCCCACCGTGTGTGTGTGTGTGTGTGTGTGTGTCTGAGGGCGGTTTGGGGAAGAACATCTAGCATTGGGATCCTTTTGCATTCCTCTACAAACTTGTGTACTGACGTCTCTCCTCACAGGCCTAAATCCACCCTGACCCCCGCTGCCTCCCCAGGAGCCAACGGCGTGCCAACAGAAGCCGTCGACTATGACCGCTTGAAGCAGGTGAGTCCACACACACACACACACACACACACACACACACACACACACATTAAAGGCTTTTACAGGGGGGTTTCATAACCCCTCGTGTCTCTTTGTCTTTAGGAATTCAGTGATGTTTAAATCAGGCTGTGAACAAACAAACACATCCTTTTGTAAAAATAAAGTTATTTATAATAGTAATTATAATAATAGTTTTTTAGATCCTTCCACTAGTCTGTGAGGAGGCGGAGCTAAATGGCTCATCGTATGCAGACGATTCCGCCTCTTCTCCCTTTTTCTATGACGTCGCTTGATTGAAGTTTCTCCCCGTTTGTGTTTCTCTCCTTCAGGACATCTTGGATGAGATGAGGAAGGAACTGTCGAAGCTGAAAGAAGAGCTCATCGATGGTATTCATCATTTATCATCATATGGCCCCCCAGCACATGGGCAATGCAGCCCTGAAATGATGAAGGGTTTATTTTATCAAACTAGTGTTTGCAGTTAATGTTTGCACACTGCTCCCCGAAGCAAACTTCAAATGTTTACTGAGGGAATGAATCAAGTGAGAAGGAGGGTCATTTTCTCATAGACTTCTATACAACTTGACAAGTCGCCCCCTGCTGGTCAGTTGAGACAATACAAGTTTTAAGACTTCCGCATTGTCATTATCATTCATTATTGTGTCACATGCTTTTTACCTTCCATTTCTCACATGCATCTGTCTCTACTTGTGTCTCCAGCAATCAGGGAGGAGCTCGGAAAGTCCAGCTCGGCGTAGAGGAGCCAAACTCTCCACAAACCACCTGACACAAGACACGACGATACGACAAAGGGAAATCACATCAAACAGGAAAACGACAACGACAACCATCATGTCGATGCTGGAGAGAGCCAGGACGTTATACAAGGCAGCAGAGCGACACAGAAACCCAGAATCCTTTGTCTCACTAAGCCCCGCCCCCATCGGCTTGTGGCGAGAAGTGGCTCTCTTCGTCCTACGATAAAAAAGAAAACTCTGTCATCCCGAGGACCCAGAGGGGAACTATGACCCGATGCTACGAATACAAACGGCGGGGCACGCAAAATAAAAGCCCTTTCCCATAATGCCATCGGGGTAGCGTGCGCGTGTGAATGCGTGCGTGGTTGTGTGTGTGTGAGAGTGCGTCTGGGGGACTGAAGTCCACCACTGCAGGACACTGTAAAGCTCGTCTTCCTCAAATACTATTTTAACCTGAAACTGTACAAAGGAGAGAAAGAAACAAGTGACTTGGAAGCAGAAAGAGAAGCATCCATCCACCACGTGGGCGTCCGGGTGCTCAGGTAGCTCGTTAGCGGGACGGAAGGTTCAGGTTCCCTGTCTGCATGTCCCGTCCTGGTCCTTTTGTCCTGTCACGGCGGTGCAGAGGCCACCAGTCCTCCAAGTTTTCTTACAAGCAATAAGTGTAGCATCTCTTTTTTTAAAGCCCCCCGGTCCGAGGTGGGATGTCTTGTGTGTCCCTCTTGCGTGGACGATGTTACCACCACGTCCTCTCTCGTCACCTCTATCGCAGATATTCTGTGACTCATCACATTGAACGGTTCCCAAAACACACTACACCCGTATCTTCATTTTCTATCAAAATCCAAGGATTCTACGAGCTGAGCAGATTTTTACAATCATTTTATTATTATTATTATTGTTATTATTTGACTGCATTTGTAAAGTGGATTGGAAGGTGACCGGGACAAGCTCGATGCGTCTGAGGACACGTTGTGCCATTGGGGGTTTGTGCAGCTACTGACGACGTGCCTCATCATTTTTCTGTTCTTTCCCTGAGATTTGACGTGGATGAAGTGGGACTGTCTCTTTATTCGGGGCCCAGTTTGTGGTCCACTGAAGTACAATCAGGCTGAGCAGGAAATGCCTAAATGAGACCCAACAGGCTGATAGCTGACGTTTTAGTGCGATTACAATGAATTAAAGTGGCACCTTCTGCTTGGTGCAGTGGGCCGACTAGGAAACCAAGGATGGTCAAACGGGGTTAAGAAAGGCATTTCTTCCGTCTTCACTCCAGTCCAGTTCCAGATAAACGCTCGCAGTGCGAATGGTGTGCGAGACGAGGCCTTCCGATGACATCACCACGGTCACTTCCTCCTGGGCAGAAGCTCCGCCCACCAAATCCCCCGGCTCCATGGGGTGGTGTCATCGTCCGGTCCAAACCGACGACCTGCACTTTAACACAGCGACACGCATCGGGCTCGCCGTCCTGTCATCTGTACTCTGTTTAGGACGAGAAGGAAGAAAAGCTTGACTGTCGGTTTGTGCCTTGTTCCGAAGTTGCATTCAATATGTCGAACACATGAAGATGACTAGTAATAATATCTAGGGTCTAGGATCTAGTTGTAATTTAGTTTGGCTTTTTCCTTTGTTCCTTTGTAACTGTTGCTTTTGGAAGCGCTCTGAGGCCCTTCGCTCCCTGGTGATTGATTCGAAACCTGAAGTCCAGATAAGTCGCCACTCAGGCCACGCGTGCGTTCAGCCAATCAGCTTTCTCCACTTGCTCGGAAATCGGTCCTTTACTTTGAAATGCGCAGCGATGTCTCCTCCCGTCTCTGCCCGGTGTCCCGGTGTCCCGGTCCTGTGAAGGGCTCGCAGACCTGCTCTTTATTCGGCTGCATTGTACCATAATCTTCTCATGTTAGTCTTTTCTTACACGTTAACATATTGTTTTTTGTTTGAGCAAATTAAATAAAAATTGCAATACAAGACTCAAGACTTTTTCTTTTAGAATGATGTTGGGAACCTGGAAGCCGTTTAAAGGCCTTCGCGCACAGAGTGTCCTGAACTAACGTGGATATTACTGTGCATCTAGGGCTTTTATTGTGAAAGCCATGAACCAAGGACTAGATTTAGGTCCTTGGTCGAGGTTGAAGGTGTAATAAAGTGTGCCTTGCTAATTGGGACTACGGAGCTGTGTGTTATGGTTTCATACGGAGGCCTTTTCCCCCCACTGCGATTGGTTGATGCTTTGTGTGCGTCTTTGTGTAACATTTTCATAATTTCAGCAAATGTTGTTCTGTATTATTGAATTGACCAGAAATATGCCCCCTTGACATCGCCAGTTAGCCCAACCGAATTCAAAATTACAGTTGGTACGGAAAGTATTCAGATATTTTTTATTTTCTTTTAATAAATTTGCTGTTCTACATTTGTTTGTTTCTGTCAAGGTGCTTAGTGTACATTCATGAGAAATAAAATGAACTTCTGGGATTTTAGCAAATGGCTGCAAAGAGTGAAAAATGGGTCTGAATACTCTGAATACCGTACCCACTGTATATATACAGAATATACACAATAATTTACTTACCCTAAGTTAACAAAACTACAGCAATACCCATCTGTAAGCTTCTGCTCATACCAGACCATCCACAGCAGTCATTTGTATTTCATTGAGTGAAGGTGGATTTCCTGCTCAGCTTGTCATTTCTAAGCGCAGTATGGTGAATTCCTCTTTCAAACAGTCTCACTTTAAGTCAATAGTGACTTAAAAGGCCTCATGGCCCCTGTTTGCCCTCATCTGTCAATACGATGGTTCATCTGGAACGCGCCGTCTGACATCTGCACAGCTTCCGATCAGCTGACGGCGACAGGAAGAGGAAGAAGAGAGCGGGGTTTTGACTGATGATGCATAATGTGTCCTTGCACCCTTACTGCTTGTGCACCCCCTCCCCCCCAAGAGTCAGATGCATCACGACTTGACAGTTATTTTTTCAACTTCTTTGGGGAACCCGTTTTGGTGTACCTGAGTGTACCTTAGTTCCAGCTCAGCCCTTGGAATATATATAAATTATATACATATGATATATATGTATATCATTTTTATATATATAAACCATAACACACTAATTTATATATATATGTATACATATATATGTGTATATATATTATATATTTCCTGTAACACTTTATTATATATATGTAATATATATATATATATATATATATATATTACATATATATATATATATATATATACATATGTATATGTATATATATATATATATATGTATATGTATATACATATATATATATATATATATAATGAGTTATATATATATATTCTTTACTAAACACCACTCAGACCTTTATTAATAATCTCAATGTTTGGGGAAAGAGGGAGAGAGAAACACTGCCATTGCCACAACACCCACTGCAGCCTGAAACCTGTGTTTCCCGCACTTTACTGCATGTAAAGAGTTTGAAAGTGTTCAGCTGCAGCTGCGTTCGGGCCGAGGCTTCCGGTGGGCGGGGCTTCGTATGGGCGAGGCTTCCTGTGGGCGGGGCTTAGAGCTCCGGCAGTAGAGCCGCGCGCCGGAGAGGGATACATTTACAACATTCATACGAAATGTGATGTAATTGTAACACTTGTATTAACCCATTAAGTTGATTCATTAAATTATTTTCATATTATGCCTGTGTGACGTCGAATATAATGAGGGGAACTGTGAGGCAATGTTTGTTTTTATCACGTGGATAAAAGCGTTTACGGTTTTGCTATTCCTACCATGTTGTCTGGCGGTAATTTGGTACTAGTAAACAAAGTAAACTAGTGACCCCGTTGGAACCAATCCCGGCTCAGTTAAAAAATCCACTGATAACCAATCAGAATGCAGAGACATTTGAAATGAACGCTGAGCCAACCAATCAACGGTCTTCGCGCCTTCCTGGTCACTGGTGGGTTTTGCCCTCAGAGGGAGGGAGAGCGAGTGCTACGTCAAAACCATAGCAGCGTCGTTTTTAAAATATAAATATACATTAATTGTGTCTTCGTTTGGTCACGAAATATTCTATTCTACTCGCTGGAATTACTCGCGTCATACTAAGGTAAGTGCGCCTGACCAATGCACAGGCTTGTGATGAGAAATGCTAAATCGCTTAACGTTCCGCTTTGTTGCGATATTTATTTTAAGAGAACGGAGACAAGGCACCGACTAGTTGCTGGAAAGGTAACTTGTTGCCACTGGTCGAAGTGAAAGGGATGGGAGATCGTTGGGTTCTGTGTAACAGCCGGTCCTTCTCCTTATTGTTACTTTAGCCGTTTGTTCTGACCAGCAGTACGGGGACATTAGCTAGAGCGTTTCCAGATTACCGGCACGCCATCATGTCACTTCCAGAAATTAGACGGTGCCTACTCAGTCATACAACCATACCAGTAACGTTAAATTGCAACGATAATGCAAACTTTAGCATACCGTTAGGTGTTTTTAATACTTTCGCTGGAATACGGTCCGCGAGTTTTACTTTTTTACGAACGTATTCACAAAAGTGCGCTCGGTTTCGCTGACTGGTGCGTTTGTTTTCCTCGCCAGAAGCATTTGAAGTCATGACGTTTTCCCTCTTCCGTCTCCGTCCCGAAGCTAACGTCTTTAAAGCAACAGGCCCATGGGGGGGGGGGGGGGGGTGTAGTGTTTAAGACACCTTCCCTGCACGTCGATGACCATAGTGTGTAAAAGGCGACGTTAAAAGAAATGACGCTCACGCGTTAGTTTACAGAAGTGCTCCTCGTCGGTGGTTATTGCCGTGACGTCACGTGGAATGATAGCGCAGTGAAAGTTGCTCACGAGACTCAACGATGTAACACAAGGGAAGATTCCACACACACACACACACACACACACACACACACGGGATGACAATACTCCCATTAAACTCGCTTACTAAACAGACTATGAAGTCTGTTTACTATACGCGGACCCCCCATACGCGGACCCCCTACCGGTTTATCCTCCTGCCGAGCCGACTACTCGAAGGACTGTTGGAGTGGTTTCTGGTTTCAGTGTTTTTGAAAGGCATCCAGGAGATGAGATACACGCCGGGTGTTATTGTACAACAGAATGGTTTTGTTGTGTTTTAACATAATGGTTATCATATAACTAAAAAACCTGCGGATTTAGGGTATTAAACCAAAAGCCCTACGTGAACAACTACCCCCACAGAAGTCTGTTTATGTCCCGTCCTATTGACATGAGGCTGAGTGTGTCTCCAGTAGAGAGCTGCAGGGACTTTGCTGAAACCGAAGCAGCGTCACTATTTCCTCCCTTCCAGTAACTCACTCTTGATGGGATGCTACTAACCAAACACTTGCGCTGTGCATCATTGTGTCCTCCTGCTGGCATTGGCAAGGTGATGCATGAGAATGTGAGCCGTAGGAGCATGAACGCTTTTTGGAACGAGAACATGGTTTGTATAATTTTTTGATGTGGCGCTTTCACATACGAGCAGCAAGGTCGCTCCTGGGTTTGACTCCGCCCAGTGGCCTTTCTGTTGGGACTCTGCAGGGCTTCTCCGGCTTCCTCCCACAGTCCAAAGACGTGCTCTGAATTGGTCCCGTAGCTGTGTGGATGTGAGTGTCAATGGTTGTCTGTCTCTGCGTTCGCCCTGCGGTGGGCTGCCGCCCCCGTGTGCACGATAAGTGGATGGCTCGATGGATTTTGCATTCGGCATCTGACGAACTCGACAGCCACAGCTCTGTTTCCTGTCATGTGTACAGCGGCTGGTGGCCTGTGACTTGCATGGCACCGCTCTGTCAGACAGACGGCTTTGGGTAAACCTGCCAGGGACGGACCTGTCAGCAGTTCTGCAGCAGTGCGGCGGTTCTCTAGACACACCGGGCCTCTCTGGTCACTAAATGTTCCACACTGCTGACCTTGCCTGGCCCACCTCATTGTCTCCAGTGGTGCACACTGCACACTATTCACTTTCTGCCATTCTGGAGTGTGGGCTAATGTAAGCTGCAGCTAAAGAGCTGACAAAAAGCCCTCATTTGAAGGACAATCGTTTAGGGGTTTTCTTTCATGGGAGTGCCGTGTTTTCCCATAGTTTACAACTTCGGGGGGGTAGTAGTTGGGCAAACCGTTCAGTTGTCGGGAGGGGGGGGGGTGTTGTCACTCTGGTACACACAGACATGTTCGTGACCTATTCATGCCAGTGAGGAACTACTGTCCGTGGAAGAATGACATTTATTTTACACTTCTTCAGGGGGTCGGGGGTCGGGGGCTCCCCCCTGTTTAAAATTGGTGGGCAAACACTGGAAACTCAAAGGATGGCCTCAGCCTGATTTACCCACATTAGCAGACTGCAATCACTTGGTCAGGTCGCGTGGTCCCCTGGCAGCTTCTTTGTATGGAGCCCTGAACATATTGATTATTTTGAAGCGTGGTCTAAATGCCTGCTGCCGTCATCTCCAGGCACGATGCTTCACTTGGTCTTCTGCGCTTGCTCTAACCTGTTGCTGCACGTCTTTTTGCGATGTTCAGTCCCACGTTGTTTCAGCTTGTGTTCATAAACCACATCGCTTCATGAATTACGTCAACTGAAAGCAGGATGTTAAATATGTAGCTGCCAAGGCTCAGTGTTAGTCAAGGAGCCCGTTGAGTGTTGCAGATGCCACTTTGGTTGTCGCTGCAGAGGTTTTGAGCTCATGCTGTGCTTCACTGGACTGTAAGCGTTTAATAACTGCTATTGTGGCCATGCAGCCTTCTCAGTGCGCTTTGACATTGTTCTCAGTCAATGAATAATTACAAAATTCCATAATGATGCGATGCAAAATGTATGTTGCTTTTTTAAAAATGAATAATTTTTTTATATACATCTAAAATAAACTCAATACAGTGTAATACTAATAAATTATTAGTATTACAAAATGTTGTAATAAATTATAAATGTACAAAATTGTACATTTTATAACAATAATCTCCGCCGAACTGCATGCTGGGTACAGTTATCACAAATCTCGTTACTACCTGAAAACACGGACAAGAGCAATGGAGGAGGAGGAAGAACAAGAGACGGGAGACACACCAACGTTGCAGTTTTACACAATAAAATATGTTTATATTCTGATTTCATTTATATATAATAAGAAATACCGTGATATGGATTTTTGGCCATACCGCACAGCCCTGTATTTGTATTTAATTTGTGTGCCTTGTGCACACATTTTATTTTTCGTGGTTTTTGGAAAAAAACATCCATGCTGCTAGATGGTCCCCCTGCAGCCGGTTCCTTAAGTCCGTTTCACCTATAAAAGGGATTTTTAAAATTTGAGTGTGAGGGATGTTGATAGCCAAACAATCTTTCATTTCACATAACAGTGAAACGTCTCCCCCTATTCATGGTGGAGAAATCTCTCTCACAGTTCACACCAGAGATTGGCACTGGGAGGGCAATGGCTGCCAGCTTACTGAGGGAGGGGTAGATCTGACACCACTCATCGTGCTGGGATGCTAGTTTGCTCATTATGGTATATAGCTAATAATAATAAACCCACTATTAATTACATTATCTTAATGCAGTGTAATTACTTCAGCATGTAAATTATGCACCTAAAAAACAAACGTGAGGAAGACTTCAGCGATCACTCTGATATCGATCAACAGCCACGTGGAGTTTAGCTCGCAGGTGAAGAATACAAACAACGGAAATCACAAGTTAACTTGATTTAAATTAGCAAGAACTATAGACTAATACAAGATCAGGCTTAAATTAACTGACAACATAAGTTGTATCCAGGGGTGAAAGTAAGCCGGTACTGCCCGGTACAGCGTACCGGGAAGAAAACTACGGTCTCTGAAAAATATTACACTTTCAGCATGACAACACAACGTCGCGAGTCTGCATGCGGCCGTTCGGCACCCTCCCTCCGTCAGCCCGCCAAGAGACCGCCCCCGCCCCCCGGCAGAGGAGGAGAAAAGGTTTGGGGACCCCCGGCTCTACATCGTAGTACCACCAAAAAATAAAAACTACTTTCACCCCTGGTTATATCACTTACAGTTCTCCAGAAAGCTGCGGTCTCTTTTTTCCTTTCTCCCCCTTGTCAGCCGGGTGGCGCGCGGCTTTCGCTCGCTGTGTGCGGCGCGCGTCTACGACACGCTGATAGGCGGCTTTTTCTTTTGTACTGTGCGGCCCTATTCTGATACTGTGGCGGCAGAAATTTAGCCGTGGCGGGCCGCCACTACCAAATCAACGTAGGGGAAACACTGCAATATATATCTCAACACTCCGTGTCTACATAGTGCTGTCTTGTATTTCCTTCCCTCCGGTCTCTGTGCACTGTATTTGACTGTCTTCTCTGTCTCTTTGTCTTCCTCCTCCTCAGGTCAGTGAAGATGCCCACAGTAAGGTATCAGAGGGGGGAGATGGTCATGGGCCGCTGGCCTGGCAGCAACCTGTATTACGAGGTCAAGGTGCTGGGCTTCGATGCGGACAGTAGCCTCTACACCGTCATCTACAAGGATGGCACCGAGCTGGAGCTCAAGGAGCCGGACATCAAGGTAGTCAGCTGCTGAAACACCAAGTATCAGCACCAGGGATGTCCCGATCCAGCTTTTTGCACTTCCGATCCGATACCGATATTGTAACTTTTAGCAATACCGGCCGATCCAAGCATGTATTAAAGATATTTACTTATTTTGTTGTTGTACTCATGTTGAGAAGGGTTTTACTCTTAAGAACAACTTGCAAACTTAATTGGGTTAGTTTGAATAATCCCACACAGCTGACATTTTTATGATAACTTTAAATTCTTAGTGGGACATGCACAGACAGGTCGCTAGTTGTGCTCAATCCGCGGACCGGATTTTGGTACCTTTCTGTTTCCCTTCAGCCTGCTTCAGGGTTTCAGACCCGGCCTCGCTCTCGGTCCCGCTCTCGCTCTCCGGGTCGCCGGCGAAGCCGCTCCCGCTCCCCGGCGAGGACCACGCGCCGCTCGTCCTCCCGCACCGCGGTTGCCGCCATCACCGATGACTCACTGCTCGCCCTGCAGGGACACAAGGCCGAGTCCCCTGGTAAGAGCTGGTAAGGGGGGGGTAGTAGCCACTGTGGTGCTCTCTGCTGCGAGGTAAAAAATGGAAGGAGAAACACTGAGCCATGTGAAGTGTTTACCTACGTCACATTGTGCACACATGTAGGAGTACCATGGCCCAGGGGATCGTACCTTTAATGTTAAAGAAATGCTCACCACATGTGATGAGTGACATTAGTGACAATGCAACGTTTTCACTTCCTGCAGCTACATTTTGTTACCAGGCAACACAAAGCGGAGTGGAACAGTGGATGTCCAGATCGTGCTTTGAACTTGTGAGAAGTATTTCCAGTGTGCCCCATGAGACACACACGTGGGCTTCCAGTGCAGTGCTTTGGTTTTACGTGACGTGTGGCGACGTAGGACCATCGTACTGCACCTTCCCAAGAGGGAACGGCCAGTCACAGCTCAGTACATTTGTTTGTTCCTCAATTCTAATCCATCACATTGTGAAAACAGTAGTTTGATGTTCCCAAAGACTAGATATGATAGAAGACGCACTAGTTTAGGTACATAGATTTAACCTCAGTGGATTTTTCACCTGCCAGGATCATCACACTTAGTCAACCATCATTCCTTGGTTGTTGTGGGGAATCGTGTCAGTTTTTTGTCTGTTATCCAGGATTTTTGACCCTAACCCGAACCTGTCTCTCTTCATCTCCGTCAACCGCCATTGTTTGACGGCCAGAACCAGACCAAGACAGCGGCGACCAATGGCAACAATAAGCATGAGAAGAAAGAGCAGAATGATGCTGCTAACAACGTAAGTGAGGTGATGTTTCTCTGTGTTGGAAACAAAAGGTTAGGAACCAAGTTGCCCCAAACACAACTGAACCCTTGTGACAGCCACACCACGTCTTTGCATTGGAGAGCATTTATTCTTCATCCAACAACAGATTTTCCTGGCGCTACTCGCTGTCCCGTCGTAAATGGCCTTTGGGTTACGTTGGAATGGAATGTCATGATGTTGCATGGGGGGGGGGGGGGGCGGCATGTGTGTGTCCAACAGGGGAGGCTCCCCTCACAAGCCGGTCACATGATGAGCGGCATGTGAAACCTCTTTACATTGCTGGCCTTTGAGGGTCCTGCGTGGGGAGGAGCAGCCATCTGGGATTCATATAAACACATCGTCAGGGGTTCCATCAGACGGGGGGGGGGGGGGGGGTAGTAACCAAACGACACGGGAGCCTCTCATCTGTCAGAAGGAGGGAACACCTCTGATGACTTGCACTGATTGGAGTCAGCAAAGGTTGGAAGGTGTCCCTTCGTAAGCAGTAGGGCTGTAGTCAAACAAAGAAATGCTTAGTCGACCAAAGTCTTGTCCTGCGCAACGATTAGTCGACTAAACCAGCGGTCCCCAACCACATTCCTAACCGGGCCGTAGCCTACGACACGAGTTAAAAAACGCATGCAAACTCAATAAACGGCCGGCGGTGGAGTACCGAATGCGGCCGGCGGGCCGTATAACTCACGGGCAGGAGTCACCGCTCGGATCGGCTCCAACCGCCGGGGCCGAGCTGCTGTCGCTGCACGACAACATCGCTCTTTAATAAAGAAGCGACCTCTGAACTTCAGCTCGCGGACATTAAAGCGTTTCTTTTTAAAGCGCGGAGACGTAACGGGCTCCGACTTCGCCGCGCGAGTTTTCTACGCGCTGCGCTGAACTGTGGCGCTGTTACAAAACAGCCTGAATCAAAGCATTTAAAGTTGGGGATAAAACATAGGCTGATTATATTTAGATTACAGTAATATATAACTGCTTATTAAGGAATAAATATCAAGGAGTAAATCAATGAAAATGTCTTTATTGGTGTAAAAAAAACTGGTCGACCAATGAGAATGTCAGTCGACCAAGACGGCATCGGACCGATTAGTCGCCTGAAGGACCAGAGTTGACAGCCCTAGCAAGCAGGGATCACCATGAATCCAGCTATTGGGCCCCGCTGCTCTGGATTGTATTTCAATGATCCCTGAGCCTCTCAACCCTGTAACTCTTTGTTTATGGGAGCCAATCTTTAATCCTCCGTAATTAAGCTGTGTGCAGAATTGTTGGACCAATTTGCTAATCTAAAGGTCATTTGTAACTTTAACAAGATTGTCCGTTGTTGGAGCATTTTCAAATGGAAACGTTCATTTGGATGGGCCCCACAGGGCTTCTTTATACAGGAAGTAGTACTTCAGGTCCTAAAGAGCTGGTGGGGTCGTCTTAGGCTAGCTTTACACAACACAATCCGCAAAGGTGGAGTTTCGTTCCCACTTTTTTTTTAGCGTTTAGACGAGCGCCTTTGGGTGGAAATCTGCATCCACACGGTGACGCAAAAGTGTGTGACATTTGAAGTAGTATGCATGCAGGTGGTACTGTGAAGCACTGCCACACAACACCAAGAGCACGCGTTGACACTTCCTTCTGCTTCTCTCCGTAGTAGCTTTTGCGTTTTCGACCCTTTAGACGGGAACGCGGCGGTCGATCGCTTTAACATTTCTGCTCTGGAGGGGGGCTTCATTTCTTGCGTTTTTAAGCCCCAAATCTAAACAAAAGGCACATCTGATAAGATATTTTGCCGGTTTCACCCGGGAGCGTTGTCGTGTAAAGCCGGCCTTGATACAAAGTCTTGAGTTTATTTGAAATCAAATCATACTCCTCAGCGGTGTTTGTCATTGTTTCAGTCAGTCCATGATTCAGCTTTCGTTAAGCCCATTTAATACAGAATTGTATCTAGTCATTAAAATGCTTGCCTACATTTTAACATATTTTATTTGAAGATGTGCCGATTGTCAGCTCTTAAAAAACAATCAAGTGAAATTGGGAGGCTGCATGTTGTTTTGTACTTTCTTCAGAAAGGTGAGGCAGAGGCGGAGCCTGAAAAGAGCCACGGCCGGTACAATCTGCGCCGCAGGAAGGACGATGGAGACGCCAAAGCTGCTGCAGCCAAAGCAGAGCAGCGGGAGGATGAGGAGGCCAAGCCGGCTGCCCCTCCCGCCACCACCACCACCACCACCACCACCACCACCCCCCCGCTGGACTTTGGAGGCAAGATAGGTGGGTCATGTGACGGATGACACGTGCAGCTTGATGTTAGTCGACAGCAGGACGTTTGCAAGTGTCCACTCCTCGCCAGTGGCTGCACCGAGGAGCCACGCGGTTCTACCACTGGGGATTTTCTCAGCATTAACCAGTCATCGCTCCCTTCCATGGTTAGGGTCAAACAGTCATTGTGAATGCCTTTCCCTTCCCCCAGGAGCATATTTCTGGCTGCTCTTCCTGCCCGCCTGGGTTCTCTTCCTGGTCCTCCAGGGGAACCAGGAGGACCCCAGTCTGACCACCGCTCCTCCCGTTCTGCCCCCTCCCCAAGCCTTCTGGGATGCTCAGGCTTTGGGCTTGGTGCTCCTCTGGATCGTGTTTCAGGCTGTGCTCTACATGCTGCCTGTTGGAAAGGTGAGTGACGTACCTGCAACGCAACAGCTCGTCCACGGCTCATTGTTTTTGAGATGGCAGTGAGTAAACGAGCAAAGGTGATCCTGTTACCAAAACATTACAATACCATACAGGAATATTTGTCTACGATGGTAATAAATAAGCTTTTTGAACACTTAATTAGCACACATGGTGGAATCATAGCATTGATTATACACAGCTATGTAGGTCCGTATCCGACTACATGACTACATAGTTATACATAGTATTCCATTTGACAGATTTAGACCAACATGAGTTATTTTGTATGTTATTTTGCATGTCTATATCTTTGCTGGACTATTCAGTAACTTATTTGCTGTCTTGCTTCGTCTCGTGTTGCACTTGCTTGATGGAAAGTTGTTGTTAAGCCAACATGGCTACGGGGCGCCACCATGCTAAAAGAAATGCTCTTATAACAAGCTAACATCGCTAACGAGATGTCCTGCCAGCGGCTGAACCTGTTGAAATTTGCTTACTTTGTTAATGACAAACTAGCAGGTCAACAATATTCCTAACAGTCAAACATCAAGCTAGTGCAACACAAGACAGAAGAGACTCCCGCTTTTACCCTGGCACATTTTGTAGGTCTCAAAAAGAGGAAACGTCCGGGTAAAAGGGGACGTCTGGTCACCGTAGCTACACTAAGCCGTTAGCGGACGGTCGGCAACAGCTCCTGCACATGAGGTCACGTGTCCCCTGAGAGACGCGCTGCGGGGGCGTGAGGGCGGCCTGTTGGTGTGTGAGCAGGCAGGGGAACGGTGACTGCGCTCTGATTGCGTGCTTTCTGACCCAGAAAGACACCGGTGCTGGGAAGACTCGCGTCACTGCACACATGACTTTGGGTTGTTATCTCCAGCAGGGGGCAGACATTGGATGAATGGTCAGGAGTGAGGGCTAACTCGATTAGGCTCTCTTGATGTTTCACACTAACTAAACCCTTTGGAAGCTGTTGGAACAGGAATGTCTCCTCTTTGTGTCTCTAGCTGAGCGAGGGCATGCCGCTGCGGTCCGGGGAGCGGCTGAAGTACAGAACCAATGGTGAGGATGGGTGAATGATGTGCTGCCTCCTCCTTCTTTGGTCTTCTACAAACATCACATAGATCCCCCCCGCCCCCCGTATCTCAAGCTCTCTGTGCATTGCAGGTTTCTTCGCCATCTCGGTGAGCGCTGTCACCGTAGTGGCGGCGGTGCACCAGGGCGTCGACGTCACCTACATCCACAGCCACTTCCTGCAGCTGGCGGCGGCCGCCTTCCTCCTCTCCGTCCTGCTGAGCGTCTACCTGTATGTCCGCTCTCAGCACGCTGCCGCCGAGCAGCTGGCCCTGGGGGGCAGCTCTGGTGAGGGGGGCGGGAGCTGCAGGGCAACCTGATCACTGTCAGCCACGTGGCGTTGTGCCCCTTGACATGTTCTCTCCTCTTTCACCAGACAATATGGTTTATGACTTCTTCAAAGGACATGAGCTGAATCCTCGCATCAGACAATTTGACCTGAAGTTCTTCTGCGAGATGCGTCCGGGGCTGATTGGCTGGGTGAGTGGTGATTAGTTGGTACTTAAAGTATGATGTTTATTAATGGATGCAGTTCATCCTCTTCCTCAGCTCATTGTAGAGCTGAGGAAGGGCGCCATCGGTGCCATCATATCATTTGCTAGAGCTGCTGCTCCCTCTAGTGGCCACATGTGAGTTTGTTCTGAAGCTGGTGGCTCCGAGGTGAATGCAGACTTGAAGCTTGGAGGTTTCCAATGGGAGTCAGTGTATCGCCTTATTGACATATTAGAAATGATCTCTGGCTGTGTTTGTTTCTCCTCGTTCAGTGTTTGATCAACTTTGCGATGGCGTTTGCTGAGATGAAGCAGCAGGGTCTGGATGCTCCGTCCTACTCCATGCTCCTGGTGAACCTCTTCCAGCTGCTCTACGTGGTGGACGGCCTGTGGAACGAGGTATGCTGAGCGCGTCCAAAACGTGCTGTAACAGACCGTCACTCCCAGAAATCGGGTCACCAATGTCTCCTCTTTGTCCTCAGGAGGCCATACTGACCACCATGGACCTGATGCACGATGGTTTTGGCTTCATGCTGGCTTTTGGTGATCTGGTGTGGGTCCCCTTCACTTACACCCTGCAGGCCTACTACCTGGTCCGCCACCCCGTCCACCTGAGCCCCCCCGCCGTCGCAGCTATAATCACACTGAAGCGTGAGTCGCACTTCTTTAGTTCTTCGGCTACTTTACACAAATATTGAGCCTAGTTTGATTGAAGTCCCAAAGAGGTAAAGTTCCGATGTGGTTTCCCCTCCTTGTGTAGCTGAGTGGGATGTTTCCAAGTTTTCTCTGTCTCTGTCCTTCAGTCGTTGGATTCTACATCTTCAGGAAGTCCAACTCGGAGAAGAACGCCTTCAGGAGAAACCCATCCGACCCCAAACTGTCTCGTGAGTTCTGTTTTATTAAACAATTGAAGCAGCCTTGTGGAGTTAGTCCTGTGTGTCGCCGTGGTAACCTTTGTTTGTCTCTCTGTTGTGCAGATCTGCAGACGATCCCCACTGCCACAGGAAAGAGTCTGCTGGTGTCCGGCTGGTGGGGGGTGGTCCGCCACCCCAACTACCTGGGAGACCTTCTGATGGCGCTGGCCTGGTCGCTTCCTTGTGGTGAGTCGGCTTCACGTGCACATCACACTTCAATGACTGTGTAAATGAGTCTACTAAGCCAGTGAATGAATGTTGGCAGGCTTCAGCCACCTGCTGCCGTGGTACTACATGATCTACTTCACCATCCTGCTGGTGCACCGGGACGCCCGCGACATGAGCGAGTGCCGGAGGAAGTACGGCTCGGCGTGGGACCAGTACTGCCGGACGGTCCCCTACCGCATCATCCCTGGCGTCTACTGATGGCCACATGACCCCTCGCAGTCCCAACAAGTTCAATTTGAATAGACGATTGACAGATTTTAGTTTTTATAATTTTGGTGTTTTTTTAAGTGAAGATTTTTTCAAATTTTGAGTGTTAACTGAAGGACCGGAGTGCTTTTTGAATCCTTTTTCTATTTTATTTTTTTAAATCGAGGGGAAGAATTGCCTTTTTCAATACAACATTTTTAAAGATGGAATATAAACATGGAGGGGGGGCGGGGGGGGGGGGGGTAGACACGCTTCTGCTAGTTATGTCTTGTACGGATGTATATTTTTGTATATACGCATTGGTTTTATATTTCCCATTTGCATCATTTTGGTGAGTTTTACTCTTTGCTCCCATGTTCCAAATGTCACAATATCAGCGTGGCTGTTAGGAATCATTAGTTTAAAGTAAACCTTGCTGGTAGAAATGTGGAGGATGGGATCAAATCTTCTTCACAGTGGAACTCAGGACCCAGAACTTAGTTAGAAACGTTTTGGTTTTAAATATTTCTAGTTGACTTGAGAGTGTTAATCAATTTGGGAGGAAGAAAAAAAGCCCTGATGTGAAGAGGCCCGTTCGGCTTTGACTTGGTGCTGCCGCCTCGCCGCGCGCCACGCTGACCCGTAACGATGCACATCTGCATCACTCAATAGGGCGTCTTAATGAACTTGATGCTGTTAGATTCTATCAACTGCAAATGTGAACCTAGAAAAGAAGTATTCATTAGATTAAGTATCGTTTCTGCCGTGCTGACTGAATGCCTTGTAAATAGCTTTTGTTTGTTGTTTTCAGTAAGAGATAATAGGAATGTTTCTCATATTTAATACTGCATAAAAATAAGTTTGAGTTTTTGAGTTAAACCTGGATTTGGACCACTGTAGGTCTACGCTTCATTCCCAACAGGTACATCGCTAAACTGTGTCAGAGACGACACACTGTGCTCATGTGTATTTTTACTACTATTATTATGCTGGGGAACTTGTCTCCGTGATGTGGATGTACTAGAAATAATGAAAAGCTGGAGCAGGAACAACAAATCTCTTTTCTGTACAAGAATGGGAGTTGAAAATAAAGATCTACAGTATTTGTATTTTTCTCTTCGGTTGGCCGGACGGATGCAGAGGAGCTGACGTCCTTCACTTTGCCCTGATCGATTCTTCTTTTTAGAAAATAACTGTATTTTGTGTTTTAACATCTTTTACTTTCAACTCGCGTATCAATGCTGGTGTGGAACCATCAATGGTTTTTAAATCCTCTAGAAATATTAAGCATCGCCGCCAGGGGGCGCACAGTGGCTCCATCAAGAGGTGTCTGCTGTCCACATGTGCGCGTGAGGTAGATGAGTTCTAGTCTGAGGCCCTTTCTCGATACTCGAGACGGCAAGAACGGGCTCGCGATCTCGCGAGAACAGACTCGGGAGTCTAAACTTTCCGCAATTGGAACAGCAGCTGGCTCATCTTCCATCGTAGCCTGCTGACGTGAAATGCATTGTGGGATATTTTTCTCTCACGAGAACAGACAAGCCTGCTCCGATACATGCCCGGTAAAATGGGCGGGGCGAGCCACATCCGGGTAGTATGGCCGTTCTCGCCCAAATGCGGACTTTAGTATTGGAACAGTACTCGGGCTGCGACCGATGACGTTTCACGAGTCCACACAAGAACGCATATTGAGTAAGGGCGTGAGTCGGAGGTTTGCATTGCATTGTGGGGCTTCATCCACAGCGGAGCTGCGCCGCCCTGCCGTCACCACTAGGTGGTGCTGCGTGCAGCCCTTTGCCGTTACATTATGGAGCGCGTCAACGCTGCAAAAAGAGCCAAAGCCTTCTAAACGGGTTCGATGACGTAATAGATGCAATGCAATTCAATACATGTCTGCAAATGTGTTCTGATCCCTGGAGGACAAGGTGTCCCTTTTCAAGTCAAAGTAAAAGTGCTCAAAAGTCCCCAAATCCCGAGTAGCTGCATCTCTGTGTGCTCAGTCCGGACAGGAAGTTGGAGAGAACCGATATCTCACTGAAAGTCATATCCAAGTGGATCTGTGTGTTTGGGGGGGCAAAGAGAAGAGTGGTTCGTGTTCTGGATGCCGCTTCATCTTAATGTGAGTCATCATCATCATCGTCACATGAAATGAGTCTTTTTCTTTGTGAAATCGAATCTGCACAATAACGAGAATCAGTATCTCAACTTCACCGCGAGTTCTGTGTTCTTACAGAACTCAGCACCTCTCCGTCTCTGTCCCCTCCCAGTGGACAGGGGCTTGGGTCTTGACGTAGACAGATCAGGTGACCCTAACTTCTCTGACGGGACACTTATAAGGGAAGTTGGACCCGTCCTCCTCAGTCCCCCCCCCCCGCCCCGCTGCCGACACTTGGATTTCAACTTGGTTACAAGCGGCGGACGGAGAAAGTCCCTCCGGGCCCGGCTTCTTTCCTCTGCGTGACTCCCCAGGTAAGTTTGACAAACTTTTCTTTCAGAGTAGTGGAAAGAGCCCCCGTCCCGTCCCCCCCGTCCCGTGCCCCCGTCCCGTGCCCCCGTCCCGTCCCGTCGGCTCGCTCCGTGAGGAAAAAGTCGGGACGCTCCAAACTTCACCACGTTAAAAGTTTGACTGTTTTACTTTTAATGTAAAGCGACTCTGGGTCTCCCCCCCCCCCCCCCCCCCCCCCAACCCCCTTTTTATGAAACGACCAGAAACACATCTCGAGTATGTGATGATTTTATTGGATACATCCTGGCTTCCTTATTAATACATGTGACGCAATGAAGTCCTTCCCAAAGTGAAGACTATCTGGTTTATGTTTGAAGATGGAAAAAGAAGCAGAAGGGTTTTCTTTCTTTCTGTCTTTTGTTCGCTGCTGTCCTGCTGCATCTTCACCACACAAAGTCACTCATGTAGAAAGTGGCGGGATGATCCCTGTCCCCTGTCCCCTGGCCCCTGTGTAAGAAGGACCACGCAGAGCTTCCTGCCGGGTCCCAGTGGTGGGTCCCTGTCCCCTGTCCCCTGGCCCCTGTGTAAGAAGGAGCTTCCTGCCGGGTCCCAGTGGTGGGTCCCTGTCCCCTGGCCCCTGTCCCCTGTGTAAGAAGGACCACGCAGAGCTTCCTGCCGGGTCCCGGTCCCGGTCCCGGTCCTGGTCCTGGTCCTGATCCAGCATTCCTCCGGCTGCTCATGGCTGAGCTGCGAAGGTCACCAGGAAAACCGGTTTAAGGCTGTTTTATAATCTGTGGGGTAATAGTGCTGTGGGCCAGTGGTAACAGCTTAAATACCCCCCCTTCAACACACCGTATCCCCCCTGTTATGACTCAATGTGGCGTCTTGTTCATTTACACAAATCAGTCAGTGATCCGAGACTCTGCAGACAGTCGGGGCGCTTTGTAGGACGGGCGGGGGGGGGGGGGGGGGGCAGAGACGGGCAGATAGGCCAGTGTCCTGCGTCCTCTCACTGGCTCTATTGTCATTGTAGCAAAGCGGAAGCACACGTTAGCTTTTCCAGCGGGACCCCCCCTTAAAGTCGGGGCTGATGTCACGTAATTGGTCAATGTTCCAAAAGGAAATGTTCCTCTTCCCAGTAAGCACTGTGGGAAGGAAGGAAGGAAGGAAGGAAGGAAGGAAGGAGGCCCCCCCCCCCCCCCCTTTATTCCACGACAGCATTCAGCAGACTTTCCACTGAGCATCCAGCTCTTTATTCTCTCCTCCTCCTCCTCCTCTTCCTCCCTCTAGCCAGAGGAGCGTTTGTAGGTGGACCCGAGGAGAAGCTGAGCACAGAGGATCCACTCGGGTTCACAACCTGCTTCCTCAAAGAAACGCTCCTCTAGTTGTTGTTGGAGATTCTCTTTGCACTCAATGAGGCTCAAGGATTCCAGTCTGTCCTTCAAACCTCCATTAAACACATTCTATAATGTACATATATATTCTTTTTTTTTATGATACTTGATATTATGGGATACTATGGGATTATGACACTGGATCACTAAGTTGACGTGTGGAACCTGTCTGAACTCATTGTGGTTGTTCCTTTGTCTCTGTGCTCCACCAGCTAACGCTCCCTGACCATGGGAGACTGGAGCGCTCTGGGCCGCCTGCTGGACAAGGTCCAGGCCTACTCCACCGCCGGCGGCAAAGTCTGGCTGTCGGTGCTCTTCATCTTCCGCATCTTGGTCCTGGGCACGGCGGTGGAGTCGGCCTGGGGAGACGAGCAGTCGGCCTTCAAATGCAACACCCAGCAGCCCGGTTGTGAGAACGTGTGCTACGACAAGTCCTTCCCCATCTCCCACGTCCGCTTCTGGGTCCTCCAGATCATCTTCGTGTCCACGCCCACGCTGCTCTACCTGGCCCACGTCTTCTACTTGAACCGGAAGGAGCAGAAGTTCAACAGGAAGGAGGAGGAGCTCAAGGCCGTGCAGAACGACGGCGGCGACGTGGACATCCCGCTGAAGAAGATCGAGATGAAGAAGCTGAAGTACGGCATTGAGGAGCACGGCAAAGTGAAGATGAAGGGGGCGCTGCTCCGGACCTACATAGTCAGCATCTTCTTCAAGTCCATGTTCGAGGTGGGCTTCCTGGTGATCCAGTGGTACATCTACGGCTTCAGCCTGTCGGCGGTCTACACCTGCGAGAGGGACCCGTGCCCCCACCGGGTGGACTGCTTCCTGTCGCGTCCCACGGAGAAGACGGTCTTCATCATCTTCATGCTGGTGGTGTCTCTGGTGTCCCTGATGCTCAACATCATTGAGCTTTTCTACGTCTTTTTCAAGAACATCAAGGATCGAGTGAAGGGCAAACAGCCGCCCGTCCTCTACCCCAGCGGGGGCACGCTGAGCCCCACCCCCAAGGAGATGTCCACCACCAAGTACGCCTACTACAACGGCTGCTCCTCCCCCACGGCGCCGCTGTCGCCCATGTCGCCGCCCGGCTACAAGCTGGCCACGGGGGAGCGGGGGACCGGCTCCTGCCGCAACTACAACAAGCAGGCCACCGAGCAGAACTGGGCCAACTACTCGGCGGAGCAGCACCGGCTGGGCCAGAACGGCGGAGGAAGCACCATCTCAAACTCGCACGCACAAGCCTTCGACTTCCCCGACGACACGCAGGAGCACAGGAAGCTGCCCCCCCCGGCGGCGGCGCACGAGATGCAGCCGCTGGCGCTGATGGACGTCAGGCCCTGCAGCCGCGCCAGCAGCCGCATGAGCAGCCGGCCGCGGCCCGACGACCTGGACGTGTGAGCCGCCCCCCCTCCATCAGGGGGCGGGGCTAACCTCCATCACCGTCTCCAGCGTAGAGACACTCAAACTCTTTGTTATGTAACACTGTCAAAAAGGTACAAGTTGTAAGTGTTATTCTCTTTTCCTAATGTTCCTTCTTCCGTAACCTTTTAACCACGAGGGGGGGGTCCAACAGGAACCACAGGGGCTGCTCTGCTTTGCAGTTGCCATGGTTACCTTTAAAGGAACAAGGTATTCTTCTTGTTTCCATAGTTTCTGCTCTTCTTCCTAATGGTGGCAACAGAACGACTTTATAACAGAGCGCCTTTTTAGTTGGGTTTCTTTTGTTTTTTTCTTTAACCATGTGACCAGACGAGAAATTAGACGACCAGTTACGAAAAACAACAAATCGTGATTGACGCCACATATTTTGGAATTTGAAAGGTTAAACTAAACTCGGCTCAAGGGGAAGTTGTGTGGGTCACTTTGGAACACACACACACACTTGCACACACACACATGCACACACTTGCACACACACACACGCACACACGCACACACACACACACACACACACACACACACACACACACACACACACACACACACACACACACACACACACACACACACGCGCCTTTAGGAGCCCCCTGCTGAGAGGGACATTTGACTACTAGCTCACAGAAACATCCTCCATTAATCCCACAAACTGTATATTTATTCCCAGCACACATTGGTCAGTGTGGATCGTTGTTTCCTGATAAACTTTGAATTCATGTGGTGTCGTGTTTTCCTCTTGTGTGTGTTTGAGGGGGGGTCGGGGGTCGGGGGGTCGGGGGGGCTTTCACGCTGCTGCCATAAAGAAAGGCTTTATTACTGTGCTTTCTTTTTTCTGCATCTGTAGAGATGATTTATCTGCGTTTGAGTGAATGATCTTTTCTTCTTCAATGTAACCGCTGCTGCTTGAGAAGTAGATATTTAGTACTGTAAATGTAAGAATGTGAGTTTTTAGAAGACTGCTTATAGATCTGGACTAATATTTAGTCAGTTATGTTCAAATGTATGCCAATGTAGCTCCACGACTACCAAACACTAATGTGGGCCTTTTTTCCTTCCTTCATTTCATTCATGCATCCTTTTGTTGGTACTTACATGTGTCATGGATCTTCCTGCTACGATGGCCTTTGCACTGAGATCTTGGGGTGGAGATGTAATATGAAGCACACAGGTAGTGGTAAGAGGTTTCTCATACACTTGTTACTAATTTATTTTATAACACAGAAATCACTACAGTGCATAATATGGGACATCCGGCCTCTGGTGTCATCGGCTGCTTCTGTGAGAGATGCAATCAGTCATCTGTTGCTGTAATCCACTGTTGTACAGTGTAAGTGCATGAGAGCAAAACAAACAAAAATGTATCTGTGAAAAGCTGTTTTAACCAATAAATATTGTTTCTGTCTCAGTGAGTGATGCTTCTTTGTCTCTGTGTGACGGAAATGTATTTTATTTATTTCTATTTTAGATCGAAAATGTACTTTCTACTTAAATTATAAATGTACTTACTTGAATTCTTCTACACATTCAGCCAATCAATATTGTCTATTGGGTCCATTTAGTCCTTATTTTCAAATACTCTTCTTTGATCCGCGATCAATAGACTGCAGCCTCCGATAACGATTCATGTATTTCCATCAAACCCGAAGCGAGTGTGAAGTTGAATGGCGCGTTCCGCTGACAGCAGCATTACGTTGCTCATGCTAATCGCCACCAACAATAAGTGTGTTTCATTGGATACACACTGCTTCGACCCCGTCAGAGCTGAAGCTCTCTGCCACGGCTCAGCTTCGTGCTTCAAACAGGAGAAAGTGACCCAGCGAGGCCTTCATGACCCCATGAAGCTCCACGGCTTCCTGACATGAGACGATGCGCCGCCGTTCAGCTTCTCAACGTTTCCTCTGAAAGCGAGTCAGAGAGAATGACTCATTTATTCTGATTCTGTAGGAAGGAAATACAACGTATCACACTTACTTCATTTCCTACTTTGTGATTGTGGCCACGCAGCTGTTTGGAACAAACAACCAGCAGCTCTTAGGCTCATTCTTCATCACGTTAAATCCTTTTGGCTTAAGTGTAGAGTTGTTCTGAGTCCGATACCAGTATCGGAAAAGCCTCCGATACTGCCGAAATGCTGGCATCGGTATCGGCGAGTACTGGAGACCAGGCACCGATACCATGTACTGTAATAGAAATAGGAATCCATTTACTGGTTAGCTCCATTGACGTATAAATAAAGCTCCGACATCTCTGAAACGGTTCTTCTTCGCCGCTTTAAAAAAGTTGTGCCGTGCTGCCGTCAGCAGCTGCTGTTTTAGACGAATTTCCCAAAGTTAAGGGGACACCGGAATCGGCCGATACCCACAGCACGTGTATCGGAAACGGTATCGGGAGGGAAAAAATGGTATCGGAACATCTCTAGTTAATTGTCATCGTCTGTTTAAACCACATTGTGTTCTTTTAAACAAAGATATCTCATAGTCTTCAATAGTTTCTAAATTAAGATGATAGAAATTCCAGATTTGATTGCATGGACGACACGTTCCAGCAGCTTTCTGCTCCAAGCTACAAAGTTGTGTTTAGGAAAATGAGGATGTGAACAAGGGGCCGACCAACCAGTGACGAACCACTGTGTCCCGTCCAATCAGACAGCATGAACGCGTGAAGGGGCCTAATAGGCTCACCGCTTAAACACGACCACTAAACGCTTCAGAGGGAAACAGGTCGGACCTTCCTGTATGCATGAGCACACAAATTCACTTGTTGTGAAGGACACAAATCATCTCCAGACTCCCAAACAGCAATGTTTCCGTGACTATGCGGCAACATGTGAACACGCGGTACTTTCCCGATGGACAGGATGCTCAAAGCCTTTCTCCCTTAATGTGAACAGGAGAATGGATGCAGCACAGCAGTGCTTCTGACACCTGGTGGACGACCTTTGACCCCTTCACAAATGATGCAGGCAGCGGTGTCTGTTCACAGACCAACCCCGTCCTGCAGAGAGAACACCTGTAGCTGTATGGATGCAGTTTCACTGGCTGCAGGCGGTGCATGCATGTTGTGGTGGCTGTGCGTATTTTTGGTGTGTTTCACCGCTGCACACAGACACACAAAGACGTCACAGGCTGACTTGTAACCGCGTGCCACAGGGTTGGGCCGGAATAGTGTGTGTGCTTTGCAAACCGCTCTCTGAGCTGTGACGTCCTGCTGAAAACAGAAGCAGCTGTTTATGTCACACAACAAGACTACAGGCCGTCATCTGTCCCAGAGAGACTTGGGGCGCAGTATTTAAAAGGGAAATATGTCCTTTTTTGTCTCACTGTTACATTTGCAGGTTTCTGTTGCCTCAGTGGGTCAAACACAGTGTTTGAATGTGGCATCGGACTCTTTCTAATACGTATCAAAGGGGGGGCTGTGGACGTGTCGTCATCCTTTGCCCTTATCACCACCAGCAGAAAGGTGGCATTGCTGCATGTCCGACAAACACACAACCACAATAGTCACCGCATGCACCATTTTAATACACAGTGAACACACAATGGCCACGTTGTGTGTGCAGTTGTGCAAGGGCCCGTCGACCTGTGTTAACCAGGCATCCTGAACCATCAGTCATTGTCTGCTTCAGCCGAACAACTACTAGTATTACTACTGGTTTTCCTACTTTAGACAAATCATTCAGAGGTAAAAGCCTCTCAACGCCACCGAAATATCACGCTGTGTCATCAATTACACCGTCAAATCAGTGCTTGACCACTATAAATACGGCTAAATGACATGTAATGCAAATAGGATTCAAGGGTTTTACAGCAAAATGCTACAAAAAACGATGCTCATTAGTTTGCTGCTATTCACATGGCATTTTGTGTAGAATTCAGGCTGCAGCCGTGCGCTATGGAAAACAAAGTCAACGTGGAAGTGACTTCAACCTGCATTATTTCAGATGGCTGAAAAAAGAAGCCTCTATAGATCCATAGACGTTTCTTCCCTCAGTAAACATTACAAACAGCAGTTTATGGTCTCAGTCTTCAGTTTGAAGTCTCCTTAAATACAGCGTGATGTTCATTTAGAGTCAAACACATCATGAAGCAGGGGATCAACTCTCTGGACCTAAAACCAATAGATATTCGTAAATTATCATTCAAAAAGGACGTATTCTATTGTTATTGCAGCAGCTTTTCGTTCAGAAAAGGTAGCAACTAATTACATGCGTACATCACATGACTTCCTCTCAAATGCACGTAGTCCGATAAGCAGAACAGTGGACCTCAATACTCTCCTCTGTTTTATTTTTACTTTCTGTATTCATTATATATATATATATATATATATATATATATATATATATATATATATATATATATATATTCCCTTTACCTCAATTTGAAAAAGTGCCAAACTTTTCAAATTTCATTTGACAGCTGTTGACCGTGAAGAGATACAAATACAACTGCTAGTTGACTTCAATATCTGTGGAGCTGAAATGAATGAATAAACCATTTTGGGCAAATTCCCAATGTAAACCCACATGGGGAACAAGTTAAAAAACAAACTCATTAATCGCACATTTAGGAAATTCATTAATCTCGATTAATGAATGTTGTTGTTGTTACAATGTTGTTTTTAATGATTTTATTTTCTTCTAAAGATTAAATCTCATGAGTAATCACTTTAAAAAACGTATTTAGACACTGTTTAGTTATTTAGTTATTTGAAACACAAAACTACACATAATCACACATGAGCAGTTTGGACTGAAAAGAGAAGAAACTGAACAAGATTCAAAGGTTCCTCATCGCTCCACACGCACTGAAACAGGATGGCACATATCACACATTTGGGCGGAGAAACACAACTTTCAAAGTGAACTGCGATGGTTACAAGAAAACCGATCGAAGCGCCTTTAAGTGTCAAATCACACAGAGTCTCATTGTGTTTCATCCCCAAATCAGCTGTGCCACTGAAACCGGACGACGTGCGAGCGTTCCATCCCTCAGATAAGGCGCGCAGCGCGTGACCTTGGGAGCACAGCAGCGCTTTGTCTTTTTTCTATTGCTTTTCTTTCATGACGTACTTGATGGTCCCTCTGAAGGTGTGTTGGCCAGCAGTTCGATCCCAAAGGACGCGTGTCCATTGTCCTCTTCAGTCCCATCCGCAACACTGTTTTCTATGGACAGTCAGCGATGTTGCTGAATTGGAAAATAGTTTCCTAGCGGCCTGGAGGGTGACGTGAGAATATGAGACGCTTACAAGCACTCAGGAAAGCTTTGTCCCTCTACAGCGACTCAGTGGCCTTCTGACTACTGCAGAACAACAACCCTCATAGGTAGAAGGAGGGAAGGTGCCCTCGTTGTGGTAATGAATGGGATTAGTCATAATTAGGTGACTAAGGTAACACGAGTTAACATCTTGTTTTACTAAAGTTCATTTTTTGTTGCTTGTGAAAGTATTACAATCTGTGACTCACCGCTCGTTGTGCGGTTAGCAGCCCAGGAGAACACACACGAAAGAAGACAGCCAAAACAGTAAAAGCAGCATAAAGCCAAAGATCTGAATGTATATTGGAACGGTGGAAAGTTTGACTCATCGAACAAACAAACACGTGTCTGGAGCTTAATGCTTTGGAAGCTTTTCATCAATAGCCAAAGCTGAGGCGCTATGTTCTCTCCCACAACCTCAGCATCTTTCTCCATCTCTTCTCATGAAGCCCCAATAAGTGGACTCAGACAAAAGCCACATGATGGCTCTGTGCAGCCACATCCATCGAGCAGACCGTTTAAAAGCCATGTGACACTCGTTTGGTGTTCTTTGGACTATCGATTGAACTCGCAGGGCCACATTTACTACGATTGTTACCTTGGGTTAGGTTGGGTTACCTGTGGTTTACTTTGAGTGAGCACTCAGCACCTGATTTGTTCAGGACAGCAGCTCATTACGCTGTCGGCTGCTGGCACACAACTTAGGAAGCTCAGTTATGCAGTGGGCTTCCAATGGCACCACTAAGCTAATGAGCAAATAGCCACCTTGATCCCAAAATAGAAGCACTAGTGCTTCTGGGATGTAAATGCCCGAACCATAGAAATAGGAGCGTAAAACCAGCAGCAGTCACCAAGTGTGAAGAGACATCGGTTACTCAGCACACCAGTAGTTTCTTTCTTTTTCAGGACGTTCCAAATTGTTGTGCTTGCTGTACCCAATGTTTGTCCAATGACTGATCGGCTTTCCTTCTTTTCTCAGCTTGACAGCGGCTTGCTTTCCTCCCATAGACGGCTCTCTGGTCTTCATGTTGGTTTCTCCTCTAACAGGAAATTCAGTCTTGATTAGGTTTGAACCAAGGGTGAAAACTACTCATGCAGAGCTATTAAACACCTGTCAGTCACATGTTCCAATACTTTTGCTCACTTGAAAAATGGGAGGGTTCAAACAAAGGGCAGGTATGTTGTGAGTTGTTTAACACGTCTGGGTGTGAATACCAGGAAATAAAAGCTGAAATTCTGAACTCTTGTCTCGTACTAATCTTTTGATCTTAAACCCAAATGTCTTCAGTGAACAACAAAAATAAAGGAATTTGTCTTACCGTTCCAATACGGATGGAATACATTATTGACTTTCATCCTATTGCATGAATTATTGTCGCCGTCTATTATAAATTAAAATTCACACCGAAAACATCTTTCAAATGCTTACAAATATTTTCCTCTTAATGGTTTTCTTTTTGAGTTTGGGTTCCATTCCTGCGACTTTCCTCGGGTGAGTTTCCATGTAGCCTCGACAAGCCGGATCAGGAGTCCAGTCCGTCCACAGCGTCTGAACCTTGAGTCCAATGTACAGTTACTGCTCACACAGCCTGGATGTGTGTCTGTGTGTGTCAATGCACTGTGTGGGAAAATGGCTTAAAGTGCATTAAGCAGCTAAACCAAACGATTATGCCTTTAAAGTCCAAACACTGGACCTTTTGTATGGGAGGTTTTACGGGGTTGAAGTTCACCAAACAAACAAAACATCTCTGGTTGGTTGGTTGGATGGATTTGCTCTTCCAGGTTTTGAAAAAGGGGATTTGTTATTTACATGTAAGGCTTCTCCTACACATCAAGGTCAAAGATATATTTCCATTGCTCTCCCTACATTTCCCTTCTTCCTCCTCGTCCTCCACCCACCTCTTGGCTTATTGTCCTCTGAATTTGAGTCTACAAAGCCTTCGACACGTACTTAAACTGGACGCCAAACCCTGGATGCTTTTATGAAGGTTCTAAAACAAACACCCTCCCAGCGTGATATAATTCATCAGCTCCTCCTAGCTCCATGATTTAAGCGTTTTCCAACTGTTCATGTGTTTGACTGCAGTGGTGGAAAAAGTATTCAGATCTTTAAATCCTTAAGATTCTTTAAATGGTGTAGAATTACTATTACTATTAGTTGTAGGACCGACCGTGAAGAATATGCACATGCCATTGAAAAAAATGGTATTTTGTACTACCGTATTTTCCGGACTATATGTCGCTCCGGAGTACGAGTCGCCCCAGCCATAAAATGCATAATAAAGAAGTAAAATACATAAATAAGTCGCACTGGAGTATACGTCGAGGTCGGCGGTACAATCCCCAACCGCCGGAGGGGATTCGGCGCTGGGCTCTTCCCTCTTCGCTCGCCGCTACTGAGGGAATCCTTGTTAGTTTCTTTTCCTCCGCTTAGTAATATGCTTTAATTCAGCGGGTCGTCTCGTCTGATCTGAGGTCGTAGTCGGATGAGTTGTGGCTCCGCGGATGGACCGGTAGGCCGCACGGCAGGGCGCGCCGCCCCCACCCACCTCGAGGCCACCCGATGCGAGAGCCACGCGTAGCCCGGTCAGCGCAATAAGACGAGTGGTCCACCGGCAGCCGGTCCGCACATGGCGGCTCGACGGGCGCCGCTGCGGGAGGGGGAGGTTTGTTGGCGCGACGGGGCACGGGGGCCCCGAGGCCGTCTGCACTTAAGGACACCCCAGACGCGGAAACGCGAGCGCGTTTGAGGATATATACGTTACCGATGTATACGGATAGAAGTTAGCCCTGTGTTCAACACAGGCCTAGAGCGCCCCCTTGCGGTTTAGTGTGAAAATGTGAAATTACATGATATGTTCAAAAAGTTTTACACATAAGTCGCTCCAAAGTATACGTCGCACCCCCGGCCAAACTATGAAAAAAACTGTGACTTACTGTCTGGAAAATACGGTACGGTACTGAATATATATACTTTACTTTCCAACTTTATATTTCACTTGAGTGAATACTTTACTTTACTAGGACCAAAGTAGGATGTAGCTGGTATTAGCTGTACATGAGCTGCATGGACCGCTAACAATAATGGACGTTCCTATGCTCGCGCGCATAATCAGTTAGTTAGCATTAGCGACAGCGATCCGGCAGTGGACCAAACCACTGTGAGGCAAGGGAGGGGGGACTCAAACTGTTTCTAAACTTAAAAAGCATTTTTGGGGGTTTGTATTGTTTTACTTCTTACACAGATATTCTAAGTGTACATCATTATGTTATTTACAATACACACAATTGTTTAAATGATATTTCTAGGGGGGGACAACCCTTAGATAGGGGGGGGGGGGGTCCTGACCCCCCTGTCCCTCCCAGGGGTTTACGCCCTTGATGCGCACGACAGTCTGTGTGGTGGCCAGGACTTGGTCAGCAGACAAACAACATGGTACTCAAACGCAGAACATGCATACAAGAGAGACACAATCCCAATGAGGCGCTTTTTCCCTCAGAGCACCCTGACCGACCATGGCAAAGGTCCACAGACATCATCACTCATCACTCAAGTCCATCTTCGCTCGCCATGGCACCCCAGAGGTGATGACGTCATATAACGGACCGTTTTCTGGACAGCTAGCTAGCTTAGCCTTACAACTAACTCACCCTTAATTATGCCACCTGGATGATGCGCTACACTAACCACTATGTTGGAGTTAAACGAATTTAAACCCTTTTTGACCACCAATGGTGCATCACTAAAGTAGGACGTGACCGTCAATAAATTAACAGGTTCCGCCAGTGTTATTAGATGTGGACGAGCGGAGCGCTTGGACCCGGAAGTCCCGTGTGACGTCAGACTTAACAAGCGGATAGAGCCACTCCTCTTCGGAGTGGATGCAGCCCGGTTGAGCTTCTCATGGGCCGACGGTGCCAACTGTCCCCTCTCATCTGGACCCTACACTCCCATGGCCCCCAGGTCACCTGCCGTGACATGAACTAGGTCTGGGAGAGCCATCATTGAGCCCGCAATGCTCAACTCTGAAATGAAAGTAATCTCTGAAATATAGTTATTTTTGATTCAGGGAACAGCAGTTGTTTAATTAATGCACTTAATTCATGCCTAACATTGTTTTCCTGTTATCTTAAAGGGAAGATGTGGTATTGTTCAATGTTACTCATAACAGTCGATTGACATGTAGGTTTAATCAATAGGAAGCCATAGGTTGGTAGGCTGGGGACCAATAGGATGAGGGAGTGAATGTGGGGTGCAGGGGGGTAAAATACGGAGCGAGCAAAGTAATAAAGAGGTCAACCTTAGAACACAGTCTGTCTCACATACATTATTAAGCAAACTCAACATATTGGAGCCAAATTTTACAAAAGAGTCGACTTTAAAATCTCTTATGGATCTTATGTTTTCCCCGCCCGTCCTTATGTGTGTTGGGCCGTCTGGGATCCGTCCCTTGAGGGGAGGGTTTGTTTCCTATTTTTATTTTGTGGTTTCCTGCCTCTGTGTCTCTGGGTTCACTTCACTTGAGTGCCTTGTCTGCCTCGACTAAAAACACTAACAAATTGTAGCACTTAAACAGTACTTATAATGGCTTTTATCTCTAGCAAGTAGTAAATCGGCTTATTTGATGAAATTGCACTTTCTTGTTTCTTGTTCTTCTGCATTTGTTTCCTTGTGGTTGAAATGCACTTATTGTAAGTCGGTTCAGCTAAATGACATGTGATGTAATGTGTCCCCCCCTGTGATTGGCTGCTGTGTCCCTGATTGGGCACAGAGGAAACCATCACCTGCACCTTCCCAGTGTATTTAAACCATGTGTGTCTCGTGTCGGTCCATTGAATGTCGTTACCCTGTTTAGCCACATTCCCACCGCAATTACCAGGAACTATTTGTCCCAGGAACTTTTTTCACAGGAACTTTTGCCCCAGATCACACCGGGGTCTAAAGTACCGGGCAGATTACGTAAATTAGTCTGTTGACGTTAAACTGCGTGTGACTGCTCCTCCAAGTCCCAGTCTCCCGCTGGATTTCTTCTCCCGCAAATACGCTTATTAAAGCCTGGACCTTGTCGTCGGTCCAGCGGTCGTATTTTTTTGTAAACTATAGCATATTCATTTCAAGACAACGCTTTACCAGAGATGGGGACTCGAGTTTGAGACTCGGACTCGAGAGCGACTTAAGTCGCGCACACAGTGACTTCAGACTCAACTTGAGTCTCGTCCTTGAAAGACTTCAGACTCGACTCGGACTCGAGCTGTGGGACTCGTGAACAATGTTTCTTTTTAGGAAACATCTGATGAGCTACACTCCTCCCTCTGTTAACTGCCTAGGTAACACGTACTACGTACATTGACACATATTGCTGGCTGCGCGCGAGCGGCACACTCCGTGCGAAACGGTAATGCTAACTAGCGGGCGGCCGTTAGCTAGTTATGCTAACTAGCAAGCACCCCCACTCCTCACCGACGCTGTACGTGAGGCAACACTTCTTATTATAAAAGACTTGAGACTTGACTTGAACTCGAGCTCAGAGACTTGTGAGCATCTCTGCTCTTTACTGCACAAACAAAGCTAGGAAGCAAAATTTTTAAAAATGGCTGGCTAAAATAAAATGTTGCGTGGAGTCACCCAATCAAATGTGACATGAGCTCAACCAATCAGCATGTGCAGCGCAGAAGTCACACCCTCGAAAGTTCCCGAACTCTGAAAAAGTACTACCTCGCCAGCAGGGACTTTTGGAGGGGGAAATATTTACCCGGAAGACATTTGGGTTTAAGATACGAGACAAGAGTTCAGAATTTCAGCTTTTATTTCCTGGTATTCACACCCAGACGTGTTAAACAACTCACAACATACCTGCCCTTTGTTTGAACCCTCCCATTTTTCAAGTGAGCAAAAGTATTGGAACATGTGACTGACAGGTGTTTAATAGCTCTGCATGAGTAGTTTTCACCCTTCAAACCTAATCAAGACTGAATTTCCTGTTAGAGGAGAAACCAACATGAAGACCAGAGAGCCGTCTATGGGAGGAAAGCAAGCCGCTGTCAAGCTGAGAAAAGAAGGAAAGCCGATCAGTCATTGGACAAACATTGGGTACAGCAAGCACAACAATTTGGAACGTCCTGAAAAAGAAAGAAACTACTGGTGTGCTGAGAATGTTCCACAGACTCTATATGGGCAACTACGGGCGTGACATGAAGCTGCAAAAGCTGCGCTGCATTTAGAATGGATTGTGATTTTTTAAGGGAAAACTGCGTAGGACGAGTGTGCGCACGGTTTTATAAGTCTGAATATTTCTGTGCGTACGCACGTCCTATGTTTCATCCGTACGCCACTTCTGGCGCAAATCCTACGCAAGGTTTTATAAAGGAGGCCCCTGATCCTTTGGTCCAATTCCTGTCGGCGTGTCTACATAGTGGAACTGACAGTCCCATAGGAGGAAGCCATCGATGAAGCATTTGAAAGGAGAATGTTGCGATTTGCAGATTTGGCTGCCAAAGCAGAGGACCAGGCTGGAAGGTAAACGGGCGTCCAGTGGAAGTGGGCTGCAGTGGCTTTGTAGCTAGTTCCACCATAAGGCTACTAAAGGAGGTTTGAATTAGAGGACAGGCTCAGCGGAAGACCATTAAAGACCTGGCAACCGAAAGAAGCAGTCATTGGCTGTGGCTGAAGCGGAAGGAGACTGCCAAAAGAACGCATGGACACACACCCAGGTCTGATCAGCCTGTGGTGGGCCAGCCTCGGGTTAGGGAGTATTGTGATAAAAGGCCGAAACCACCAATGCGGCCGGGGTGCATAACTGATGATGTGTCGTATTGGAGGCACCGGGCGATCATTCCCCAATCCAACCCCACCCAAGAGGACATCTCCAACAGCGCTATCAATACTAGTATTTCTTCTGCTTTTAATGTGACAACTACTGCTAATGTTACTACAAATACTACTATGACTAATAGTGTTAGTACTAGAGCTAATAATACTAGTACTACTTCTAACACTATCACTTCTAGTTTTTCTACTGACTGATTGACTAAAACTACTATTACTTCCTCTGCTCATAAAACGAGTACCAAAATTACTGCAAAAAGTAAAAATGTGTATTCTCAGCTTTTGTCGGCTTTCAGTTTCTGCCATGTCTGTATTTTTAGCCATCTTTTGAAATTCGTATTTAGCTTCTGCTATGTATATTTTCTGCCGTGTATGTATTTTCAGCAATTCTATGTATTTTATTTAAGCTTTTTCATGCACATATTTTCAGCAAATCTATTGAAATTCATTTCAGCTTCTCCCATTTGTTTATTTTCAGCAAATTGAGCGTCAGCGTCAGTTCTGGCAGGCCAGGTAGTTAAGACGTTGCTAACGCTATTGGCCAACAACACGGTCTCATCAACTGATCTGGATTAGCGCACCAGCTGGTCAACACCCCTCCTGCTAGTGGCTACACTCAAACAGGGCACCCTATTTGAAGCAGATTCAGTTTGCTCCTACCTGCTTGGGGATCGCTTCTCTGCCTCTTGTTAGTCTGCTCTTTAAACCGCTCATGCTGTTGTTTGGCCCCACTCGTCTGGTCTTAATCAACCAGCACCCTCCATGAATTGGCTGCCAGATTATCTGCGCTGGAAGACTCTTCCATGTCAGATCTCCGCCGTCTCCGACCTGCATGACAGCGCCAGCCTCGGTGTGATGACGTCGCCCCGAAGTTCAGTCCTAGAAGGACCCTGGCTACCGCTGTACCTCTGTCCTCGGGCTCGACTTTTTTCCGCCGGCCGCTGGCATCTCTCATCAGCTGAGGGGGCAGATTTTGGCAGGTAATGACAATAACCTTCTAAACTCCTGCTAGGGTCTGAGCCGTGCGAGCGGCGTGTTGTTGACTGTGGGGACGTCTCTGTCGAGTTAAAGATGGGGACCCTAGATTGTCTAAAACTCTGACTTTCTCTGCGTTGCATTAGTGTGTATCGAGACGTAAACCTGCCCCTTACGTGTCCCATCCTGGCCCGAGCCGTAATCCTGGCTCCGAGGTGAATAATGTTGCTCCTCTCTGCTATAATTTTAATGAAACGTTTGTAAGTGCATAATTGTAATTATCCCCATGTCTGTAGCTACCGTGGGGATGCCTATCCCAAATCTGCATGCCCAAGGAGAACCCACTTCCTGAAGCGGCGCTCCGAAATAAAACCATTGACTCCCATCAACGTCCCCAGGCTGAGACTAGCATCGAGGAAGCATCCAAAACCTCTGTTCCGTGGCTTATTTATTGACTGGTCTTGTTCATTGATTCCTTGCTGTTCTGCTGCACTTGCCTGCTGTGTCATTCTGGTGCAAAAACCTGTTATCCGCGTTACAGGAGCCGGGGATTGTGGATGCCTTGTTGGAGAAGGGGGTTCAAAGGGTTTTATGATTGGTCCATTCGATAGGTCTCCTTTTCCTGTTTTCAGGGGGCGGCCGCTAACGCTGCTGCTGTCCCCTGACTTCGGCTAATTCATGGTGCTCATGAATGGTCTGGGGGCGGCCCCTAATGCTGCTGTCCACTGACTTCGGCTAATCCATGGTGCTCATCAATGGTCCGGGGGAGGCCTTAATGCTGCTGTTAAGTCCTACAGGGATTGCCACTCAAAACTAAATGGGCAAGAAACGTTTGATCATCGACCTTTTCGCTCCCCACAATGGCTTGACTGACAGCGTCAATAGCCTTATTCGTCTAGCCCTTTTTCCCTGTTTTACAGCACCGTCATCGCCGCTATCACTGTCATAAACAGGGCGGGACGTGGTGCTTGGCTCGCAAAGGTGGATATTTCCGATGCTTTTAAAGTCACGCCCTTGCATCCTTCTCAGTGGCATTGTTCGGCGTTCGCTGGCGGGAAAAAATGTATTTCTCGGTTAGGCTCGCTTTGGCTGTTGCAGTAGTCCACATTTTTTCGATACCTGTCAGAGGCCTTGCGCTGGATTCTTCTTAATACGGACAAAATTATCATTCGTCCTTCATCTTTTGGACTTTCCATCCGCAAAATCAGATTTTGCTATCTCGGCCCTTAAACGCACCTTTTTCGATTTAGGCGTTTCTCCTTCTAGGAGGAGAAGACCCTGGGTCCCGTCAAAGTTATCGAATTTTTGGGCATCACTCTCGATTCCGTATGCAAGCTTCGATGCCCCTCGAGAAATTGTCCCGCATCGGCAAGTTATGACCATCGCATGCCATTGTTAACCTGGATGCTGGCTGCTGGCTGCAGATCTGTCTGTGCTCTTGGATATGGAATGACGTTTCCCTTTTTCTTAATGATTTCATGGAATCGTCTGTGGCTCTTAATCTATACGGATGCTGCGCCTTCTGTAGGGTTCAGGGTTTTTCTTAAAAAAACAAATGGTTTGCGTGTGCCTGGCAAATGATTGCTCTCCTTACCTGCCGGTGATTCCTCAACAGACCTACTAGAGCTGTATCCAATTGTCGTGGCATGCGTTCTCTGGGGTAAACATTGGGCTCGGAAGAAATTCTGTTTTTCGGCAACAACGAAGCTACGTTAACATTACTAATAAGAGGCGCCCATCTGTCCCTTTCATAAATGGGTTCCTGAGATGTCTCACATGGCTGTCAAATTTCGGAATTATCCATTTCGGTCTGAGCATATCCCCGGTTTGAATATCAAGCGGCCAATGCTTTGTCTCGCTTTAATTTTCAGAATTCCATTTCCTGTGTCCAGCTGCAGTCCAATCGAGCCTGGGATGCCCTCCTTTCAACTAGACCATTCTAGATGACAACCCCCTCCAATCTTACGTGCGCTCTGCTGCGCAGTATATGCGGGGGGGCCTGGCCTGCTCTACATTAAAATCGCATGACTCCATTACATGACTATTTCATCACCCTTTGTTCTTCTTTCTCTATAGTTGCTCTGCCTGTCAACTTATCATATATTGGCACTTTCATTCGTTCACTGCTTTGAGGATCGAAACCGCAGCCCTCTTCCATCAAGTATGGTCGCTGGCATTCAATTCCATCTGCGGCGCCTGGATCCCTCGGCCTCCAGAATTTTGGAAAACCCACCCATTCGCCTTTTGCTGAACGGGCTCAAGACGTCTCACCTGCGTCTTCTCTGCCAGTTCTGCGGACTGCCACCGGACTGTTATACTGCTCATTCTCTGCGCATTGGTGCAGCAACTACAGCTGCGGCATCCGCTCCGGTTTTAACCCCTAAGCCAGGGGGCGCTGGTCTTCTGCTGCTATGAACGTTACCTTCGTCCCGATGTTCAAGCTATTCTTGATGCTCAGAAAGCTATGAGCTTAGGTCCTTGATGGTTGTCTTATTAAATACTGTGCCTCATATACTAACCTTACTTGCGCTCAGCTGTTTAATGGCTGTCCGGGGGGATGGTTCAGCTCTCTAAACCTAAATCGTGTGAGCGTTCCCTAATGCTGCTGCGGTCCCCGACGTTTTGCTAATTGGTGGTGCTCACGAATGGTCAGGGGGCGGCCCCCAATGCTGCTGCTGTCCCCTGACTTCGGCTAACTCATGGTGCTCATGAATGGTCCGGGGGCGGCCCCCGATGCTGCTGCGGTCCCCTGACGTTTGGCTAATTCGGCCGTTTTGCTAACTCATGGTGCTCACGAATGGTCCGGGGGCGGACCCCGATGCTGCTGCTGTCCACTGACTCAAATACTCGTACCACCATAATGACCAACATCATACAGTAGCGTAGTAGGCCTAAGTATTCATCAAAACAAGGCAGAGGTTTTACTCTTAAGGGAGTATTTGATGTTGTCCGCCATTGTGGCATTTTGCAGTTTCAACAGTAAGACTGCCCTTAAAAATAGTCACTCAAAAGAAAAATCACTGGTCTAATTCCATCCTCTTGTTTTCATTCCCTTGAAGATTGCAGGCGTTATTTGCTTGGGGGGGTATAGCTCAGCTCACACAGTCCTAAAACAATGTGAGCGTTCCCTAATGCTGCGGTCGCCTGACCTCTGCAATTCATGGTGCTCATGCATAGTCAGGGGACTCATCGGATCACAATCGTATTTCCAATCAATTGTAAACTTAGACAATTATAAAGATCCCAAATCATTTTCATTGTCTGACTAATTCCATCCTCTTGCTTCTTCCTTGAAAGGGTTTTTTATTTTTGGGGAGTTTTTCCTGTGCCGATGTGAGGGTCTTGGGACGGAGGATGTCGCATGTGTACAGACTGTAAAGCCCTCCGAGGCAAATTCGTAATTTGCGATTTTGGGCTATACAAAATAAAATGAATTGAATTGAAGTGAAGCTCACCCAAGTACATCGAGGCAGGAAACTAGAAAATAAAAGAGGAAACACCCAGGTCACGGTGTGACCCCCTTGTAATGAGAACAGTAACACAACTAGAGCACATATTTAGTAATGACCCTCAGTGAACCATATTTACCAGTGCAGAGTAAGATGAGCGTGGTAGACGCAGAGTCTATTGATAATCTAATTCTGATTCTGATGATTACATTTTTTACTTTACAGCTTTTTGCATTCCAACGCATTTTCAGCAGGACATTTTCTAGTTACCATCAATGACTTAAATGACATGTAAAAGTCTTACAGACCTGAAACAATTTCACATGAGCTGAGCTTTATTAAATCCCTGTTGAAATATTTATTTGGCTTTAAATCAGTGAGTCCTGCTGTTTCATTGAAGCTAACTTCCCCACTCGTTATGAAATAGGGGGCTGCACTCAGCGAGAGGCTCAAACAACATCCATCCAACAACCATCAGAGACAGATCCGTGGGCAGCAGGATGCCCAGAGGCTTCTGCATACTACCCCCCTGCATACTACCCGCTTACTAGCCCCTCAGTTAGCATTTCCAAACATGCAGCTATTCGTTTAGCACATACCAGTCGGCAGACCATTTCTGCCATTGCACATTTCCGAAAACAACAGGATTCAGTGAATGTTAATCTGAACCAAGAGAAACATTTAATAATTGCAAAAATGTACAATGCAATTACTGTGTGATGTGATACTGCTAGAATGTGACTTGCTGTGACTGGAAGCAGACCTTTAAAATCCAATGTACTTTTGGTTATAAAGCAATAAACAATGCCTAAAAATATTCCTAGTTTCCCAGATTTTTTTTTCGTTGGATCAATTTATTCATGCCTGATTTCCTGGCACACAAATTAGATGGAATGGTTGTGCTGAGGTGTTTTTTATACAGATCAGTCTACACTGTAATATGGGAAATTAGTAAGATGGAGTGCAAATAAGTTAAATGCCACCAAAAACTGTTTGTAAAATTATATACATCTTTTCTTTTCAAGTGATACATGCCTTTTATTTGAAAAAGGCACAACATTCACCATAACAATATTTAAAATTTTGAAAACGGCACCAGGATTTTAGAAAACAGGTTTAATACAATTAAAATTATTCCTTCAACATGCATCCAGTTCTCAATGTGAACTCAGAACTTTCAATGAGGCCGACAGCGAGAACCGACAGTGCTGGAAACGATTAATGTAACAGCACTGGCAGAGCAAAGAAATATGTTTTCATTTACCAGAGCTGTTTTTTTCCAGTAAAATGTACATTTCAGCAAGATAGGAAAATTTGGGAAGTACCTCAGTACCATTACATTCCATTCCATGTCATTTAGCTGGGAGCGTTTGGCGTCTGAGGTTTTAACTCACACCTCTGGAAGAATTTGCGATGCATCCCGGGGAAGTTAAGGTCAAGGAATTTTCATATTTCATGACCTCAACCTCCTTTGGGACTCACTGAAATCCATGATCATAACCGTCATTGTGTACTTTTGGTAAACATGTCATTGGGTCTGTCTTAGAACCTAAGGGCCCCGGTTGGCTCAGGGATTTCCTGAAAAAGCACACCAGGCCAGAAGGTTTTTGTGGTCACCAAAAGCTTAAGATTGGGAAGAGTTTAGAGACCAGAAGAACTTTCAGTCAGCTTAGATGAAGTTCTGGCAAACCTTCTGACTATTTAGCAGGGGAAAGCAGGGCTCAACTCAGGCTGGATTCAGCAAGGGATGATAACTGAAACTACGCTATTAGGAAACAAGTACTTTTGAGAAGCTACTGAATTTGACCTTTGTGCTGTGCTCAGAATTTGAGGCCTCACTTATATTCTTGGCAGAGGAATCTGAGGTAGTTAAGTAACTTCTCAGCAGCAAGGCGCCAGTTGTGGAAGAAATTCACCCTGAGTGAATAATTGCTACAATTTGATATTCCATTTTATCATATGCAAAGTTAGAGATAGAAGCTCAAGTCTTTTTGGGGAGAGGAAAGCCTCCTCCCTATTTGAACACGGGCTGTCACAAAGTGATTTGCAGTAATATTTAGAGTTATGTCTGCAAAGGAAATGATCACAAGAGGGATCTGCCAGCAGAACACTTTTCGTCCAAGGGGGACAAAAGCACTTACTGGGGAACAATTTTCTAGCCCTCCATAAGTGCTGTATCCCTTAAATAAATGAAAACATCTGTGTTCTGAAACTAAATGTTGATGGAAACCTACCAAAGCGAATGTGTGTTTAATCTTTCTCAAAGATTTATTCCACTCACTTCAACAACATCAAAAAGGTCCCACCTTCCTGCTATTTTAGAATAAGAGTGCTTGAACCTCGGTGTGACGCTTAACAGCCAACTCTCCTTGACTCCAAACATTACAGCGACAACGCGATCCTGTAGATACACGGTCTACAACATCAGGAGAATACGACCCTTCCCCACTGATTCAGGCTCTCGTCATCATCTTGAGTATTGTAACTCTCTCCTGGCAGGTTCCACCTCTGCAGCTTACCCAGAATGCAGCAGCTCGACTGGTCTTTAACCTTCCTAAATCCTCATTCACTCCTCCACTCTCTTCATTGGTTACCAGTGGCTGCCTGCGTCCACTTCAGAACCCTGGTGCTCACGTAGCATGCTGTGGATGGATGGGGTCCAGTCTCCATCCAGGACCTGGTCAAACCCTCCATCCCAACCCGCTCACTCCGCTCTGCATCTGCCAAACTGCTTGTTCCTCCCTCACTGAGACCAAAACACTCCAATTCAATCCAATTAATTTTATTTTGTATAGCCCAAAATCACAAATTACAAATTTGCCTCGGAGGGCTTTACAATCTGTACACATGTGACATCCTCCATCCCAAGACCCTCACATCGGCACAGGAAAAACTCCCCAAAAAAGGGAAGAAACCTTAGGGAGAACGTCAGAGGAGGATCCCTCTCCCGGGATGGACAGACTGCAATGGATGTCATGTGTACAGAATGACTCATACAGATGTAGAATACATTCAATTTCTATAACAAATATTATTCAAAGAATTCCAAGTAGCAAGGCAGGTGTACGGCAGGACCACTGCAGGGGCCACCACCATCAGATAGAACCTCCATCCACAGAAGTTTTTTCTTTAATTAGCACGCCTTTACTGGATATTATGAATCTGTCCTTGTTGACAGGACATGTACCACAGTCCTTCAAGATAGCTGTAATTAGGCCTCTTCTTAAGAAACCTACTCTTGCTCCGGAGGTGTTGGCTAACTACAGACCGATCTCTAATCTTGCCTTCCTCTCGAAGATCCTTTAGAAATCCGTCGCAAATCAACTACATGACTCTTCAAAACAATGCTTTGTTTCGAGGACTTTCAGTCAGGATTTCGAGTGCATCATAGCACAGAAACAGCCCTGGTGAAAATTACGAATGATCTCCTACTTGCATCGGACCAAGGACTTGTCTCTTTTCTTGTCTTGCTGGACCTCAGTGCCGCCTTTGACACCATCGATCATCGTATCTTGCTGCAGAGACTAGAACATTTGATTGGTATTAAAGGAACTGCACTTAGCTGGTTTAAATCCTATTTATCGGATCGATCCCAGTTTGTGCTTGTAAAAGGTGAATCCTCGAAGACCACCAACGTTGGTCAAAGAGTCCCACAAGGTTCTGTGCTTGGACCCATTTTATTTACCCTTTATATGCTTCCTTTGGGCGACGTTATCAAAAAACACCACATCAACTTCCATTGTTACGCAGACGATACTCAATTGTATCTGTCGATCAAGCCAGAGTAGACTGAACAGCTCGTTAGACTTCAAGAATGTCTTGGAGACATCAAAACTTGGATGACCTGCAACTTCCTGATGCTAAACTCAGAAAAAACAGAAGTTATCTTGATAGGCCCAGAGCGCCTTCGAAGTCAGCTGTCACGTGATACAGTTTCTATTCTCTGGTATCCAGCAGCACCATCAAGAATCTTTGAGTTCTCTTCGACCAGGATGTGTCCAGGATGTCAACTCAACTCTCATATAAAGAAGACTTCAAGGACTGCCTTTTTTCATAGTCTCAAAGTTCTTAGTTCATGCATTTGTTCCTTCTAGACTGGATTACTGTAACTCTTTGTTAGCAGGGTGCTCTTGTGAATCTCTCAAGCCTCTCCAGCCAAACTCCTCTCTCTCTCTCTCTCTCTCTCTCTCCCCTTTTACTAAAATCCACGTTGCATTAATGCACATGACTAATTCAGCTCCTTCCTGGGAGTTCTTTGTGCTTTCTCGCTGAGCAGGTCTCTGCAGATCGTAGTTCCGTCAGGACCCTGGTCCTGACTCCGGCCGTGGCCCTGCTGGCACCTGCTGCTGCCGTCGTCATCATCATCATCATCATCATCATCATCATCATCATAATTTTAAATATGATTCATATCACTATTGCCCTTTCCTAAAATCTTTGCTTTCCCTCCCCACAGTCTTCTGTGGATGGTGGTTCTATCTGACGGTGGTGGCCCCTGCAGTGGTCCTGTCATACATCTGGCCGGCTACTTGGAATTATTTGATTAATTTCTGTTATAGAAATTGAATGTATTCTACATCTGTATGAGTCATTCTGTACACATGACATCCATTGCAGTCTGTCCGTCCCGGGAGAGGGATCCCTCCTCTGACGTTCTCCCTAAGGTTTCTTCCCTTTTTTCCCTGGAAGGGTTTTTTTCATTTTTTGGGGAGTTGTTCCTGTGCCGATGTGAGGGTCTCGGGACGGAGGATGTCGCATGTGTACAGACTGTAAAGCCCTCCGAGGCAAATTTGTAATTTGCGATTTTGGGCTATACAAAATAAAATGAATTGAATTGAAGACTGTGTGGAGGGAAACTCGCGGGAAGAGGCTGAATTAGTCATGTGCATTAATGCAAAGTGGATTTTAGTAGAAGGAGAGAGAGGGAGAGAGCGAGAGAGAGAGAGAGAGAGAGAGAAGTTCAGTGTGTCCTCCCCCGGCAGTCTAAGCCTATATTAGCGTACGATCAGAAAACATAGATCAGAAAAGGCAGTCCTTGAAGGACATATCATGGTCGACGAGAACTCCAAGAATGCTTAGTCGACCAAAGTCTTGTCCTTAGTCGACGAATTAGTCGACTAAACCAGCGGTCCCCAGCCACATTAACCGGGCCGTAGTCTACGACACGAGTTAAAAAAATGCATGTAAACTAAATAAACGGCCCGCCGGCACTCCGTGCGGGCGCTAGAGTATACGCAGAGGTTCGTCAAACGCTCCCCTCCTGTCAGACGTACTACTCACCCGGAGTCGCCGCCGTTCGGATCAGCTCCAACCGCCGGGGCCCGAGCTGCTGTCGCTGCGTGTGGTCCCCGCGGACCATAACCACTGCATGAAAAGTGGGATTTCCGACAATTTCCGGCACCGTAAATTGTCGTGGAGTTTCAGGTTTACGGCAATTTTCGGCAATTTTCGGGCAAAGCCGAAAACTGCCGGAAATTGTCGGAAATTGACGTGGGCCTCCCTTGGCAGTTGGCCCCCCATGACTCCCCTCCTCCTAATTCTAGGGGAGGCTTTGACATGTAAATGAAAATGCTGTGAGCTATACAAATGCAAATCAGGGCTGCAGAGGGAGTTTTAGCCCAGGTGGCATTTTTTTAAAAGGTAAGAAAATCTCTGGTACAACTAGATCAGGCCTAATTATAGACTCTTACATTTTAGCTTGTATTGATTTATTTAATTGAAGTATGCTAGATTACTGTGTATGCCATTAGCTATGGCAAATGTTATGTAAAAAAGATACACTAAATTATTTAAAAAATTAGTTTCAATCTGAATCAGCAAGGTAAAATGACCATTCCATGCAAACATTAGAATGAGAATGAAGGCTCTGCAGAGATCACATTCTCCTAGAGCTCAACTAATGTGCACAGTGGCAGGAATACAGTGACCTTTTCTTTAGTCTTACTTAAATGCACAGAGGACGTATTAACCACTACATCTCGCAGACATGGTGCTTCACAGGCACCGCGGTCTGGTCTCGCGAGTCCTTCCATGTAACAATGACCTCGTATCTGATTGGAGGATCCGGACGTAATTGTTTAGTAGCCTACATAGGATAACAATGACATGAATATACAGTACAATATGAATGAATAAATAATATATATTGTACATATATGTAAGGACACTCGGTGGGGACCCGGAAATTCAACCACACACAGGAGTAGGAAGAAAAAACAAGTTTAATAGAATATTCAGGGACTGGTCGCTGCTCAGGGAATGATCATCAAAACAGCACTGTCATGCAGTGAACGGGTGGAGCAGAAAACAAAAGGTAGAATAGGTTGCTGAGGATCCAATGATTCTCTCCACAAGGAGATCCAGTGGCAGCACACGGGGACGAAGACGAAGATCAGGCAAAGGTCATACACGAGTAGGCAGAGATAGCAAACTTAGCTTGAGGGGCAGGCGATACTCGGTGGTCGTGAGGCAAGGCTTGGGTCAGGGTCCAGAACTCCAGAATAGAAGAGGTCCGAGAAGGGCTTGGCAAGGGGGGTCAATCCGTGGACAGAAAGAGGTCAAAAAAAACACAGAAGGCTTGGAGGAAAAACGCTGGATTTCTACTGGCTCGTGGCTGTCGATAATCTGGCAAGGAAGCCGAGACTGAGTGGTGTTTAAGTAGGGCGGGGACCAGGTGGAACGGGAAAGCAATCAGTCCTGGCAGGTGAACAGAATGAATGATTAGGCTCAGCAAGGACAGACAGAACATGAATCATGACATATATACATTATTTATGAGGCTGGGTGACCAATAGCGACAGATCTGCCAACCAATCACGAGTGATTTTACTTGTTTGAAAGTTGTGGTTTCCTCCAATAAGGAGTAAGGATATTCAGCCCGCTCCGCTCGGCCACCCGCGGTTTCGCTGCATTCATATGCTAATTAGGGCCATTCGCACCTCCGCCAGCTGATCGCCACCTACGTCAGAGTCTGTTTCCGACAATTTCCGGGACAGGCGAACGCGGCGTGCGCGGCCTATAAATTGTCGGAAATTGTCAGAAATTAGGGAGATTTCCGGGCGTTTACGGGGACGGAAATCTCACTTTTCATGCAGTGAACGATCCTGACGGAGCGTTTTTTTTAAAGCGTGTAGACGTAACGGGCTTCGACTTTGCCGCGGTTCCGGAGTTTTCTACGCGGTGCGCTAAACTGTGGCGCTGTTACAAAACAGCCTGAATTAAAGCAGTTAAAGTTGGGAATAAAACATAGGCTGATTATATTTAGATTACAGTAATATATAACTGCTTATAAAGGAATAAATATCAAGGAGTAAATCAATGAAAATGTCTTTTGGTGTAAAAAAAAACAAAAACTGACGGCATCCGACCGATTAGTCAACTAAATGAGTTGACAGCCCTACTGGATACCAGAGCAATTCCATCCATAGAAACTGCATCACGTGAAAGGAAAAACGTCTTTAAGCAGCTTAGTCGGAATCGGATCCAAGAGACAAGTAGAAGATTTGGACTTCAAAATTGTAGAAGTCAAGTTGATCCAGGGTGATGGAAGAGAAGCCATCCAAGTAGGTATCAGGGCCCACTGCTGCACCCAGGGTTCCTACATCCGAGGACGGGTCGGCACTAGTTGAGGGCAGGAGACCATCAATTTTCTCTGTGATAGTCAGAATCTTATCATTGAAGAAGTTCACGAAGTCGTTACTACTGAGGTCCAGAGGAATACATGGCTCAACAGAGCTGTGACTCTCGGTCAGTCTGGCCACAGTGCTGAAGAGAAACCTGGAGTTTTATTTTTCTCTATTAGTGATGAGCAGGGCATGGAATTGGCTCCCGCCTACATGCCAAATGTGGGTAAGTTTTGTGATTGGCTGGTGAAACTGTCAATCTACCTGCCACGTTGGCGTTGGCGACCTACAGTGTGACGTCTTTGCGTGTGGAAGTCGTTGTTTTTTTTATTTATTTATCGGATACTTTTTGCCCCGTGCTTCGCCACACATTGGTCTGGGGTTTATTTAACCTCGTAAAATAGTCACATTTTGCATCAAAGAAATGAAAGGCAATCCGTATTGACGTCTTTGTTGTTGACTGTATGTAGACAAAAAAGGTAACTAAGTACTGAGAAATGCCATATATTGAGCTTCAGCATCAGTTCTGGCAGGCCAGGTAGTTAAGGCGCTGCTATGCTATTGACCAACGCACGGTCTCATCAGCTGATCTGCTCCAGCTGAGCTGACTCCCTGAACAGAGCCACACCGCCAAGATTTAATTCTGAACTCAATAACTGGATGCGTGTTCTTGACTTAATGGACCTGACAGAAATAATAAAACGGGTTGTTGCAGTGGTAGGAGGTCCAGGTTTAAAGTGAAAAAGAATATGTAAAAGCTGTAATGTAAAAGCTATTGACTAAAATCTAGCAGACTCCCTCTACTTATTTGAAAACACTTTTGAGACCCTAACCGCAGCTAATCAGTTGCGATGTAACCATGTTATCCTGCATTGCACAACCGATGGTGAAAAGTTGCTTATGATCCTTGCCTAATGTTTTCATATTACATATGATGATCTATTATATATTTGGACTCAAAGATCCTGATGCACATTAAACATATGCAATTGACTAATGTAATGTTTTCATTAGGGGTGTAACGATTCGTTTTAACAACGATTTGATTTGTATCACGATTTATGGTTGTCGATACGATTCAAGGACGATATTGGTTCATTTAGAACGATACGATCCGAAACAATTCAATGACTTGAAATCGATTCAGTAACTTTTTAGCCAAAAATTCAACCAGTGTGACTGAAATAAATACCTGGATACTGGACAGTGCAGGTGAAGTTTCCTAGATTCCTGTTGTTTCTTGTAATAGAATCAGGTATCAATTAATTATGAATATAAATAAACAAGTAAACAACAATGAATGGCAAATGCATTCACATTTTATTTGAATAAAGTGCAAACACTGCTGTAGCAGTGCAGCAGAAAAAAACCCTGTGTTAGTGATATACACAAAAAACAGCCCTGTAATAATGGTTTTGCCCTATCAACCACTGCAAAACTCCCCCTCTATTTCACCCCTGTGAAACATCCCCTCGGCTTTGCCGTGAAACCCGGAAGTTGGATCGGTGCTCGGGACGGCGGTACCTGCATACTGCGTGAGCACGTCACGGCCTTTATCATTAAAAGTGCTAAGAAAAAAGTCTGACATGCTTAAATCCAATGGGTTATTTCCTAATTTCCTAGTATCGATACGATTGATTTATTACATTTTAAAACAATGTTAGATCGATATATGTCGTCCATGAGGCCAACTCGCCGAGCACAGATCGATGTAGTTGGATCGGCGGAATATAAATCGATACATCGATGTAATAGATGGATCGTTGCACCCCACATTTTCATTCATATCCCTGCATCTGATAAGGACTTTGGGTTTGAACACAATAGCGTAGCAAGAATTCTAACCAAGAACTTGAAATGAACTCATTAAGTTTGAGAGAATTTGTTTGAATGATTTAGCCCTCTCACCTGAATGCTACATTACCAACTTCACAGACATTGGCAAATGCACCGTAATTTACAGTAGATTGATAGATTTTTCCTCCTTGCCAACAGTGAGAAAAGACCTGCCCTACCTTCCCTCTGATTGGCTAGTAATTATTGCTTTCTTTGCAAAATGAAATAAGAACATTGTTGATTCACAACATTAGTTGACATTTGGTAAAGTTAATGGTCTTCTTTAATAGTGCTCTCATATATATAATTAAAATGTCATGATTTTAAAAGAAAAAAAAAGTTGCCTGCTACGTTGTCTATACAGTTGGAATAAACTGATCACGGATCAGTTGAAGATTTTAATTGTTCATACAGTTTTGTTATTTTAGGCCGACTATTAGAGCTGTACATTGCTTCTGATTACTAAATGTATTCTGTGATTTTGGAACAGTAGCTCTATGGAATTATAGTTTTGCCTGTCTGGGACTATTGCATGGTTCAAGTAATACATTTCATGGGAAATATACAGATGCGTATACAGATATTTATACTGTACTACAAAGTTACTGCAACTCTGAAATACGTTATATATACATATACAGATGCATTCCCACTACATGCTTTTTATTAAACATGCTTAAATAGCTGCATCCGTGTTTTATACAGATAGTTTAACTTCTTTTGAAATGAGGATATTTAAATCTTGAAAGCTTTTGTTACACAAACAATAGTTAGAAAGAGCAGCAGCAGTGTCAGCTGTAGTAGCAAGAGGCCAAGAAAACATTCATAGTCATTAATAGGAAATTCACAGAAAGAAATGTGTGCACTAGGAAAAGTGGTGAAGTCATTAGAGAGAGCCAGAAGGTCTTGAAAAGCGATTGTTTGGAGTTAAGGAAATTTATTTGGTTTTGTAGTTATCATGTTCCTTGGTCTTAAATGCCTTGTGAAATGATTTGGTGTTTCCAGGCAGTGCAGTCAGCATGAAGCAGAAACAGAGAAATTATCCCTTTTATAGCTAAGTGTTTTTGGCTGTTGACTGTGTCCCTAAAAAATCCCACCGCATAGTTTTCCCCCTTCTTCCCTCTTTCTCTCTCTTGTTAAAAGGAATCTCTCCCACTGCGGCACGTTTTAAACATCCAGTCTCAGCATCTTATCTAAACCACCGATTATGAGGCCAAAACTGAGTCAAGCAATAAAATCACCTTAAATGTTTGTTCCAATCTAATACAAACTCCAAGCAGTAAACGTATTTCAGAGTTGCAGTAACTTTGTAGTTCAGTATAAATATTGAGGGCAAAACCCCTTTAAAACTCCCCCAGGGAGCCCGCGTCCACGCCCTTACTCATCCAAAACTGGCATGTCCATAGTCACCGGCTCCCAGTGACCACTAAATTTATGTGAATGGAAAAGGTTTTCCATGAGCCCAATGAAATCATCACATCCACAAGCAGTGGAAATGTGTGTACTATTCTGAAAATGTCCTATTTGCTGAACTAAGGCAAATTGTAATGTAAAAAATGAATGTGAATATAGAGAGTGAAAGCAAATGATTAATTGACATGTGCTAAGACCACATTGTCTGACAATGAATGTTTTTGGACAAAATTGTGTTTCTTCTAACCTGTATCTGAGCCTCACAGGCTGTCACAGTTTGGGTTCACTTCCTGTGTTATGTTGTAGTTTCATGTTTCTGGTGTCCCTGGAGTAACTTCCCTTCCTACCTTGTCCTGTCTTCCCTTGTGATTGTCTAAATGTTTCCACCTGTACCTCCCCTGTGTATTTAAACCCTGTGAGTCTGTTGTCCCTTGTTGCTTCATTGTCTTTCGTGAGAGTGTCTTATACCCCTTTTCCACCAACAAGAACCAGATGCTGGTTCAGAGCTAGTGCCGGTTCAGAGTTGGTTCAACTGAGGAGCCTCCAAAGACCTGGTTGCTTTTCCACAGGCTAAAGAGCCAGGTCCTACGACCTACATCGGCATCCATACACGGCGGATCCAACGTGTTCGCGTGTCTCTATTCGTAGACGGAGATCTTTAAAAATGGCGGTCACAAGTTTCTCTCGTCTCACTGTAACCCCGCCCCTGCTACTTAAGAACCACTTTTACCGAACCAGCTCCAGCTCTGCTTTGGTGGAAAAGGGGTATTAGTTAGATGTGGTTCCTGTTTCTGTTCCTGACACTCGTCTGTGTATGCCTTTGTGGAATCCTGAGTTTTTCCTAGTATTAAAACTAGGGGTGTAACGATCCATCTATTACATCGATGTATCGATTTATATTCCTCCGATCCAGCTACATCGATCTGTGCTCGGCGAGTTGGCCTTATGGACGACATATATCGATCTAACATTGTTTTAAAATGTAATAAATCGATTGTATCAATACTAGGAAATAACCCATTGGATTTAAGCACGTCAGACTTTTTTCTTAGCACTTTTAATGATAAAGGCTGTCATGGACTGAGCCGTGACGCGCTCACGCAGTATGCAGGTGACCCACCGCCGTCCCGAGCCCCGATTTAATAGAGGGGTTTTGCTGGGGTTGGCAGGGGGAACCCATTATTGCAGGGGTGTGTTTTGTGTACATCACTAATACGGGTTTTTTTCTGCTACACTGCTACAGCAGTGTTTGCACTTTATTCAAATAAAATGTGAATGCATTTGCCATTCATTGTTGTTTACTTGTTTATTTATATTCATAATGAATTGATACCTAATTCTATTACAAGAAACAACAGGAATCTAGGAAATTTATTAGGAAATCAGTTACTGAATCGTATCGTTCTAAATGAACCAATATCGTCGTTGAATCGCATCAACAACCACGAATCGTGATACAAATCGAATTGTTCTTAAAACGAATCGTTGTCGCTGTCAGGGATCGATGTCAGGTTGCAGGCTTGGACCGGAAGTAGGAAGACACAGTCGCAGGGGTTCACAAAAAGGCGGATTTTAATATTGAAAACGGGAAACACTCACAGGCAGGACAGGAACAGAACAGCTGACCTCGGATGACATAGGACAATGACGCGACACCGGACCACAAATTCACAAGACTTAAATACACAAGGGAGGTGCAGGTGATTGGACACAGGTGGAAACAATCAGACAATCACAGGGGAAGACAGGACAAGGCAGGAAGTGAAGTTACCCAGGGAAACCAGAAACATGAAACTTCACAATAAGACAGGAAAAAGGACCAAACCGTGACAGAACCCCCCCCTCAAAGATCGAATTCCAGACAGTCCCAAAAGACCTGAAGGGGAGGGCAGAAACAAATACAAGGCAGACAAGGGGCCGGAGGGCTGGGTCCGAAGGTGCTGGTTCCCCCGGGGGCCTCCGGCGGTCGGCCGGGACGAAGACCGGACGTGGCGGGCTCTGGAGGCCGGCCGAGACTGGAGCCAGACCTGGTCAACTCAGGAGGGCGGCCGGGAGGATGACCTGATGTGGCGGGCTCTGGAGGCCGTCCGAGACTGGAGCCAGACGTGGTCAACTCAGGAGGGCGGTGGCTGCCGGACCTTGGGGGCCGCGGACTGCGGCTGCGGGGCCGCGGCTGCTGAGCTTCGGGGACTGCGGACCGGTGCGGCTGCGGGACTTCAGGGCCGCTGATGGCGGGCCGGCGCAGGAAGGACCAAGCTCGGGAGCACTGGCCCAACCTCTGACCCCACCCCCCCTCAAGGGCCGGATGCCAGACGGCCTCACAAACAACCAAGGGCGGGGGGGAGAGGACCAATGGACGGGAGGGCGGGGGAACAACCAGGCGCCGTGGAGCGGGGACTGGAGGACTTGGGGCCGCGAGGCGTGTTGCCGGAACTGTCTGAGTCTCGGGCACAAGGCTTCGTGGGACCGGGACGGGGCCACGAGGAGTCGTGGGGCCGGGCCTTGAGGAGTCGGGGGCACGAGGCGTCGTGGCGCTGGAACTGGGGGAATCGAGGGCACGAGGCGTCGTGCCGCTGGAACTGGGGGAATCGGGGGCACGAGGCGTCGTGGGACCGGGACGTGGCCAGACGGGGGCACGAGGAGTCGTGGGGCCGGGACTGGAGGACTTGGGGCCGCGAGGCGTGGCGCCGGAACTGGCTGAGTCTCGGGCACAAGGCTTCGTGGGACCGGGACGGCCGGGACAGTCAGCAGGCTGTGGCTCGGGCGGCGGCGTGGCGGGCCTGGTTGTCTGGCTCCGTGGCGTGGAAAGCCTGGTTCTCCGGCTCCGGGGCCGGATGCACCGGCCCAACCATTGCCCCAACCCCCCCCTCAAGAGCCGGACGCCAGACAGGGGGGGAACGACCAGGTGCCGGACCTCCGGGTCTCCAGGCTACGGCGGTCAGGCGTGGATGACTCGGGGGGGCAGCCGTGACGACAGCCAGACGTGGCGGGCTCGGGGGGCCGGCCGGACTTCGGCTTCCTGGTATTGGCCGCAGAGCTCGTGGGCTGTGGCTGCGGGACTTCGGAGTTGCCTGCGTCGGCGGCCTCTCTGGCGGCGGTTGCTGCGTGGCTTGCGTCGCTGGCCTCTCTGATGGCGGCTGCTGCGTGGCTTCGGGCGGCGGCCACTCTGCGGCGCTGGCTGCTGCAGGATCAGGTGGGGCCGGGATGGGCTGAGTCGGGGTCATGAGTCGTTGTGGGGCCGGGACGGGCACAGTCGGGGGCACGGGTCGTCGCTGGGCCGGGACGAGTCCTGGTAGCCGGGACTGGCTGGGTCAGGGGCACGAAGCATCGTGGAGATGGTATGGGCTGTTGCTGACGCCCAGTGCGGAAAGCATTGCGCTGCGGGTCCGGGGTTCGCTGCTGCCCAACGCGGAAAACGGTGCGCTGCGGCACAGCGGGGTCCGGCGATCGCTGCGACTCAGCGCGGACAACGGTGCGCTGCGGTCCAGCGGGGAGAGGGTTTTGCTGCAGCCCAGCGCGGACATTGTTACGCTGCGGCTCAGCGGGGACATGGGTTTGCCTCGGCCCAGCGCGGGAGAGTTTGCGCTGCGGCTCAGCGGGGCCAGGGGGTTGCTTCGGCTCGGTGGGATGCCCGCGGAAAGCGGCTGGAAAGCGGGCAGCCAGCCAAGTTGCCTGGTCCGTGGACAGGGGAACCCCCGGGGGTCAGGTAGCCATCCCCTTCAGGCGAGGTCCGCCCAGGACCAAACGGATTCCCAGGAATGGGTTTTCAGTGAACCCTGCTGCGTCTCTTCTTGGTCGCGTCATTCTGTCAGGATCGGGTGTCAAAGTGGAGGTGAGGACCGGAAGGAGGGAGACTCAAACACAGAGGTCCTGAGTTGTTTTGCCACTCGTGGTATTTCTGAGTTTTGACTAAAGTTTGACCAAAACTGAGTTTTGACCAAAACAAAAAACTGGTCAAAACTCAGTTTTGGTCAAACTTTAGTCAAAACTCAGAAATACCACGAGTAGCAAAACAACTCAGGACAGGAACACCTCACACGGACTTCAACAAAGACAATGACGCGACACTGGACGACAGATTCACAGAACTTAAATACACGAGGGAGGTGCAAGTGATTGGAAACAGGTGGAATCACTCAGACAATCACAAGGGGAGACAGGACAAGGCAGGAAGTTAACCCAGGGAGACCAGAAATATGAAACTACAAAATAAAACAGGAAAAGGGACCAAACCGTGACAGTCTCCGAGCTGTGGCAGCGGCTGAAAAGGCTCTTAAAGCCTCTCGGGTCGTTGTGGGCTATGCTCAACTAATTATTGGTTTCACTGATTCTACTCGAACAGAAATTGTCTCCTTTGTCTGCAGCGCGTAACCTGCAACATCACACATCTCATTGTGCCAAATGTCACAGTTAAATGCTGCAATGTTTTAAATCCTGCAGCTCTTCTCCCCATTCCGGAGGATGGAGAGGAGCATTACTGTACTCAACCAGACCTCGCAGAGACACCGCTGATCAACAGTGACCTGGTAATGTATGTGGATCTGCTTTACAGGATAAACTGGTACTCATCTTAGAAAGGGGTTTTCTGACTCGGCTGTTCCGGCCATCTTCTATGTCACCTTTCAGAACTAATCACATTCACAGAAGCAGGCTGAGGGCAAAACCATGTAGCCATGCAGTCACTCTCTACTTCAGATGAGGGATGTCTTTGGTCCTTCTCCAACTCCACATGCATGGACGCAATGTGGTATGGTCCGAACGGTAACCCTTGTTTACCTAAACATTTTCCCTCATTATGCGAAATTGACTCATGGGGATGAAACGTGATTCATCACATTCATCACTATCAAGCATGCATAACATGTACAACTCACAAGTATTTCGCAAATGTACATATCATTTGTATCATATGCGACATCCTCCGTCCCGAGACCCTCACATCGGCACAAGAAAAACTCCCCGAAAAAACCCTCTAAGGGGAAAAAGGGAAGAAACCTTAGGGAGAACGTCAGAGGAGGGATCCCTCTCCCGGGATGCTCTCCACAGACTGCAATGGATGTCTTGTGTACAGAATGACTCATACAGATGTAGAATACATTCAATTTCTATAACAGAAATGATTCAAAGAATTCCAAGTAGCAAGCCAGGTGTACGACAGGACCACTGCAGGGGCCACCACCATCAGGTAGAACCACCATCAGGTAGAAGGGAAAAAAAACCTCTTAATGTGTCAAACTTTTTCTGGTGTGGGGGCCGCACCCCTGTTATAATGATGGCAAACACTGATCTGACAGTATTCGATTATCGAAACATTGTATCTCGTAAATATCTCGTTTGGGCTTTATTAGTAATTATAATACGGGTAGATAAAATCCAGCGTTCTGATTGGTTGAGAGTGAGTCACAGGGGAGCATTATTTAAGCAAAAAGGAGAGGCTGTACTTTATCGTCCAATAATGTGTTGTTAGGAAACCCTCAAACTGTTGCATTATTGAGGATAAAGTATTGCCTCAAGTACCTTATTGCTTTTATAATACTATTTATAATGTCGCTGGTAACCATAAGTAAATAGTTGCCTTTCAGCACAAAATAATTGTGTATCTAACTTCAGTAGTCTGCAGGAAAAATAGCCCCACAGCATCGGGTCCCGCACCATCTCTCATGACGTCCACCTTAATTGTCCGGGTGCGAAAGTTGGCATTGCCTTAAAAATGATAATTTGTGGTATTTCCGGGATTTTTCGGCAATCACGACTGAGCTAATAGCTAAAATGTCAACTAACGGTTGCGCAAAATCTAACCTGTTACTTTGCGTGCGCAGTGATATGGAACGCTCGGGACAACTGAACATTATCGCTGAATAATGCACACGTGACTCACTCTCAACCAATCAGAACGCTGGATTTCATCTACCCATATTATTATGGATGATGAAGTACAGCCTCTCGTACCTTATTGCTTAAATACAGAATACCGTAATGTTCATTTCTAAAGCCACGCATTAAGACACATGTCACTTTATTTAAGACGCTGCGCTACTTGCAAGTCGCCGTGTTGTGCCTGATTCTCAATAAAGTTAGAGAAAAACCTTTAGGGCAAACCCAGAGTCATGAAGATACTCATTTACCGTTACATGGAGTTTACATGAGGACGAGGCGGGTCTATTTCGCTAAACACCCAACTGAGATCGTCTTGTGCCGGTTTGAAAAGGATTCGACCGCCGACCAGTTTCCGCCCGGTGTCACTCTGATTTGTGTCATTTGCCGGCGCATCGCGGAGGAAATCAATTGAGAATGAGCAGATGTCGTCACGGCACAGCGCCCCGCCACCTTTCGTCATTTTGAGTTTTTAGTGTTCATTGTTTGTGTCGGTAGCAGAGGAGGTTCATCTGTTTTTCGCTAGTCTAGATTCAAGAAAATTAACTATTTTAGAATGCCTGGAAGACACAAACTGCTTCAGTTCCACACACGATTTCGTGGAAACCGTAGGAACTATGTGTTTTTTCATATTCCTTCATGGAAACAGCATGAAGGAGAGCATGTCTCTAATGTGACGTCGGATTTCTTGGGTGGCTGCAATTAAAGGACATTACTTTCGACCGCATCCCCCCGTCTATGAGAGTGCGTTCTCTTCGGTTAAGTTCTCTTAAAATATATTTAAATGTGTTTACGTTGTCGCCTCTTAAAGCCAAGAAGTACACGTAACGTTGTTGCGTAGCCTGCTAGCTAACTACAATGCTAGCTAGGCATTGCACCAAGCCGCAGCAGAACGTCTCATAGCTTTCCATGGATTTCATGCTTTTGAATTATTGCATAGTGTAGTAACTGATGCCAAAAACCAAGTAATTAACAATCTCCATGTAGGTACAAGGTGGTAAAGAGTCCAGGTCTCTATTCTGCTGCAGGCAGCTCGTACGCGTCGACGTTGTTAATAACAGCCAGCTTCTCTAAATACCTCCGCTTAGCGCTGCTAGTAAGTTTCTCCCTGTAAGGTCACTTTTTTTTCGCTGCCTTTTTCTCCATTTCTTACCAATTTCCTCGTGATTTCTACGTTTAATAGTTATTATAATTCCGTTTTTCCAGGTCCGTCTCTGTGTCGTTTGCTCGTACAATGTTGCCCCTGGCAACCGATAGCGTGGTAGATCAAAATGGCGGACGGGCTCGACCAGTCCCAAATCGTGACCTATGTTCTCATTCTCAATAGGGTGTCGCAATGGTTTATGTTTATACTTCTCAAACAAGCACAATTTTTTTTATCTGGAAAGGTTTTTTTGTGTATGTTTTTGAACGATGACAAGCCGGAAAAAAAGCCAAAATGAAAGTGGAGTAACGAGGCTATTTTTAAAATGTAAGGAGTAGAAAGTACAGATATTTGCTTGAAAATGTAAGGAGTAAAAGTAAAAAGTCAACAGAAAAATAAATACTAGAGTTAAGTAAAGATAATGTACTTAAGTATAGATTTTCGCTAACAAAGTATTTGTACTTAGTTACTTGACACCTCTGGAGGTGGGAGGGAAAGCCCTAAGATTTTGGGAAAGGGTAATGTTGGTTTATAATGACAGTAATAGTGATATGATTCATATTTAAAATAATAATTATGATTAGCAGCAGCAGGTGTCTGCAGGGCCACGGCCAGGGTAAAAAAAGCACAAAATACTTGCGGGAAGAGGCTGAATTAGTGATGTATTTGTGGATTTTTGTAGAATGTGAGAGTGAGAGAGGAGTTCGGTGTGTCCTAAGAAGTCCCCCGGCAGTCTAAGCCTATAGCAGCTTAACTAAGAGCTGGACCAGACAAACCCAAGCCAGCCCTAACTATGAGCGGTATCAAAGAGGAAAGTTTTAAGCTTTATCTTAAAGGAACTGACTGAATCTGCCCCCCGGACTGAAAGTGGAAGCTGGTTCCACAAAAGAGGAGTGTGATAACTGAAGGCTCTGCCTCCCATCCTACTTTTAATAACTCTAGGAACAACAAGTAACCAGCATCTATCTGCCTTGCAGGGCAGTACGGTGTTACAAGCTCTTTAAGATAAGAAGGTGCCTCACCAGCAAGCGCCTTGTAGGTAAGGAGAAGAACCTTAAATTCTATTCTTGATTTAACAGGGAGCCAGTGCAAAGCAGATAATACAGGCGTGATATGGTCCCTTTTATTAGTTCTTGTTAATACACGTGCTGCAGCATTCTAAATCAACTGAAGAGGCTTAAGAGATTCACAAGAGCACCCTGCTAACAAAGAGTTACAGTAATCCAGTCTAGAAGGAACAAATGCATGAACTAAGAACTTTGAGACTATGAAAAAAGGCAGTCCTTGAAGTCTTCTTTATATGAGAGTTGAGTTGACATCCTGGACACATCCTGGTCGAAGAGAACTCAATGATTCTTGATGGTGCTGCTGGATACCAGAGAATAGAAACTGTATCACGTGACAGCTGACTTCGAAGGCGCTCTGGGCCTATCAAGATAACTTCTGTTTTTTCTGAGTTTAGCATCAGGAAGTTGCAGGTCATCCAAGTTTTGATGTCTCCAAGACATTCTTGAAGTCTAACGAGCTGTTCGGTCTCCTCTGGCTTGATCGACAGATACAATTGAGTATCGTCTGCGTAACAATGGAAGGTGATGTGGTGTTTTCTGATAACGTCGCCCAAAGGAAGCATATAAAGGGTAAATAAAATTTGTCCAAGCACAGAACCTTGTGGGACTCCGTGACCAACATTGGTGGTCTTCGAGGATTCACCTTTTACAAGCACAAACTGGGATTGATCCGATAAATAGGATTTAAACCAGCTAAGTGCAGTTCCTTTAATACCAATCAAATGTTCTAGTCTCTGCAGCAAGATACGACGATCAATGGTGTCAAATGTGACACTGAGGTCCAGCAAGACAAGAAAAGATACAAGTCCTTGGTGCAATGCAAGTAGGAGATCATTCGTAATTTTCACCAGTGCTGTTCTCTGTGCTCTGATCCATTAGGTCGTGGAGGAGCGGCAGAGAGAAGGAATGGAACATTGAAAACAAGACTGGCCAAATGTTGCACGAACACAGGCTTTCCCTGGACAAAGGCTCTGTCGTTGCATCTGATATGCATGTCAATTGGGAAACAAATGTGCAGCAACTTAAGTCCTTTTTGCACTTCCATCACAAACTACAAGTAGTAAAATGCTTGCACACTGCATCACTGTGAATTCAGCTAAGGAAACCCAAAAGGACAATATTGTCAGCAGCTAACAATCACGGCTTCCTTTATCAGTGCTCCTAAGATGCTCTTAACAACCCTAGCCCTGAAAAATGCTAAAAGTCCCAAACACAGATATTTGCAAATATTTGATCAAGTATAGTATAGTATCAAATTTAATACAACCTTTAATCAGTGGCTGCACTTGAACCTATTGCATTGAAAATGGAACCCTAAACAGCTTTTGCTGAGACGCTAACAGAGGAGAGGAGATAACTCGCTCCAAGCCTCAGCCTGTGATTACACTTTTTGATGATTATAGTTTTCAGTGGCTACTGCAGGGCCTCATCCATTTAGCTAACCCACCGCACTGTGACTGCTGGGGTGTTGTCCAAAGAGCAGCCAAGATCCGTCCTGCACTGGATGGAATATATTTTTTACCTTTGTTTTGGAGAGAAAGAGCAAGTGATATAAATTACAAATGACCTTTTGAAAGAAGATGTCTTTCTGGCATCAATCAGTCAAACTAAAACTAATTTGGATTCACTTCAACGTTTCTTGGCCTAAAGTACTTTAATAAAAGGGCAGTGTTAAGAGAAAGACAAAAAAAAAGAAACTATCCATGTTTAGCCTTTTTATACTAGAGAGAAAAAAGGAGACATGTGACCACATCAGAAAAGAAAGCAAACCCACAGATTGTAATTATGTTTAAAATGTGGTAACTAGAATATCGAGATTTCCAATTATTTTCAAAGAAGAGAAGAAAAAGAAAAGCCTTTAAGAAATATAAGTCTTTTATTCACATGGTTCCACTTTACAGGCTTGAAGAGAAACAAACAAATTGCACCTCATTTGGTAGGGTTGGTTATTTTTAACTGCTTTTGGCTGGCAAACCCGCAGCACAATCAATTGCATGCTCGAGAACAGAACTGACTCGGCAGAAAAAACATGTGTACGCCCTCTTACACACACACTCAACCAGCACATACAGTATCCAGTGGTTTTACATGAGAAAGTTGCAGCTCTTTCTGTTTGTGGCCTGGCTTGACTCTTCCTAACAAGACTGAGTCAGCAAGTCGCCGTAGCAGTAAACTGACTGGCTGGACTGGATGGAAGCTGTGCCGAGGAATGATACTGACCACTTTGACTCTAGCTCACGCTGGTTTCATTCTCATGTCAGCCTGACACACAAAGCCCACAATCCTGGGATGGTCTTCCTGTTGGTGCAAAAGGCAGCTGAGACCTTCTGTCTGTGCTGTCAGACATCTAAAGTCTTTCCCCTTTTGATTCCTCTTCTGAGAGTGTGTGGGCATTCAGGGAGGTACCGTGCCTGTGTGTGTGGTTTTTCTTTGAAAATGCAGAATAGACTGGCGTTTGTTCTTCCTCTCTAGCCTGGAAAAAATTCTCCATCTGATATCTCTGAAAAGTAAAGCCGGAGCAGCAAATTATTTGAAAACAGATTATGTCATATGATGAAATTCCTCTTTATAACCCAGAACCAGAAGTTATATTGTGGGTTTCTGCAAACATCTCTCTTTGTTTGTGGCCTAGTTTGACTCTCCCCCACAAGTCGCAGGAGCAGTAAACTGACGGGCAGGACTCGATGGAAGCTGTGCAGAGGAATGATACTGACCACTTCAACTTCATTTTTTGAACGCCCCTTTACTAAAAATGAAGGTGCCACCAACAGATCAGGACAGATTAACATTGTCACACAGACTGACTTGTGTTGATTGATGGCCTGACATTGAAGAGAATACCTCCTGAGTGACAGCCATGGGTTTACCTCCCCAAACAGAAGGCACAAAAGAGCATGGAGGTGTAAATCCTGCCTACATGTGTGCTGGCTCAGCAAACACAACATTACAGTGTTTCAAATATTAAAAAAAAACCAGAATGCATAAGAGCCTTGCTGAATGAAACTCATTAATGTCGTAACAATCGTTTGCTGGACAGCTAATGTTCTGTATAAATCCAAATCCAATGGAAAAATTCCATTTTGGGTTGGAGAACCAGCAAAGCTGACTACCTGATTGGCCCTAAAGAAATATGTCACCCATAGAGCACTATTTGATGTGCAAACACCTGCCATGTCGGAGCTGTGACCTCCACTCACCTCCGAAGTATTTGCAACAGAGAAATGGGGCAAAGTGTAGAGCCGATGGGATTCTTTATTTCAGCAACACTCAGCTGAGTACACAAATGGAGCAGAGAGCGCCGGGATGTATGCTTACATAGTAAATAAACTCAGTCACACTGAGCTTTGCCATTGTTTGGACATTCCTCAAAACGGATCATAATCAAGGTTTAATAAGACGAGGCGAGAGAAGAAACGCCATCGCGAAAATCAGAACCAAACGGAAAAATAACCAATGTTATAAAAAAAAGTGAATAGTGTGTGTATGAACTGGGCCACACACTTTAATTAGACAGGATTGTACACAGTCTAATGAGAGGTGGGCAGATGTGAACAGACACGGTAAATAGTGCTTACTTTGTTGTGTGCTCGGGTTGCAAGGCATTTGGAACAAACAGCAGTCCCTTCTAATCGTAGTGCTGTGGATGCATTAACATGGCTTGTGTAATGATACTGTATGTGCTGACTCTAAGACCAAGGCCTTAGTCTCCCACAATTAGGCCTGATTCCGTCAGAATATAGGAATACATTTGAGTCCTAGAGACAGTTGTGTAACGTGTCAGGTTCCGCTCAATGTGCATACAGATTTTCCTTTTTAAATGAACTCTGGAAACAAGTAAATAAACTTCCAACACAGGTTTACTTATGCCACCGATCCTGGTTTGGATAGATATAAATACGCTTGTTACATAGCTGTCGTTAAGTAGATTATGTACGTTAAATAGAATCAAGGCAATAAGTAAATCAATGTGTGCAATGACAAGTGGTCTCCGAAGTGAAAGGCCTTTGTTTTTTTGACCCATACAACTTCCCTTTCCATGAACATTACACATACCTTCTTGTCCTGACAAAGTCAGTTGCTCTGAACATCTTACAAGGATACAGATGGGCTTTCATTAGTTAGTTGAAAGTCTGATGCGTCGCATCAGGACACTAAATGGTGCCTCGTGCCCAGTACTGATTGGGATTTGTAGGTTTGGGAGTGAGAACGGGCCGATAAACTTCCATAACAAGCATGCTTTCGTACAAGTCCTCCTACCTCATTGAAAAATGTCCTGTTTTAGTACCTTCCACAACAAACCAAGTGTTGGTACATTTGCATATATTTTGTTCATAGGATTATTATATGTAGATTTTGTCTTCTAGTGTCTTTTTGGAATGCCGTTAAAAACATTGAAACAATGTTTGACTGTGTTCCTGGCTTCAAAAGATTGTTATAAGCCACCAAAGGATTGTGTTCCTCTATTTATGACTTTCAGGAATAATTTCAACTGATCTAATATCTCTGTATTCATCAGATGCAAAGACTAATTAAACATTAAAAACAAACTACATCGGTCCTTTGGTTTTCCTAAACAAGAACACGCGTTTAGCCAGAACAGAGAGCGGCTGCTTCCTGTCGTTCACTCGACAGCTCCAGCAGAGAGGGGCTGAGGTCTTTGAGTCCATCTGTACGTTTCCTCAGTAACGCGATTACATCCACATTCCCCACCAGCATTCAAACAGCTGCTAAGACGTAGAGAGGAGCTGAGGGAGAATGTAACTTTCTCATCTTGGTTTAGGGTTGATAAATTGGTATTAAAAGTTTAAAAAAATCCTGTTATGTTAAAAAAAAAGATGCAATGAGACACGACAGACATCAGTTTAGGAAAACTGTAGAAAGTTGAAGAATACGTCAAGAATAATATCTAGATATATTTCAACTATCATCAGCCAGCGTCAAGCAGAATGAGTGAACCCTGGGCGGAAGGTCAATAGGATGAGCTAGTAATCATCTCAGGCATTTATTCATCAGAGTGTTAAATGATATCGTAGCCATGTCACACCAACATGAACACATGAGCCACCGCTGTTACAGGAAGGAGCCGGGGGGGATGAACAGTCAACATCGGTTGACTTGCCGAGGTAGAAAAAATTCCAACATCAGAAGCTGTTAACGGATTAATCTTATCAAAAAGTACGACACACAGTATAATTACTTTTAAGCATTTTGAAAGGATTGAAAAAGATGTGTCAAAGAAAATCCTCGCAAAAGAAAGAGGCATTTTCAATAATTTGGCACTTGATTGTAAAGATGTTTTATTCTTCTATGGAATGATGGCTCCATTTCTCCAGTGATCTGACTGTTCACTGTTGACAGCTTGAGCTCTATGCCCTCCTGGTCCCAGAAGAGTGTTCCAAACCTCTTATTCCAACCATGGGCTTGAACCATTGTTTCAATTCGGACTGTATTTACGAAGAGGCCGGGGAGCAAATTTTAAAGAGTCAAGTTTGTCATTTGACTTCCATTTGAGTGACCGTATTTGGACATTGGAGGAGTAAAGCCTGTTTTATGCTTCTGCGTCGAATCGACGTAGACACGGACCCCTCTCCGTACCCTGCGCCGCAGCTCGACGTGCACCTCCAAGAAATTGTAACTACGCGTCGAGGCGACGCAGACCGCAGGGCTGTGATTGGTCAGAGTACACATCATTCCCAGAGTGTAGCTTTTCCGGTTTCCCCCTCCCGCTATACCGCCACTGTTAAAGTTTATTTTCAGTTTGTTTTCAACGATGGACCAAGTTGAGGAACGTTGGATCGAGAACGTACAAAAGTACGACCATCTGTACAATTCCTCCTCAGCGCACTACAGACTGCCAAATGGCACACAGCTCGCGGAAAGAGATCGCTTGTTGTTCTACGTCGATTCGCTCCAAACTGCAACCACATTCTCTCTCTTTCGCTCGTCGTTGTCAGAAATGAAAACGTGGAAACGGCGCACGAAACCAACACAAACTAGCAAAGAGATTTGCAAACCCCACAGCGCCCCCTTGCGTTCTGACGGTGAAATGCAACGCGACCCGATGCAGAACCATAAAACGGCTCCTACGCCGTAGGAGTGACGCAGAAGCATACTGAGGCCTTAACGCTATCAGTGTGGGTTCATATCTCGTTTTATTTGATCGATTCCTGCCCAGTGTGATGTCCAATCCCAACCTGCATGCTTACGGATGCTAAAGGCCGGCGCATGCAAAGCAATTCACCGCCAGACCACCAGGCGGAGTCACGTTTATTGTGGAAGACGACCTAGAGAGTGCCGTCTTTGCGAGTGGAAGTCGACTTTTTTGCCCCGCGCATCAACACTGCTGCTTTTCTTCGTCTCTTTTCGCGGACATATTTGTCCCGTTTTTTCCTCCACAACTTTAACGCCCCTCGACCGGCAAAACCGACGTTTGCGGAGATCTACGTCCATGAATTGGAGCCCATCCGCGCGTCTTTATAGTCCGCCAATGACGCGTGTGTTTCTAAGTGGTCATATTTATGGATTTCTTCAGACAAAAGCTCTTAGATCTGATTCATTCTCTCGTAAAATATATTTGTTTTAATAATGGCGGAATTACGCTATAAACCGGAAATCCGAGACTCTGGCAAGGATGTAGAAAGCAGACCAATCACAGCCCTGCTGCTTGCGTTTCCTTGCGGATCCGTAGACGCAAGGGTTGGAAAAATTGGTCGACACACGCAAGGACGCAAGGGGGCGGGACTCTACGCAAGGACACGCAAGGGGCGCTTGCGGGTCCTTGCGTTTCTCCAAAAACGCAGAAGCGTAAACTAGGCTTAACTCCATGAAGGCTTAGGCGTGTCCCATTGTCAAATCGTTGAGTGTTTGAGGGCTCTGTGGCAGACATTTTTAGCCATTTTTGAACCCTTGGATGCTCGCTTAGCCAAAGGGAATTATTCGCAAGACAAAACGGGATAACCGATTAATAAACTATTAAATATTGTAGCCTGAAAGACATTCAAATCAGCTACCTATTAAGTAAATACCCTCAATTGCAAGTCCTATTTCTTTGACGTTGTCATGGTGATGTGACATGCCATACTTGAAAACAGCAATTCAGACCTTAAACTCCTGATTATGTGTACTGAGGTAGTTGATTGAGTAAGAAGTAAGGCCATGACAACGAATGCTTCATGTTTTATAGACTGAAACACAACAAACTTTTTTCCCATTCCATCTCAAATGTCTTCATCTCGTTGAGGATATCATTATAAAATACATTTTGACTTAATCTGCCATGGCGAATGGTAGATGATGGTAGCCTATTAATCTATTCAATAATTACAACTGCAATTGATTTTAGTCATTTTTAGTCATTTTGGTTCTGAAATGATTCTGTCTGTGGAATCAATTTCCACAGGCGCTAAAGCATGTTTCTATTGTAGAAATCACACTTCTGATTGTCACACACACACTCGCCAACAGTGGCGGCTAATCTAGTTTTGTTCCCTGAAGCACTAAACAAGCAATTAGTCGTAACTTAAAAACACTAACAAACTATAGCACTTAACTCTCTTATCTATCTATAGCAAGTTGTAAATCTGCTTACTTCATGAAAAGGCACTTTCTTGTTTCTTCTTCTGTTTGTGTCCTTACGGTTGAAATGCACTAATGTAATTATTTTCCATTTTGCAATGACTTAACGCAGAAATGTCCTGAGTGCTCTTGTTCCTTGACTTTGTTTTCAGTGATCTCAGATATTAGTTCGGGGAGGACAATCTAATTACAACATGAAATAATTCCAAAAGCTTGATTTATGGTTCCAGGAGATAAGTGTTCAACTTACAGGCTGATAAACCAATGCACTTTGTGTTTTCTGACCTGGAAGCCTGCGGACTCGAATTGGTCCTGAGTGCCGTTAGCGCATGAGTGTTTACTCTGTTCTAATAATACAATGTACGACGCTGGGGGGCTCACTATGTCTGTTCCATGGGATTCACAAAGTCTAATACTTTACTGGCAGCGATCAGGATGCATGTGTCGTTGCAGTGGATGACACTTTGGTTGCTTTTATCTCAAGCTGCTAAAGCTGAGTAAACATACATGTGTCTCTGCTGCGAGCGGACACACAGACCTGTTAATGGAACTTCTCTGGCATCATTTCCGTTTTTTGTCTTGGCAGCATTAAAGAATCCGTTTTAATGAAAATTGCCACGTTCAGACCAAGAACTGTGGGGTAAAAATAACTTATCTTTACATATTCCAAAAATAAATCAGGTTGAGTGAAGATCAACATCCATGTTGTGGTTCTTCAGAAAAGCTGATATTCAGCGTATATGAAATAATCTTCATATACGCTGAATATCAGATGCTGCTGTACTTGATCTGTTCCTTTTTTACACCATTAGACAGTCTTCATTATATGAAAGTCCCATCCAGCCACTTTCTAATGAAGTATCATCAGTGGAAACGTCCGGCTTGAGGCTGACAGCTGACACAGATGACCTGTGATGTCTTCTGGGGATCCTGGCGTCCCACACAATTGTGTCTATGTGGGGGGGAACGAGGGCCACACGCTGCTGCAAAAACAGCTAAATACACTGTGTATCCATAAAAACTCCTTCTCCACTAATCTTTCTATACTATCTAATTATTGTTTCATCTGTATTTTCCAGAATATTTTAAGCATAATTCGTATCATATTTAGGTTTTACTGACAAACTAGATGTTTAGACAGCAGCCTGAGCCACTTTGCTTCTTCATTATTTTTCCTTTCTTTAAATCCATCATCTGAAAAACATTGTTAAACGTATTTAACACATTTTTTTTATATATAATAGAATATGTTCTCGGACCATGTGTCCTGCATCAGGCAATCAGCTCTCTGGGGACAAAGGGACAGAAGCATTAGAGGCCGTCACATGATACGTTTGAAATGAAAAACTATTCAAAGGACAGTGGAGGTTTTTGATCCAGCCAAGAAAATAATGTACTGCACTGATTTTAGGAGGAGTAAAAGGTTAAGGGCGTCTCCTTTTGGTGTTTTTGGAAAAGCAATTTCACAGTTGAAAAAAGAAAGTACTGTGAGATATCTGTTGGCCATGTCAGAAGCATAGCAACAAAACAAAGTACTTCTGCACCGCTTATATGCTATAAGCTACAATAGTTCTAGTTCTTCAAGTAAATTGTAGCAAACATACTCAGCTTTAATCTAATCATAGTATACAGAGCTGAACACAAGGTAGTTGACGGCACACAAAATAAATGAAAAGTTGCTGTGTTGCAGTTTGCAGCATCGGAGGGTTCGACTTTCTGGGAGGCAGAAAGGAGTGTGCGAGGGCGCTCGGATAAGAAGAACAACATGTGTCACATATGATCATAGCATACATCCTGTCAAAGCCGTGCTTATTTTAAACCAATCTAACCCTGGAATGATGGGTTCGCCCAAACAGCAGATTGTGACAGGGGGCGATGAGCCCACGTTGGCATTTCATACGGTTAAAAGCTGTAGGGCAGATGATCGAGTGTCCACTGTTTGTCTAACTGAAGGGGGTAAATCCTGTTTGCTGCATGAGCTCTCTGAGTCCTCGTCAACTCAGTTTTCAAAAACTAAGCAAGTTGAAAAGCTAACATAACAGATGACATCATTCTTGTCATTTCAATCGAATATTGTATTATTGTGTAACCATCAGGTCACAGGTTTGTGCTGCCAAAAACATTTTAATCAGTGGTGACTTAATTTGTTTGGTTCGCTCTTCTTTGCGTTGGCTAATTGGCTTTTTTTATTTGCTGATTTTAAAATTACAGTGTCAGCGGAGGCGCCTAAGTAAAAAATGTAATCATCAGAATCAGAATTAGATTATCAATAGACTCTGCGTCTACCACGCTCATCTTACTCTGCACTGGTAAATATGGTTCACTGAGGGTCATTACTAAATATGTGCTCTAGTTGTGTTACTGTTCTCATTACAAGGGGGTCACACCGTGACCTGGGTGTTTCCTCTTTTATTTTCTAGTTTCCTGCCTCGATGTACTTGGGTGAGCTTCACTTCAATTCAATTCATTTTATTTTGTATAGCCCAAAATCGCAAATTACGAATTTGCCTCGGAGGGCTTTACAGTCTGTACACATGCAACATCCTCCGTCCCAAGACCCTCACATCGGCACAGGAACAACTCCCCAAAAAATGAAAAAAACCCTTCCAGGGAAAAAAGGGAAGAAACCTTAGGGAGAACGTCAGAGGAGGGATCCCTCTCCCGGGATGGACAGACTGCAATGGATGTCATGTGTACAGAATGACTCATACAGATGTAGAATACATTCAATTTCTATAACAGAAATGATTCAAAGAAGAAGAAAGTAACAAGCCAGGTGTACGGCAGGACCACTGCAGGGGCCACCACCATCAGATAGAACCTCCGTCAGATCGAACCACCATCAGGTAGAACCACCGTCAGATCGAACCACCATCCACAGAAGACTGTGGGGAGGGAAAGCAAAGATTTTAGGAAAGGGTATTAGTGATATGAATCATATTTAAAATGATGATGATGATGATGATGGTGGCGGCAGCAGCAGGTGCCAGCAGGGCCACGGCCGGAGTTAGGACCAGTGTCCTGACGGAACTATGATCTGCAGAGACCTGCTCGGCGAGAAAGCACAAAGAACTCCCGGGAAGGAGCTGAATTAGTCATGTGCATTAATGCAACGTGGATTTTAGTAAAAGGGGAGAGAGGGAGAGAGAGAGAGAGAGAGGAGTTCGGTGTGTCCTAAAAAGTCCCCCGGCAGTTTAAGCCTATAGCAGCGTAACTAAGAGCTGGTCCAGGCAAACCTAAGCCAGCCCTAAATATAAGCGCTATCAAAGAGGAACGTTTTAAGCTTTATCTTAAAGGAGCTGACTGAATCTGCCCCCCGGAGGAAAAGTGGAAGCTGGTTCCACAGACGAGGAGCTTGATAACTGAAGGCTCTGCCTCCCATCCTACTTTTAATAACTCTAGGAACAACAAGTAACCCAGCATCTATAGAACGCAGCTGCCTTGCAGGGCAGTACGGTGTTACAAGCTCTTTAAGATAAGAAGGTGCCTCACCAGCAAGCGCCTTGTAGGTGAGGAGAAGAACCTTAAATTCTATTCTTGATTTAACAGGGAGCCAGTGCAAAGCAGACAATACAGGCGTGATATGGTCTCTTTTATTAGTTCTTGTTAATACACGTGCTGCAGCATTCTGAATCAACTGAAGAGGCTTAAGAGATTTACAAGAACACCCTGCAAACAAAGAATTACAGTAGTCCAGTCTGGAGGAAACAAATGCAGGAACTAATTTTTCTGCATCACTTTGAAACAGGAAATTCCTGATTTTCGATATATTACGTAGATGAAAAAAGGCGGTCCTTGAAGTATTCTTTATGTGAGAGTTGAAGGACATATCCTGGTCGAAGAGAACTCCAAGATTCTTGACGGTGCTGCTGGATACCAGAGAAATTCCATCCATAGAAACTGTATCACGTGACAGCTGACTTTGAAGGCGCTCTGGGCCTATCACTGCCTGCCCTGTGTTTTATCCCCTGTGATTGTCTACCGTGTCCAATCATCAGCACCTTCGGAGTGTATTTAAACCGCGTCGTCTGCGTTTTGCCTAAGAAATTTTTGATTTTGGCAATTAAAGTATTTTTGTGCTCGAGTCTGCGTCTGAGTCATACTTCTGCATCGATGCATCTAACATCGTTTTAAAATGTAATAAATTGATAATAGGAAATAACCCATTGGATTTAAGCACGTCAGACTTTTTTCTTAGCACTTTTAATGATAAAGGCTGTCACGGACCGAGCCGTAAGCCACCGCCGTCTCGAGCCCCGATTCAACTTCCGGGTTTCACGGGCTACGCCGACGGGATGTTCCAAAGGTATTGAAATAGAGGGGTTTTGCCGGGGTTGGTAGGGGGAACCCATTATTGCAGGGGTGTTTTTTGTGTATATCACTAATACGTTTTTTTTTCTGCTACACTGCTACAGCAGTGTTTGCACTTTATTCAAATAAAATGTGAATGCATTTGCCATTCATTGTTGTTTACTTGTTTATTTATATTCATAATTAATTGATACCTGATTCCATTACAAGAAACAACAGGAATCTAGGAAATTTATTTTTAGTCACACTCGTTGAATTTTTGGCTAAAAAGTTACTGAATCGATTTCAAGTCACTGAATCGCTTTGGATCGTATCGTTCTAAATGAACCAATATCGTCCTTGAATCGTATCGACAACCACGAATCGTGATCGAATCGAAGTTAAAACAAATCGTTACACCCGTAGTGTTTAACCTCCGGAGATGCTAAAGGGTCCTAAAACCCGCACTCCTTGCAAAAAGACGTGGTTGTAAAGAGACAGCAAGATGGCGCCGTAGATGGCTGACCCGGTACGTCAGTGCTCGTTTGTTCTGTTTTCTGATGGGATTCTAGGAGCTCTTTCTCCAAAGACGAGCTCATGAACATTCTGGGAACTACTTCCAACTTTTCTTCTTTCTTCACATCAGCTGGTGCAACGACATAACAGTAATTTTTCAACACTCATCTCCTGATCTGGAATCTTTTGTCTTCAACTGCAAACCCTTTTACTCCACCCGTGAGTTCGCTTCCTTCATCCTGGTTGGTGTTTACATCTTAGGAGTGGGGACAAAGACTCTCTATTCTGGAGAGGGATGTTAACCGGCTCTTTAAAAGACAAAACCCTCGTAAAGCAGCCGGCCCGGACTCCGTCTCCCCCCGCACCCTAAAGCAGTGTGCTGACCAGTTGTCTCCAGTGTTCACTTCCATCTTTGACACCTCCTTGGAGACATGCCACGTTCCAGCCTGCTTCAAAGCCTCCACCCTCATCCGTGTCCCCAAAAAGCCCAAGACTCAATGACTACAGGCCTGTCACCCTGACCTCTGTAGTCATGAAGTCCTCTGAACGGCTAGTCCTGTTCCACCTGAAGACCTTCACTGACACCCTCCTGGGCCCCCTGCAGTTCGCCTACAGAGCCAGACGGTCTGTAGACGACGCTGTCAACATGGCCTCCACTTCATCCTCCAGCATCTGGACTAACCAGGAACCTACGCCAGGATCCTGTTTGTGGACTTCAGCTCTGCTTTTAATACCATCATCCCGTCTCTGCTGCAGGACAAACCCGACTCCACCTGCAAGTGGATCACTGACTTCCTGTCGGACAGGAAGCAGCATGTGAAGCTGGGGAAACACGTCTCAGGCTCTCGGACCATCAGCACCGGTTCCCCTCAAGGCTGCGTTCTTTCCCCTCTGCTCTTCTCCCTGTACACCAACATCTGCACCTCCAGCCACCAGTCCGTCAAGCTCCTGGCAGATGACACCACCCTCATTGGACTGATCTCTGGGGGGGATGAGTCCGCCTACAGGTGGGAGTCTGACCACCTGGTGACAATGCTGCAGCCAGAACAACCTGGAGCTCTGAAGACAGTGGAGATGGTTGTGGACTTCAGGAAGAACGCAGTCCCACCCGCCCCCATCACCGCTGTGGACTCCTTCCGTTTCCTGGGCTGCAGCATCACCCAGGAGGAGTGGGAGCTGAACATCAGCTCCATCACCAAGAAGGCTCAGCAGAGGATGAAGAAACTCAAACTGCCAAAGACGATGATGGGTCACTTCCACACGGCCATCATGGAGTCCATCCTCTGCTCCTCCATCACCGTCTGGTTCGCTGCAGCCACAACCAAGGACAAGGGCAGGCTGCAGCGCGTCCTCCGCTCTGCAGAGAGGCTGACTCCAGGATTCGCTTCCAGGAACCTTCCAGGAAATTATTTTATATCCCCAAAGCCTATAGCTTTCTTAAAAAATGGCAGTTCAATTTAAATTTTAATTTGTCATATTGTCCAATGTCCTAAGGTCCAATATTATGCACCAACCGCGACGTCAAATTCCTTGTATGGTTAACATATCTTTGCAATAAATTGCCCAATAAAGTTGATGACAAAATGACCACACTTAATGTACTACCTAAAAAAACATGGTAAACATGTGTTTATAGTCTCAATCACTAGTTTCAAGTCTTCAATACAGCAAGATGTGTATTTAGTAACTCATGGTCAATGTAGTTAAATAGAGGGTATGCTTTAGGGCGTGCCTAATGAAGCTTAGGTGATAATTCAGTCAGGAAAACTGGACAGGCTGTCCCGTTCCCTGGAGGCACACGGCCAGCTGATTAGGGGCGGGGTCAGGTAGTACCAGCCAACCAGACGTGGGTGACATTACCGTAAACCAATTGCATCTTTGCCGGCAAACTTTAAAAGACTGTTCTCTCTGTCATCCCAGCACGCACCAAAGGCGACCCGCCACCACTCCTGACACCTCCAATATTTAGCAGAACCTGGCATATCACTTCTTTCCTACCACCACCACCAGTGTCTGGACTCCCAAACGGGGGGATGATCCTCATCTCGGCTCAGCATCCTGTTCCCTGGAGTTCAAACCCCAAACACATTGCAATATAATAATAATATCAATGCCTGTTATAAAAAAGCAGTGTTGAAATTACAACAAGTCTCTCCGGATTGAAATGTGATTTAAAGATGGCTGCCGCAACCAGGGCTGTATATGGTAGATCTCCTTGCTTTATGTTCGGATGTTTTTAAACATGTTTTAACACATTAAATTGCCTTGGTGTGGAAATGTGCTATACAAATAATATTGTCTTGCCTTGCCAAGTGTCTGAGAGGATTTTTACAAGTCCAACTGCTTGATCTTCCTTTGTTTGTCTGTACTCTGGCAAAGATAACCACCCAACAGAGGAGTGCGGCACGGTTGCCTCAATCTTTAAAAATGAATCCATATTTCAACCTGGGGAATGGGTTTCTATATTGGGGCAATATTACGGTGTTCGTGCAGGCTCGGTGTTATCGGAGGCAATGCCTGTGGAGCATGGGAACGGCTCGGCCGATATCTGCCAGTGGCAGATCATTTTCGCATGCGTTTCGAACTAACACCCTTTATTATTGTTGAACTAAAAATTGTTCACGCCAAGTCCATTCCCCGGCATTTGAGAGGGGTCTCGACCTGTAGGTGTGGTTGTAGTGGTAGCTGCTGTGCAAAAGGGTGGAGGGAGTTCAGGCGTGCTATAAGTGTCTGTTTCTTCACGTCGTAAACAGCTGCATTTTGGGTGTGAGCTCTATTATTAAAGCAATTGAATCACACTCTCAAAATGATTGTTATGGTAGGAAAATACCTAGCCTTAATCTTTTCTGCTTTTAAAAACAGTTGTTTCTAAAGTAGGGGGTTGTGGTATCTAAACAAGGTTTTACGTAAATTGCAAATGTATTTTTCTTTTACCCTGTGTACACTTCTGTCCTTTAGCCTACCGTCAAAAGGGTTGGACACAGAAATAGAACGCAATAAGTCTAAAGAATACCACATCATCTAAAATGACACTTGGCTAAAACCATTTCAAACTGAACACGAAAGAAGGCGGCGCATTTGTCGTTTGCAATGATTTGGAAACAGTTGCATCGTTATGTAAAAAGTTAACCTGTTCATCGTTCAAAGTTTTTAAAAAAAATCAACATTTTGTCTGTTTTCCTTTCAAAAGTCTAGCGAGAAACTGCAAAATAAACGTCCTCACAAAAAAACACTTGGTTTAGTAAAAGTTCTTTGGGGTTAAAAAACACTTTTAGCTCTGGTCTCATTTTATTATGTGCTCAGAAAAGGGAAGCTATTGGCAATTCTTCTGGTCTGGTTTTTATCTTGACAGGGTTTCTGTGGAGTCTGTCAAAATGTTCTCCAGCAAAGGTCTATTAAGCCTATAACTGTCGCCATGTTTTTCTTTTTGCAACCGATGAAAAGAAGTTACCATATTTGGAAAACATACATATTATACTTGACTCTAAACGTGATATTTATTTATTTGAGCAGTAACCATTCTGCTCAAAGGAGTGGGCCGAAACAAAAGAGCTTATAAGCGCCCACCCCCCCCCCAAATAAAATACAATTTGTCATCTCACAATAGTACTACAGACCATAGTGCAAAAAAAACAGGATATATATACACTTGCAATGTCTGATCATGGTAGAATACTCCTAATGGTCAATGTTTTCTTTTTTATACTTTTGTTTGTATTTACATTTAAACATATCATTTACTAAATGAACATCATGCTGTAGTGAGGAAGACTTTAAACTGGAGATTGAAATCATAAACACATGTTTACAATGTTGACAGAGGGGATCAATCATCAGAGCAGCCTACAAGTCATGGTTGCTTAGTAACAAATTTTATTGAAATATTGAGCTTCCCTAAGGCGAGTATAGATCTGTCATCTCTAGTTGTAATAAGGATACAACAATCCCCGGGTTACTACCCTAAGTACACCTTATACTCCTGCTGGGGTTAGGGTGGAATGCAGTGGTTGCATATTCATAATTTGTCTTAGCAGCATTCTCCTTTTGATTGAATTAGTCTCTATCACTTGAATGAGTAGCTTAGTTACGCCTTATCCACTGAAACCAGCTGCAGCTTCAGCTGCTATAGAAGCTGACGATGCTGCTATCTTGCTACTAAAGCCATTACTATGACATATCGTGTTTGCAGCTGTGGTATAAACATGGTGAGTTAAAGTCAGGATGATCTCTCTCAACGCTAGAGGATCAAATTAGTCTGACTGTTTTTGTTAACTGTTTGCTCATTTTGCAAAATAACTGAAATCTTGAGTCAGATGTCTGTGTGTGGTCCTTTCCGAGCTCCACCATTGACTTCTGCTTCAGCTTTTTCACATGTCTGCCATTGTAGTCCGTGCTAAGTCTGCTGAAGATGATAGTAATTATCTCAAGGACTTTAGGTGCCACTTAGGAGACCGCAGAATGGAAATCTTGCGGCTGCGTGAGCGGGGAATGTCTGCGTTGTTTGTATGACAAACTGAACTGAAATGAGGAATATTGTTATTTACAGGCTGATCTAAATGAGGGTTTGATGTTTTGCGCTAACATCCATCTACTGAGATAATTGCTGTTCTCGTGCAGGATGATGACATATCACTGCAGGCTGAAAAAATAAAGACAGACGGGTAAGAAGGTCGTCTAGCCGGGTCGCATAACTAGCGTGCTTAAGTTTGTGTGTGTGCGACGTTCTCCGGGCTGCTCGGTCACACTCGCTGCTCCTCCACGCCTTGCTTAAAAGAACAGTAAATGCCGCCATGGCTCGCTTCTTCGTGTAATCGTCTTCCTGATTACATGAAATACAGCCCTCCGTGCTCCATTGACGTAGCTCGCTGTTGCAGACTACAAACAACAGTGCAGACAGGCTTCATTAGCATGGAACGCCAAGCACAGGAGACAGATGTTTCCAACCATCACTGGTTCAGATGGTACTTCCAAGTATTGTCTGAGAAGCCAGTCCACTCATTCAACAATCGCTGTGATGAAACTCTTTGAACTTTATTCATTTATTTTGCAGGGAAAATGCAAACTAGTCAACAGTAGTACTGTAAATGAGCTCAGAGTTAGTAAGAGAGGCTCATTTCCATCTAAAAGCCAAAAATCTATACACAAAACCAATTTACCACCAACCACTTTATCCAGGATGTTTTTTTTCAAATAAATTTGTCAAATATGAAACTGTTCCATTAGTTTTTTCAGAAGCTCCCTGACAGTAGAAATACTACATATAAATAATATTATGCACCTACGAGTATGCGTAGGTGCACTTGGGATAAGTTAGGAGGAGGTTCTCCCAACTTATTTTGTTGAGGTTGCCACCCCTTTTGTTGGGTGAAGGGCGAGCTGATGCCGTTCTAGGTGTATCGGTGGATTTACATTCAAACCATGATACATGATTTTGACCTTTAGATCACAAATGTCAGCTTCCTTGACAGGGTGTTTTCTTCCCAAATTTGCAAAAAACCATGTTGAGTTCACACACGTACAATTATAGTTTGTGTCCCAGCGGAACAAAAGTTGCCTGTTGTTGTTTTTAGTCTTCCAGGAACATCAGAGGACCTGGGCCATGCTGCTGCTCTGACCCCCTGTGCAACTTCACTGAAGGACATCCTGAAGACAAACAATGGCAGAGAACAAAGTTAGTCAGCGGTTCCCAAGCTCCCCTCTGTCGTCACACGCTATAATGCCAGGATGGACATGACACCGTTCTGACAGCCGAGCGCGTTGTAGAGCTTTCTGGCTCCGGACACATGAGCCAAACTACAATAAAGAATTTGCGTGCATGCATGCGCGACCACACAGCCAGAAACATTTCCTTAACTTGATTAGGGATGTCTGCACACCACAGTTCCCTGCGAGCAGACACCACATCATGTAGTTCAGTTTGTCATACAAACAACGCAGATTTTTATGTACACTCGAAGGGTTCCTCATCTTCACCGAGAAGAGATTAGCCTTTGAGTCTTAAAGGATCAGGGGGTATCATACAACTTGGCTCATGATTTGTGGTTTTCATATTCTTTTAAGAATCATTCTGAAAGCTCAAGAAACAAAGGCGGGTTAGGTTGGTAAAGTAAACTTCCAGTCTAGACGAATCTCTTCTTAAGAGAAAACCAAATGATGAATGGTCAATAATAGAAATATCAAATAACTATCATCCAAACGTCCGTCGCAGTTTAGAAAATGCAAACTGCCTCTACTTTGACCTTCTGTCACTACTTCAATTTTACATTAAAAAGAGAACATTTTGTACTTCTCAGCTTGGCATTTGTAGGTGCTCGCAGAGAAGATCTGGATTCAATGGACTCTCCTTTCTATTTATTTGACTTGACACATCTGCCCAAAGAGCCAAAATTCAACAAAGATCAGATAGTGTTTGTTTAGCAAGAAAGCCATGTGCCCCGCCTGGGAGCCTTGCTATCTCCTCCCAGCAGCTTTCCAAAGGGGGGCCTCTGACATGGCAGTAACAACAGTAAGGTGAGTCCTTTCTAACAGCGGAGCAACCACTGAGCTTCGGCCAGTGAACCAGCAGGTGCTGACACATAGAGGAGGACAACAGCAGAGACTGTGTTTCACAGCAGAACTCAATAAGACCTGTCCCAAATCCATCCACCCTCCCCTTGGGAAGGAAGCACAGGAAGCAGTGGGCAGTGTGAGGGCTGAAATCTGTGCGAGGCTAACGGCTAACCACTAGAGAGAATCCAGGAAATCCAGATTCATACATTCATCAAAACATTCTGGACTCCACCTGGACGGGCTTACATCGTTGTGACATCAAATTTAGCCAATCAGCAAATAGACTCTGGTCAAAGGTGGTATCGACAGGTGGATGACATTCTGGAGGAAGTAAAGAGCCCGGATTTTATCCCTATGCAAACAGACGAGACAACTGACATATCTACAATATATGTAACATCCTACTGATTATTATTGGATATATATTTTATATTACACTGCATAAGCCTGTGAGGGTGACACAAATACGATTGTCAAAGTGTTATTTACTGTTTTTTTCGTGGTGGAATAAAAATAAATATTTAACTGTATATTTTAAAGGTGTACTATGCAACCAGGGTTGATTTTCCAGCGAGGCCAGGAGATAAAAGTGCACTGTCGTAAAGACGCTCAGCCTTGCAGCCTTCTTTCTCTTTTAGCTCTCGCCATTGGGAAAAGGCTTATTGCCCGATGTTCACCGTGTACGAGTCCTCTCTCTGTCCAGAGCCCTTTTCCTCTTTCTTGCCTGCTCCACATGCGCGTTCTCTGTTTTGTCGCTGGTTCCGCCATGATAACTGCACAAATATCGCCACTGCGCTACGAGCCCAGGAGTGTATGGCTGCAGCCCGCAGCCTCCCCTCTCATGCCGTAAAGCAGGACTCTGTGGGGGCGACCCGACACTCCTGCAATTGCAAGTGTGGTATTTCCCCTACAGACCCCCAGGGATCCGAGAAAACCTTTGCCCGACCTGAAATGACTCATTCAATCATCCAAAACAATATTAATTAACTGAACATGTTGCATAGTGTGCCTTTAAGTATTGTGATTTTGATACCTTAAATTGAATCAACCTTGTTTACTGAAATGGATTCGGTTCTCCTACCTAGAACTGATCTCTACCTTATTCCACAAATATGTTTACTTACATGCGGAGGATAGGACAAATATATGCATATTCAAAAAACTGCCCTCACTTTGGCAATATCTGTTTTCCTCATATCAGCATACAGGCCCCTATGAGATTTATTGTGTTTATACCGAGTTGCCTAAACCATTGGACCAGAGATATTCTATCTACCGCTGTACCATACATCCCACCAAATCAATTTGTATGTTATCTTTCTAACCAATAATCAGAAAGTCTATAAAAAAACAACAAAGTCTGCTCATAGAGGAAGGTGGGACAGATGGTGGGTTCCTAAAACACGCTGTCCCGTGTGCTCCTCTATAAACCTCTAATAAACATACAGCATCTCCTGTATGGTAGAGGGAACAATACCAGGAAGCAGGCAAATCAGCCGAGGAGAGGCAGGAAGGAGAAGAGAGTCCATTTTCCTTCGCCCTGGTTGTCTGCTCACAATGAGCTGGTGGGAAGACAGAGAGACAGAGAGAGAGAGTCGGGCACCGGCATGGCCCACTTCCCTTCAGTGTTTTCACAGGGTGACTCCGGATCTGGGGTCATCACACACACACACACACACACACACACACACACACACACACACACACACCGATGGAAAAGCTAACACAGAACCTAAGCTAACAAGAGAGATCTCTTGTTTTTTTGCCAAATCCTCCCCTCTCCACGCCTCTCCTCTTTCTATTGTCCCACTGTTGACTTGACTCAGGGATTCGCCAGACTATGCACTTGGAAACCAAGTGGGAATAGAATCCATATAGACCGACCCGTTTTGTTCACTTAATTCTGTGACATGACGGCACACATGATAAGAGGTGCTGTACTGTGGACGGGAAGCAAGTGGGCACCAACAGGGGGGTGGGATGTGGCTGAAAAAGGTTGAAGGTGTGGTACCTTATTTTGTAATGGGGGAGGACGGGCCCTTGTGAGTTAGGTCAGACTGCCTCTTCTGAAATATGGCTGATAAATAAATAATAAACTCTCCATTTGACACTTTCAGCAACATGGGGCATTTGGCACTACGTTCATTCGCTGTTTTATTTTGTAGTCTCATGTTTCTTGTCTCCCTGGGTTAGGTTCACTTCCTGTCCTGTCTTCCCCGTGATTGTCTGTTGTGTCTGATTGTTTCCAGCTGTGTCTAATCACCTGCACTTTCCTTGTGTATTTAAACCCAGTGAGTCACTGTCTTCGTTGGAGTCCGTGAGAGGTGTTGCTGTCCTGAGGTTTGCCAGTTGTGGTGTTTTAAGTTTGGTACTTATTGAGCATTAAACCTTTTGTTGCTGTACTCAGCTGTACACTGAGTGTACACTGTTATCTTCCTCTGTGAGTGCCATTGAAGCTTTTAAATTATTGCTTTTAAATTGTTCCAGTGTCAATGTGTTGGTGACCACAGGCCTGCTGGTTATTAATCTGTGCTGGCAAACATCATGCCCTAATCATCAACTATTGCTGCAGCAGACTGTCTGATAACAAGACTTGTGCATTTTGGGCAGCAAATAAAATTGCGGACTAAATAAGTAACTTAACTAAAAGTAAAGGAACTAATTGTGTTTTATTCCAGTAATTCGGATAGCAAACCAAACAAGTTATGCAACTTCTGTCACAATCAGCTGGGTCGAGGTGCATGCAGGGAGAGGTAGGACGCAAATGCGCAAATGCGTCCTACCTCTCGCCAACACTGACGAGGGACAGCCGACAGCGGGCCGTGGTTTTTAGTGCAATGCTATCACTTGTGGTTTCTCCTACATACACACTCATACATGTGCATCGCCGCTAACGGCAGCACAGAGAGCCCGCTCTCTCCAACCCGCCTCACACCTTTGTGGTCGCAGGAGTGTTTAGACTGAGTCAGAAGAATGCGCTGATGGCCCGTGGCTCCAGGACGCCGCCGTAATAACAGCCACATTCCCTCTGGCTGCTGACCAGCTAGGATGGAATGCAATTAGCACGTATTAGAGAGCGCATGGAAGAGGCCTGTCAGGCCCACTGGCGTACCCTAGTTACCAGCTCAGACCTTCTCAGGTCACAAACGCACCCAGATCCACATTAACCGTGCAGTGAGCCCAAAACCACTTCAGTACTTTACCAACACTTATTTTACTTCCTTTTAAGGAGATCCAACAGTAGAATCACTTCTGACACTCGCCATCAGAGTAAAGTAATAATGAATATCCACTAATCCATTTTGAAAACCACAGTTTCCAATGACTGACTGGTTGATTAGGGAGGCGGAGTGTTTGCCACGATTCTCAAAGGGAAAAGTATACACAGGAGCTGTGGGCCTTTTAATTAAGGTTTGGATGTGCAAATTAGAACATTTTGGTCTTTGTCACTGGGGTCTGGTTTCAGCAGAGTCCCTTTAAACCTCTCCTTTCGCTGCAGCAGGATCTTGCTCTGTCTCTTCTTCTTTCTCCTCCAATAGTCATCCAACAGCTGTGAAAGACGTTTTCAATGGATCATTTCAGAACGTTCACCAGCTAAGTTGTTGTATAGATCCTTTTACTGTTTGTACCCAATGATGACGTAGCAGCGGATGCGCGTGCATATTGGCAACGAAGTATGGCGAGAATCAGCAGTATGTCAAGCTTCGCGAGCGGATTGAGCAACTCAGAGAGTTATTTCAAAAGGTTGACTATCAAATGGTGTCCGCCTACCAGATCCGTTTACTGGTGTGTGTGTGTGTGATACTTCCAAGCCCTGGTAAAACTTTATTGATCAGCTATTATGCCAATCTTTCAGCTACAGACACCATTTCATTACATTTCACCATTTACAACTTTTTTATATCGATTTTACTTTTTTCATAATCACTGATTATGTTTCACTAGTTTTGTGGTCCTTTTCTGAGTTTTACATGGGTGTGTATGTGGAGCCTCAGAGTGACCGTATTTAAAATGCACGGCTGCGTGAGACACTGGTAAAAGAAATATGGAACTTTTGCCCTTACGACCACAATATGAAGCTTTGTTTTTGGATCAAATAATGCCGTGCTTGTGCTGGTCGGAATCATGTGGGTATGGAATCCCAGTTCTTTACTTTTTGCCTGAGGAGCCCCAGAGTGAGACAGTCTGTCTCAAGCCCCATAGACTCCAATACAAATTTTGTGATGAATTTAACAGGAAAAAAAGAAGGTACGAGATTTAGAAACTGCTCAAAGGGCCGTATTATGAACCCCAGAGAAATGTAAACCAGATAGGTGTGTTCGGTAGAGTCTTGGACTCTCAACATCCAGGTATTTTTTGGACAACCAGAATAGTTTTGCGCTAGCGGCAATTTGTTTGAGGTGTGGATTCTGTGTAAATCGCTGCTCTCCTCTGATCAGCTCGTTAATGTACGCAGCTGCGCCGTTGCCGTGGATGCTTGCAGACACCTGCACTCTGTCTGTTTCACTCACACAGCTGAACCACAACAGCTGATTAGTGGAGTCACATGATGCAGCTATGCTTTCTGTCAACAGACCGACATCATAAAGCCCTTGGTAGCCCCCCTCCTCCCTACTCACTCAGTCTGTCTGTCTGTCTGTCTTTTTCTTTCTCCCCTCCACATATTAATAACATCTTAGTTTCTGTCTCCCAACAGCCCTCCATCCCCCGCACCCAATTTCATCATTGCAAAATAAAAGCCTTAATGATTATTTGTACCTTAACCATGAAGGGAGTTCTTACTGTAATGTTTAATGAGGCCTATCAGTAACTTTTGTTCAATAACAAACATTTGTCTCCCACCCCCCCCTCACCTAATTCAAACATTTCCAGATAAAAGCCTCAAGTATTATCGGTACCTTAACCATGAAGGGAGTTCTCAAGTCAAAAAACTTCTTTGAGCTTCTGCTATGTATATTTTCTGCCGTGTATGTATTTTCAACAATTCTTTGCACTTCATTTAAGCTTTTTCATCCATACGTTTTTCAGCAAATCTATTCATTTCAGCTTCTCCCATTTGATTATTTTTACAAATTTATCTACTTTTCCTGATGTTATTGGAGACTTTTGGTGACCTGAAAAGAACGCATTGTTCCAACGCTTCTCAACGAGCAGCGGGTACCGTCGTGAACCTCACCACCTTCCAAAAGCAGTGACAAGTACTCGCGCAGCAGTCCCTTTCAGCTGCAGTCAGTGCAGGAGATGTTTACCGCTCCACGTCGAAATGCGTTTTCTAGTTATAAATTGCTGTGAATGTCTGATGAACCTTAATAAGTAATCCACAAAGCATCAACACAGCTACTTTTTTGTTCAGCGCAGAGAACCTTACACAAGCAGAAAAATGTATACTTTATACATTTTTCTTTTCAATTTTTTTTCTAATTTTTATGAAATTTGGGTCACAGCCTCCCACATTACAATTGTTGCAGAATATACATTTTTGCAGGATATAACCCCCACTCAACCTTGTGCACAACCCCTTCCCTATCCTCCCCCAAGTTTCCCTCCAATTAAGTCCCACATCAATCTGACATGGAAGCATCTTAATGTCACCACGACCCCGCCCCCCATTACAGACACACACATGGACACAGCATAAACGCGCTACCAAAAACATTCTAACTGGTATCAATTACAGAGCCCAGCTCATTGGCATCAGATTATGTGAACAGATTTATGCTTTGAATCTTTGTAATTGGTACGTGTCGTTTGGTGGTTTAATTAGTCCCAGAGTCATTCTCAGGCCACAGCAAAGAAGTTGTTAGAGCGTAATAAGCATCACGCTGAGCCTGCCACGTCTAACTGTGCAGAGCTTCCCCTCAAAAGACTGCATGTTCAAATAGGATTTGTGACTTGGGGTGAGCTGATATTTCCACCACTAAGAAAAAAAAGTACATGGAAGTTAATGGAAATCTTGTTTCAAATTAAATTCATGTTTTTCTTAGGTAACAGGAGGGTCACTGATTACATTATCTAACAGTCAGTTTTGAAATGTTTAAGGATGGCATTTTGGTTTTCAACGATCACATTGATAAAGTCTTATCAAAATAAATTGCCATGTTGACGGGAAACATACATTACAAACAAACGTTTCCGTTAGAAATGGATACATAATAAAAAAATAATGAATGTAAAAAATATCCTGGTTATGATATGGCTACCATATTTGGAATGCAGAGGAGTAATGTCAGTGGTGCGGGTGGTGCAGTGGTGATTTGGTCGCTGCTCGTCACTGTAAGCGTGTTGCGTCACTTCCTGCTAGCAGGCGTGCCTGATCTCACCTAACTTTTTGTAGCTCTAGCTCAGTTGACTGTGCCGTGGTATTTTTCAGTACAAACGGCGAATTATTTATCATTTACCATCTTGCACGTGTCTTGTTTTTATCAAAATAGTTGCTTAGACGTTGTTTAGCGTCAACGTTACCTCCATTAGCATTAGCTTAGCAGCTAACCTAGTGATGTCTTCCCTCCCTACCTCTCCTGCTTCTTTGTGTTCGGTGTGTCACATGTTTAGCTATTCCTCTGCCTCACTTACGGATAATGGTACATGTAAGAAGTGTAGTATATTTGATAGATTGGAGGCGAGGCTTAGTGAGTTAGAAGCACGGCTCCGCACCATGGAAGCTCAGTCGGTAGCTACTGTTAACCTGCCCTCACCCGTAGCCGGTGCGGACCACATAGACGTAGCGTTCGTTCCTGATAGCCGTCCCCCGGCAACCCCCGAGCGGCCGGGAGGGTGGGTGACTGTCCGGAGGAAGCATAAGTCTAAGTCGAAGCCCACGGCTAACCACCAACCACTTCACGTTTCAAACCACTTCTCCCCACTCAGCGACACACCCGCTGAGAAGCCAACTCTGGTGATAGGTAGCTCCATTCTGAGGAACGTGAAGTTAGCGAAACCAGGGACCATAGTTACGTGTATACCGGGAGCCAGAGCGGGCGAACATTGAGTCTTATCTTAAACTGCTGGCGAAGGATAAACGTAAATACAGTAAGATTGTAATACACGTCGGCGGTAACGACTCGCGGTTACGCCAGTCGGAAGTCACTAAAGTTAACGTGGAATCGGTGTGTACATACGCTAAAACAATGTCGGACACCGTAGTTTTCTCTGGCCCCCTCCCAAACTTGATCAGTGACGACATGTATAGCCGCATGTCGTCATTCCGCCGCTGGTTGTCGAGGTGGTGCCCAGTAAATAATGTGGGCTTCGTTGATCACTGGAAGACGTTTTGGGGAGAGCCTGGTCTGATTAGGAGGGACGGCATCCATCCTACCCTGGATGGAGCTCAACTCATTTCTAACAATCTGACCCAGTTTCTTAGTGGACTTAATCCATGACCCAGAGTTCAGACCAGGAAGCAGAGTCGCAGTCTTACACACTTCTCTGCGCTTCCATCTGAGCGGTCACTCACCCAAACCATAATTAACCCTATAATTAACCTTATAGAGACCGTATCTGCCCCATAGGACAGAGTTTGTTAAATCAAAGGTGAACAGCCGAGGAGTTATATTAAATAACTTAATTAAAGTTAAAACCAGTAATGCAACAGTGCAACAAAATAGGAGAGTTAAAGGGGGACTTTTAAATATTAGATCTCTGTCATCTAAAGCTGTTTTAGTAAATGAACTAATATCTGATCTCCATGTGGATGTATTTTGTCTTACTGAAACATGGATGTCAGATGGGGAATATTTTACCTTAAATGAAGCGACTCCTCCGAGTCATGTTAATACTCATATCCCTCGAGGCACAGGCCGAGGGGGTGGAGTAGCAGCTATTTATGACTCCTGCCTTTTAATAAACTTTCAACCTAAACTAGATTATAACTCATTTGAAAGCCTGGTTCTCAGTCTTTCGCTATCAACCTGGAAAATGTTCCAGCCGGTTCTCTTTGTAATAGTGTACAGGGCGCCAGGTCCTTATTCAGAATTGTATCTGAATTTTCACAGTTCTTAACGAGTTTGGTCCTTAAAACGGACAAGGTAATTATAGTGGGTGATTTCAACATTCACGTGGATGTCGATAACGACAGCCTTGGTACTTCATTTCTTTCATTATTAGATTCAGTTGGTTTTTGTCAGAGGGTATGTAAACCAACTCATTGCTTTAACCACACATTCGACTTGGTTCTTGTGTATGGTATTGAGATAGAACATTTAACAATCTTTCCACAGAATCCTCATTTGTTGGACCATTGTCTGATAACCTTCGAATTTCTACTACCGGAACCTCCTCCTGCCAAAAGTTTCTACAGTCGATGCCCATCGGATACCGCTGTAGCTTCAATTAAAGAAGCAATTCCTTCTGCTCTAAGTTCAGTGTCCTGTTTCAAGATACCGGACGACTCCTATGAAAACTTCAGTCCGTCCCAAATCGATAATCTTCTCGATACTGCTACAGGCTCTCTGAGAGCGACGCTGGACGCTATTGCTCCTCTGAAAAAAAGAATGGCAACAAGTAGGAAGTTTACACCTTGGTATAACCCTCAAACCCGCAACTTAAAGCAAACTGTACGGAAACTTGAACGACTATGGCGTTCCACCAAATCAGAAGGATCTAGGCTGGTCTGGCAAGACAGCCATAAAACATATAAGAAGGCTCTCCGGAGCGCAAGAGGATCTTACTACTCTTCACTAATAGAGAAAAATAAAAACAACTCCAGGTTTCCCTTCAGCACTGTGGCTAGGCTGACAGAGAGTCACAGCTCTGTTGAGCCATGTATTCCTCTGGACCTCAGCAGTAACGACTTTATGAACTTCTTCAATGATAAAATTCTGACTATCAAAGAGAAAATTGATGGTCTCCTGCCCTCAACTAGTGCCGACCCGTCCTCGGATGTAGCAACCCTGGGTGCAGCAGTGGGCCCTGATGCCTACTTGGATGGCTTCTCTTCCATCACCCTGTATCAACTGACTTCTACAATTTTGAAGTCTAAATCTTCTACTTGTCTCTTGGATCCTATTCCAACTAAGCTGCTTAAGGAAGTTTTTTCTTTATTTGGCACGCCTTTACTGGATAATATGAATCTGTCCTTGTTGACAGGACATGTACCACAGTCCTTCAAGATAGCTGTAATTAGGCCTCTTCTTAAGAAACCTACTCTTGCTCCGGAGGTGTTGGCTAACTACAGACCGATCTCTAATCTTCCCTTCCTCTCGAAGATCTTTGAGAAATCCGTCGCAAATCAACTATGTGACTTTCTTCAAAACAATGCTTTGTTCGAGGACTTTCAGTCCGGATTTCGAGTGCATCATAGCACAGAAACAGCCCTGGTGAAAATTACGAATGATCTCCTACTTGCATCGGACCAAGGACTTGTCTCTTTTCTTGTCTTGCTGGACCTCAGTGCCGCATTTGACTCCATTGATCATCGTATCTTGCTGCAGACTAGAACATTTGATTGGTATTAAAGGAACTGCACTTAGCTGGTTTAAATCCTATTTATCGGATCGATCCCAGTTTGTGCTTGTAAACGGTGAATCCTCGAAGACCACCAATGTTGGTCACGGAGTCCCACAAGGTTCTGTGCTTGGACCCATTTTATTTACCCTTTATATGCCTCCTTTGGGCGACGTTATCAGAAAACACCGCATCAACTTCCATTGTTACGCAGACGATAATCAATTGTATCTGTCGATCAAGCCAGAGGAGACCGAACAGCTCGTTAGACTTCAAGAATGTCTTGGAGACATCAAAACTTGGATGACCTGCAACTTCCTGATGCTAAACTCCAGACTGGACTACTGTAATTCTTTGTTTGCAGGGTGTTCTTGCAAATCTCTTAAACCTCTTCAGTTGATTTAGAATGCTGCAGCACGTGTATTAACAAGAACTAATAAAAGAGACCATATCACGTCTGTATTATCTGCTTTGCACTGGCTCCCTGTTAAATCAAGAATAGAATTTAAGGTTCTTCTCCTCACCTACAAGGCGCTTGTAGGTGAGGCCTTCTTATCTTAAAGAGCTTGTAACACCGTATTGCCCTGCAAGGCAGCTGCGTTCTATAGATGCTGGGTTACTTGTTGTTCCTAGAGTTATTAAAAGGAGGATGGGAGGCAGAGCCTTCAGTTATCAAGCTTCTCTTTTGTGGAACCAGCTTCCACTTTCCCTCCGGGGGGCAGATTCAGTCAGCTCCTTTAAGATAAAGCTTAAAACTTTCCTCTTTGATACCGCTTATATTTAGGGCTGGCTTAGGTTTGCCTGGACCAGCTCTTACTTACGCTGCTATAGGCTTAAGCTGCCGGGGGACTTCTTAGGACACACCAAACTCCCCTCTCTCTCTCTCTCTCTCTCCCCTTTTACTAAAATCTACGTTGCATTAATGCACATGACTAATTCAGCTCCTTCCCGGGAGTTCTTTGTGCTTTCTCGCCGAGCAGGTCTCTGCAGATCATAGTTCCGTCAGGACCCTGGTCCTGACTCCGGCCGTGGCCCTGCTGGCACCTGCTGCTGCCATCATCATCATCATAATTTTAAATATGATTCATATCACTATTACCCTTTCCTAAAATCTTTGCTTTCCCTCCCCACAGTCTTCTGTGGATGGTGGTTCGATCTAATGGTGGTGGCCCCTGCAGTGGTCCTGTCGTACACCTGACCTGCTACCTGGAATTCTTTGAATCATTTCTGTTATAGAAATTGAATGTATTCTACATCTGTATGAGTCATTCTGTACACATGACATCCATTGCAGTCTGTCCATCCCGGGAGAGGGATCCCTCCTTTGACGTTCTCCCTAAGGTTTCTGTCACGGTTTGGTCTCGTCCATGTCTTATTGTGAAGTTTTGTGTCTCTTGTGTCCCTGGGTAACTTCACTTCCTGCCCTGTCCTGTCTCCCCTTGTGATTGTCTAAGTGATTCCACCCGTTTCCAATCACCTCCACCTCCCTTGTGTATTTAAGTCATGTGTGTCTCTTGTCTTGTGTGGGTTCATCCTTGTTCGTATGTCAGAGTTAGTGAGTGTCTTGGTCCTCGATTCTTGTTCCACGTTCACAGCCTGTTTTTGCCCCTCGTGGCGTTTTTGAGTTTCCTGTGTTTTTGACTATTAAAGTCCTTTTGTTTTTGAAAATACTCTTCGTCTGATTTTCACTTCCTGCTCGCCACCCTGACCCATCGTGACAGTTTCTACCCTTTTTTCCCTGGAAGGGTTTTTTCATTTTTTGGGGAGTTTTTCCTGTGCCGATATGAGGGTCTTGGGACAGAGGATGTTGCATGTGTACAGACTGTAAAGCCCTCTAAGGCAAATTTGTAATTTGCGATTATACAAAATAAATTGAATTGAATTGATGTAAAGATGCCGAATATAGCTCCGTGGGAGCAGAAACCCCTCAAATTTGTTTCATGGTCTATTTAAGATGTAAAACTAGCAATTAAGACCATAATCCTGTGCAAGGGGGTAAAGGGGCCGGTCTACCCTTTGCGTTCTTCTCCCTAGTTATGCAAGCTAAAAGTCACATGTCCAAAAAAAAAAACATCCACCCCCCCCTTCTGCTTTTTTGTCAAATCGCACCCTGGTGACAACTACATTATCATTCACAACCATTTATACACTAACAGAAGAGCCTACACTGTAACGACCAAATGACAAACAGTAAAATAAAATATCTTAATTCAATGAGTGAGAAAACCATAAATGTTATTTTCATTTTACAGATTTTTCATAAATTATTATTATTAAATTCTTAAGGGCTGAAACTTCTAGGCATGTTACTGGGGCTCGTACCGCCAACTCGACGGTTACCAGAAGGCCCAGAACAAACCGACCGCAGTTGTAACCATCACATTTTGTATATAAAGTAGCTTAAATGAATAAAGTCTATATTTCTTAATGGAATTCTCCTGTACCGCCGCTCAGGGGACCCCAGCCCGGTGGTTGAACGGTAGCTGGCCATAGTCGAGAGATGTTGACTAGGTACATGGCTGGAAACAGTCGGATGGATTAGGTAAACCACATAAGTGGGAACCAGAACTTTTCACGTCAGTTTACCATGATATTTCCAAACCATGGGAATCAGAGGGACGCTAGAACATCCTCCAACCTTCTGGTTTTCAGTTATTGCTGCAGGATGTGAATGAATAAATGTCTGTAATATCTGTTTTTGTAGTGTTTTTGTAGGTTCAGTATGATAAGTCTTTAGGGGAGGTTTGATGGGATGTGCTGTCAGCCTTAACAACTTGGGAAGTTTCTCACCTTAGATTTTTCCAGTTTTGGTGCCAGTGCTGCAAGCTACTTTGACAAACTGTTGGCGACACTGCTGGGTCTCTACAAGAACCTTCCTGTAAACATATTCTACCCAACATAAAAGTCATTACGACTAGGTATTTTGAGAGTTAACAGAATTGATGATAATTATCTATTATGGATTTTGTAGTAAAGGTCAGACTGAATTTACAGAAGTTGTGTGCCAACTCAGAGCAATGATAGAACTAGCAGCCATTACAGCTGCCTAATCCCTGAGACAAACATCAGTCATGACTCCTCCTAATGAAGCGACACACAGCCACACTATATGTGAGCTCAGTTCCACTCATGTCTGGGCAGAGACAGTAGTAAATGTGACACGCTGCTCAACGTTGTTAAAGAAATTAGTTAATCTCCAGGCAGGGGTCACGCAGTCACCTGTAAAGAAGTTAGATGACGCTAAAAACAAAGAGGGCACCGACAGAAGGGATTAGTGTCTGTAAAGCTTTCATGGTATGGATGTGTGTGCATCTTGACTACAAGGCCTTCAGACATCCAGGCGACTTGAAATCGGACTAAGTATCTTCTCTTTAAACTAAGCCATTCCTCTAACTTTATTGTTGATTTTACTGTTTTAAGTTTAACGTGATTGCTAGTTTGCCTTAGCTTTAGCCGTTCTCACTGCCATTCCTAAATGTAGATTCTGCTATATTATATTAAGTTGACTACTAGTGTGGCCTCCAATCTCTGGTAGGTTTAACCTGATCTAATTATGTTTTGTACCCTCTATCCTTTTCCACCATCCACCCTACTGTCCTTGAATTCCACGCTGTGACAGTTACTCCCCCGGTAACCGGGTGCGAAGTGCACCCAACCCGCTCTGCATCTGCCAAGCTGCTTGTTGCTCCCTCACTGAGAGCAGATCAGCACGCTTTGCTGTGTGGAAGGAGCTCTGTGATGACATCAGGAGCACAGAGAGCCTCTACATCTTCAGACTAGAGACACACCTTCAGACTCTCCCTCCACTAGAGACACTAACTGTCTAAGTACAGTCTATCTATAGCAATTTGTAAATCGGCTTATTTGATGAAATTGCCCGTTCTTGTTTTTTGTTCTTTGAGTTTGTATCCTTATGGTTGAAATGCACTTGTAAGTCGCTTTGGATAAAAGCGTCAACTAAATCTAATGAATTAAGTTATTAGACAGATTCTTTCTATCGTGGTGGGTAATAAAGTTTTTATTATATTCCCTATATAGGTTTTACTTTATATATTGACACTCTTTATGCTTCTTTATTCCAAAAACGTTTGCTTGACTAAACACCAACTACAACAGTGTTGGCAAGGGGGTAAAAAAAAAATTGGAACCAACTAAAAATGCATATTATATATGTTTGCTATTTTTATGAACCGTTTAAGTACCGTGCGTGTCCTGGGGGTCCACGCTGAGCATATGAGCAGGCTTTTTTTGATGTATGGCTGAATTAATATAGCCAGGTTTCTAAAGGAGACGTAAAACCCCCAACATTTGTCAATAAAAGAAAGTGAGGGAAAGGCCTGCATCAGTGCTCCGTTTCTTCACCGAAAGACTTCTGTTTTTGTTTGCGTATGGGTTGAAAAACATATTAATGGAAAAAGTACAGACCATTTTGAAAAGTCCTGGGTGAGGTGAAAGTGTTTCTGTCTTTTGTCTTCACTCAACTAGAGGCTGAAGACAATGCCTCTGGTTTCATTGCTGAAACTCGCTGAATGTTCTTTGCTGTTTGACCAGGTCATTAAGTGGATGAGCAGCATCAACATACAGTCCACTTTTAGCTACTTGGACAAATGTAAATTGGATTAGATTTTTTATTTTTTTTTATTGTAGCTCAGCAGTAATCTTTAGAAAATACAAACGTATTGTATACGTCCATACTAACTTTTTTAATCTGGACCCTATTCACCCCAAAAGCGTATATTTTCTCCCATTAGTCATGAAACGTATCATAGGAGTGCTAAGAGTTCCTTTAATACATGCACGTGTTATGAATGCTTTGTGTTTGCCAGTCGGAGGGCAGCAGTGCTTGTGTGCAGTTCCTCTGCTGTGTGTTTGGGTCTGGAGGAGATTCATGTTGAGATCAAAGACCACATTGTTAAGGTTCAAAGGAACAAGACGTGGGCAAACCCAGACATGGGCTGGTGATAAATAGAGAACAAGTAAAGCTGCCTTTGATGAATTCTTGAATTGATCCTCGGAAATACCTGATTACACCGCTCGGAGATGCTAGTTTAAACAGTTGGCAGAAGGGGGATATGTTTAAATGAAGCTTAGGCAAAAATTCAGTCAGGAAGACTGGACAGGCTGTGCCGTTTCCTGGAGATCTCCTCTCCCTTGGGGGCCCACGGCCAGCTGATTAGGGGCGGGGTTGAGTAGTACCAACCAACCAGACGTGGGTGACGTTACCGTAAACCAATTGCATCATTGCCGGCAAACGTTTCTCTTTTGCTGTCAGTTGTCATTTCAGCACGCACCAAAGGTGACCCGCCATCCCCCCCCTGACACCTCTCAATCTACAGCAGAACCTGGCATATCAGGAAATTGTAGCAACTTCTTTACCACCACCACTAGTGTTTGGACTCCCAAAGGGGGGGATATGCCTCATCTCGTCTCGGCATCCCGGCCCCTGGTCTATCGTCCAGCAGGATGGAGTCCAAGCCCCAAACACATTGCAATATCAATATTCAAGCTTGTTATAATAAAGCAGTGTTCAAATTACGACAAGTCTCTCCAGATTGAAATATGTTTGGTGTAAAATCATTAGTTTCCCTGCCATCCAAAGTCACCATATCCGTTTGAATGGGCCTAATCTCACCTTTAAGGAAAAAACTAAAAATACCACCTCATGTATAGTCATAGTGAAATGAATGATCATATAACCCGACATATAACAACTTTAAATATATTTTTGGTAAATTCTCCAGCCAAGCCAAGACTTTTAAAAATCATTCCAGTCTGTTGGTTGGACCAGCATCAGTCCCAGAGGAATTAGATATTCTTGTAGGTCTCTGATCAGCTGATTGAAGTCCGAAATTATCATAGGCTGGAGGTTATCTAAAATCAAGAAATGTTTACCCTTCCCAGAAATTAACCTTTAAAATGTATCCTTGAGCAGTTGGAGTAAGAGACAAATTACAAAGGAACAGGAGCTCATTGTTGTGTGAGGAACAAATTCCGACCCATGGTTAATTTTATTACATGACAATACTTAAAATAGTTGAGTATATAAGCTTTGCAGCTGGTTGCTTAACTAATGGATAATGTGTTGTCAACTTGCAATAAGATTGCTCAAGTGCCAGCCTAAGTTTCTTAAACTTAACATTATTATTGAGACCTACTATTATACTTGAGTTAACAATACTTAAAATATAGCATTGGATAGTCGCATCTACTTGCGTACTTAATTTCAGAACACTTGTAATAATTAATTGGAGGAACTTGAAATGATGTGTATTCTTTTAGATTGAAAACATCCATCAACAGCACTGAACATTTTATGTTGAGTATACTCAAAAGAGCTTTGCAGCTGGTTGCTTAACTATTTGAAGTTTTCTCAACTTCTCAAATTTCACTGCCAACTATACTCAAAATTCTTTTAAATTAAATCTGCTTTGGCTGGAAACCCAAAGAACGGCATTAAAGTACACATCTGCAACAAGCAAACGGCTGCTTGAAAAACATTTTTACCGTATTTTCCGGACTATAAGTCGCTCCGCAGTACAAGTCGCACCAGCCATAAAATGCATAATAAAGAAGGAAAAGACGTATATAAGTCGTACAAGTCGCAATTTTTGAGAATGAGACACGCGCCGGCAGAGAACAGAGTTAAGTACGGTGTTTTGGCCTGCATGTGTCCTACGAACGTCGATGTGATGTCTGGCGATAAATCCGAGAAGTCTGCAGGTTTTAGTTTCACCACTGTCATGATATGAGGCAAGACGCGAGTCGTGATCCACATTAAAGAGGGTTTTATTTTTGAACAGCCCAGAGTAACGTAAGCTATGCATTAGACTTCAACAGTTAGCATCTATACTCTCCAGGGAATACGTCGCACCGCCGGCCAAACTATGAAAAAAAAACTGTGACTCATAAGACCGGAAAATATGGTAGTTGAATTTCAGAATTCAAAGACCAAGTTGGCAACAAATCAGGAAAAATCTGATAGTTTGAATATTTCTGTAATAGTTGGTTTTTCTCGTAACTAATTATCTATAAAATTCCTCATTCGTAGTAAATACAATCTAAATCCTAGATTGTATTTACTATGAGTAACTAACAAAGAAAAAAACAAACCAATAAACACTATGGGGCTTTTTTGCCTTTTATTATGAATTGTCTGTAACAAGACAACGGCAACCTCTAGAGACATTGTTCTTTGGAAATCCTTTTGACTAAATTTGGTCAATACATACCACTGGGATTTAGTCAAAACACACAGAGCCTAGATGAGCCCAACAAAAGGGAAATGCTGTTGAGATGTTGCACAATAACCAGGGCTTGTTGTTGGACTTCAGCGGACCGTTCCAATGTCACCTTAATCAATTTCAAGTTGAACTTCCTGGACATAAGACTCCTCCGGGTCTTTATTCTACACAAAAAGAAGCATACAGATGTACAGAAGTGTAATCAATAATCACCCCCTCTAAAGTTCTCATGTATTCCATTCTCATTTTGTTAACAATACAATTTTAATGCAATTTTGAACATTGACACATTACTCTTACCAGTTGTTTAGCAAACCCTCCTGCTCCTTCCAAAGACAGGTAGCCCTTGTAGAACGGTAAACCTTCTGTGGGCAAGTACATCAGTTGTCTATAAAATAACAATTGGACATAAAATAATGTGTGATCACAGTCGAAAAGGGGTAGAATACTGGTGACAGACCAGTTCGTATTTTGGTACAAATAAGCAGAAAGATGCAACCACATCATATTTGTCAGCAAATATCCAAACCTACATTTTATATCTGTTACTTCAGACAGTTGAGCAAATGTCTCTTGAAGTTGGGCTTTTTAGAGTGTACCTTTTGTAAATCTTTGTAAAGTTTACCTTTATAAATCATTCCAGGATGCAGCAGCTCGACTGGTCTTTAACTTTCCTAAATTCTCCCCCACTCCTCCACTCCTCTCTCTTTACTGGCTACTGGTGCACTGTAATACTTTTCTGTAATTTCTACAGCACAATATTACAGTAATTTCTTGTTCTGTCATTTTGCAAAGTTTATCTGTATATTGCAATGCATTGTGGGTCAAAAAAACAATTACAGTAGCTGACAGCTTTTTTCAACAATAATGTATTCTGAAATTACAGGCATATGTGCCCTTGACTGTAATGATGCAGTTGTACAGTTATTTACTGTAGATGAGTTGCACGAGGTGGTTAACTTAGTTGACTCAACACCATTTGATGGCGGATTGCAGAGGACTCATCCACAATACGTAAGTGTACTTTTATAGATAGCGTAAATTAAATTGTGGTTTAACTTGTTAATGTTGGTTGAAATAACCTAAGTTGACGTATTAGTTTAGTGCAGTGTATTAGTTTAGTGTATTACTTTATTGTGTATTAGTTTAGTGCAGCCTCCAAAATAAAGTTAACTAATAGCTAAGCTAACGTTAGCTAGAACATTTACATTTTTATCAGGGCTCCCAAAGGGGGGCGGACGATGTGGTCGACGCTACGGGGGGAGGGGGCTGTTTGAGTGTGTGAACGGGTTGAAATGCGTGTGTCTTGAGAGCCCTGGGTAATTTAGCTCGGAAGCTAACTAAAGTTAGCAATGAATCCTGCACTTGAGTGCATGTTTGTGTGTAAAAATGGGACACAACATAGGATTTAGTGTTGGTGGAATTTGTCGTGTTGTGTTCTACCTACATAAGTAGGTGTCGAGCGAACTCGGCTCAGCCAAGCTTATCTAGTCCTACTGAGTACATTTTTACATTTTTGTTTTGCTTCTTGACATTGTGTCTTTTGTCCACCACCAAGACATACTGCTAAAATCCTTGCTTAATGCGTGCCTACGAGCTAAAACTCCTTCAGTTGTGCAGGTCCATAAACAAAACACCGGGTAGTCCTGCTCAAGTTGTGCAACCGTAATACTGGTCAATACATACCACTGGGATTTAGTATCCCAGTGGGATACGCCGTGGGCCTTTTTATTTTGGATGTGCCTAGGAAAACGTAAAAAGCACACCAAGTACCCAACCTCTGTACTGCCTCCTTTTAAGCCCCAATTTGATAGAGACATTGCCAAAGTTGGAATGAAAAGCAAATTTTCCCTCTTCGTCTGCACAGCCCTCCAATTGCCCTTTTGATCCCAGTGCTCTGTTTTATTGAAAAGGCAATATGCTTTGGACAATTGGTGGACCTTTTTGGCTCAGGATATAATGCCTTTATTATTTAGACGGCAAGCTGCATGCGAGCAGAGGTGCGTTTCAGTAAAGCTAGTTCATACACTTAAACATTCAATGGATCTGGTATGTGGTGGTTGCCTTGCTTCTCCTGGACCACTCAGCTTTAGAAATGACACAATGTCCTTAGAATGTTTTGGTTCATTAGGAGACATACGTGACAGCTTGTTTTCTACTTCTTCTGAAAGATGATGTGATAATAAGGGCTTAGTCGCCGTTAGGTAATTCAACAAAAAAATACTGATACCTAACTCAATAAGTAATCTGTAGATGCATACAGCATGTGTTGCATTCAATATAATATTTGTTTTTTGTTTTTTTTTTGGTCCAATATGGCTCTTTCAACATTTTGGGTTGCCGACCCCTGCACTAAACACTCCAGGTGGCATTGAAGGGTGCACAGCTATATATGGGGACACAGCTGAGGTACCATCAGGCCCATTTATTAAAAACCCACTCATAGTTGTACATTGTTGTACATATTTTTTTAATGTATTTCAATTCCCGAATTTACAATACTATTTGCTAACACTGTTATAAAAGGTGTTGTAATGTTATCGTTAGTTGTATGTGTCACTGTTTGCTTTAAGGTGAAATAAATGACAAAAGAACCACAAAAAAACATGAAATCCTATTTTATCCAAGATTTTTCAATGGATTGGCTGAAGATTTGACAATGAGCATGCAAGTTGATATTTGGTAAAACTAGATTGGATCATGCGAAACGTAAAGAGAAAGTTGTATTTTTCTCTCTAGGGTTATTCCCATAATATTGTCACTTAATAATAATAATAATAATAATACTTTTCAAGTACTCAAAGCCGCTTTACAGGGCAGGATAAATTATAAAAACAGAACCAAACAAGGAAAACAAAAAACAAATGAAACAAAACAGAACAGGATTCAGCACAGATGAGGAGGGAGGAGGTCGTGGGGCTAGGTGTAGGCAAAGATGAAGAGATCTCTTAAGGCGGGACTGAAAGACGGTCAGGGACTTAGAGGTGCGGATCTCTCTTGGGGGAGGGAGTTCCAGAGCCTGGGAGCAGCTCTGGAAAATGCCCTGTCCCCAAAACTGCGGAGTTTGGACTTTTTGGTGCAGAGGAGACCGGCTGAGGTGGATCTGAGGGACCGTGAGGGTTGGTACGGGGAAAGGAGGTTGGTGAGGTATGAGGGGGCCAGGTGGTGGAGGGCTTTGTAGGTGAGGACCAGGGTTTTGTAGGTGATCCGGTGGGAGATAGGAAGCTAGTCGAGTTTTTTTAGGACTGGAGTGATGTGGTGCCAGGATTTGGAGCGGGTGATGAGGCGGGCGGCTGAATTTTTATTATAACAATGATTGGTCGCAAAACCCTTTTGGTGGACCGATTGACGGTGAGGAGTTGGATCACACCAATTTCCCTTCTCCCCACTGGTCACTTTGACACAAATACATCAGAATATCCGGTTCTTGTGCAGAATATCGTACAAAAACAACACTAACTACGCTCCAATTACATATTGTCTGGGCTTTGGCAGACTGGTCAAACCGTCTCATTGAGAGGATGGGCAGAGTGCTGACCAGGTAAACAGACGACAACACTATAGCAAAGTCATCTGATACCCCCTTTTTTTATATCGGCTGCTTTGTCAGTTTGGGTGGTCACAGCATTTGCATTTACACATGAATTTTATCTAATCCAATCATCCAGACATAGCTTCAAATGGGCTGAGGCTTTAGTCTCTGCACATAGGACACCAATAAAGCACCAGAGGAATTTACGCACGCCCAAGGGCCATGTGATTCAAAAATTTCAAGAATCCTGTGCAGAGCCACCGCTACCACTGAAACAGGCTGAGCAAAATGTGTTTTTAGAGGAATGACCTCATTACTGGAGGGGGCAAACAAAATAACGTGGAATTATTACTTAAAAGAGGGATAAGTGGGTTTTTTTGTAAATCAAGTATGAGTTCAGACCTGCTGACGTCTCAGTGGCGCGTGTCCTTACATGACCCGGTCCTTTGGAAGTAGAGAAAAAAGGTTTTTGCACGCACGCACACACACACCTTTACAATATTTTGCATGGCAGCCAAATTTAAAGTGGTGCCCCTTTCCCACACAGAGGTAGTATGTGTACCTTGCCCCTCACCCCTCTCCTATTCAGTTTGCTTGTAAAGTACTCCCACCCAAACATGACTTTCAGACTCGCATGCTAATTGAAAACAGCAGTGTTCTACTGCTTCCTGCATATTCAACTGCCTCATATAGACACCGACAAACACACACTCTTTTACTCAACATACATACGCCATATGCTGTAATAGATTGAAAATAGCATTGTTAGCTGCACAATTACCCCCTTTCTTTACACCCACTTCTGCAATAGAAAATATACAGACTGTGTGTGTTCTCTGCTCCACTGTATACCTATAAAATCAGGCTTTGTGTGGTAGGGAGACAGGAATGGACTTGAGATGGAGAGGTTGAATCATTACACCCCAACCTTGATACACTTCACACACATTCCAGTACACATTTTAGCTGTCACAAACACAGACTCCGTCACCTCCCTCTCCGGCCATCAGCAAGCACCTTCCCCGAATATTGACTTTGTACTACATTCCCCATCATGCACCTCACGCTCAAGCACCCATTCAAGCCACACTCACCCAAATCCTGGCGAAAAGCTTTGTCTTACTATTAAACATTACCGAGCGTTTATTCCTGTGACTGCCTGATTGTTGTGACTGGATTTCTCCCTGTCTGCCGCCTGCCTGGTATTCTGACTACGATTTAGACCTGTCCTCACTGCTCTATCCGCCGGTTCTGACCACTTCCTGTTTGACTACCCTGCTCAATACATCATGCTGTAAATGGATCACTGTGACTCTGATGCTTTGGCAACTTAAAAATCCAATAAAAACAGAGGCTGGAGAGGCTTTTCATCAGCTACGCGTCCTATATTTTTTAGGATTGTGTCATTTCCTGTTTGAAATCTATATTGCATGTAAAACTCTTTTTAACTTAAGTTTACTTTCACTTTGGACTGATTCATTGGATGAAAGGAAATTGCAAAAAAAACAATCCAATCAAAAACTGTAAAAGATTTGGCAATAATTGTGTTGTATAAACAACCAAACAGTAAAATGTTTGTCTCTTTCTGATTCAATAATTATTGGGTTATGCTGTTGCTGAAAAGTGAAAAGGTTTTCCTTTGCATCTCCAAGGCCGAGCGCTGTGAGGTAACATGCTTCTTGCTCTCGGACCGATGGCTCGATGCAGAGACATTCAGAGACCGTGTCAGTGTCCGACTTGTAAACCTACGTTGCTGTCAGCAAAATACCTCCCCTAAGCTTGGCCTGAGCCTATTTCAAGGTCCCCCAATTACTGCTACAGACATGCTCAACTAGTATGCATACTGCCAACTAAATGAATGATTTCATGTTATTTTAACAGATGGTGCTCACCGTGAGGTAGCTGAGGTGTGCGTGGCCACAGCTGAGCCGCTTTTAAGGCACCATATAGCAGGTTTTGCATCTCCCGATTGCAGCAAATTTCATTTGGTTCATGTGACTATATAATCATAATTGAAACAGTTATTTTCTGACATGAAACTATTTAAACAGCAAAGTTACAGTCTGCCTTCAGATTTGTGGACGGCACTGATGCACGTATGAAGTAAAAATAAATCTTAGATTATTATACATTTCTATTCACATGGGTAACTTGATGTGTTTAACTGTCAACAATCTGCCCAGATAATTACTATTTACTACGAGAGTAAAGTGATGTTTTTTGTTGGTTACAAAGAGGCTGTTTTCATCCAAACATCTCTCCCTCACACACACACAAGACACATCATTCTCTCTAGAGCCTTTTTTTCAAACACTTCAGCAACCACTACCGAATCTATAAAAGTTAAGGAAACAGATTTTCTGTATTCTGAAATGAGTACTGCCTTAGGAACTGTGGCGGTCCACTGCAAGGGGACACAGAAGTGACTTTCCCACGTTGCCATAATTCAATTCATTTTATTTTGTATAGCTCAAAATCACAAATTACAAATTTGCCTCTGAGGGCTTTACAGTCTGCACACATGCAACATCCTCCGTCCCGAGACCCTCACATCGGCACAAGAAAAATTCCCCAAAAAACGAGAAAAAAAAAACTTCCAAGGGAAAAAAGGGAAGAAACCTTAGGGAGAACGTCAGAGGAGGGATCCCTCTCCCGGGATGGACAGACTGCAATGGATGTCATGTGTACAGAATGACTCAAACAGATGTAGAATACATTAAATTTCTAAAACAGAAATGATTCAAAGAATTCCAAGTAGCAAGCCAGGTGTACGGCAGGACCACTGCAGGGGCCACCACCATTAGATAGAACCAGCATCAGATAGAACCTCCATCAGATAGAACATCCATCCACAGTAGACTGGGTAGGGAAAGCACAAATATTTTAGGAAAGGGTAATAGTAATATGAATCAAATTAAAAATAATGATGATGGCAGCAGCAGGTGTCGGCAGGTCACGTCCGGAGTCAGGACCAGGGTCCTCGGCGAGAAAGCACAACTAACTCAGAGTTCGGTGTGTCCTAAGAAGTCCCCCGGCAGTCTAAGCCTATAGCAGCGTAACTAAGAGCTGGTCCAGGCAAACCTAAGCCAGCCCTAAATATAAGCGGTATCAAAGAGGAAAGTTCTGCCCACCGGACTGAAAGTGGAAGCTGGTTCCACAAAAGAGAAGCTTGATAACTGAAGGCTCTGCCTCCCATTCTACTTTTAATAACTCTGGGAACAACAAGTAACCCAGCATCTATAGAACACAGCTGCCTTGCAGGGCAGTACGGTGTTACAAGCTCTTTAAGATAAGAAGGTGCCTCACCAGCAAGTGCCTTCTTCTTAGAAGAATTCTATTCTTCATTTAACAGGGAGCCAGTGCAAAGCAGATAATACAGGCGTGATACGGTCTCTTTTATTAGTTCTTGTTAATGCACGTGCTGCAGCATTCTGAATCAACTGGAGAGGTTTAAGAGATTTGCAAGAACACCCTGCAAACAAAGAATTACAGTAGTCCAGTCTGGAGGAAACAAATGCATGAACCAATTTTTCTGCATCACCTTGAGACAGGAAATTCCTGATTTTCGATATATTACGTAGAGGAAAAAAGGCAGTCCTTGAAGTTTTCTTTATATGAGAGTTGAAGGACATATCCTGGTCGAAGAGAACTCCAAGATTCTTGACGGTGCTGCTGGATACCAGAACAATTCCCTCCATAGAAACTATCACGTGACAGCTGACTTCGAAGGCGCTCTGGGCCTATCATGATAACTTGGTTAGCATCAGGAAGTCGCAGGTCATCCAAGTTTTGATGTCTCCAAGACATTCTTGAAGTCTAACGAGCTGTTCGGTCTCCTCTGGCTTGATCGACAGATACAATTGCGTATCGTCTGCATAACAATGGAAGTTGATGTGGTGTTTTCTGATAATGTCGCCCAAAGGAAGCATATAAAGGGTAAATAAAATCGGTCCAAGCACAGAACCTTGTGGGACTCCGTGACCAACATTGGTGGTCTTAGAGGATTCACCGTTTACAAGCACAAACTGGGATCGATCCGATAAATAGGATTTAAACCATTTAAACCGGTTTTTGAGATGTTTTTGACACTTTTTGATTTTTGTGGATTCTCTCTGCAAGAGAAAGAAAGAAATTTGTTTTGCAACCTGGTCTGCGACTGAGTCCGTCCGGACAGACTGGAAGTCCTCGAACAAAGCATTGTTTTGAAGAAAGTCACATAGTTGATTAGCGACGGATTACTCAAGGATCTTTGAGAGGAAGGGAAGATTAGAGATCGGTCTGTTGTTAGCCAACACCTCTGGAGCAAGAGTATGTTTCTTAAGAAGAGGCTTAATTACAGCTATCTTGAAGGACTGTGGTACATGTCCTGTCAACAAGGACAGATTCATAATAGATTTAGACTTCGAAATTGTAGAAGTCAGTTGATCTAGGTTGATGGAAGAGAAGCTATCCAAGTAGGTATCAGGGCCTACTGCTGCATCCAGGGTTCCTACATCAAAGGACGGGTCGGCACTAGTTGAGGGCAGGAGAACATTAATTTTCTCTTTTATAGTCACAATCCTATCATTAAAGAGGTTTATGAAGTTTTTACTACTGAGGTCCAAAGGAATACATGGTTCAACAGGGCTGTGACTCTCGGTCAGTCTGGCCACAGTGCTGAAGAGAAACCTGAAGTTGTTTTTCTTTTTCTTAGTGATGAGTAATAAGATCCTCTTGCGCTCCGGAGAGCCTTCTTATATGTTTGAAGGCTGTCTTTCCAGGCTAGCCTAGATCCTTCTGATTTGGTGGAACGCCATAGTCGTTCAAGTTTCCGGACAGTTTGCTTTAAGTTGCGGGTTTGAGGGTTATACCAAGGTGCAAACTTCCTACTTGTTGCCATTCTTCCTTTCAGAGGAGCAATAGCGTCCAGCGTCACTCTCAGAGAGCCTGTAGCAGTATCGACAAGATTATCGATTTTGGACTAAAGTTTTCACAGGAGTCGTCCGGTATCTTGAAACAGGACACTGAACTTAGAGCAGAAGGAATAGCTTCTTTAAATGAAGCTACAGCGGTATCCGATAGGCATTGACTGTAGAAACTTTTGGCAGGAGGAGGTTCCGGTAGTAGAAATTCAAAGGTTATAAGACAATTGTCCGACAAAAGAGTATTCTGCGGAAAGATTGTTAAATGTTCTATCTCAATACCATACACAAGAACCAAGTCGAGTGTGTGGTTAAAGCAATGAGTTGGTTTATTTACCCTCTGACAAAAACCAACTGAATCTAATAATGAAAGAAATGAAGTACCAAGGCTGTCGTTATCGACATCCACGTGAATGTTGAAATCACCCACTATAATTACCTTGTCCGTTTTAAGGACCAAGCTCGTTAAGAACTGTGAAAATTCAGATAAAAATTCTGAATAAGGACCTGGCGCCCTGTACACTATTACAAAGAGAACCGGCTGGAACATTTTCTAGGTTGGCTGCGAAAGACTGAGAGCCAGGCTTTCAAATGATTTATAATCTAGTTTAGGTTGAAAGTTTATTAAAAGGCAGGAGACATAAATAGCTGCTAATTCCCCCCTCGGCCTGTGCCTCGAGGGATATGAGTATTAACATGACTCGGAGGAGTCGCTTCATTTAAGGTGAAATATTCCCCATCTGACATCCATGTTTCAGTGAGACAAAATACATCCACATGGAGATCAGATATTAGTTCATTTACTAAAACAGCTTTAGATGACAGAGATCTAATATTCAAAAGTCCCCCTTTAACCCTCCTATTTTGTTGCACTGTTGCATTACTGGTTTTAACTTTAAGTTATTTAATATAACTCCTCGGTTGTTTACCTTTAATTTAACAAACTCTGTCCTATGGGGCAGATACGGTCTCTATAAGGTTAATTATAGGGTTAATTATGGTTTGGGTGAGTGATTGCTCAGGTGGAAGCGCAGAGAAGTGTGTAAGACTGCGACTCTGCTTCCTGGTCTGAACTCTGAGTCATGGATTAAGTCCACTAAGAAACTGGGTCAGATTGTTAGAAATGACTTGAGGTCCATCCAGGGTAGGATGGATGCCGTCCCTCCTAATCAGACCAGGCTCTCCCCAAAACGTCTTCCAGTGATCAACGAAGCCCACATTATTTACTGGGCACCACCTCGACAACCGGCGGCGGAATGACGACATGCGGCTATACATGTCGTCACTGATCAAGTTTGGGAGGGGGCCAGAGAAAACTACGGTGTCCGACATTGTTTTAGCGTATGTACACACCGATTCCACGTTAACTTTAGTGACTTCCGACTGGCGTAACCGCGAGTCGTTACCGCCGACGTGTATTACAATCTTACTGTATTTACGTTTATCCTTCGCCAGCAGTTTAAGATAAGACTCAATGTCGCCCGCTCTGGCTCCCGGTGTACATGTATGGTCCCTTGTGATCCCTTGTTTCTACGTGAGGCGTTTAGCAACGTGAGGTGTTTAGCAATTCCTCTTTGTGAAGAACATACAAACCGTCTTTTTAACATTTAGATGAAGGCAGGAATGTGCAGGCCATTTAGTTACTTTTGTCATTGTGGGTGTGAGTTTTTGTGGAGCTAGTTCTTTGCGTGAACATAAATCACTACTGTCAGCGTACATTTGAATATCACACCCATCGCAGGAACCCGGTAAATCATTTATCTATAAACTGGATAACAAAGGTAGATAGAACCCTGGTGTATTCCTACGTTAGAGTAGATGATTAAACATCACCCCCACTCCGAAACGCTGGGTTCTTTCTTCCAAGTAGGATTTCAGCATCCATACATTGTGGTTAACTGTATTGAAAGCCTGAGGTCAAGAAAAACTGCTGCTACCACACCTTCCTTCGTCCATTTTAAGGTTCGCATTCTCTAAGAGGAAATGATGGAGAGTCGAGTGCACAGAGGAGTCGCTAGTTCAACATGATGGAACTGCTGGAATTCTGCCCCTTAAGATGATCAAATGTGTATATTTTTGTGTTTACACTACATTTATTTACCTAACGCTTCAAAGCGACTTACAATACGTGCATTTCAACCACAGAGATCCAAACTCAAAGAACAAGAAACAAAAAAGACGATTTATAACTTGTTATAAATAAGAGCCATTATAAGTACAATTAAAGAGCCAATACAATTTAAGTGCTGCAAATTGTTAGTGTTTAGTCAAAGTACAGTCTGAAGAGGTGTGTCTTTAGTTTGCGGCGAAAGATGTACACATCAGTACGCTCTGCGGTTCTGATGTCATCAGAGAGCTCGTTCCACCATTGAGGAGCAAGGACAGCCGTGTCTCAAATAATAATAATTACTTGTAAGATTTAGTCTTCGGAAGGAAAACACACTTTTAATGCATTTGTGTGCATGTGCAATGTGCATTTGGTAATTATTCACCTAGAAAAACCTTACTGACTTATGACTTGACTTGTAAGTGTACTTAATGGTACGTTTACAGTTATTTAAATAATGTCAAGGGAAATGTGTAGATCGTTTAGCTTGTTGATTAAAACAAGTATTGGGTTAGAGTCTATTTTTTTTCTTTCCTATAGCAGCTCTGGTGTGGGCAGCTGCATGTTAAATGACACAGCAGCACGTCAGTGATTCTGGGACCAGGAAATGTTACACAGCTGCTCCAGCATTCCTTTGACTTGGTGCCACAATGTGCAGTCAGCAGACGTGGAAAAAAAGGGAAAACATTTAGAATTTATCCAAAACAAGCAAAATAGTTCATGTTGTAAGCCATTGGCTGTAAATACTTGTGTGTATATATATATTGTGTGTGTGTGTGTGTATATATGGTGTGTATATATATATATTGTGTGTGTGTGTGTGTGTATATATGATGTATATATATATTGTGTGTGTGTGTGTATATATGATGTATATATATATATTGTGTTTGTGTGTGTGTGTGTATATATGATGTATATATATATTGTGTGTGTGTGTGTGTATATATATGATATAAATATATATTGTGTGTGTGTGTGTGTATATATGATATATATAATATATATATATATATATATATATATATATATTAGTCACGGGGGAAGTCAGGACGCAACAAGACAGAGCGAGTGCACGAGGCCCACAAGGCGGTTTAATCCAAAAAATGTAATAGACAACGCAAAACACAGTGGTCCAAACAAAGGGCGCGCCTTGGGGTGCTCCTTCCGTGCGTGGGGCGGGCTCCGACATCTCTGACACAGTTCTTCTTTGCCGCTTTAAAAAAGGCTGCGCTGCCATCAGCATAATTATAGCATAATATCTATCAGCATAATCAGAATAATTGTTCACCTGGCGCCTACTTAAAAAGGAGCTAGCTTAGCTAGCTAACCACCGTCATGATACACTAACGTTCACGATGCGCTAACGTTACGTTAGCATCATCGCTAACTTAGCGTTAGCATCATGTTGGCGTGAGCTCCACCAATCAGCATGTGCAGCGCACAAGTCACACCCCCGAAAGTTCCTGAACTCTGAGAAAGTACTACCTCGCCAGCAGGGACTTTTGGAGGGGGAAATATTTACCCGGAACTTCATTTAGTCCCTGGTTCCTCCGGTTTAAACACACCGAGTACCAGCCCATAGTTCCTAGTTCTGGGGTAAAGTTCCTGCGGTGGGAACGCGGCTTTGGTTAGTTCAAAAGTAGCTTGCGAGCTGAAAAGGGTGGGCACCCCTGCCCTAGACAATCAGTATAAATCAGTTTCTTTACTATGAAAATGCTCTCAACAAAAGCTCAGGCATCACTTAGACATCCTCGAATCCAGAAACTGTCTCTATTTCAGAGGTCGGGTGCATGGTGACCGTGATGGGACAGGAAAGACGTGTGCACAGAGGAAACATCTCCTTCAAATTGCTCCTTCGGGAACAGGAAAAACACAGTCAAGCCAGCCCGCACATTATTTTGCGGTAAGTATATATACTAAAGATTAGGGTAGTGGCATGTACGAACTGACTTCAAAATAAGAGCAGTTCCACTGAACGTGATAGAACGTGTCAAACTCATTCAAGTCTGTAAATCACATATACTGTAATTGGGGTAATACATAAAAAAACGGATACATTTATACAATATATAGTGCATACAGTCTATAAACTTTTAAATTAAAATAATAATTACTGCATGCAAAATTGCAGGGAAAAAATGTTATTTCAGTTGTGTCATTTTTTATTCAAATATGTTTATGAAGCCCACAGACAGACCAGAGAATATCTGGAAATCATTTCAAACTCAAGGCCCTTCAGAATCTCATTCATGAACCAACTTGTGTTCAATTTCGGGTTAGATTTTTAAAGGAAATGGTGTATAGTCACATCACAATTCCACTTTAAGTAGAAAGCATCTCAGCATTCCTAAGTTAAAGCCTGTCAAAATGTCATTCACAAGACAACTTATGTTCAGAAGGCATTTAAAAGAAAATCACAATAGTAATATAATAATTCAGGGACTCAGGGATAACCAGGGGATTCTGATGTAGCATTGCAAAGTTAAAGCCTGTCAAAATGTCGCGAAATTCCCCCCTGCAGTACAGACAGTGGTGAAGAAGGCCTGATAGCTGCTCGAAGTGCCTGGGGTTGAGGAGGGTTGCTTCTGGTTTCGCGCTGGAGGAATGGAGGCATTGGCTGGAGGGAGCTAATCACCAGATTGAGGTTATAACCGATCATCGCAACCTGAAATACCTCACAGAAGGGAAAAGGCTAAATCCCCATCAGGCTCGGAGGGCTCTCTTCTTTACCCGCTTTGATTTCGCCGTATCACACCGACCTGGAAGCAAACATTGCTTCAGTCCACTGATAGCACTGATAACTTCATTGTTACATGGAAGGACTCGCGAGACCAGCCCGCGGTGCCTGTGAAGCACCATGTCTGCGAGATGTAGTGGTTAATAGCGTCCTCTGTGCATTTAAGTAAGACTAAAGAAAAGGTCACTGTATTCCTGCCACTATGCACATTAGTTGAGCTCTAGGAGAATGTGATCTCTGCAGAGCCTTCATTCTCATTCTAATGTTTGCATGGAATGGTCATTTTACCTTGCTGATTCAGATTGAAACTAATTTTTTGAATAAGTTATTTAGTGTATATTTTTTACAGCTCTCAAATCATGTCAGAAAGGAGCATGCAACCTTGATCCTAAAAGACAACATAAATAGTAGTTTTCCTGTGATTTGAACAAAGATATAATAGTTTTCCCTTCTTTCAATAAAAAAGTTTACAGTCAGTACAGAGTTACGGATAACAGCTTCTATTCTCCCTCAAGTATAATTTTAGAAGATTTCCACCACAGAATGGAGCATATGAGGCATAGTAATATACAAACAGGGCTGTGCATGTACAATATACTGTATAATAATGCTCTCCAAAATAATCTCATTAATAGACTGCATACGTATTTAAAAATAATGAATCCAAAAAAATTGTTTTCCTGCACATCTAAGTTTCTGCCTCCCCCTCCTCTCTGAGGCAACCTTTGGATCCTAAAACAAACCTATGTAATGTAAATGATAAAGCAGGACACCTGGTTGGCTGAAATTACAATAAGCTTGAAAATATTAGATTTTCTGCTAAGATTGTCTATATTTCAAAATAATTACTGCAGAAATTGCTATCTGATTTGAATGTGCTTTTAGCAGTTTTGAAAGCAGTATCCGGCAAATATTAATTTTTACTCTTATAACTTCACTCACTCTTCCTCTGTATGTGTGTTGGTTTCTGAGCTTTTATACAAAGCTATTTATTCAACCAATAAACAGATACAAATATAAATAAAACATAATCCACTGTAATTATTTAGCATATTGTCTCAAAGTGCAGAACTTCCTCATTTTCCTGAAGAGTGTAGGTTCTGTGTGTATGGGTCCGCTTTAGCTTCTGAGGAAACAGATGCTAAAAGCTAAAAACAAAAAGGCTGTTGCCTCATCATGCCGCATATATGATAATAAGCTGTTGTTATCAATGGCGAGTGGTGACAGGCAGCATGAGACATGAGCACATGTCAGTCAGGGAGCAGCTGTGCTCCCTGCACACTACCAAGGGGCAGTGTCTGTTTGTGTGAGTTCAACTCTCTTTGATTCTTGCTGGAACCCTGCGTTTCCCTTACAAGGTTCCCATGGTGAGAAGTTCCTGTCGTCCTACAGTGACACACGCGCGCGCACGCACGCACGTATGCACGCACGCCCAGAGTAAGAGGGATTAAATAACGTGGAAAGGCCTACAGAGGAGATGAAAGACGTTGCTCAATATTCCCTCATTCTGAAAGCAGATTGCCGGTATGTGAGATTGAGCTTTTCCATGTTTGTACGTCATCAGTCACCCCACGGTTCACTCCGCAGCAGGATGTTGGGCTGTGTGCTACAGCTCTCTGCACGTGCTCGGACTGTCGTAGGCAAGGAAGCAGAAACCACATGTGACAGTCACCCGGGACTTCTGATGATAAAAACACCCTCTGCTGACGGAAAACACAACTGCAGAATGCAGCAGCAGAATAACTGCTTACTTTAATGTATTTTACTTATCTATGGCAGTATGTGTTGATTTGGCTACTATTACGTGTGTTTGAGCAGCACCTATGGGGTTAAAATGCACACAAAAAGACTCACAAGGGCACACTTACAAATGGACATTACATTACATTCCAAAGCCCACATACACAAATTACTATTTATATTTATTTGTGGATTTGTAGGTATTTGTTTGTAGATTCCACTACATTCGTTTTTTGAGACTCCCCTGACTTGATTTACAAATGGGTTTTTTCGACATGGACCTATTTATTCGGGGGTCGCCCTCATTTTCAACCAATCACATGAGCGCAGCTCCCCGTCCCCTCCCCACGAGGCTGCCAGCATTACGCAATTTGCAGAGCCTAAGCGTGGGGTCAGAGGTCAGCAAACAATGGCGCCTGGTAGTGACGGTGCTCCACTTCAAGTGCAACTGAAACAAGTTTAAAGTTTCATGGCATACATGATTAACTACATTTGAGTTGTGAATTATTATGATATTATTACAAATATCATGGATGGATTTCAATAAAAGTGTTAGCAGATCAAAATCCAGCTGATGAGAGACGAGAGGATGTGGACGGGTTTTTTCAGTCGTCTCGTGCGTCAGCGTCGGCTGACCATCTGGCCTCCGAGTAATACATGATACGCACAGCAGGTTCCGTCCCATCCCCATGAACTCCTCGTCTTCTTCCCCCTCGCTTCCTCCACAACTTCAAGTTAATCCCACGACTGAGGTCTGCAGCCATGTCTCTCCAAGCTGGCAGAATACACCAACACCAGACTCTTTAGGGACAACATCAGCTATGGGAACGTGATACTGGAACTGTGTTGTGAAAAATGACCCTTTCCTAGTCTAAGTCTTAAGTCTTTGGGTTGCCAGAATCCAAGGCACAAACATTTACATGTCTGACTGTCGGGAACAAGATGGATCATCTGCACAGAGCTTTGCTTCTTTTGTCGCTGTTGCATTTGTAGGTGTTTTTACCCCTGTTGTATTCTTGTATTTGACTCTTGTAGTAATGTGTGTGTGTGTGTGTGTGTGTGTGTGTGTGTGTGTGTGAAGTGAAAGCTGAATGTTGTGAGGACAATAAAAACATCCTGTTAAATATGTGTACTGTATATACATTTAAAAAAATGTGACTGACACTGAATAAGATAAAGGCATTAGTGACCTGTTTGATACCACCGATTAGTTGCCTGGAAACCCGATGAAACATGTTTTTTTTGCTTTGTTGGCGCTGATAGAAGCATCTGGTTGCCCGTACTTTGGACATATTTCCAGCAAGACGCAATCTTTGGAGCCAATTGCAACCGTTCATCTAAATGTTTGTACAACCGAAATGGCTGCAGCAGATACGAAGGTTTCTGTCAAAGCGATTTAGTGATTTGGTCGACGTTCCGTTGCTGTAATTAGTGTCATGTTGTAAAGCCATGACAAGTTGTGCAAGGTAATTAACAAAAAAATAAAGGTCCCCACAAAATGTTCAATTAAAAAAGGTGTAATTGTATTCTACCTTTACGGAGCTTAAGTACTTAATCTTAAAAAGGTCCAGAAAACAAATGAAATTGTCTAAGAGGGGATGAGCGTTTGTTCAACCAAACAGTACTAAAAAGTTAGTTTTTCCTCGGTTTCACTGGCATCGGGTCTTCTTATTTTCCATCCTCCCCAGTCTAATTTGGCCCTTTCTTTAGGCCATTCTCTTCCCTCTCCTCTGCTCCTGCAGCTACAAAGTTCCTTCCAGATCAGGTGGCTGAAACCTCCACACCGGGGTGACTGCTGAGGCCTTCTAGGATCTGTAGTTTGCACATTGGCGTCAATTTTGGGATGTGGCTGCTGACCATCAAAGGGAATGTAGCGCCCCTCATGATGCCACAATTAGATCTTTATTTTTTCCATTAGTCATAGTTGGTCATAGTTAGTGGTGACATTTTCTATCCTTCTATATTGATTTCCTAGTAGAGACATGTCTTTCCCCCCAAAACAAACATAAGCAGCTTGATTCCGAAACAGAATGCAAAGCTGAACACAATTTAGACTTTCATTTATGTATTTACCTTTTGGATTTCAGCCCAGCGACCACTGACCCTTCTTAAAAATCTGTGGAGTCAACAATCGCAGAGTACATTAGCACTTCTATGTTGCTCTACTGAATATAAATACCTACCCGGCTTCACAGGAGCGTTGTTGCTTCTGTTTTTTCCCCAGGTGATGAGGTGGTCCACTTTTATACTGTGATCTTATAACAGTGGTCATTTATTGAACTAGATGTTTTAATGTTCGGGACAACTGAAGCCCTCTCAGGTGTTGCTTCTCCATTTGATGCAGCATCTGCCTGTGATTCAGATCCAACTTCTCTCTCGCTGGCCCGCCTGCCTGCCTCAGGCTGTCATTAGCGGGCCAAGAACAGCGATTGAGATGGGCCTCAGAGAGTCACTAATGGTCATCTTCAGGCCAGGCTCCAGTCATCCTACACTAATGTCAGGTTTGTCATTGTTTCATATGGAGCTGTGTGAAGAAGGCAAGTGGTGACGTATTTAGATGAAGGCGTTGAATTGTTGAAACCTGGGGATCTGGTGCCTCAGTTAGAAATTTGGTTTTAAAAATTCCAGCATTTACCACTAAACATTAAGTCTCACCACAGATACACAGAACTGAAGTCTATACATTTAATAAAAGGGGTAACTTACAAATGTGTGCAGAAAATGTGCCCCCTTTTGAGGTGGTACGCCATGGTAATGTTCTGATGTCCATCACTATTGGTCACGAGTTTGACTGTCGCGCCGAAGGAGGGAGGGACATTTCCATCATGTAGGCACAGCACAACTTGTATAGGTGTCCTTATTGAAAAGCGGGATGTGTAGAATGAAGTTAAACAGAGCCTTGAAAATCATTCCATTTTTCATCATTTAATGTATTTTGAATAATAGAAATCATTTAAACAGTATAACTCACCATTGACCCTGATGCTAGTATAACAACTGTAATACAATTAGTCAAAGTTTTACATCAAATTCCTTTCTGTTGTAGATGTAAAAAGAAGTCAGCGTGTTGCAGGGCCTTCTTCCTTTAATGTCTCCTCTCCTCTGAAATAACCTCCCTACTGACACCAAACAGCTGAATCCTTTATATGTGTCTGTTTCCTGCTTTATTTTGTAGTTTGTGCCTTGTTTGTCCCTGGGTGAGCTTCACTTCCTGCCTCGTCCTGTCTCCCCCGGCGATCGTCTGCTTGTCATTCATCACCTGCACCTCCCTTGTGTATTTAAACCCTGTATGTTCCCTGTCGCGTCATTGTCTTCGTTAGACTCGAGTTGCATGTTCTGTTCTGGTCATCGGTTTCCCTTGTGGAGATTCTGAGCCTTTTTGCCTGGTGGGACTATTAAAGTCCTGGCTCTCCCTGCACGCACCCCGACCCAGCGATTCCTGAGAATATGCCAATATGTAGCTCACATTGTCATCTTAACTTTCACTTAGTTACTTATTCATTGATTGCAAAAGCAAGTATTTTGATACTTCGAAATAACTGGCAGTACTACCATTATTAATCACATTTTACCAGCATTATTGGACTCCTCTTGGAACCTCAGTTGAGAGTGGAGAATTTTCAGCTCCACTACTCTGAGAATGCTATTCTTTTATTTATAGAAACAAAGGGACTCAGTGGAGTCTTTAGTGCTTCTTTTGAGATCTGTTTTGATCATTGTGACACCCGCCTCTTGGTGCGCTGGTCTTGATTAGACCGCTACATCCCACCGACCCACCGGCTGACTGTCTGGCCCCAGAAGGGCCTGAAACTCCCCTCAGTTGCGGACTAGGGCGGCAACTAACGATTATTTTGATAATCGATTATTTCATTGAATTATATTCATTAATAATTAATTTATAATGAATCAGATAAAAAAACAGCATTAAAACGCTTTCATTTCCAACCATTATTTCTAAAACAGAACTGCAAATTCACATTGCAAAAATACTTCATAATGTACAGGTTGCTCTTTGAACATAATTATTCTGCAAAAACAACAAATCAGAAAATTTAAACAGGATTTGTTTTAACGTCAGAACTTGTTCTCTATGCTACACTCACAGACACACACTCTCACACTCCAAAACACAAAATGAATGGTCCAAAAAAGGCGAGTAAATAAAAACGTGTCTGATCAGCGTCATGGCAGTGGAAATCAAGATATGAGACGTAGGCAGTCATTGTTGTTATCTACAATAGAAAAAGACAAATCCAAGCTTGAAGAGTTTATGACAAGTCTGTGCCTTTTTATATGAACTCCCATACAATCAAGACAATTGTTACACTATTATACATTATAATACAATATTACACTATTTATACAATATTACACTATTTACACTGAACACAATAAATTCACATCTGAGATGGAAATATTTGTGTTCCAACAACATTAAAAATGAAAAATGTTCTTGTTCTTGTAAAATGTATCTTCATGAGTACTTGTATGATGTATGCCGAGAAAAAGTTAATGCTCATCATGAAGAAGTCAGCTGTTTGTCAGCCTGAGAACAACAAACAAAAAGAACACAATGAAATTATAGACACACTTTGAGATCCTCACAAAGCTACCGTTACAAGTACAAAACCACACACATGTAGTGTAAGGTTTAATGTTGCTCGCTTTAAATCCTAGAAATCCCAAGTGAGCCTTCTTTTTTGAGGGGCAAACTATGTGATCCTGCTTACCACTCACTCACACACACACACACACACACACAAACACACACACAGACACACACACACACAAGATAGAGAAGACATGTGAACCCTTCTAAACAACAAGCAACCAACTTCATTAAGTTACTTACTTCCTCCCTTGTTGGATCACTGCCAGGGACGTCGTTAGGCCTATTTTAGGGGGGCTGAAGCTACCCTAAAATGTTCATAAGCCCCCTAAATGATAATAAGAACAACAATAACAAGTTGTTTTATCAATAACCGTATCCTCATTGATATGTCGATGCAACAAATGACAAAAAATAGCCGAAAAGTCGGAAGTTGGACAGAAGTTCAAAGAGTTGTTGTGCTGTCAAGATGATGCACCGCACCGTCTCGTTGCGTTGGTGTGAAGTGGCAGCTTTCAGAGCGTTGCAAGTAACTGGGGGATTCATCTTGTCTCATCGTAACTCTTTGGTCTGAACTCGCGATGCAGCCTCCCCGCACATAAACACGCCGATACACGATAATGGTGAAAGGAACATTTATTACACTCAGTGTGATAAAAAGTGACATTGTAAGTTGTTTTTAATTACCTGCTTACATTTAGCTACGTTTTCTTGAGGTAAAGAAAAGGAGATATTCAGGTTTGCTAAAACTAGAGTCTAGCTAGAGTGAACGAGGGAAATAACTTGACAATACTACAGCCTATCTCTATAGTAGCCTATTCTAAAACAATAGCAGACAGATGGCATTTAAGTCATTGCTTACAGAATAACAAAGTCTGGCCTGACTAAACTCCCTCATGCAGCTTTGATGTGTCTAAAAGCTACATTACAAGGACTTTAGCTGAACAGTGTTGAAATGGAAGAAGAGGATGTGTCTATCACGTTTTACTTGTTAACATCTTGGTTTCTTAACTGGTTGTTGACATAAGTGAAGCTCTAATACAGTAGCAAAAGATGTGAGTTACAAATACCCTGCCTGGGGGCTAAGCCCCCCTGTCCCTCTCGGAGGCCAGATGTTCAATCCTAGTGACGTCCCTGATCACTGCAACACCAAACTTTACAACATTCATGCAAAAAAGTGCAAAATGTAAAGAGAACGAAGAATACACACTTTAGGTTATAACATTATTGGATATGTAGTCCAAACATGACATCTAATATAGGCAAGTAGGGCAGCCGGGTTAAAAACAAGCACATCTTTATCCAATGCATCTTTAAACTGTTTAATGGGACAGAACTCAATGATTAATGGATTATTTTTATTCTCCTCCTTCTAAAATTGACCGGCTTTTTCATTGCATCTAATGTTAACTCATTGGTTCAATCTACTGTCAAGAAGGATTTTATTTATTTTCTTAGAAAATGTTTGATTTGTATCTGGCACTAATGGTGCAAATTGTGCTGCAACTAAATTGCAGTCCCATAAGTCATGTAAAAAGCGTTAATAGGCTGCTGGCCACCAGTGGCTGCCTGCGTCCACTTCAGAACCCTGGTGCTCACGTAGCATGCTGTGGATGGATGGGGTCCAGTCTCCATCCAGGACCTGGTCAAAGCCTCCATCCCAACCCGCTCACTCCGCTCTGCATCTGCCAAGCTGCTTGTTCCTCCCTCACTGAGACCAAAACACTCCACAAGATCACCACTCTTTGCTGTGTGGCTCCTAAATGGTGGAAGGAGCTCTGTGATGACATCAGGAACGCAGAGAGCCTCTACATCTTCATCTTCCTAATACATTTATTTACAAATGCCATTTTAAACTAATCTCATTGCACTCGGTTATTTTTTAGCTGTATTTAGATGTGGTGTATACAGTTACTTAACTTGCACTACAATGATCCTAATAATTTAATGAATAAGCTTCAAGTGAACATGGAGTGTAGTATAGAGAACAAGTTCAGACGTTAAAAAATCCTATTAAATTTTCTGATTTGTATTTTTCTTTATTCTTTTAAAATGAATAGAGTTGTTTAGATTCCGATACTAGTATCGGAAAAGCCTCCGATACTGCCGAAATGCTGGCATCGGGTATCGGCGAGTACTGGAGACCAGGCTCTGATCCGATACCACGTACCGTGTCAGCGATTGCCGCTTTAAAAAAAGTTGTGCTGTGCTGCCATCAGCAGCTGCTGTTTTGGAGGGGAGAAGAATTGTTCAACGTTTGATCAGGAGCTGACGTCAGCTAAACGTCAAGAGGTAACGTTAGCTCAGGAGCGGGGGTTAGCTGACGTCAGGCGCTAGCGTTAGCTCAGGAGCGGGCGTTAGCTAACGTTAGCGAAATCCAGCGTTCTACTAGCGTGAACCGGGTTTCTGGAACGTCACGCACGGCAAACGAACCTAGCTAACGCTATCCGGGCACTCGTCTCGGGCAACTTTCGCTGTACCGAACAACACATTAGATTTGAATTGTTATTATTACGGGTCCGCTTATCCGGGTCGGTAACCGCTACTGTAAACGGCCGCTGGTCTTGGTGCTGCTCGGTCTGTCTTCTCTGTCATTTACACATTAGCTCAGGAGCTAACGTTAGCGCATCATGTCGGCGGTTTGGCAGTACTTTACAGTGGCTTTTCCCACCAGTAAGACGCCGACATGCAACAAGTGCAAAGAAGCAATTTCGAGGGGTGGCACGAGTGCAAACTTCAACAACAGCAACTTAATCAAACATCTGAAGACGCGTCACGCTTAAGAGCACGACAAATTTACCAAAGTTAAGGGGACACTGGTATCGGTACTCGGTATCGGCCGATACCCACTGGACGTCTATCGGAATCGGTATCGGGAGGGAAAAAATGGTATCGGAACATCTCTAAAAATTAATATGTTTAAGAAGCAACTTGTACTTTCTGAAGTATTTTTACAATGTGAATTTGCAGTTCTGTTTTGCAATAAAGGGTTGGAAATTAAAGCTTTTTAATGCTGATTTTTTTTTATTCGATTCATCGATTAATTGAAAAAACAATTGACCGATTAATCGATCATTAAACTAATCGTTAGTTGCATTCCTAAATCTGACCTAATGACAGCCATTTAGAATTACATATTAGTTCTAATAGTATTAGAACTGGTAAAGTTCCATAACCACCATTATTTTTACTAGAACAAAATGGTTGCAGATCAGAAAGTGTTTATTTAGATAGTCAACACCATTATTTGGCCAAACTGCAGTGGGGCAAAAGCACAGAAACGTTTCTGCATGTTGCACAGTAATATACATAATATATGTGAAGTTAAGTTATGGTAATGCTAGTTTAACCTAAAGCATTTAACCTAAAACTGCTGTCATAGTGTGTGTGTGTGTGTGTGTGTCTGTGTGTGTGTGTGTGCGTGTGTGCATGCATGTATCACTGAAGTACATGTTAATTCAATTGGTGTGTTTCGCAACCTCCTTCACTTGTGTTTGGATGTCGGCCCTCCTCCACAATGTATTCTTAATCACATTTACTGCCTTCTTTTAAAAGAGCAATATTGAGGTCTACATTTTATGTAGGAGGTCAAAAAATGTTTGACTGTTAAAAAGAATGAAATATAAAGTGCACCTGTAGCAGTATGGAAATAGGATTGTCCTGCTACAATTAATTGCGCCTGCTGACCACTAGGGCGGTAGTACTATATAAGTGCAGCTCTTCTTCTCTGCCCTACTGATGCATCATTTCCGGGTCAGGTGTCTGTCTGCGCAGGTAATGCACTCGCTACCGCTAAGGTTGTGGCTTGGTTTTGATTATCATTTCCTCATGCTCAAAGCTGCATGTTTTCACTGCAGAGCGGCGACCGTGTGCTTCGTGCATTGTGCTCCATTTTGGCGATTCGGCTTCTCAATCGGTGGTAAGTGTCCTCTCTCTCTTAGCTTGAGCGAACACTATCCCATAGCTATCCTAGGTAGATGTCTGCTGCCGTGGGGGTTTTTCTCTCTCTTCCTCCCTCTTCTTGTGCAGGTTTGACTGTGAAAACAGGTACATTACTTTAATACTAAAAAGCTTGCAGTAACGTGGCTTAGTTATACTAACTCTGTTTATTGAAAACAGGAAATGCTCACCAGCTGGCCGAATTCTACGGGCGGTGATCGACACGATCACCCCATCAGCTGATTTGGTCCCTGTGTTTGCGTTGCTCTGCTTTGTCTAAAGACTCTGCCGCCATTAGAAATGATGCCTTGCTCTGCTGTTAAATGCAATGTTTAGTTATAGATTTGTCTCCGGCGTAAAGCATCCAGTGTGTATTTTTGAACACAGTTATCGCTGGTTGGCGTGCTACTGACACTGGACTCAAATGCTGAATAACAGAAATTTGTGCTTTTTGTTTGTGTTCATAGATTTTCCTTTTATTGTTTTGATTTATGTGAATTGTGTTGGTCGAATTGATTCTTGTGAACGTTTTCTGTTTATAGTTTAGGTTCTGTCATACCTTCTGGGTTTAAGTGTTGTTGTCATTTCTTTTTGTGTGTGTGTGTGTGTGTGTTCTTTCCTCTCCACCAGCTTTCCCCACCAGTACGTGGATCTTAATACATGATTTAAGTTCTTTTTGTGATAACTGTTTATGATGTGTAATTTTATGAAATAAAATTGTCTATGTAAACTGGGAACCACGGGTCTTGCTTATCTAGTGGAACAAACCCGCGTGCTTTTTAAGGTCTTGGGCCTATCCCAAGTGGCGTTGCTGACCAGATAAGAAACCGTTCCGCCACACACCAATGAACTGTTTGGATGTAAATTGGTTGTTTGTCTTTTACAGCCATGTTATAGAACTTTTTGTTAACGTCAATAAATGTATACATTTAATGAAAATGAACTTACCTTTTGAATTAAGCGAAATAGAAGTTCAAACAACTATCCTAAGAAGTTCAATCAATTGGCAAATCCAAATGAACTGAGCTAAGGTATGGAGGACAAGTTTAAATAAATGTACTAATAAATATATGCTAGAATACATGTATAAATAAATGCTTAATTAAACGATACATAAATACATAAATGTGTTAATATAAGTTGATCCCTAAACAGACATTTCTTTTATTCATGCCTGTATTTCTGTGTCTGTAAATGAGCTTAGGCCAGGGGTGCGCATTATGTCGATTGCGATCTACCCGTCGATCGCGTGCCATCAAATAGGAAATGACGTGATGTCACACATGCTACTGCGGGAGAGTACAGAAACTCTTCAGCGCCTCCCCTCCCCACCGTCCGGCCCCCTAGTGTAGATCACCATGACTTGGTCGGTTGAAAAAAAGCTTGCGAGGTGAAGTGTGAGCACCCCTGGCTTAGGGGGTCCGAACCTCATTCTTTACCAATCTTGCTCAAGTAGAGGAGCGAGACAGAAGCAATCGAGAAACATGTCGATAAATAATGTTGAAAAGTTCAGTAAAGCCTGTATTCTATATATATTATCTGTCATTAGCATTATACAAAGTCAAGGGTCACCTTGACTTTGATTGGCTACCTGATACTTCCGGTATGTGGTACATTCCCTTTCCGTCAGGAATCTGTCATTTGTAAATGTGTTTCGGGACTTGTTAATTTGTTTTCGAAAATGTAAATTTCTTTGATAAAATGTAAATGTGTTTTATAAAATGTAAATTTGTTTTCGTAAATGTAAATTTGTTTTATAAAATGTAAATGTGTTTTATAAAATGTAAATTTGTTTTCGTAAATGCAAATTTGTTTTATAAAATGTAAATGTGTTTTATAAAATATAAATTTGTTTTCGTAAATGTAAATGTGTTCTTTGTAACGTTGCTTTGCACTTCAGGGCCACCGTAACTTACCTTGTATACGTGTGCGTTGTGCATACAAATGCCCAACTATGATTTGGTATCCAGTGTTGGGATGTCGCTGTTGGCAGCTCAAGTGGGAGCTGAACATCAGCTCCATCACCAGGAAGGCTCAGCAGAGGATGAAGAAACTCAACCTGCCAAAGACGATGATGGGTCACTTCCACCATCATGGAGTCCATCCTGTGCTCCTCCATCCCCGTCTGGTTCGCTGCACCCACAGCCAAGGACAAGGGCAGGCTGCAGCGCGTCATCAGCTCTGCAGAGAGGGTTATCGGCTGCAATCTGCCGTCTCTCCAGGACCTGTTCGCTTCCAGGACCCTGAAGCGAGCCATAAAGACTGTTGCCGACCCCTCTCAGGAGGTCCATCAGGACAAAGACCTCCCACCACACAAACAGTTTCAATAGAGCTTGTGTCCCCCACATGCACAAACACTTTCACTTCTCACTTTGTTTGCTTTTGCTCTTTAGCAACAAAAAAATTACTTTTTAACTTTGTTTAACTCTTATTCCTTTATTTTTAAACTAACCCATAGCCTTCTATTATTAATCCATAGTATTATAGTTTATTCCTTGCACTATGTTGGCTTGTTGTTCATTGTCTGTATCCACCAACCGCAAGTCAAATTCCTTGTATGTCTGATGTATTATCGCAATAAATGTTTCCTGATTTGGGAGTCACAATTTCATCCAAACTGTTGTCCTCTAATAGCCTGGCTAACGCCATACCCTGATCTCATTCTCAAATGATTTAATTCTCAAATGAGACTGGGTCTGGAAACCACATGTTCATTTCCTCGTATTGGAGGCGTGGTTTACGAATGCCCAGAGCCGTTTAATTGGGCGCTACGAATGTCTGTCAAATGTGGTCGGCTGCGCGCACCTCTGCGGATACGGGCACATGAAGTCCACGGAAGTTTGCCGGCGGGCCGTAGTTTGGGGACCACTGGTATACATGGCCACTCTACAGACATGTTTTTAATCGAAAAAAACACCCAGTTTATCCGAGAGGGTAGCGTTGTTAGGGGTGACAGTCGCACAGGAGTCAGCGCATATTCGACGTCATTGTCTTGCTGGACACTCCCCGCTCTGTGATTGGTGCCCCGATTTCTGGGGCAAATTTGCTCCATGGTTTCCAGACTGTCTTGCAGCGCGAAATGCGCAAGGCAGCCTGGGAAAACCCAGGCTAGTCCTCTAATGGAGTTAATAGGTCGTGGACTCAAAAACAACAAGAAAAAAACAACTGCAGTTGAAAATTTAGATTATTTTAAGGGACAGTGTGTTCCTCTATTAATCCAAACCATGCTGTGTGCTGTAAAAATAAATTAAATGTAACTAGAGCTTTAACTCGAACTTGCTGACTAAAGGCTTTTGTCATATCCCTTTTTACATGTAATTTATATTTTAGTTAAAGTTACAAATATTTCACTTGTTGAGTTTATAAACGCAGCACTGTCATAAGGGTCAAACTGATGCAATTGTGCTTAATTAAAAATCTGTCAAATCGGACCCAGTCAACTTTATAGGGTAAAGTAATAGGGTTGCAATCTGCTATACTGAAGAGTTCATTCCATGGCCATATGGTAAGTTTATCAAAGTTACCAACAGTATATATGAAGTTATACATTCACAAAAGTTATACATTCACAAAACCATATAAAGCCATTTTCAAAAGATAATAAATGAAACCAGAAAAACACACTGGACATTATTACCTTATTCCCTACTGCAGCATCCTCTGAGCAGCTGCGCCATGTTGCCCCCAAAGGAGAATAAAATACACAAGTGACGTCCATTACTCTCGTGGTTCCAAGAGGATCGTACACTATTTGGTCAACTTCCATGTCTTCATTGAGCTGATCCAAGTCCTCCGTCACTTTCCCCAGATCAGATTGCATCCAGTATGAGTATTAATCTTTGGCGGTGTGGCTCTGTTCAGGGAGTCCTCAGACCTTTCATGAGCACCATGAAATAGCAGGGAGTCAGAGGACAGCAGCGGCATTAGGGAATGCTCACACCGTTTTAGGACTGTGTGAGCTGAGCTACTCCCCCCCTTAACAAACAACACCTGCAAGCCTCATGGAAATGAAAACCATATTCGATCATTTTATTGTATAGCCAAAATCGCAAATTACTCATTTGCCTCAGAGGGCTTACGGTCTGTACACATGCGACATCCTCTGTCCCAAGACCCTCACGTCAGCGCAGAACCCCCCCCCCCCCCCCCCTCCCCCTCAAACATGAAAAAGAAACACAAGATGAAATTAGGCAATAAAATGATTTGGGATCTTATGATTAAGTTACGATGATTTGAAAATACGCTTGTGATCCGATGAGACCCTTGACTATTCGTGAGCCCATGAATTAGCGAAACGTCGGAGACTGCAGCAGCATTAGGGGCCGCCCCCTGACCATTCGCTAAATAAGTCCAGTGGCACAAATGCACTTAGTGGGCGACTACTGGCCATGTCAGCTTTTGATGTACTAATGTTGGGAATTTCTGGATGATCGACTGATCCCTGCATTACATGGACACCAGAGATTCGCTGTCCGCCTTATGGCTTTTACTGTCTGTAGGTCTTCTGTGCCTGTCACAGAACGGACCTGAAGTCCTGGGAAACTTGACATGCTGTGAATTTTCCATTGAGGCCATATAGGGCACTGTTGGTGGGAGGCAGTGCCATTTCACTTTTAACAGCTGGGAACAAGTGTAGGACAGGACCTGGTACGCCCTGGTGCTGCACTTTGTATCGGCCCTGACGCCTCCGCCCACCAGGAACCACCCAATCTGTTTCCCTTCCCCACACTTTCTCAGTGCCTCACAGAGTTTCTTCCCCTACAAAACATGACATCAAAGCAGTCTTGATTTGACTGAACTCATATCCTATATGCTTCACTGGTCTATGCATATCTGCAAATATGTAAATCTACACCCAGAGCTTTTATTGCAGAACTTGTTAATGATAAGAAGAGGCGGCCAGAGGAGCATGTGTTAGAAAGCATGAATATCTACATTTGTTTACTTGTTTGACGTATATAGTTGATAAAGCAATTAGAAGCAAGCAGAAATCTTTGTTGCGGCAGCTTTTATTTTTTTGTGATTCCATTTTCATTTGCACCTATTGGTGGCTACTGTACTTAATATTTGTGTACTTGTTTGGATGCAAGAAAGACAGCCTGCAAGTTAAGGTGTTTTGTCAGCAGATAACACACAGCGTGTCACGGATGCGCTTCTGAGGCAATTAACCAGTGCCAGAACCATAGTGAGAGTCCAGCTACCATGCAAGCTAACAAGAGATTTTGATTGATAAGTGAAGTCAAGATGCTGATTGAAGAAAGAAGTCTTTACAAGAAAAATGTTGCAATGAATAGACTCACAGTCAAACGAAAGAAACAAATCCAGAGCAGGGCAGATGGAGGAGGGAAGATGCTGCTTGGCCTCAAAGGGATGTAAACAGTGAATAACGGAATAAACAAGGTAGCTTTAAGAGCCTCAATAAGATGTGTTTACTGTCTTGTTTCGAAATGCTCTTGTTACGTTGCGGATGACGTCATAGCCTATATTCGTCAGTCTGGGGAGCAATACAGTTTTTAGACCATTGTGCCAAGTCGAGCACTGAATGTTTCTTGTAACTAAGTTTGTTAAGTAAATCTTTGGAAACAGAGTTTCTCTCTAAGAAGATTCATTAGGCATCAAGCTCACAGCGCATTCACAGTCTGCAACAGTAGTGGTAATAAGGATTAATGTGGTCGGAGGTAAGATTGCTGGTACAGTAGCTAAAAAAAAAACATATAGAATGCATAGAGAAAGGTGCATTATCAATTATAATAACATGGTCTAGATTTTCACAAATTCAGAATAAAAACATCTTCCCCAAAGACTATGAGTTATAGACAGTTGCACAGATCTCTCCCACCATTTCTTGTACTACTTTTGTGATTCCTTGGGTTTGTCATTTAGGCAACCGTATTGGTTTTTAAGCTACTTAAAGGTACACAAACGGATCAGAGTAGAATTTGGGTGTCCAAAATCTTATAATTTACCCTCATGAATTAAGAACACACTGGGCAAAGTTAAAGTAAACAGAGGCAACTGCCGGAACTCAACCTGTTGATCACATGGCAGCAGTGTCCTAAAGTAGACCCTGCTTTATGATCAAGTTGACTCTAATTGGACCATCATTTTCCAAATGAGCATCGTGCTTTATTGAAGAAAACTTGAAACTAGCAATTGAGATCATAAACTCATGTTTCCAATGTTTACGAGGGGAATAAATCAAGGGATAGTTAGGACCCCCATACAACCAGACTTGTTTTTTTCTAATCAGTTGCTGCCTGGTTGCGAAAAGAAGGAATGCAAGTCTAAGGCACTCATACGTTTGCTTAGGCAAACGGGACGAGAAAGTAAAGTGTTAATTAATATCTGCCATTAAGTCAACAGTTATTGACTAATTTCAGCTTTTAGTCACTGTGTCAGGCTACCTCATGTGAACCTGCATCGGCATAGAAAAATGTGTGTTGATGTCTATGGCTGTGCATATATGTGCCCATGAATACCCCTTTGTCCAAATGATGTAGTACCCGGTGGGTGCCAAGTGTCTGCCCAGTGTTTCAAAAGCCTGGTCAGAGGGCCTCTTAGCCTCATTATGAGCCTGAATGCCATTATGCTCTGGACACACACACACACACACACACACACACACACACACACACACACACACACACACACACACACACACACACACATACACACACATGAACCTATGAACAGATTTTAGATTCAACTCACAGTAAAGAACAGTTCAGAACTAAGAGTTATTTTATTCTAATTCATATTTTTAACTCAACCCAAGTCTTCAAATCAAATCTGCAGTAGATGAGGACCTAGGTAGAAGAGCACCCACTGATCCAGCCAAGAGAGTCCAGCTCAGGGTGCCAGAGCTCAGGGCATCTCCAGGGAGGTGGCACCCCAACAACCAAGCACAAACACTGCATTTCTTCAGCTGCGAAAGATCCGGCTTAGCAACAGCTTTGTCTCTGTCCTATTGGCCAAACTCAAACAGCACAACACGCACATGCACAGATGCACTGGGAATACACACACATTATCCATAGTCTCAATGATAGGCTTTTCATGTATAAAACTGATCAAAGCTGGGGATACCAGGGAGTGTTGCATAAGACCAGCTATTAAGATGCTGCAGCAGGAGGTGAAAAGAAAAAGATCCCAAGGAATAGATTTTCAGTGAATTGCTTACGACCCCGGGCTTTCCTCAAACAAAAAGAATTCATTCTAGTTCCTCTCCACCAGGATATTTTTCGTCATTGTGAATCTTGGTGAGCAAGTTCACGCCAGAGCTTTCAATGAAAACACGGTATAAAAGACAATGATTAAATGGAGCAAAAACAGCTTCCTGCATCAAGGGAACAAGCTCAACTCTGCTCTATTGTCAGTGTATCCTCAACATTACTTTGCACGCTGTGTTGCACTCCTTTCCATCTAGCTATCACTCATTGGAAGCTTGGAAAGCTTGGATTTTTGGTTCTTACATGACAAAAAACAGTAACCCTGTCACAGGGTTATACATCGAACCAAACATAAAGGGTAACACATAGAACCATTTAAAAAAATGTTTGATCACACTTCTTTTGTCTGTTGTTTCCACCCTGCTTCCTGTCTGAAAGTTGGATCCATAACCTTTCTACCTTCTAAGGTTGCTCACAAGAAGCCAGTAAGGGGTTTTTACAATGATTCCTTGTATTTCATCTAGAATCCAGACAGGGGGGTGGAGCAAGAACCCTTTTATATACGAAGGGCTTTATCTAGATCCTAAGGGCCTACGACTTGGAAGAGCTTACTCCCTTCTGAAAACCTTAAAAAGGACCATATATATATATATATATATATATATATATATATATGGCTTATATAATCCCCTCTTTCACTGCTCTCACACACTCCCAGTCAGTCGAGGTTCCTGCCACGCTAAACGACTCAGCCTTCCTTCTCTGGCGCGAGATTAGCCCCTGCTTCCTCTGACATTTGGAAATCAGACTTTTTTTGCCCTAATACTCTGTGTATTTACTCTGGTGTACTGCATTTTGGTCCTTACCAACACCGTTAAGCCTGTTGTATGCTTCCACCTCGAATCAACGGCGTAACTACGCCGTTACTCCTGCGTAGACACGGGCCCTACGGCGTAGCTCGACCTGCACCTCCAAGAAATTGTAACTAGCGTCGAGGCGACGCAGACCGTAAGGACTGTGATTGGTCAGAGTATACATCATTCCCAGAGTGTAGCTTTTCCGGTTTTCCCCCTCCCGCTATACCGCCACTGTTAAAGTTTATTTTCAGTTTATTTTCAACGATGGACCAAGTTGAGGAACGTTTGATTGAGAAAGTACGAAAGTACGACCATTTGTACAATTCCTCCTCAGCGCACTACAGACTGCCAAATGGCACACAGCTCGCGGAAAGAGATTGTTGTGAGATTGTTGTTCTACGTCGATTCGCTCCAGCTGCAACCACATTCTCTCTCTTTCGCTCGTCGTTGTCAGAAATGAAAACGTGGAAACGGCGCACGGAACCAAAACAAACTAGCAAAGAGAAGGAAGCATAAAACGGCAACAACGCCGTAGGAGTGACGGCGGTTGCATACTGAGGCCTTTATATCTTCAGAATCCTCTGTAAGGGGCTGAGGGTCAGGTTAATTGGATAATTCTACATTCCAGCCAGATGGCTCCACCCACTCCCCTTTGGGAGCTGATCACTTCATCATGGATGGAAAATGTCAAGCAGGGCAGCTGATCAGAAGGGATTGGCTGAGAGATCAGAGGTAGTTGAAACCAGTAACCCCACTAGTGATTCAGCAGAATGGTAATATGAGTACCTCAAAACTATAAATGCCATTTATAAGTTCTTACGTTGTAGTAGAACATAGAAACATGGGGGCATGTTTTTATACATAACAGTGCATATAATTATTGCATTTAGACAAAATACACTCAATCACCAGTTCATGCCGGTTATGAACAAATTTTGTGGAGTTTAAAGTTCAGCGAGTAAAAGGTAATGTGAAAAAGTGAACATGTTTTGACCCAACCTCCTCTCTGTGTCTAAACACTGGAGACGAAAGTCTAATATAGAAAGATGAATATAGTATATTTTCTGATTACACAATCTTAGTGGAAATGAGTGTTATTACAACTTACAGTGAGATAGTTGGCTTGATGGATGGTTCCCTACCAGAAGCCGGGGCATTCGATGCTCATCATTTCCGTGTAACTAGTGCCATCTCTACCACCAACATCTCTAAATTAGGTGTAACTGACATGCTCTCAAAGCGCCCCGACTTGCATTCCCACTGGTACAGGGAGCCATACTCTTTGGAACCCCCAGATGCAAGTTAGTACCAGGTCAGTGACGGGACTATACATCTGAATGCTTGTTGTTGTGTACATGTTGCTCTCTACTTTAGCTGCACATGACTTCACTCTCAATCTTCCAACCCTGACCCCCTGCCTACCTCCATCTTTGTGACCTTGCTTTTTGCTGTTAACCTTTTTACTGTTCCGTGTCTCAGGTAAAAACACAGAAGCCAATATTCACCTGGAGCTTATCTGAGCCTTTGAGGTTTGTGGACAAAGGCCAGATAAAGCAAATGTGGCTTTCTTTTGTCTTCCATCATGATCTCTTATAGATGTGGAACTTCATGTCATATCAGCTTTTCATTTCATGAGCAATGCATTTTCTGCGTGTGTGTGTGTTTGTTTTTCTCAGGGGGTAAAATCATTTCAGTCAAATCTACAGGGGATTTGTTGTTTTTATTGAAGTTGTCTGGTAACTGCTGCTTTAAGGCTGCAGGAAATGAAAGCAATGTTTTGGAATCAGAAGTTTTAAGCACTTTTGAGTTTGAGACCTTTGTCTGGAATCCGTAGTGTGAGGGGCGATTTGTTAGCAGTGCAGGTATGCTTTGAGTCAAACAAAAGGAAGGGGGCAGGAAAACAGTCACTGCTTTCTAGTTTACTCATGGATAGCAATCCTAAGGCATTGCCTAAAACAAAAAAAATAATTGTGAGTCACCACCCCCCAAAGAGGCCCTTGAGCATACCTTCTAACTGGGCACCCTAAAAAGAATGTTTGCATGCATGCAACTAAACATTGGCGTGATCTTTCTGGTAGGGATAATAGAAGATGGATCCATTTACATGAATAAAGGGCTTTCAAATGAGTTCTCATCCAACTTTTGGCACATGTGACGGTGTCTTGCTAATTGGCACGGAGCATTTAGATTTGGGAATGTAATCAAATGTTACGAGTAATGGCTCTTTTCCCATAAAATGATCATAGAGAAACATGAGTTAATAATAATTTACTGATTAAAGCAAAAGCCACTACAGCTAATGGGAGGTGAACTTTGGTTCCTAGCTCATCCTACAGAAGAGTAATGTGGCGGCTCTCATGCAAGCGCTCATTTCAGAGAAGCACTTGTTCTTTTGTTGATCTGCACAGGTTGTGTACCGCCTTGACCTTTGTTAAAATGATAAGAGAAGGCCATCTGCTGGACACTGCTTTTGACAAACTCTGGTTTAACACACATGTACACACACACACACACACACACACACACGCACACACATTCAAATAGGCTGCTTGAACAGAAATGCAATTATTATGCAATTTGAATGCTGAATTCAGCAACTAAAAACCTTGAAAGATATTCCCCAGTTATTTTTGTATTTTTTGACATAGTTAATCGGTAACGAAAGTATTTTGATAATAGCTTCTTAGTAGCTTCTTAGTATATAACTCTTTGCTAAAATGGAGCTGTCATTATTCCCTCTGGTCACCCTCAATGGACCACTACTATGGAGTCCACACTGATAGAAACATAAATAGCTTGATTACTTTTAGCACATTTTACTTTATGTAACAGTTTCTTACATCCTGAGGTTTCTCTGTAGCCCCAGAGCACAAAATGACCCACTGAATATGTTTGGGTGTGTGTGAGAGGCCTAATTAACATTCTCCTAGTGTTTACAGTCAAGTATTCAACAAAGTGGCTTTCTATGGGAGCTACTCATTACTCTAATGCTGTCACAGAGGGAGTAAATCCTCTCCTGAAGGGATATGCAACCGCAGGGAAAGAATTCTTCAGTGTCATTTCAAAAGCCTTTAAGTTAAGTAGTCCTCTCTATGATATGCACTCATCCTAAGAAATCATCTGTGTTCAAGCAAAAAGATATAGTGACCCTGTTTTGTATTGTGGTTCACTGCCTCGCAGCTTGAGACAATGCGCAGCCAAGCTGTGAGATGTGTGACCGAATGTTGAGTTGTTTAGTACGGTTTTCCCACACTGCTCATAATAAACAACCGTGTACAGTTTGATAAGTGCATACATCAGCTGGTTTGATATGAAAACCAGCCAACTGCCTACACACATGGGTCACAGGGATCGTATTGTATAGTGTAGACCCGGTTCACTAAAAAACCATTAATAAAATACATCTAGTGTACACCAGTACACTGGCATCGTTCTAGAAATATCTAATCAATAAAGTAAAGAGAAACCACTGTAACTTTGAAACTGTAATTACAGTTTTTCTCGATTGTTTACACCCATTTTCTTGAAGCATGCCTCATACTCTCAGAACTCTACACACATTTTCTAAAAACACACACACAATGGGCAAAACGCCTCAATACTCCTGCAATGTTATTTCTTCTCAAAATGTTATTTTGTTTTCAAATGACACACACAGACCATCATATGAGTAGACATTTATAAGAACCAGTTAAACACTGATGTGCTCAATGTTAAACACTATGATGAATGGAAAACACTCTCCATTCATCATAATGACTTAGACCTTTTTCTTTGTTCAGTGTTACACTTACTACAGACATACAGTCAGGTCCATAAATATTTGGACATTGACACATTTTTCATTATTTTGGCTCTGTACACCACAACAATGGAGTTGTAATGAAAAAACAATATGTGCTTTAAGTGCAGACTTTCAACTTTAATTTGAGGGTATTTACATCCAAATCAGGTTAACGGGGTAGGAATTACAACAAATTCAAATGTGGCCACCCTCTTTTTAGACGACGCTGTCAACATGGCCTCCACTTCATCCTCCAGCATCTGGACTAACCAGGAACCTACGCCAGGATCCTGTTTGTGGACTTCAGCTCTGCTTTTAATACCATCATCCCGTCTCTGCTGCAGGACAAACCCGACTCCACCTGCAAGTGGATCACTGACTTCCTGTCGGACAGGAAGCAGCATGTGAAGCTGGGGAAACACGTCTCAGGCTCTCGGACCATCAGCACCGGTTCCCCTCAAGGCTGCGTTATGTCCCCTCTGCTCTTCTCCCTGTACACCAACAGCTGCACCTCCAGCCACCAGTCCGTCAAGCTCCTGGCAGATGACACCATCCTCATTGGACTGATCTCTGGGGGGGATGAGTCCGCCTACAGGTGGGAGTATGACCACCTGGTGACAATGCTGCAACCAGAACAACCTGGAGCTCTGAAGACAGTGGAGATGGTTGTGGACTTCAGGAAGAACGCAGTCCCACCTTCCCCCATCACCCTGTGTGACTCCCCCGTCACTAGGGGCGGCACGGTACATGAAGAAACATCCGAACCGCTCGGTTCGCGTGTCTCGGTTCGGTTCGTGTGCGTCACACGGTTCGACGCATGCGCAATGGAAGCTCTCGTCCGTTTTTCACCTCAGACAGAGCGTTTCCTTTCCGCGCAAAATAAGAGTTGTGTGGACTCGCAAATAAACATTAAAAGTGGCGTAAGGAGCGCTGCAGCTCACGTGACGTGTAGAAATGGCGAGTCAGAGAGATAATGGAGGCTGTGCGGAGTTGGAGGATGCGCCAGCGGCGTATAAGTCCGGTGTGTGGGAACATTTTGGATTTCTTGTTACCTTTATCTTTACCTTTATCACGATGACAACGGAAACTAGAACGGGCACTCGGTAGAGCGCATACCTTCGCCGCAGCTACTTTTGTTTCCAAGAGAGAAGACTACAAGACCTTATTGGAAAAAGCTTTATATTATTAAGGAGACATTTAGGTACTGATCATAATACCCAGATTTGGGACATTTTCCGTTATACATAACATAGATATTTGAATGTAATATATTAGGACTGTAACGGGGTGGGTACTCAGGGGACCCGGAATGAGGCCGCTGAGACGCGGAGAAGGTGTACGCAAGTCTTTTATTGTGTTCACACGCCGCCATCGCTTGCGCGCGACGTCGTGTCTCCATGTGCTCTTCTCCCCCCTTGTGCCTCTCCCGTGTTTCCCTTTTAACCCTGGGAGAGGCACCTCGTTAGTCCAGCTGGAGGTTGATTGCCTCCAGCTAGCATCTTCGGGATGCTGGGGCTGGGCGGAGACGCCACAAGGACATATTAGGTACAATTGAAAAAAGTCATTTTCAAACGTCAATGACGTCACAACGGTTAGTCCGATCATTGTGAAAATTGGTGTGTGACCTCCTTGAGGTAGGTCCTATATAATTATATGGTCGAAACTGAAAAGTTCGAAAATTGCAAATTTACGTCATCTTGTGACGTCATTTTGACGCACTTGCGTCAGAGTGACGTCATGACGGATGTGGATTATTTGAAAGGTATTTCGTTGATATCGCAAAGACTGCTGTGATCCTCCGGTTTGGTCTTGTGTGGTGTCAGCTGCTCGCCTGTAGCACTGACTTGTGAGTTGCCCCCTGGTCTAAAAAGTGATCTCATTTCACTTTCTGCCGTGCTGTGAACAACGTTACGTGCAGATGAGCATGTCCTTTGCTGCTCAATGGATGAAATTGTATCAGAGGATGTTAAAATAGTAACTCCAATGGCTTGCTGCAAAGCATTTATTGTCTCATCTCCGTCCCGATCGCGAGCTGAACGTGACAGTTTCTCAGCCAATCACAGCGCGATGTTCTGACATCCGTTTCCACTAAACGGCTTCCGTTTCCACCATACTTTCTCTCACACACACACACGTTCTTCTCTCATACACATATATATTCTCTCTCTCACACACACATTCAAAATATAGTGAATATATATATATATATATATATATATATATATGTATGTGAAAGGAGAATGTATGCAGGGTGCGATTTGTGGGGGGGGGGATGGAGGGGATTTCCCCCCCTCTGGTTTTCCTATCCCCCCCTCTGCTAAATTATTTTTATCGCCGGGGGGACAGGGATTTCCCGCATGCACGCATATTTCTGCTGAACATCATCGAACACAAACACATTTGGTTCCCTTCGCGCAGCGCGTGATGTGCGTTTGCAGATCCTCACATGAGGTGCGCAGGTCGACAGCACCCCCCCCACCCCAAGTCAGCCCGCATGCCGACAGCAAAAAAAAAAATCCACCCCTCTGCTTTTTTATGCATGAGTGAAAATATATAAAGAGAGACCTGTGCACCACCTTTGACCTCTTAAAACCCTCATCAGTGAAGGACGTTGTTGAAAGTCAACAGGAGAATCAGGTTGGGTACAGGGAACAGAAGGGCAAAGGAAGAGTTTTCACTGCAGCAGAATTTGTGCTGGTAAGAAACTACCGTGGCGAACCTAAATGGATTCCCATCACTGTTATTGCACAAACTGGTCCGGTGTCTTACACGGTCCAGACAGCTGATAGTGTTTGGCAAAGACACGTTGATCAAGTCCTGAGGTAGTCCACCCTCACCCCTAGGTAGCTATGTAGAGAATGCTGACCTGTGTTGTACATTTTTATGTTATTTCAAAACTGTTTAATGTTGATGTGTTAGACATCGGCAATATTATATAATTGATGGTTATTTCACAAACATATGTTTTTTTTAAGAGGGGAGGAGATGTTGTGTATTTTGGGCGTACTCTGTTTCCGTAGTAATGAATCACCGGGTTATTCTGGGTAATATTCTGGCGGGAAGTCTCTCTCGTTTGGCTACCTCTGTAACGTAACATGATGTCTGAATAAAACCGTTAACGCAACGTCGTTGTCTGTGCTTATGTGGGTTAAACAAGCACCCGCAATAAAGTAAGGACATAACAGTGTCCGTCCCACATGGTCATTGATGTGCTTAGAGCTGCAATATAATTGGAACACTGAGAGAACAGTTTGCTCATGCCTGGTGTTTAGAACCCAGAAACAGATATGAGTGAAAAAGAGAGGAGTCCTCTCTCATGACTGACTTCAGATGTCCACCAGTTTTGCATATGTGTACGAATGTTGTTGAATGTCTGAAGTTGCACAAAACAGGCCAACGATAGCTAGTGTGTACGTTAAAGGAGGAGCTGAAGTGCATTTATTCATAAAGTTTTTCATTTTAAATTGTAATTTTACAAAGGGTATTCATTTTTTCAAAATACATTTATAATATGAATTATTCCACTATTAGACCACCATTAAATGTTTCCTCCGGCGCACGCCCGCCTCACACTGAGGGAAGCCCTGCTTTAACTCAAGGGATCAGTGTATGTCTCCTATGTTTTCCTAAGTTAACCACATAAAACATTTTTAAAAACTACTCTTTCAAAATGTTAACAATACACATACGTCTGTGCAAACAGACTATTCAAAGGTCTATGCATGGTTATCTATGGTCTTATTATATTCAAAGTGCCCTTTACTTTAATATTGAGCTTTTTTCGTCTTACTGGAGTTAATTAATAAATAGTAATTCACATAGTGAAAAAATTTGTGTTGTGCATGTGCCAGTTCCAGGTTCATCAAACAGCTATTCCTTTATCCATGCTGTATATAGATATTGGCAGAATAATAATGAGAAAGACGTGCATGTTCAGTATGAAGTGGGTTGGACGGCTTGCAAAGACCATTCTGTGATGATTTTTTGTGTTTGTATTTAATTGTGAGCTCCAATCTGACCATCTGCACACAGGACTGAGCTCATATCATGCAGTGCTGATGCCGTAGCTGTGACTTCAGCTCTCACTAACGATATCCTGTCTACTTTCTCCCACGCATTTACAACCCCAAGACACACACAAACACACACACAGGTCAGTAAATAGACACGTGAATACACTACCACATAAAGAAGTTATAAGCCGTTATATAACCTTCACACCTCTGTGTCCAAGAAACACAACTGATATCCTGTCCGGCAGATGAGCTTCATGTCTAAAAATGTTCCCGACTCTCTGGTTGGCCACCTGGTTGTTAAACAAAAGTGAGCGGGGCCTCATATCGCAAAAGAAATGCACAAGAAAAAACAGAAAAAAACAATATGCATATGTATATATTAACACACAGGTTTTAAAGCAGTCGCGATAACATGTTATTGCTTTGCCTTTTTGTACTCTAACATGTTTACAGGGGTGGTTTGAGCTGGTTGGATTTGAAATGAGGACAAGGTGCAGGGACATATATTGTACAGAGTACAGGAAGAGTGAAAGACCAGCTGATGGTTAATAACACTTTTATCAATCAGTCAGTCTGCGTTAAACTGTGTGAGGGAAATAGAGCAGTTTGTCAAAAGTTCAAGAATGAGGCTGAATAATAAGAATAAATAGGTTTTCCTAATACAAGTACAGGTAATGACACATGGCCTTTGTCTTTCCTAGTGTAAGACTTAAAACAATGTTTACCCTATTTTCAGATGAGAATTGATGTCCAATACTGAGTTAATTAAATCCGGTACTGTACATGTTCACCATTTGATCATTTTTAAAGGCGATCTGGGATGCTTTTGGAATGCTAGCAGTAGAGATTAGCAATATTTTTAAGTGGATGCCCACTGTGCAGGACGGAGAGAAACTCTCACCCTCATTAGGCCCCTCAGCTGGAGGAGAAGGCGATATCTCACCAGCTGGCCTCAAATCGCATTGGTAAAACAATGGAAATGGAAACGATATGCCACATGGTCGAAGACTGCCAGAGCACACGCACACACACACACATGCGTATGATATGTGAGATGTGTCCTCCTCCGCTAATCTGTGGTTGTTGAACTTCAGCGAGAAGAAGGAATGAAAGACAGACAAATTGGGTTTTAGAACGTTTTGAAGAATAGCTTCCTCTTTGGGAATAGAGACATAGACAAAGTGAAGGTGTGTTTTATTGTTCCTCCATAATACAGAGGTCTTAAAAAAACTAATTTTTGGTGAGATCATTTATTTCCAATTTGGTGTTTTGCGTGCCGGGGGTAGTGAAATACAGCTTTAGTTTATAGAAGTGGAATACCTATTGAGTTACACTCAATCAAACATTGTTTGAAAATGCAGTAAAATCCATGCTTTGGCAGTCTACGGCGCTTAAGACCTGCTTGGCAAACTCCGAAACATATTTAACCATTCGGCAAAAAAAGAAATCTGCTGAGGTCAGCTATAATGTCGCTCTTTTTCTTTCTTCTTCTGGGTCTTTTTTTTCCCTGCTAGACCTCAATATTAATCAGGTAATGGGAGAGAACAACAACCATAAATCCAATGTCCAAGTTCTCCATCCAACGGAAAATGCTTGTTCTTTCCAACTACTGTGTGTTCCAAGTCCGTAGTTCAGTAGGCAGAATTTTACCTGCTCTGAAACAACACAGACACACACAGCGGCCAGGTTGGGGTGTTACTGTGCTGTATGTCACAGAATGTACAGAAAGTCAGGATGACTGTTTGGAGGTCAGGGTTTGAGGACAGGGTCAAAGGTCAGTAAAGAGGTCCACAGCTGATGGAATAGCCACCTTTTTTATTGAATATGTTTTGATGGGATGTGCAATCGGCCCAGTAGCTTCTTCCCAAACAGTCAAGTCCAGCCTGCTGAGATGGCATCAAGACTTGAGAGTATGCCAATACCACAGGGGAGGGGTAAATGCGGTTAATGCCTCCATTCCCAAGACAGGTAATGGAGTCGCAAAAGAAGGTATCAAATAAAGTGTTGTTTTCCTTTTGACGATACTCGGCTCTATGTTTTGCGGATGCTGGTGGGCGTAAGATTAATTTCTTTAATCTAGATTAATCTCACTGTAATCTTGAAATTAGATTAAAATGGCTCTTTTGAATTCTGCCGAAGGCATTCAGAATATGTGTGCTACCCAAATAATTACTAAAAGTAAGTCTTTGAGAACAATTGATTCCGAATGATAGCGTAAAGTTCCTGACGCTTCCTGTTCATAAATTATTCTAATATTTGAAAGCCTTGATGAGGTGCAAAGGTGCAGGACCACATGAAGTTACATACGTACACAACACACAGCATAATATAACAAGGGTGCAAATAGCAGTGCAAATAGCAGTGGGACGCGATGAGGCAATACGGGTTCAAGTATTACAGGATGTAAGTATGACGAACAGTTGAGCAGCATAGTTTTGTCAATAACAGATATACAAAAATAAATAAATAATGTGCCCCTTATATCACTCCTGTAGTTCGCGCTGAGATCGCTACCCAGCCGTTAGGAGTCTAGCTCAAGCCCCCTCTCAGTGTACATTACCGTACACCGCACAACCACCGACTCGGTAATAGACGCCAGGCTACGTGCTCAACCGCGGAGCGTAAACACAACAGCGCGTCACCTCACGCCGCTGAGCTAGCATCACATGGAGACGGCCGGGTAATGCTAACCGGATATAGCTTGCGTCCCGGATCTTCACCTGAGCGTGTGATCTGTTAGCCATTTAGTATCTGCGTGCCTCCCCGCTGGACGGTCAAGGACTGCGGATGCCTGTGAATGCCGAGCTGCTTCGATCTGCGTGGATGTGGAGGGTCACTTGTGTGTTAGCCGCTTGAGGGGCTACTGCTCCTTGCTTTACACAGAATGACACCGCATTTCCCGGCGTTGGAGATGAAGGCGTACCGTCCTCGATGGCCCGCAGTAGCTGGTGGAGATCACGTCCGGGTGAAGCGCTCTCCCGGTAAGCCTGCTAGCGTGTGCTCGTTGCTCGCTCACCGCTATACTCTGACAGCTGTCTGCTACTATAAACAACGCGTAGTGCTACGTCCCGACACGAACTAGCATCACCGCCCAACCAACCACACTCAACGCTAAAGCAACACCGTTGCGCCACACAATGCGCAGCTGAAGCAAACCCCGTGGCTTCGTAGCTGCATCCATGTTGGCACGTCACGTTTGTTGGGGTAATTTCACAGTAGGCACAGGTTTGAAGACTCGTTCTCGTCCCCTACAGTGCAATTTGGCTAGGTATACATCCGCACTAGAATATCAAGGTGAAAGTCATCATAGCTTGCGTAGTATAGTGTAACCCAACTTTGAGAATAGATTATCGGCAACATTTTTTTTTATCGCCGATAAGTCTCACCATAACGCAGCACGCTAACACCGATAACGACCCACCACTAATATATAGGGGTGTAACGATTCAGCTGTTACATCGATGTATCGATTTTTATTCCTCCGATCCAACTACATCGATGTGTGCTCGGCGAGTTGGCCATATGGACGACATAGATCGATCTAACATCAATTTAAAATGAAATAAATCGATTTTATCGATACTAGGAAATAACCCATTGGATTTAAGCACGTCAGACTTTTTTTTTTAGCACTTTTAATGATAAAGGCTGTCGCGGACTGAGCCGTGACGTGCTCACGCAGTATGCAGGTCCCGCCGTCCCGAGCACCGATCCAACTTCCGGGTTTCACGGCAAATCCGACGGGATGTTCCACACGGGTTAAAATAGAGGGGGAGTTTGTCGGGGGTTGGCAGGGGGAAACCATTATTGCAGGGGTGTTTTTTGTGTATATCACTAATACGGGTTTTTTCTGCTACACTGCTACAGCAGTGTTTGCACTTTATTCAAATAAAATGTGAATGCATTTGCCATTTATTGTTGTTTACTTGTTTATTTATATTCATAATTAATTGGTACCTGATTCCATTACAAGAAACAACAGAAATCTAGGAAATTTATTTCAGTCATACTGGTTGAATTTTTGGCTAAAAAGTTACTGAATCGATTTCAAGTCACTGAATCGTTTCGGATCGTATCGTTCTAAATGAACCAATATCGTCCTTGAATCGTATCGACAACCACGAATCGTGATCGAATCAAATTGTTGTTAAAAACGAATCGTTACACCCCTACTAATATATATATATATATTTATGTTTATTTACTTACTTACTTATTTATTTATATATATTTATTGTGCAGAATGAAATGAATGTGTCACCTGGGTGGCTGTACTGCACTTTGATTCCTGCTCCTCCATAATCTCCCGTGCTGGAGGTTGAAGAATTTCCTAATTACAGCCATTTTAAAAGGAGCAGGTGACATCTTTTGATGTAATGCTATCCTCCAATCCAATTAGCCCAACACATGTCAACCTGATTTAGCATTCATGGCCACCAGCCTGAAAATGAAAATGGCACAGAAAATGTTCTCGTCCTTTCAAAATGAAAAGTGCATGCATCCGCTGCTGTGAACACTCTGCTAAAGTTTTATCCAATCGTAACAAGAAACTTTAACTCAAAGATGGTAATGATTTAAAGAATACCTTTAAATGACTAGGTTCAGAGAAAGTCTATGCAGTGTATCAACCCAAATAAAGGCTGATCGACTTTTAAATGATTTAATCATGATACAGCTACAAAACGTTTAATGTGAAGCAGACAGAGGAAGTGTTGAGTTAAACAGAAACAGACCAGAGAACAGGCATGGTTCTTATAAAAGGTTTAGTACTAAAAGAACACGGGTTGTAAATAGCAGGACTAAAGTCAGATGAATTCCATTGTATTTACAGAAGTAAACCATGAAGTCATAAACATATTGCAGCAAGCTGCCATGACCGCTGTAAGGTTTTGCAACGTGCTAAGGGTTCCATCTAGTGGCCACGTGGTGACTGACATTTTGTTTTAAAAGCCTCTTAAGATGGGATGTTTGTACCTACGAGGCACTGACCTCCCACTCCTCCTTTCAACCAGTGTCTGCAGGAAAGAAAAGAAAAAGGTCTTGTGACCGTTGATAACCACTATTCTGAGTGGACTACTGTCATTCACTCATCACTGGAATCACCGGCAAAAATATCCTGAAACCACAACACATCCATAACAGCTACCGTACCTTCACTGGCTCCTGGTCGACAACAAAGTTCTCCACCACTCACTCATGAATGCATTAATGAAATTAAAGGTCTGCAGCAGCTCGCTCCTCATGGGGCCCAACACCACTCTTTCCTAAGTTTGTTTTGTTCCCCTATGTTTTTACTAGCTTTTACTGTATTTTAACAATGTTTTACCTATAACTTCCTGGCTGTGTCACACTCTTAGATTTGTTGATGACGAGTGTGCTTTTATAATAACATGCCACCGTGTGTCGATGTGTCCTTATTCACCCCGTGTTTCCCTCAAGATAACTCGGACTACAAAGAAGCCTCATAAATGTTCACGTGTTACAATTTTTTATCCAATTTTTATATATATATATATATATATATATATAAATTGGATAAAAAATACATTCAAGGTTCATTTATTTGAAAAAGCCACTTTGGGAATGCATATATATATATATATATCATTGATTGACCAATAAAAAAAGGAAAGAATATATATATATATATATAGGTATGCATTCCCAAAGTGGCTTTTTCAAATAAATGAACCTTGAATGTATTTTTTATCCAATTTTTTTTTTTTTTAATTGGTCAATCAATGATGGATGAAAATAATATTGTATTTTTACCTATGCATACCATGATTGACTTTTTTGTAGAGCATGTGGAAGAGCACATGTGTGCCAATTTTCAAGTCGATCGGACATTGGGGGCGGAAACTGGCCTAGCAGGGTCCTTTTCACTTTTCTATAGAGACATTTTTTTACACCCAAAAGGGGAGACCCCAAAATTATCAAATTCTTTAACAGTCTTTATCTTCATGCCAAATTTAACAACTTTTTGAACATGATAAAGCCCCCCAAAAAGGCCCTTAAAGTGTGAGAAGTATACTAATAATAATAATTCCATCGAATACAATAGGTTCCTCTCCGACGAAGTCGTAGCGAGGATCCTAATAATATTAACACTAATAATAAACCTCCTACGTTGTCGGAATCGGAGTACAAGTCACTCTGCTGCGTCTCCACCCACGTGAGAAGCGGGGCGGAGCTGCCTGTTTCCCATCAATCAGCTTTCGTTCACTGAACCGGAAGTTGTAAGGAATAACGTTTTCTGAAAAGCAACAGACCCGAGCAGCGTTTCAGCTCACTCACACGTACACGTTTGAGTCGTTGGATTTAGGAAATGAAGCACAACTCGAACGTGCCGGCCTTCCTCACCAAGCTGTGGACGCTGGTCGAAGATGGCGACACCAATGAGTTCATCTGCTGGAGCCAGGTAACGCTTGTTTTTAGCTAACGCTAGTTAGCATCCCACTTCCGACAGCTAACAGCAAGCGAGCACCAACAGTGGGATTAGCTGGAAGGCAAAGTTTCGCTAACACTAATGGCGGCCAGCTAGCTGGTTTCTATGTGCACGCTGTAGCTGAAGCTAACTGTCAGCTGACTGACAACGAGTTCCCTTTAACCAGCATCACCTGCCGCCGGATTTATGGAAACTGAGTCGTGCTGTTTTTCTGTTTGTTTCCAGGAGGGCAACAGCTTCCTTGTGTTGGATGAGCAGCACTTCGCCAAGGAGATCCTCCCCAAGTTCTTCAAGCACAACAACATGGCCAGTTTCATCAGGCAGCTGAACATGTGTAAGACTTGTTGTGGTTTGTCATTGCAGAGTCAGGTAGGACTGCAGCTCTAACCCTAAACCTCACTGAGGGACAACAACTACAGTAACCACATTGATTTATTCTGCAGAATAAACACTCAGTTGAGTGGTCCAGTGGGATTCATTATGATTTTAAACGGACTAAATAATGACAACCCTGATGGAAGATCACTGATCAGACACAGACATATTTCACAGTATGGATCAAATCAATCCAATACAAATCAGTTTGTTGACATCAGACAGGTTTTAAGTGGTTATTTTGGAGGAAGGAAGGAAACGTATAGTTTTTCACTTTTATTGTTCACTTACTGTAATTGCCATATTTGGTACGTGTGTATGGGGCTGGCGAGGTTGTTCTTGGAGCGCAACGCGTTATTTGCGCTCTCTCATTGTTTTATTTTTTTAATCCTAATGAATTTTGATTCACTTCTCAACTTTTAAGGAGATTAGAATGCCTTTAACCCTATGACCAAGAACAGATTCCAGCAGTGGTACACCAGGCTGTGTTAGCTAGCGATGCAAATAGCTTCCTGCTTACAGAACAACCACCTGACCCATGATGATCCCATTGGCTGGCTGTCCTCCCCTCTCAAGGAATAGCCAGTGTCGCCCCTGTTGCACACGCAAACACCGCTCTCTACATTTCTGCTTCTACACGTCGTTTAACATCCATTTCATACACACCGATAACAAGTCTAAACTTCTAAGCTCGTTTTATCTGTTAAATCTGTTTATTTTTCTGCAGATGGATTCCGTAAAGTGATGCACATTGACACAGGCATCGTGAAACAAGAGAAGGACGGCCCGGTGGAGTTTCAGCACCCCTACTTCAAACATGGACAGGACAACCTGCTGGAGAACATCAAGAGGAAGGTGGACTCATCTCTGTGTCTTCTGCCTGCTCCCGTTCCCTCAGGTTGAATACGCGTCAATGCGACGGACGGGACACCAGTTAAAACTGCCGTCATCTCTTTGTATTTCACAAAAATACATGTACATGTAATCAGTTTTTTGTCATTAAGTAAATTGGTCCTGAGAAATATTTTTTTCTGCATTAAGACCTTTAACCACTGTATCTGGTTCCTTTTCTCATCTGCTGGCTGGCGTCATGTTTTGTGCAGTATTCCTTCCACCACACTCCAGAGTTAAGATACTGCAAACACGAGATTTAATTGCGATTACGGTCCGTCAGGTTTCTAACACTCGACCAGAGGACAACAAGATTCGACAGGAAGACCTGTCCCAGATCCTGGCGACTGTTCACAGTGTTCATAGCAAACAGGAGGACATCGACGCCAGGCTGGGAACACTAAAGAGGTGCGCTTAAAGCTCCGTCTGCAACATTACCGCCACTAATTGGAAAACCACCTTTTTGGAGGACGAAGCTACAGGAACCCAAGGAGACAGCGTTGGGGTTGCTTACCCGTCTGCCAACCTTTCTTTTCTAGGGAAAATGAAGCTCTGTGGAGGGAGATCTCCGACCTGCGACAGATTCATGCCCACCAACAGCAGCTTATCAAAAAGGTCAGCCACAAAAAAGAATATACTAAAAATACAGCTTAAAAATAGTCTTCATTTGTGTTTTTGAAATATGGAATATACCCAGTAATATTGGTAAAATATAGATTTTACGAGATATCTGCGCAAAATATATGCTTTTCCTGCTACTGTTTGCATGTCTCATTAAAAATGACTGATGAAAGATAAATGAGTGACATATCATCCAGCCAATCAGAGTCCTGAAATCCACTCAGCCATAGGCCGTCATAGGGCGAGCAGTATTCATATTATGCACACACATATTATGTCATTCATATTATGCACACACATGTTCTGTTAGATTTAATATCTTTATACTATAATATCTTTTTTTATACATTTCTATTGTATAATTACAATATGGTATTTATATCATATACTGAATTGTATGAATACGATGTCCATAACATGTCTACTCTTTAGTGGCATTGCACTAATTTGCTACGGAAGCCTGTTTGTTTTCTGATTTTTGCATCTGATCCAGTTTTCTGTTGAATCTCTGCCACTCTTCTCTTTTCAGCTGATCCACTTCATCGTCACATTGGTTCAGAACAACCGCATCCTGAACTTAAAACGCAAAATGCAAGTTCACGCTAAAAAGAAAAAAAACTCTTTTTCTTTTTGTACTCTTCACTGCAGAAAGATTATTCCTGAGTCAACGTGTTTAAATGACCTTGTTATGTCTTGCCCAAGAACAGAGTGTAATCAATCCGTCTCTCATAATACAAACCAATATTTGGGCTTTAATTGCTGCCTTGTGGTCCTTCTGACAGGCCAGTTCTTATGAACAGCAATGGAAAGAAGCCCAAATATATTCATCAGATCTATGATGACAACGTGTGCGAGGACCAGGTCAGTAAACCGCAGAGGATTCAATGTAGTGCACTCCTTTCAGTTATGCACTCTTATTCTGTTCACCGTTTCCCGTTTAGATGTCTGTAAACAGTCTGAGCGGCTCGAAGAGCTCCATGGTATGTGATGACGTCATCATCTGTGACCTGACGGAGAGTGACGCCGAGGTGGCGGCGGAAGTTGCAGACGGGTTACCCAGAGCCCACGAGCAAGGGTGAGACTCGTCCCATGACATGAGGAGGGTCAACTAGTAACTAGAAGCTGCTCTCTCTGCTTCTCTGGAGACGAGTTGAAAGGGGCTTTGATGTCCATTCAGTCCAACGCCGAGACTTTACTGATTTTAAAAGTAAATGTGCAGCGAAGTGGCACATGGAGGAGAGCGGGTGCGCTGGGAAATGCAAGGTTGGCGGTTTGAACCCTGGCTGCTCCATGTGCCATGTCGAAGTGTCCCTGAGCAAGACACCAAACCCCTAATTAATCCCAGGTCAAAATGTAAAGCCCATGGTCAAAGAATGCAACATAAGTCTCATGAAAGAGCTTAAGCTACATTCTTTGCGCTACATCTTTTATTGAACGAAACAAGTTGGCGGCCACAATTAGAAGAATTGTGGGGATGACAAAGTTTGTCTAATGCATTAACATTTTTGCTCTCCAGCCACTAGTGGTGGTTTTCCAAAGTTACTAGTAAGTGCTACCAATGGTGCTTTCGAGATGTCTCGTAAATTGCCTGGCTCGTACCACTTAGTGTTCCAAATGCATCTTTGGGCATTTGCTACAGTACGAGATGGAAAAACATGGACGCCAAAATACACAAAATACTATAGGATATTGATATTGATATTATAGAGGCATTACAGAGACACTGACATTTTAAGTAATTCCATTATTGCAAGTCTTACGTTTCAGTAATAATTTGCCATTTTCGCCCATTTAATTTTATAAGAAGTGCAGTCGCGCTTTTCTCGAGCCACCAGGGGGCAGTGGCAGGCTAGTTGTTGTTATTGTTAGCAACGTAGCCTTTTAGCAAACCAGTTCTAAAACAAAACGTTACATTGTATTGCACGCACAGCAAAACCGTGCAATGCATACATTGGTGACCGGACTGAAGCAGCAATGTAAATAGGTGTGTAAGAGCATTTCAAATGACCAACGTAGTACAAATACAAAGACAATACATATCAACTTCCATGAAATGTGGGCGCAGACATCTTTGTTGTGCGAGTCGTACCTTCTTCCTGATTCAGCTCGGTGTACTCTGAGGAGCCCGACCTAAAGGGGGCGTGTTTGCGCAAAATCCCGCAAGGTAGCTGGGTAATTTACACTTTCCAACTCGGGCGGCGGATTTACGAGACAAATCTCGAAAGCACCATAAGCCAGCGGCCACCGAGCTCCAACTTGGTGCCAGCCAAGATCAGACTTCACTTCCAACTTAAGGGCTTTTTAGAAGCACAGCCAGCCAGTCAGTGAGCCAGCTCCTGTACTCCTGAAAATGCCATTTCACAGAGGTACGTTGAGCCAAAGTAGGAGAGGAAACTTCTCTTTGCTAACAAGTCCCCAAAGGTCACTGCCTTGTCGTCTTGCATGTCGTCCATCTCCATGTCCACTTCATACATGTTGATTCCAGGAAGCATTTGCGTTGCTAGATGTTTCCTGGAATCAACATGCATTAAAGGGTTGGAAACAATGACGTCTAACTCACCAAAACGACGACTAAACTCTGCATCAGCCTCAGTTTTTAACCTAGTTTGGCCGTGAGTGCATTTACTGCGCTTATCATGTGGGGAGGGGGCCTTTTTCCTGGAGCTCGTTGTTTAGTATTGTTCCTCGTGCCTTTTTGAAAGAAACACCGTTGTCTCAGGCAGCAGGTCAACAATCAATCAGCCATTACCTTTTAGAAGCTCTTCTCCACACTTCATCCAATAACACTTTGATAAGTGCTTCTTTAAAGAGTCCTTCGACCCCTGGTGAGCAACGTCACACAGTAAATCAAGCCTTGGTGTCACTGCAGGACGGAATGCAAATGCTGCTGTAACGGCCAAATCAAGACTACATCAAATGTAAATGTGCAGTCTCTTGGAAATGTGTAAAGCTCCTTTCGTATGAAAACATGCAACTGATTAAGACAAAGACAAAAAAGTGGCTCATCGAACCGTCTTTTCTCTACATTTTTGGTTTTATAGGCAGTTTTTTCTCTGCTCTGTGCCACCACCTCCTCGCCTCGCATTCTATCACGTGTGCTTGCGCCTATGTTGCTTAGTAACGAGTGTGAGGTGGCCGAGGGGGGAAAACGATGTCACAGTCAATATGTGAGGCTTGGGAAACCTGCAATAAATGTATTATTTTGGATGTGTTTTGGGAAGACTACTGTAACGCACTGGTCTCATCCAGCCAAGGAAACTGGCTACCGTCCACATGGACATCTCCCTCAGCTGTTAAACATGTCTTCATCTCTCTGCACATCCAGCCTTTCAGGTTGAACTAAATGCACATGAACCAACCAATGACACATTAATAACCGCCTTCACCCTCAACCACCCTTTTGCCTCTACGCCAACACTGAAGGGACATACTTTCCCAAACGCAAAAACCACCAAACATGGACAGTCCGTTACCCTACAATCCAAAAATATATAGAAGTCCACCGGCCAAAGTGGCTAGTGAGGGAGAGCGCTTTGCTCGCCACGGCCTAATTCTACCCGCATTGGGCTGATGGGAGGCTGCTAATGACCTGTGTACTAAATGAGAATCCAATTCATTCTATTTTGTAGAGCCCAAAATTGCACATTCCAAATTGGCCTCAGAGGGCTTTACAGTCTGTAGACATGCAGCATCCTGTGTCCCGAGAGCCTCACATCGGCACAGGAAAAACTCCCCAGTGAAGAACAAAGCAAGTTGCCTGGACATGAAATATGCAGTAGCCTTTCTTCTCAATTAAAACGTGCTCCTTCAGCGACATGGACATCGTGGAAGTGGAGCTGGACAGCTGTGCGTTGCTATCGGCTGAGTCGGACGGCAGCGCCTCAGAGGCCGGTGCATCGGCAGACGACAGCGGCGTCCTGCAGCTCAACAAAGCCTCCGGTCTGAGTCTGGAGGACCCCCTCAAGATGATGGACGCCATACTGAATGACAACGGGGCAATATCGCAGAACATCAACCTGCTGGGCAAGTAAGTGCCAACATGAATCCCTATTCTTTTGCAAAAGTGTACATTTTATGATAATGCTGTATTTTGGGTGTGTTGTCAGGATGGAGCTGATGGACTATCTGGACAGCATTGACTGCAGTCTGGAGGACTTCCAGGCCATGCTTTGTGGAAAACAATTTGGCTTGGACTTTGATGCCTCCGAGGTAAAATTATCATCCATAAAGGCCAATTACAACATGCAAGGGCAGTATAGTAATGGTTAAATACACTAAAGCATGCATGATGGTTGGTGGGACATAATCCTCCCATTGGTCTAATCATGTAGTTTCTACAAAGCGACTTACAATAACTGCATTCAACAACAAGAAGTACTACAAGTAATAACGTGCTAACTAGTCGGTAGAGGCATGTTTACAATCTGCGTCCACTGTACAACAACCCGAAGCCTTAAGTACCAATGTTCTGAACCACTGGGAACCAGTGAAGAACGTTAGAACTTGTTTGGTTGTGGACTATGCTCATTCGGAAGGAGTTCCATTTGTAGTCCCTAAATCTCTGTGTTCCTTCCTGGTTATTGATCCATACAGCTGTTGAAGATGGATGGAAGGATTTCAGTGACCAATAACTCTTGTCTTTGTACATGAATATTGTTGATCTATACTTTAATCCACCTATTTGATGTCGTCATCATTCCTTCTCGGGACATTTGTTTCCCAGGAAGGCGTGTCCTCCAAAGAGAGCACGACTCAGCTAAACCGAGGCCGGGCGGATGAGGCCAACACTGGTAAGTGAGCGCTGGAAACGTGCACCTTTGCAATCCTGTTGCGACTTACCCAGGTTCCCATTCAACACAGTGGTGCATGAAGGCCGTACGCCACTTCTGGAACTCATGGAAATGAACGTGCGCGCCTGAATCTTAAAATATATGCGCACGCACAAATGTTCTGGAGACGGCGAATATCTGACACACTTTTGGTGACGAGAACCGAGACTGAACGAGCCAGAACGGAACTATCGTGTACTTATCCCACCTCGTTACCTCGTTCCAAACACAAGAGCTTTGGCTACGATGTGCACTAATCCGTTTGAAAATACTCCCAAGAGTTTGAAAGTACCTGATGCAAATGAGTCCAGAGATTGTTCAATTTTTGCACAGCAGAGTGCACAATCATTCACAGAAAACCACACAAATAGCCAGCTGCGATTTCCTTTACAAAAACCACTAAGCCATTTAAGGGCATGAATCATAAATATTTGTTTTTAAGGATGTTATGTCACGTAAGCCTCCTCTAGAGTAGTTTCACACATGTGCACTGTCCACACACAGCGCCATCATGCTCATGAGGTTTCAGCCTGGTATCGCCATGTTTATAGGATTTATAGGGCTGTACATTGCCTCATATCACTTGTAGCCAAGTACACAGGGGAAACACTGTACTTACACTCACCTGGTGCCGTGTCTTCAGATAAGCAGTTGATCCAGTACACCTCTTGCCCTCTGCTGTCCATCCTGGACGGCTGCATTACCCACCAAGAGCTGGATCCGCTTCCCAGCAGCAGCGGCGGCTCCTCCTCCTGCGCCCACCTGCAGTCCCCCCCCAGCCCTGACGCCTGCATGGAGGCTGAGCCGCCCACGGAGCTGCTGGACGCCGGCCTTGAGTTGAAGCAGCCGTCCCGCAGCGCCCTGATCCGCCTGGAGCCTCTGACGGAGGCGGAGGCCACAGCCGAGACGCTCTTCTACCTGTGCGAACTGAGTCCTGGAGCGGGCGGCGACGTGGCGCCATAGACGGTGCTGCTCCCCTCGCCCGTGTTGCATGGGTGGGGGGTGCACGTTGAGAAGCAGAGACGGAACGGACTGAAACACCAGGCTGAAGAATGGATGCAGTGACTCCCATATGCGCATTTTTCCATTTAGGCTTTGGCATTTATGATCACAATCGAGGGGAACTTAAAACCCTAGAAGTTCCATATCGATAGCTGTCAAACTGTGCTCATCCGTATGTATTGGCAGCTTTACCCAGCTTCATGATAGTACATAAACAAACAAAATAACAGCAATTTGTTGTTTTGGATCAATAACTATTTTGACTGTAATTGTGGAAAAAAAGAATTTCCTAAACGCGTCTCATCCAAACGGTTGTATGTGTACTGTTGTGGCCTCTGCAAGGACGTACGAGGGGTCAGATGGGTATTTCTTTTTCATAAATGCAAAGCTCTCAAATGTACATATGACGTAGTTTGCAGCTTAACGAGCACACAAAAACTCACCTGGACTCATATTTGGTCTCCTCTGCATCATCGCTGACCAACACGTTGGAACACTTGGGACCTTTTTATTTTTGTTTGTACTTTGAGAAAGTTATTTATTTGGATTTGTGTTGTAGCTTTTGCTACGTTTCTGTCCAGAAAGCTACATTATCCAAGGTGGGCTCATTTCTAAGAGCTGGGACAAACTAAAACCCTGTTAAAGAGCTTCACAACCGGGACTATGGGATGCCGCCGTCCAATAAGAAAACATTCGGGACCAATTGATGTAGCAAATCTCGGCATACTTCCAACAGTAATAAGGATAGTATTAGTCTCACTTCAAGGATTACACATCTTCTCTTCATCTTTTGTTCTGGTCATTTGTTACCCTGTTCAGAAACAGAATGGTGTGAACTGAACTCGGTGCTTTGATCTGTAAATGAACTTCAGGGTTGTGGTAAAAAGAAAGCACCCTTTGGGTTGCTCCACACTTTACATGTCAGATACTGGTTATTTTAATCACCAAGGTCACGTGACTTCCCCTGAGCAGTCTTTCATTGTTGCAAGTCTTGCAATTAGAAAATAAAAGCAAATGCTACAGTGTTCATTCGTCGTTTAGTTTCTTATCGACAGTTGGTCGGAATGATGTGTGACAGTTATTTTCATCTGATTTACACTGGCAGATGGCTACATAATACATCTAGCTTAGAATCATTTGGAATCCTAACTACACACCTGTGTAAAGTTTCACGCAACCCAATATCTATCTTTCCAAAATGTCATTACTCATAATTTGAAGGAGGGATGGAGGTAATTGCAGTGCTATGAGCTGGATTGGACAAATGGATGAAATCCTTTGTGTGTAGAGTCAGAATGAGTGGATATGTCCTTTGGTACAAACGTGTTAATTTTATTTTTTAATGCCCCTAACCACAAATTAGCAGAGCTTTACAGTCTGTTACATTTAGGGATCGACCGATAGATCAGGCCGATATTTGCGTTTTTTACGTCTATCGGCATCGGCCGATAAGCGGCTGCTGAGTTGGCCAATGCGGTAGTGGGTCCTCGGGCTCCCCCGCCTCCGGTGCTGGCTTGTGCCGTGGCGCATTTCCTCCGTGGCGGTGCGCCACGACCGGCTCCCGTTCGGCTTTGAAACGCTCGGGGCGAATGTGGCTGCGGCGAAAATCGCTTGCTTTACAGCGCTCCCCCGCCAGCAACTAGAAACTAGAAACTAATAAACGGAAGGTCTTCTACATTCTCTGATAGAAGATTATGAAAATATAACGCATACTTCTCACTAGAAATGCCATCGAAATGCATACAAATGCTGACGCTTTCTTAAAATACTGTGCTTTTCACAGATAATACGCCGACAGTCCGCCATGTTGTTTTTTTAGCTGAAGGAAACTTTCAAATCTCTCCTTTCAAAACCCCTCCAGCTGCGTGGCTGGCGTAAATCGAAACAACCCGATGACCTGCATGCGTTTCAATCCCTCTCTCTGCCTCTATCTAAAGAGAGCCAAAAGCCAAAAGCTCTTTCTACCTATCCAGAATTGAGTCCTCATTTTCTTCTTTTCTACCTTCTCCCCCCTCCCCCTTCTTCTGGGGGACTTTGATAGCTAAATAGCTTAGATTTGTTTTAACATAACATTTGACCCAAATACAATATGCTTGATCTAATGACATAACATCGTTAACTTGTACCTGGCACAGAACAAAATCTCCCTCAAAAACCCTTTTGAGAATAAAACGAGGAAGAAATCCGTCGGAGAAGAAGTAGGAAGGATTGAACGATCTTCTTCCAGGATTTAACATTTGATAAAAGACGTTATGTGTACCAATCGACATAATATAGCAGTAGCTCACGTCCTTTTGTGAGTGAGGGTGTGTCTTATTCTAAATGGTTGCTGTGGTTGCCAATTGTTTTTTGTCCGTTGAGTTTGTACCCTTATGGTTGAAATGCACCTATTGTAAGTCGCTTTGGATAAAAACGTTAACTAAATAACAAAAAAAAATCATAAGCATGGAGTAACATACAATGTTTTGGACCTCTTGTTTATTGTTTCAGCCTTTCCTCCCATCAAAACTGTATTTAGCCCTGTATAACTATTCAATATAAAATAGACAAAAAAAGGGTTGCATGGGTACAGCAACACTCCACAAAACCAAATTAACCAAATTAATTAGCAACACCAAGCACACAGAAACATTCTGGGATGTTTAGTTTTTGTCCAGGTTATCATGCGGAACGCCAGCATGCTCCAAGTTAGCATGCTAATTAGCCAACTAGCTGCGTTGACGCTAACTACAAAGAGCAGTCTAGCACGTATCGAGTGGACAGCACAAGTAAAATAACTGGTTATGGTTCCAGGTGTGCTGCATTAAAACACTCTACAGAGGACTGGAGCCTGTAGCCGTGGTTTTATCAACACGTTCATGTCGCACTGCTTTCATTGAAACTTCGAATCGTGCTGCAAGCGCCACGGGCATCACATCTGTAACGTGAGCAGAACAGTCTGTAGTTCCAAGACATTAACTACCTTGAAATCACGTCTTTGTGTAGACCAAATTTCGCCGACCAGTTTATAAATTTTAACTAGAAAATGCATTTCCTCCTGAAAATGGAACGCAAAAAATACAGAAATGATATCAAAGGATTGCTCAAAATATAGAAACAAAAAAAGCTGAAAATAACTTGGAAGGATTGCTGAAAACGCAGAAATTAGAAACACTGAAAGGAATTTGAAAGAATTTTAAATATATACATTTTTAAAACATTGTTCAAATTACAGACATGACAAAAGCTGAAATGAACTTAAAAGAATTGCTGAAAATAAACAAATGGGAGAAGCTGAAATGAATTTTAATAGAATTGCTGAAAATATATGGATGAAAAAAGCTTAAATGAAATACAAAGAATTGCTGAAAATACAGCGGAAGCTAAATACAACTTTCAAAACACAAAAATAAATGGCAGAAACTGAAAGCTGACAAAAGCTGAGTAGAATAAACAATTTTTTTTTGGTAGTAATTTTGGTACTAGTTTTACGAGCAGAAGTAATAGTAGTTTGAATATCAGTAGCAGTGGAAAAACTAGAAGTAATAGTGTTAGTAGTAGTACTAGTATTATCAGATCTAGTACTAACACTATTAGTCATAGTAGTATTTGTAGTAACATTAGCAGTAGTTGCCATACAAAAAGCACATGAAAAACTAGTATTGATAGTACTAGTTGAAGTATTAAAAGAAGTATGAAAACTTATAGTACTTTTTATAGTAAGAGTTGTTATATGCAGCGTCACTAATACTGGTAGTAAGTAGTAAGTCTTTTTGGTATTAATAGCAGTTGAAGTACTAGTAATAATTGTATCAGTTGTAGAAGTACCAATAGTAGTACTAGTAATATTAGTAGTACTAGTAATATTAGCAGTGGTTGTACTATTATTTGAAAGAGTTTCATGACCAGGCTCAAAGGCCATGACAAAAACTGGAGAGAGGCAGTGCAAAAAGGGTTTACCAATGTGTTTATTTAAGTAACGTAACAAAACCTAAAGTAAAAGCAAATATGAGATGTGTACATCAGTAGTTTCAGTCATGCCAGTGTGGGTGCATTGATCATGTCAGCTGGAATGTTGTGAGGTGAACATAAAGAAACCAAACCCCAACACCGATGCGAACGCTGGCCCAGGAAACCAGCGAACTCCCGACAGGCAGCCGCCATGCGCTTTTAACCCCCTGGAACATCGCAGCTGCTCCCAATCAAATTGATGACCTGCGATCCAATCAGGTTACTAGGCGGAGTCGTCACAAGAGCAATAAATCATTCTTCATTCTGAGCTTTGTGGTTGAGGTACAGATAATCATTGAGGCTTTTATTTTGAAATTATGGAATTGTGTGAGGGGGGGTAGATAGAATGTCATTTATTCAAATAAGTTTTTACTTGATAGGCCTCATTAAATATTACAAAAGGACATCCCTTCATGGTTACGGTACAGATAATCATTGAGGCTTTTATTGTAAAATGATAGAATTGGGTGTATTCCATCACCTAATTCCAAGGGGGGGACAGAATGTTTGTTATTCAAACTAAGTTTTTACTAGATAGAGGTTTCATGATGTTGGTCTGTTGACAGAAAGCACAGTTGCGTCATGTGACTCCACTAATCAGTTGTGGTTCAGCTGTGGGAGTCAAACAGAAGGAGTGCAGGTGTCGGCGAATATCCATGGCAACGGCGCCACTGCGTTCATTAACGAGCTGATCAAAGGGAACAGAGCATAACACCTCAAACAAATGGCCTCTGGCGCAAAACTATAATGGGTGTCCAAAACAAAATGATTTTGAGAGTGCCAAGACTTTACCGAGTGCACCAATGTAGTTTACGTGTCTCTCGGGTTCCTAATATGGTCGTGCCAGCAGTTTTTAAAACGTGTACCTTCTGTTTTTGCTTTTAGTCACCAGATTTGTATGGGAGCCTATAGGGCTTGAGACAGACTGTGTCTCTCGGGCTCCTCAGGCAAAAAGTAAAGAACTCTGGGGTTCCATACACACATCATTCCAACCAGCAAAAGCACGGCATCATTTCGATCCAAAAATATTGTGCCTGTGAGGGCAAAAGTGTCATATTTCTTCTGACGCTGCGCTCCACTCTACGTTCCAATCACTCACTCTATTCAATTCAATTCATTTTATTTTGTATAGCCCAAAATCGCAAATTACAAATTTGCCTCGGAGGGCTTTACAGTCTGTACACATGCAACATCCTCCGTCCCAAGACCCTCACATCGGCACAGGAACAACTCCCCAAAAAATGAAAAAAACCCTTCCAGGGAAAAAAGGGAAGAAACCTTAGGGAGAACGTCAGAGGAGGGATCCCTCTCCCGGGATGGACAGACTGCAATGGATGTCATGTGTACAGAATGACTCATACAGATGTAGAATACATTCAATTTCTATAACAGAAATTAATCAAAGAATTCCAAGTAGCCGGCCAGATGTATGACAGGACCACTGCAGGGGCCACCACCGTCAGATAGAACCACCATCCACAGAAGACTGTGGGGAGGGAAAGCAAAGATTTTAGGAAAGGGTAATAGTGATATGAATCATATTTAAAATTATGATGATGATGATGATGATGATGATGATGATGACAGCAGCAGCAGGTGCCAGCAGGGCCACGGCCGGAGTCAGGACCAGGGTCCTGACGGAACTACGATCTGCAGAGACCTGCTCAGCGAGAAAGCACAAAGAACTCCCGGGAAGGAGCTGAATTAGTCATGTGCATTAATGCAACGTGGATTTTAGTAAAAGGGGAGAGAGAGAGAGAGAGAGAGAGAGAGGAGTTCGGTGTGTCCTAAAAAGTCCCCCGGCAGTTTAAGCCTATAGCAGCGTAACTAAGAGCTGGTCCAGGCAAACCTAAGCCAGCCCTAAATATAAGCGGTATCAAAGAGGAAAGTTTGAAGCTTTATCTTAAAGGAGCTGACTGAATCTGCCCCCCGGACTGAAAGTGGAAGCTGGTTCCACAGAAGAGGAGCTTGATAACTGAAGGCTCTGCCTCCCATCCTACTTTTAATAACTCTAGGAACAACAAGTAACCCAGCATCTATAGAACGCAGCTGCCTTGCAGGGCAGTACGGTGTTACAAGCTCTTTAAGATAAGAAGGTGCCTCACCAGCAAGCGCCTTGTAGGTGAGGAGAAGAACCTTAAATTCTATTCTTGATTTAACAGGGAGCCAGTGCAAAGCAGACAATACAGGCGTGATATGGTCTCTTTTATTAGTTCTTGTTAATACACGTGCTGCAGCATTCTGAATCAACTGAAGAGGCTTAAGAGATTTACAAGAACACCCTGCAAACAAAGAATTACAGTAGTCCAGTCTGGAGGAAACAAATGCATGAACTAATTTTTCTGCATCACCTTGAGACAGGAAATTCCTGATTTTCGATATATTACGTAGATGAAAAAAGGCGGTCCTTGAAGTATTCTTTATATGAGAGTTGAAGGACATATCCTGGTCGAAGAGAACTCCAAGATTCTTGACGGTGCTGCTGGATACCAGAGAAATTCCATCCATAGAAACTGTATCACGTGACAGCTGACTCTAGCTCTCCACATACACACCCACGTAAATCTCCGAAGAGGACTGCAAAACTAGTGAAACATAATCATTGCTTATGAAAAAGTAAAATAGATATCAAACAATTGTTTAGACTTGTGTAAACATTTTAAAGTTGAAATGGTGGCTGTAGCTGAAAGATTGGCAAAGCTAATATAGTTGAACGTTGAAGTTGAGTGGATTAAAAAAATTAACTCCATTGGAAACCATGTTAAAAAAGTTGATGTTTTTAATTTATATAAATGAAATTCCAAGAGCTAGAAAACTATTTAAACGTTGAAATGACGTTTACTGCTCACTGGATGGGGTTAGTTAAATGACACATTACGTAAATAAAAACACTCAGTACTTTTTCTTCAGTTTTATTAAACGAGTTACAATATACTTTTACATGTCAGGTGGAACATATTCGAATAATAGCAGAGGGGAAACAATCATACAAATGCACACAAACTGAGAAACGACATGCTAACTATTAAACGCTACCAAATAATTTATCTAGGACTTTAAGTTTAAACGATTAAAATCAGAAGCTACAAAAAACAGGAATGCCTTTTGTCCTGTACGAGCTGCAGAGGACACAAGCAGCCGGCAGATCTCTAATACATGATAGCAGAACACTAGAATACCGCGAGCGTGCATACACCACACACAACCCTACACGGAGCTGCTAGCGGGCCCCGTTCGAGAGCGCAGGTTAGTCATAGCACACTGCGTTTGCGCCCGTGCCTCAGCCCTGCTCATACACAACTGAATCCACCCCAGGACAGAGGCGGCCTGAGGGGAGCGCTTCATTTATGCATCAGAGCGTGTCTGACCGTAAACCGTGGAGCCAACCCCGCGGCATTCGGAGCCATCACCCTCCTCGCGGAAACTTCAGTTAATGTTCACATTTGTTTGATAAGAGAAGAAACATGCAGCTCTGCTTTTATAGAAAGAAAAAACCATGGGACGTATTCACAATAGCGAACGGTATGGACGGGGGTACTTCAACAGGTTGCGAGGAGACACAATGACTTTGCAGCAGAGGAGCCAGGCTGCAGTCAGAGCTGAGAGGAGCCCAGATGCCCCTAACCGTAACCATACGCCCCCCTGCTGCAGAACGACCTGTTGCGAGTGGAGGCTAGCTAGCTACGTCTTTTTTTTGTTGACACATTTTGCAAACAAAACACAGGTGAAGCAGTGCGTGTGGCGGAGCGGTAGAGACGGCAGTTTCATTCAAAGTCTCTGTTGACCAGAACCAGCGGGGCCACCAGCGTCCACACGTACAGGGCAATGCAGATCCAGCTGGAGGAGACCTTGACCCACACCGCCGGCCATTTGCTGGTCATGGCCTGGTAGTTTGAGTCAGGGCTGTGGAGGGGGGAACACAATAGCTGATTAACACTCAGCAGGCCCACATGTTCTTTGACAAGACATGGTACCTAACGTTTGTTTTCGGTATCATTTTAGAAAATAACAAGATATGCAGTAATCCAGTGTTCCTTACAGAACCGTATATAGTTGACGACATCCGAAAAACACAAGAACATGTAAATTAAAAACATTAAAAAAATTCTAAATCCCTTACCTGTACCAGTTGGTAAGCGTCATCATGATGTAGAGCGACGCCAGGAAAAGCATGAAGTGGAAGAAGGAGTAGGAGTAGGTGACGCCGTCTCTCTCGTTGTCCACGGCTCGGCTTCTGCCGCCTCCTCCCTCCTCAAAGTCCTCGGCCGCTGGCCCCTCCTCGATCAAGGCGGACTCGTCGCTAGTCAGGGTCAGTTTGTTCACCTGAGTGTTGGACGAGTTGCGAATACTGATGGGGAAACCGGAGAAAGAACACTGAGAACGTCGGCCGCCTTATTGAACCACAACGACACCACGATAAGAAAGAACAAATCCTCACCTAGAGTAGAGGACACACATGAGGAAGAGGATCAATCCCACAATGCCCTGGGCGTCCCACCACTGAACCACATGGTCCTGCCCTGCGGGACTGGTGCTGTTCAGCCCAATAATACCCAGAAGGCTTGGGTTGCATTTCCTGTCTGTGAGCCACAGGAAAAGATTTTCAATTCATGCTGTGTGACGGATGGATGATCGGTGTTTCCACTAGCTTTACAACTTCAAGGGGGGTGTGCGGGGGTGTAGTAGCCGGCAGTAGTCTGCCCCGCTGCTGTGAGCGCCATATGGCCCTAATCACACATATATATATTTTTTTACATATAATGCCTTTAGTGACAAAAAGTCGATCCATATGCTTTAAACAAATGAAGTGTTTTAGAGGCAGTATTCCCGTAAGACAGTAGCAAATATTTCTTGTAAATCAAATCAATCAACTATAAAACCAAAGCTATCTGCCTGCGAATGTAAATGTTCCATCACAACATTTACATTCTGAGCAAATTTATAAAACTTTTATTCCTGAACAAACACCAGCAGAAACATGTTTCTTTTATCCGCTGAGAGCAGCTCAGGGATTTACAATATCGCTGATATCCTACCGGGCTCATTGGTCATGGCGGACCAGGTCAGGTACATGGTGTACAGGGTGACCAGGGAGGACTGCAGCAGGCCAGACCGGGGCTGGGACTCCTTCACACAGAGAATACACAGGCATTAGTAGGAAGATCAATAAAAGGCCCATGCGCAAGTTAAAAAGAAGCACATGTATGAAAGCAAATCCCTGTCAAAATCCGAGAGCACAAAACAGCTCCATCAGCGAGCAAAAGTCCGTCTTAGATGACAACCAGCTACAACCCCAATTTACTGACTTCATTGTATCAATACGGACCGCTCTGCGAGCTGGAAGCGTTGGTCTTACTGTGCGGCTGAAGTGCCGGTTACGATGGTAAATTAGGGTTGATGCTGGTAGTCATCTACGGTGCACTACGATTACACAGAGGTTGTATCTCATCATTTTGACTTTCTATCCCCTTTCTTTGGTACAGAAATGGGCGTCTATAGTTCTGTGAATGCATAACTCCAGCCAATCAAAAGACAGGGTTGGTAACCACTTAGACGTAGAGATACCATGGTGACTGGGTCCGCCCCCTTACTGTCATAAAGAACAACACCGAGCACGAGGGAGAGAGCTAATATCTCGCGGGAGACGGATGTTTCATTTACGTGCGAGCATAGACCGCGTCTTCACTCCACCATACACATGCACTATTCAGCAAAGAGAATGACAAGAACACAAAGGAGAGAGGACCTGGATGGGAGGCAGGATGGACAGGACGGAGGCCGCCACGCACAGCAGCATGTTGATGCTGATGAAGACCTTGTTCTCAGTGCAAATATCGGAGTGGGTGTAGTAGACGTAGAACATGACCAGAGACACCAGAGACAACAGGTAGTTCACCGCAGTGACCGACAGCAGAGCTGTAAACACAGAATAACCGAAAGAAGAGCTACAGGACCATCTGAATCAATAGTGGATATTAGCATGAATATATTATCAATCTGGTCTTTAATCTATACGTGGGTTGCCATCAGAAAAATGTCACCAAACTTTGATGCAGCTATCAAGACTCCAATTTTCATTTTTTTGTCAGCATCAGAGCAGCTTTCTTCTGACCTAAATCGTCACCATACCTGCGTACCAGCAGCGAGAGTTCCCCTCCTCCATCTTCTCTACCCAGGACTCGTTCCAGGAGTGGGCAAAGTCAATAAGCAACACCAGCTGGATGAGGATGAAGCAAAAGGCTCCGGCCATGCCGATGTAAAACCACACTGTGGGAGAGAATGAGGACCAGAGCTATCGCCATTTCTTCTGTTGTACTCAGCTCACACACAGAAAAATAACCACAATGACCTCCAGTAACGAAATGAATGGATTGGAGGGTTTTTTCAGAGCTCTACTTGTTCATTGGCCCTTTTCTAGGAGTTCTAGGAACAAAAGTAGACCTTGAGCTGATTAAAGCATTTAGGACAGTTTAGAGATGCATGTGTTTTAAACAGCTCTGGCTAGGCTTGTTGTCTTTCAAATGTTTATGTGGGGCCATTATTAATCACTTATGATGTCATACACAGACTAATCTCTAGAAGAACGGATTCAGAAAAGACTCGGGATTCATTTTTTTTTGCCACAGATTAAATGACATTTTGTACACATCAGCCTTCTTGGTTAAGGCCTATGAGGCAACCAGGCGTTTCATTTCAAAAGGAGAAAGAAGACTACGGAGTAAAACCGTTACCAGTAGTGAAGGGGCCTTCTGGGATGAAGAATGATCCAATAGTGATGCCAGCAGCTGCAGCAAACTTAAAGAACCAAAAGCTGGAGAGGAGAGTTATTGTTTAGTTCACTTAATCAGTTGCACTAAAACATAATTGCTGCTCAGCACCTACTTGATCAGTCTATCATCAGAATGTATCGCTAACACTTTGGATACGGGATTATAGAAGTAAGTAAATTATCAAAGGAAACGGGTTATTCTTCCAGAGATGATTTACCTTTTTTCTTTTGCATAATGCCGGCAGTAAGTGTGGCTGGACGCCGACTCACCCGTTGTGCAGCGCCGCTCTGGGGTCGTTGCTACTCTTGACTTTGATCATGAGCAGGGAGAAGAGCAGGAAGAACATGGCCATACCGAAGCAAACGCGATACACAGCCTTGTAGCCGACGAGCACGTCGCAGTTCACGTGTCCCTCCACACCGGGAATGGACGAGCCCGTCCCGCCTTCACAGAAACCTGGAATCTAGGGAGCCACACAAGCGCTTTAGACTTTCCTCCTAATGGGTCTCTAGTTCCTTTAGGGAAGTCTGCCAGTCTAAAAAGCCCAAAGGCATAATGCCAACCCAGTGTATGAAAATACACATACAGTACCAAACACAATGTGTCCATTCTTACTGTATGTTGTACAAACATATCACAAAGGTTTCATGGGTTCTTAATATTTGAAACGTTACAATGCAGAGAGAGAGACATATCTCTCTATCTTTTATACATATCTCTCTATCTTATATATATATATATATATATATATATATCTCATATAGATAGATATGATATATGAGAGATAGATATATAGATATCTATCTATCTCTCTAATATAACATAGATAGATAGATAGATATAAGATATATATATATATGTATATGTGTCTAGCTAGACTCTTTACCACCTTGTACCTACATGGAGGTCTCTGCTGCAGGCAGCTCGTACGCGTCGACGTTGTCAATATCAGCCAGCTTCTCTAAATACCTCCGCTTAGCGCTGCTAGTAAGTTTCTCCCTGTAAGGTCCCTTTTCTTTCGCTGCCTTTTTTCTCCATTTTTACTAATTTCCTCGTTATTGTAATTCAGCGATGTCTTTCCAGGTCCGTCTCTGCGTCGCTCGCTCGTACAATGTTGCTCCTGGCAACTGATAGCGTGGGAGACCAAAATGGCGGACGGGCCCAGACCCCTCCCAAATCGTGACGTATGTTCTCATTCTCAATACCTAACGACACTAGTACTCTTTAGGGCCGTGTTGCATGGTCATATACCCTCAGCGGGTGATTTAGGCTGGCTACTACTTAAAAAGGGTCAATAAAATCGTCTATTACGTTTCATACCTTCTTGAGCTGACCCTCCATGCCGGGCATCAGCATAATGCAGGCGATGCCAACTCCCAGCAGCAGGAAGAAGGCGTAGATGAGACGAGTCACCGTGGAGTTGTTCCCACCGGGGCAGCATCGACACAGCAGGCAGGGGGCGCTGCCGCACAAACAGGGGATCTGCACACAGACCGACATGGCGATTAAATGCACTGGTCACTGAAGCAGGGACGGTGTTTATGTCGCAACCAGCTGATACCCGAGCCCTGTTTACATGGCCACAGCTGGCCATGACGTCACAGGACCGCCTGCTCAGCATCATCGACGTGTTTTGATTACATCGTTTACCATCGTTGGAAAAACGAACTAATGTAACAAAATAGAGCACAAGTACAGATATCGCAACGTGCCGTAACGGAGCCCAAAGGCCGCGTGGACGTCTTTGTATGCATTTAGGTCAGCTGGTTGCACAACACAATGTGACTTGGGCCCACAGTCAGCTTACACAACGACAACATCCCAAAACCCGTCGACGTCATTAACTGCCTTGGTATTAGCCAGATGGAATATCGGCTAGTGAATGCTAACTAGCCTCGTCGTGTTTATTTACGGCCTGCGGCCGCTCGCGTTATTGCGCAGTCACGACGCCTCTTGTCCTCAGCGAGCGGCAATAACACATCGACCGCTTACACTGTCCACGGAGACCGCGAGAACCACACACACACACACACCGCTGTGTGTCACTTACCCAGCTCGCCATTGAGCACAAGCCCAAAACGGCTCCCATGATGGCGGATATGTTTTTCTTCCCTTCTGGTCGGTCGTCAGATGGCTGGTGCTTTCGTGCGCTCCCAGAAGATGGATGATGCGCTCCACCGGACTACTACTTCTTCTTCTTCTTCTTCTTCTGCTGGTGGAAGGTCCAGTAGCTTTGCTGCCCCCCACAGGACTTCAAGGCAACGTGCTCCTTTCCGTCTTATCGCTCACATGTCAACCGGACGTATTCGCAGCAATTTAAACAATTTAAGCGAACGAAAGTAGTCTATTGGATTGTTTTAATATTAAAAATCAAGTAAGTAAAATAGCAACAAAAAAAGATTCTGAACCATTATTCTGTTTGACATTCAGGGCGTTGCACCAGGGGCCCAACAATAAAAGAAAACTTGATTGTAGACATTCAAAAAAATATGCAGTACCCACGCAACTTTCAATTCAATTAATTTTGTATAGCCCGAGCCTTTCAATGTAAAGAAGCTGCGGCTCTATTACCCCAGATGGCTGAGTTTCTCACCCGACCTCTAAGGGAGACACCAGCCACCCTCTTTAGGAAACCCATTTTGGCCACACCCGTGACCTAGATCTTTCGGTTATAACCAGGGCATGAAATTGGCACCCGCCTTCACGCCAAATGCGGGTAACTTTTGTGATTGGCGGGTGAAACTGTCAATCTACCTGCCGCGTTGGCGGGTAGCCAATAAGGCCTGAAGGCCGGCGCATGCTTCTGCGTGTTGCGTCGACGGACTCATTTCAATTCATAGTTATTCATAGTCTTGCGCATGTTGCAAAGCAATTCACCGCCAGAACACCAGGCGGAGTAACGTTTTGCGAGTGGAAGTCGTTGGTTTGTTTATTTATTTATCGGATACTTTTTTGCCCCGTGCATCAACACTGCTGCTGTTCTCTTTTCACGGACATATTTGTCCCGTATTTCCTCCACGACTGTAACCCCCCCTCGACCGGCAAAACCGACGTTTGCGGAGATCTACGTCCATCAATTGGAGCCCTTCATTCAATCTGATTCATTCTCTCGTAAAATATCTTTCTTTTAATTACGCTATGAAACCGGAAATGTGAGACTCCGGCAAGGATGTAGTTAGCAGACCAATCACAGCCTCACGACAAACTCAAAAATACCATTTTGATATTAATGTAATGTAAAAACCAAAAACAAAATGTTGAACCTGGATACACTACAGTGACAAAGAAACAGTGATGAATTGCAGTTGGTTGTTAACTAAATAAATAAGACAATCAGTGAGATGATTGGCTGTTTGTATTTCTGTTATTTTCTATTCTACCAGTAAATGCCTGTCACACCAGGTCAGATACAGTTGTAAGTCATCATGTAGGGCTAGTCATAAATGAGAAAGTTGGTTAATAACTCACCCGGAGTATTTGTATTCTGTACAAGTTCAAGAACAATTCTTATGCATTTTCTGAGTCGTTCTTTTTTTGGCTAGTAAAAAACCTCTGGCTGGTGACCAAAAAAGTTAATGACTAGGGTGAGGGTAGGAACAGAGATTGACCGGTAGATTGAGAGCTTTGCCTTCCGGCTAAGCTCTTTTCTCTTTTCGTTGTGCAAGTGCAATACCGCCCCTGCTGCTCTGATTCTCCGGCCAAACTCTAGACCCCGAGGTACTTGAACACCTTCACTTGGGGTAAGGACACATTCCCTACCCGGAGAAGGCAATGATCAGTTTCCCGCTGAGAACCATGGCCTTAGATTTAGAGGCGCTGATCCTCATCCAACCGCTTCACAGTTAATTAATTTTTTTTTGTATAGCCCAAAAATTGCAAATTACGCATTTGCCTCAGAGGGCTTCACGATATGTGCACATGGGACATCCTTTGTCCCGAGACCCTCATATCGGTACAAGAACAACTCCCCAAAAAATGATAAAACCTGCAATGAAAAATGAACAGACTGCAATAGATGTCATGTGTACAGAATTCACAATCCACAAAAGAGGAGCTTGATAACTGAAGGCTCTGCCTCCCATCCAGATACCAGAGCAATTCCATCCATAGAAACTGCATCACGTGAAAGGAAAAACGTCTTTAAGCAGCTTAGTGGAAGAGAAGCCATCCAAGTAGGTATCAGGGCCCACTGCTGCATCCAGGGTTCCTACATCCGAGGACGGGTCGGCACTAGTTGAGGGCAGGAGACCATCAATTTTCTGTTTGATAGTCAGAATTTTATCATTGAAGAAGTTCACGAAGTCGTTACTGCTGAGGTCCAGAGGAATACATGGCTCAACAGAGCTGTGACTCTCGGTCAGTCTGGCCACAGTGTTTTTATTTTTCTCTATTAATGATGAGAAATAAGATCCTCTTGCGTTTCGGAGAGCCTTCTTATATGTTTTAAGGCTGTCTTGCCAAACTAGCCTAGATGCTTCTGATTTGGTGGAACGCCATAGTCGTTCAAGTTTCCGGTTGTTTACCTTTGATGTAACAAACTGTGTCCGTGGGGCAGACACGGTCCCTATATGGGGTGAGTGACTGCTCGGATGAAAGCGCAGAGAAGTGACTTGGCTTGAGACTTGTTGCTAACGGACCCGCTGTGGGTCTGAACCTTTCCGAACTAATCAATATCACTGTCACACTTTCACACTTGGATGTAAAGCAGATTTCTTTCAACAAAATCTTTAAACTTAATAATCGGACCTCTAAGTGGTTCACCCTAATGCGATTGTAAAACTCAAGGGTTCAAAGAAACATTTTAAAATTGTACACTGCTCACAAAGTGTGTGGAGATGGGTGTTCGGACAAAGAATCTTTATTTTACAACACTGTTGTAAGCATATACACAGTAACCCCAATGCATTACATCAAACAGGATACAAAAGGCAGGAGAAACAGGAGCATCAAGAAAGTCCCTTATAAAGAATCCAGACAGTAGTCATGAGGTGAATAGATAAGTAAAACAAACCAAGAGAACAGCTTTCTTCTTCAGTACAATAACGCTGTTGAGTCTCTCCTATAAAACAACATATATTGTTTTTAGGTTTCAAAACACAATTAGGACTTTAATAGGGGTCAAATAATGCTCCTAAACCTGGAATACACTTTTTTCATTAAACTCAACTTTCTCATGGTGTGCACACTGAGCAGTAGGAAGAACCAGTCAGTTGGATTTGGGCTGTAGGGCATCTTACTAATCTGTCTCATACAAACCAACACGAAGGCCACAATAATCATGTTAATACATCCGAAAACGTGGAAAACACAGTTCAGTAGCAACATTTCTCAAGAGGCTCTGACTTCTGACTACTGGTAAAAAGACCACCGCTTTTTCCAGTGTAAAAGTACTCCAAAAAAAAAGTACTCGAATAAATATATTTGTAACAGCGTACAAACATTCAATACGTGATGGAGGATAATTACATAGCAGCGTAGCTTTGAGTGATACAAGGATGGTTAATTGCTTAGCCACCATTCATAATTTTATTCCCTGCTTGTGCCACTGCTATTTAAGTACTAACTGACTCAGATCTGCATATTACCTACTGAACTCATCATTGGGTTTGTTAGATTTTTAAACACAAAAGATTCATAGAACATAAGAAATTAATGACATCTACATGTGTTAAGCACAAACATTCTTTACAGATGTAAAAAAAGACAGTAGATTATATATGGTAAAAATAAGATACCATCTATTTACATGAATGATGTCTGCTCAGTCTGACCACAGTGAACCGTTTCACTCATTTGGGTATTTGTTTTTACAACATTCTGTGTAAGTCTTAATTTGGTCTCTGAGCGGGTGGAGACTTTGTTCCCCAAAAATGGCCTTTAAATAATAGGCAGGACCTACCTGGGTGATCATCCGGCCGCTCTGCTAGGAGACCAGGTACACCCGGCACATTTCTTCTCTATACAACTTTGGGCAGAAACTGTAGGCTCTCGCCCGCCAATTCACCAGCCTGACAGACTAAACTCCTTCCCAGATATTAGGCTACGCGTACAGGAATGTCCTCGCCTGCCTCGAGACCCAGGCTGGTGTAGGTGACGGAGGGTTCAAGGACTCCGGCGCTGAGCGGAGGCCGGCCAGGAGCCGGCTGGCAGTTGGTGTTCCTGAACTGCTTGTAGACGCGCGGGTCCTGAGCCACGTAGGTGGACATGGTGGTGTAAAGGACCAGGCCCAAGATGATAATGAAGAACGACAACAAATAGAAGCCAGAGAACTGCAACACAGAGAAAGATTTAAACATAGAAGTTGTATTTCTACATTTTATGCTTGTTTAATCTTATTTTCTCTCTTTACATCAGTGTGTAATGATCAATAACATGGAGACGCGCTTTCGGGGTCCTCAAGGGATCAATTCTGGGCCTTATTCCTGAATGCATTCATGATGTGCAAATGGCATGTATTGTGAATGATGTTCAACTATAAGGGTGCTATTTTAATCCATCAGCAAGTAATGTCATCTTAGTCTTATCTCTGTGCTTTAAAAACAAAAACAAAGTAAGCATGCAAATGAAACAGATCTGTCGTAGCCTTTGGGACCGGTTTAAACATGGGCCCTCATTACAGAAAAGCTCTTGACTTAAGTTTCAAAAACAAGGCAGATTGTATCTTCATAGTTACTAATCAGGGCTTTCCTAAAGTGTGCTTTCCCTCCCCACAGTCTTCTGTCGATGGATGTTCTACCTGATGGTGGTTCTATCTGATGGTGGTGGCCCCTGTGTGGTCCTGCCGTACACCTGGCCTGGTACTTGGAATTCTTTGAATCATTTTTGTTATAGAAATCGAATGTATTCTACATCTGTATGAGTCATTCTGTACACATGACATCCATTGCAGTCTGTCCATCCCGGGAGACGGATCCCTCCTCTGACGTTCTCCCTAAGGTTTCTTCCCTTTTTTGGGGAGTTTTTCCTGTGCCGATGTGAGGGTCTTGGGATGGAGGATGTTGCATGTGTACAGACTGTAAAGCCCTCTGAGGCAAATGTGTAATTTGGGCTATACAAAATAAAATGAATTAGATTGAATTGAACTGTGAAGCGGTTGGGATGAGGATCAGCGCCTCTAAATCTAAGGCCATGGTTCTCAGCGGGAATCTGATCATTGCCTTCCCTGGGTAGGAAATGTGTCCTTACCCCAAGTGAAGGTGTTCAAGTATCTCGGGGTCTGGAGGTTGGCCGGAGAATCAGAGCAGCAGGGGCGGTATTGCACTTGCACAACGAAAAGAGCTTAGCCGGAAGGCAAAGCTCTCAATCTACCGGTCAATCTTTGTTCCTACCCTCACCCTCGTCATGAAGAATGGGTCATAACCGAAAGATCTAGGTCACGGGTGTGGCCAAAATGGGTTTCCTAAAGAGGGTGGCTAGCGTCTCCCTTAGAGATCGGGTGAGAAGCTAAGCCATTTAGGGGAATAGAGCCGCAGCTTCTTTATGTTGAAAGTAGCCAGTTGAGGTGGTTTGGGCATCTGGTAAGGATGCCCCCTGGGCGCCTCCCTTGGGAGGTGTTCCAGGCACAGTTGGCTGGGGGAAAGGGCCTTTTTATCACAGCGATAAACTGATTTCATATTTTTCAGTGGACTGTCAGTCTCTGTGTCCTGTCCACAGAACCTCTAGATAACAAATATGTGTCAGAGAAAAAAGAAAAAAAAAAATCGATGAAGCAGAATGATAGACATGGTCTGAGGTTCGGGTGTCTGAGATATCTCTGGATGTGTTCAAATGAAAGCTTCCTGTCATTTTGTTCTTACCTTGTAGTGAAAGAGGAAGAGGCCACAGAAGAAGGTATACAGGTCCGCTGTGAGCAGAGAGAGATTGACAGAGGTGGCGCTTGTTCTCTTTAACACCACCGGCATGAAGCTGTATAGGCAGAACATGAAGGCACTGAAACCGATATACAGAAGACCTGCAAACACACACGGGGAGCCAATGAATTAACTAGTCGCCGTCTGTACATTTCACTTACTTACTTGTTGAATGCAATCTCTCTGGGTGCAAGTGCATTCTCACCTATTTGCCAGTCCCAGGGTACCTTCAGCAGCTCCTTGTGCTCCATGATGGCCCTGCAACAGAGCACAAACGCAGAGCTCAACCTCTGATTTCCAATTGTTTCGCATAACATCTTGCAGCAATTCTTTGGGTTTGAAACATTCGGAAAAGAGAAAACAAAACCTCCAATTCACGGCACTACTACACCAAGAACTCAATCCCGGTATATTTGCGTCTAAATTTATGACATTTCCTGCTCGAGGAAAAGGGCAACTCAATGGCAAGAACTATTTTAGAACTGATCAGAAAGTGCCCCACTGTTTATGAACCTAGTTCAGCTGATATCTCAAGATCTGGTTGCATTAAACATATTTTACATATTTCCCGTAGACAATGAATCAAACTGTGCGTGTCCAGTGCCTCAATATTTTATTTCCATACACTACTAGTACTACTTTCTTGCAATTCTGTGCAGTTACAAGGTTTATCTCTCCCCATTACTTATAGCTCACGTAGCTCATAGACTCACAGCTGAATGCCACTGAAGAATGATCCAAATAGTCCCATCATGCCAAGAAACTCCACACGGCCCAGGTTCTTCACGATGAACTCCTCACAGACGTTGGAGATCGCGTAGAGCGTCGCTCCACCCACGACCAAGAGGTCCCCAAACAGCTTCTGCTCTCCTGATACAGATGGAGAATAATGATGGGAAAGGAGAAAAGGGTAGGCAAAACTGCAAGTTGAATAAACCTGGCAACCTCCACATGTACTTGCAACCTGGCGTGCCGTGCGTGGATCAGGAGCACGTTGGGACACTCACCGAGGCCTTGCTGTCGACCGAGCAGGACGTCAGCTCCCACCATGCAACCAACACCAAGCAGGCACAGTCCCGCCCCGACAAAGTGGACGGCCTTGTACCTCACCAAAAGAAAGAACCAGGACAGCAGCAGGACCACTGGGATGCCAAAACAGTCCAACACCTGAGTGGAAGGAGGGACACAGAGACAACCACATACAGACATGGAGAGTTATATTCAGTTATGCTTTCAGTAAAATTCTTCCCCCTGGAACACTCCATCGCTTCAGACCAGCAATTCTGGAAAATACCGTGCAACGGTGGACTCTCAGCCAGAGCAACCCTTCCACCAACTACACGAGTGAGTAGTTTGAGCCGGGCCTTGCTTCCATCTCTATAAACCACTGACTTATGCTGGAGGACTGTGAAGCTACAGCAAAACTCTTAACACACCTGGATTTTGACCTTTGCCGAGTGTAGTGTAGTATATACACTCACCGGCCACTGTCCAACTGCTCTTCACCGCAAATGTCTAGTCAGCCAATCACATGGCAGCAACTGAATGCACTCACTTCTACAATTTCGAAGTCTAAATCTTCTACTTGTCTCTTGGATCCTATTACAAATAAGCTGCTTAAAGGGCCCATATTATGGAAACATCATTTTCTGGGATTTGGGGTGTTATTGTGCGTCTCTGGTGCTTTCTGGAACTCAAAGACCTATTTTAACTTGTTGCAAAATAATAATAATATGGCCCCTTTATTATTAGCACGCCTTTACTGGAGATTATGAATCTGTCCTTGTTGACAGGACATGTACCACAGTCCTTCAAGATAGCTGTAATTAAGCCTCTTCTTAAGAAACCTACTCTTGCTCAGGAGGTAGTTGGCTAACTACAGACCGATCTCTAATCTTCCCTTCCTTTCGAAGATCCTTGAGAAATCCGTCGCAAATCAACTATGACTTTTTTCAAAACAATGCTTTGTTCGAGGACTTCCAGTCAGGATTTCGAGTGCATCATAGCACATAAACAGCACTAGTGAAAAATACGCATGATCTCCTACTTGCATCGGACCAAGGACTTGTCGCTTTTCTTGTCTTGCTGGACCTCAGTGCCGCATTTGACACCATCGATCATCGTATCTTGCTGCAGAGACTAGAACATTTGATTGGTATTAAAGGAACCGCACTTAGCTGGTTTAAATCCTATTTATCGGATTGATCCCAGTTTGTGCTTGTAAACGGTGAATCCTCGAAGACCACCAATATTGGTCACGGAGTCCCACAAGGTTCTGTGCTTGGACCCATTTTATTTACCCTTTATATGCTTCCTTTGGGCCACGTTATCAGAAAACACTGCATCAACTTCCATTGTTATGCAGACGATACTCAATTGTATCTGTCGATCAAGCCAGAGGAGACCGAACAGCTCGTTAGACTTCAAGAATGTCTTGGAGACATCAAAACTTTGATGACCTGCAACTTCCTGGTGGTAAACTCAGAAAAAACAGAAGTTATCTTGATAGGCCCACAGCGCCTTCGAAGTCAGCTGTCACGTGATACAGTTTCTATGGATGGAATTGCTCTGGTATCCAGCAGCACCGTCAGGAATCTTGGAGTTCTCTTCGACCAGGATATGTCCTTCAACTGTCATATAAAGAAGACTTCAAGGACTGCCTTTTTTCATCTATGTAATATATCGAAAATCAGGAATTTCCTGTCTCAAGGTGATGCTGAAAAATTTGTTCATGCATTTGTTTCCTCCAGACTGGACTACTGTAATTCTTTGTTAGCAGGGTGTTCTTGTAAATCTCTTAAGCCTCTCCAGTTCATTCAGAATGCTGCAGCACATGCATTAACAAGAACTAATAAAAGAGACCATATCACGCCGGTATTATCTGCTTTGCACTGGCTCCCTATTAAATCAAGAATAGAATTCAAGGTTCTTCTCCTCACCTACAAGGCACTTGCTGGTGAGGCACCTTCTTATCTTAAAGACCTTGTAACACCGTATTGCCCTGCAAGGCAGCTGCGCTCTATAGATGCTGGGTTACTTGTTGTTCCTAAAGTAGGATGGGAGGCAGAGCCTTCAGTTATCACACTTCTCTTTTGTGGAACCAGCTTCCACTTCAGTCCGGGGGGCAGATTCAGTCAGTTCCTTTAAGATAAAGCTTAAAACTTTCCTCTTTGATATCGCTTATAGTTAGGGCTGGCTTAGGTTTGCCTGGACCAGCTCTTGGTTACGCTGCTATAGGCTTAGACTGCCGGGGGACTTCTTAGGACACACCGAACTCCTCTCTCACTCACTCTTTCTACTAAAATCCACGTTGCATTATTGCACATGACTAATTCAGCTCCTTCCCGGGAGTTCTTTGTGCTTTCTCATCGAGCAGGTCTCTGCAGATCGTAGTTCTGTCAGGACCCTGGTCCTGACTCCGGCCGTGGCCCTGCTGCTGCCGTCATCATCATCATCATCATCATTTTAAATATGATTCATATCACTATTACCCTTTCCTAAAATCTTTGCTTTCCCTCCCCACAGTCTTCTGTGGATGGAGGTTCAATCTAATGGTGGTCGCCCCTGCAGTGGTCCTGCCGTACACCTAACTTGCTACTTGAAATTCTTTGAATCATTTCTGTTATAGAAATTGAATGTATTCTACATCTGTATGAGTCATTCTGTACACATGACATCCATTGCAGTCTGTCCATCCCGGAAGAGGGATCCCTCCTCTGACGCTTCTCCCTAAGGTTTCTTCCCTTTTTCCCCTGGAAGGGTTTTTTAATTTTTTGGGGAGTTTTTCCTGTGCCGATGTGAGGGTCTTGGGACGGAGGATGTTGCACGTGTGCAGACTGTAAACCCTGTGAGGAAAATTTGTAATTTGCGATTTTTGGCTATACAAAATAAAATGAATTTAATTTAATTGAAGACGAACTGCTGCAGTTCAAACCGAGCATCAGAATGGGGAAGAAAGGTGATTTAAGTGACTTTGAACGTGGCATGGTTGTTGGTGCCAGACGGGCTGGTCTGAGTATTTCAGAAACTGCTGATCTACTGGAATTTTCACACACAACCATCTCTAGGGTTTACAGAGAATGGTCCGAAAAAGAGAAAATATCCAGTGAGCGGCAGTTCTGTGGGCGCAAATGCCTTGTTGATGCCAGAGGTCAGAGGAGAACGGCCAGACTGGTTCGAGCTGATAGAAAGGCAACAGTAACTCAAATAACCACTCGTTACAACCAAGGTATGGAGGAGAGCATCTCTGAACGCACAATACGTGGCACTTTGAGGCGGATGGGCCACAGCAGCAGAAGACCACACCGGGTGCCTCTCCTGTCAGCTAAGAACAGGAAACTGAGGCTACAATTCGCACAGGCTCACCAAAATTGGACAATAGAAGATTGGAAAAAGACTATGTGAGTCCTCTGTCACCGCTGCGGACTCCTTCCGTTTCCTGGGCTCTATCATCACCCAGGACCTCAAGTGGGCGCTGAACATCAGCTCCATCACCAAGAAGGCTCAGCCGAGGATGAAGACACCTGCCAAAGACGATGATGGCGCACTTCTACATGGCCATCATGGAGTCCAAATAAACACTGTGGTAAAATCCTGTTTTTATCAATTGAGGCTTTTAGCTAAAATTAAACCAGTTATATCTTTCAATATCTTTGAGCAAGTGATTCATGCTTTTATTTCAACTCGTTTAGACTATTGTAACGCACTCTATATCGGTATGAACCGCTGATGTGGTCTTTGGGGCCGCTGTCACTGTCACTATCGATGTTTTTCTGTTTTTCATTAGTGTTATATGTATCTCTGTAAAGGACTTTGGTGACCTTGCTGTTTGTTTAAACTGTGCCATACAAATAAAGTGAATTGGATTGGAGTCCATCCTCTGCTCCTCCATCACCGTCTGGTTCGCTGCAGTCACAGCCAAGGACAAGGGAACCTGTTTGAGCCCCTTCCATCTGGCAGGAGGCTGAGGTAGTATTATATTTTATTCCTTGCACTATGTTGTCTTGTTGTCCATTGTTGTCTGTTGTCATAAACCAACCGCCAAGTCAAATTCCTTGTATGTCTGACATACTATGGGATTAAATGTTTTCTGATTCGGATTACTGAAACTGGCCCTACCAAAAAAAAAAATCCACCAGCCGCCACTGACTGGAGGGCAGGTAGATGATTTAGGTTAAAGATTAACACCATAGATTTAGATTAATATGGACATGAAGGATGACTGAGATCCGAATATATCCTCTGCATTGTCCTAAACAAGAAAAGGGACTTTTGGTGCAGAATTTTGTATAAAATGTTGAAAGAACTCCATGTAGATAAACTTAGTGAAACAGTATTATCTCCCTCTGTTCCTGACGGTCATGTTTAAATCCAGGGCCGCTTTGCCCGGTCTCCCAGTGCTGCAGGGATGCTGTCAGAATAACTGCCTCACTGCCAGCATCCAGCTTGAATACAGTATAATGTAAAGTAGTATTGTAAGTTGATTGATGTAACCATCTATTATATTGGCAATATATCCGTTATTGAGCTTCTTTACACAATGGCCTGCAATTTCTTTCTCTACATGTTCGCACATTTAAAGTCCTCCACGGAGTTCTCACAAACACACACGTGCGTGGACACTTCCGCCAGCGTTTAAACATGTGTCGGTGTCAAATGGGTTGTAAACCTGCATTGATCCATTCAGAGTCCAATGCCCGAAGTCAAGCTCAGGCTGATGGTTATGCAACTTGTTTTGCAGTTTTTTTGGTTATAAACCAAAGCATTTTGTAAGGATCACTATTATTAAGTCCTCCTGAGGATAGCATGAATGTCTACCAAGTGTCATAGGAATATTTATTATTTGGACTGACTGACACTGCCATTGCTAAAGCCAACAAATCAATTATACTATTGATACTGCTCCATAAAAATGTTCGCACATCAAATCAACTTTACAGTTATCCGTTTCTTTTGGACTTGACAAAGGTTTTTCACGCACACAAACTGACCTGTACACTGGAGAGTGTGGTGTACTGGTAAGCTTTGAGCACCAGATAGTTTGCTTCGATGTCTATCAAACCCAGAATCATGTATTTCCACCAGCGCTGCTTCAGGATGGCCAGCAGGTTCCCATCCCCTGGTACGACAGAGAGACAGGCCACACTATTGGAAAGTCAAAGCATAAATGAACAGACAAAGTATGCAAAGAGCGGTGAAGAAGACCCGGTTCATTACAGCAAACCACTTGCGGAAGGAAACCAGTGGCTCGACCAGACTCCGTCTGTTATTATAAGTAGGCGGTCTGTTTATTATAGAATACCTAATGACCACAACAGTTTTTAGCTTCCGACTATCAGGCTGATAAACACTTTAATTGGACTGAGGAGAGTATATTAATTGCATATTACTTTAGTTGGTAAAATATCATTGTCAAAATCCCCGTTGATTTAACGAATTGCCTATGAAGTCAACACGTTAAATAGCCGTAAACGTGCGACTATTGCAGATCCGAAATGCAGACGGAAATGAGATTGTAACCTTTCCTCTCACAGGATGTACAGACTGCAAGGGATGTCTTGTGTACAGAATGAACAGCGTTATAGATGCACGATACGTTGAGTTCATACAACATGTATGGGCCCATCAACTTCATTCTTTTGATAATAATAATAATCTGTGTTGATATCGGTGACTCTTGCACCAGTGTTACTTGGTACCTTCCGGTACCACACAAAGACACACGTCTTTCAGATTATGTGGGTCGTGTACCTTGCCTGACCGCCAGTGTGGTGGTGTAAACCAGAAACAGCAGGATGTAGTTGAGGAAGCTCTGGAACACCGGCGTGTTGGCGTGGAAGTCATCAGCCAGGTATTTGCTGGTCAGACTGATGGCACAGATTAACAGGGACAGGACCTGACCCAGAGCGAGGGTCACCAGCAGGTCCCTGCAGGGACAAAGGGTCAGTGTCCAAAGGACAAATGCTTTGGATTTAAACCTGAGGTGATACATTATCATCATTTAGATGTTTCAGCACTTAGAGAAACATTTACCAGCGATTACATTAGTTTACAGACATGTCGGTACATCATTGTGTTTGTAGGCACCCCGTTTGCCTCCATTATGGGTGCTTTGTGGCATTAATTCAACTATGTGCTGGAACATTGCATTGATACTTTGTGTCCCTGTTGTCAGCAGATTAGTTAGACCAAAAGGACACAACTTGATTTGTAAGACCAGACGTCATATTTCTTTTCTATCTTTGCACTGTACAGGTTGGGATCATACACGACTACTGGAAGGTAGGCTAGTCATGGTGACCTCATCTGTGGGCTTGTGTTACGCAGTTTTGAAACCTCACAATGCAAGAAGTGACAATAAAAGGGTGAGGTAAGTACATAACTAGTGGTGAAAAACAATCATTCAAGGTAATATTTAATAACTTTGTTTATTGTTTGTATTCTGTTTCCTTGGCTTCCTCACATGTCTCCATCTGTGCTTTGCATGATTTTCATAACGGACGTATAGCATCCCTCTGACACAGGAACATCACCATGTGGGTGGCAGCACACCAACAGGCCTGATATGTTGCTGTAACATTCAGCTTTCAGCCAGAGTTCAGTTAGCAGGACTGCCAGAGATACAAGAGAAGAGCTGTTGTCAAGGAAGAGCAGGTGATCTTGGTATAAGGGGGTTGAAACTGGCACGCTGATCACTACAAGCATGCATGTGCACGCACACCATTGTAGTCATTTTTTTTTTAAGAATATGTATAGATTCTGTCATAGATTGCCACAGACTATTTCATCACGTGATCAGTTATCATTGAATCTTTGATGTGGCAAATTGGGGAAAAAAAACTTTACCAAACCTTTTGCTCTATAGGTCCCCACCTCACGTCTACATGTCGTCGTGGCACGAAACATGCATGCTGTGTGTGTGTGTGCGTGCATGAGAAATACTAGAGACAAACGGTGAGATAGTACAGCAGCCATTGTGCAGGACCCCCCGCCCCCAATCTCCCATAGCAGCCAAGGGGGACCGAAACAGCAACACCCCGTGCGCGCTGCGAGCCAGCACTAGAAGGTCAAAACGCGCTCTCTCTCGCTCTCACACAGTGTCGGTGTCATGCTGATGCAGTAACACGCTGCATGGTTGCGTTGACGCATCTGTTGCACCTCGTGCCGCGTCAGGTCCACACTGAATCCGCATAGGCAGCGCGCGCTGAATGCAGACAAGAGAACAGAGGGACGCTCGTCCTCGTCGTACCTGGTTAGAAGCCTCCTGATCCGCTGGTAAAGACTCGGCGCGCTGCTGCCCGGAGCTCTGGGGACGCTCTCCACTGTGGAGACGACAGACATCGTGCCTCTTTACCCGAGTGACCGGCAGAGAGCAGCGTCCTTCTTCAGGGGAGGACCGCAGGAGGAGATTTGGGGGGCGGGGCTTAGAGCGGGCTCACCTCCGCGGACACTTGTCGCTCCAGGCCTACGTGCACGGCAGCGGGAAGCAACGATGTCGCTGTTCAAGTGGCACTGACCCGCTGCCCCTTGCAGAGAAGCCACGGGATCCAGGACCGACTAAGTTCTGGGCTCGTTGGACACACAAGGTGGCGTCCTTCTCAGCCAGACCCACTCTCGGGATGAAGACGTAATTCCTCAGCAGGTGTATCGACGTCAGGAATGCACTACCTTCAGATGACGTCACCTTCTAATTGTACTCATGTTAAGGTCAAATGGTGTGGAGCAGTGCCAATGTCATAATAGTATGATCATATTCGTTCAGATGCCGGTCACATTTACCTTTATAATGTTGCTGTATTTTTGTTCAATAGTATCTATTGATTTGTATAAAATGTAACAAAGGACATTGCAAACTATTCATATACAAATAACTATACACACTACGAATAAAAAAGTAAATGAGGATCAAATAAGGGTCCACATGCGTATGATCCAAGCCCTCAAAAGATACTCAACATAAAACATAAGCACACGCCGTTTGCTTGAGGTCAACGCCCAAATGTTACGAATACATTTCCTATGCATTTGTAGCAGAAACGTACAGATTTATTTTTAATCAACACTACAAAAACCAATAACTGAAGGAGTCAGGCGTTACATAGAGCATCAACATGTTTTTCATTTATTCCTTTGGGCAAATTAACTAAAATAAATCACCCTACGGATGTATACTTCTGCCAACCAGTCATGTTGAAAATCACATCCAGGCTATTCCAAAAAGATCATACCATCAATATGCATTAGACATTTATGTGAAATTGTCACAATTAGCACATTTATTCTTGAATTATGGCCAAAAGAAAGTGCAGGTGGACGGTTGTGCCAAATTTCTGAACATTTTAGACATTTGAACCCGGAATTTCCAAAACAAATGACCTTCACAAGAATGGGAACATAGACCTACAAAATGATCAGTTAATCAGGTCATCCTTGAATCCAAGTTGTTCGTTTGCAGCAAACTTGGGGGAAAAAATAAAAATAATCCCTTCAGGCGCACAAAAAGGAAGTGAACACCTTCTCTCCATCAGGCAAGGGGGAGGGGCACTGTCGCAGGAGAAATAATTATAAAAAAAAATAAAAAAAAGAAGTGGAAAGGTGTCAGCCATTTCTTCTCTGGGTGTTTCAAGTAGAGGAACGTATAACTTGTATCCAAATGTAACAGATTTTCTAAAATCCTTTTCTGCACAAACATTTTGTCACAATACAATGTTCAGAACTTCAACATCCGTGTTTGACAACTCCTCTTCTCCTTGAATCTTTCTGATCTGACGTTTGTCAGAAAACGTCTTTTCAGATCTCAGATATTGAATTAGAAACGGCTATGTTGATGTTAATGGTCGCAGCGTTTGTCAAACCTACGAGTAGTTGAGCGTGAACTGTCGCTCAAATACAAAATATGGGCCTGTTTTGAGTGGCAACACACTTAACCCGCTTCAATCTAGAGAAGTTTGGTCAGGGACTCCTGTAAAGTGGCGTAAAAGGGGACTGAAGGCAGCATTTCTGTATTGCAGAGTTTAGACAGGCAGAAAAACTCTCCGTCCAAGCTCAAGCTCTGCATCTTCCGACACCCGGCCGTATTCCCGTGCAAAGACAAAGAGGCACAAAGCCTTGTTTCTTCCACTGAACCACAAGGTGGGAGGCGGGGAATGTTCTGAATGACAAACCGTGAGAAGATATTGGGGGGGGGGGACGACGCTCATGTCAGTGTGTGCGTTGCCAAAGTCCCGGGATGGGAGACGAGAGCGGGACCGGCCCCTGCTAGTCCTAGAACTTGTCAATTGAGTCGGTCAGACCCAGGAGAGGGACAGAGTAATGTGGGGGGGACCGAGCGGGGAGGTGAGGGGAGCACTTTCCTGGCCAAACCCTCATCTTGACTGTGTGCACCCCCACACCTCTTTCTGAGCCTGACAGAGGGAGGGGGCTGCACATCACTGGCCAAGCCGCTGCTGACAAGAGTCAAACCGCTGAAGGATACCCAGCAGGTCCTCATAGGAGACATTTCTGTGGGAGGGCAAGGACCTGAGGACACACACACACACACACACACACACACACTTTGAACAAAATCAAACTGCACACAATTGGAGGAAAAACGAAATATAGCCAGAACAACAGTGAAACAACCATCCACTTTGGGTCATTTGACTTCTTTTTGTGATATTAAAGTTAGTGGCTGGAACGTTTTACTGGTATGCAACTAATGCTGACGTCTCTGTACGAGCTACATAAGTAAACGATGCCCACTGTTGGCTGTTGTTGAGAGGCGACAGGTAGAAACAAACAGCTGCTTACATGAACTCAGTGAGTCTGATGTGCCAGGGGAGGAAGCCCAGAGTGCTGTCCACGGGACCAAACTTCACCACCAGTTCAGGGTCCGGGACATTCCGAACTGACTCTGAAACAAATGAGCAAATCAGCACAACCCATGAGCACTTATGAACTCTATTAAAAAACTGACTGCAAACACACAAAATAGCAAAGAAAAACCTGCATTGTGCAGAATGGTTGAGATTACAGTGCAATTTGAAACCAGTCACAAGTGTGGCAACAGCTGCAGTATGAGAAGAGGGTTTTTCCTTAGCTGGGGGAATTGGGTACCTACGTAAGCATAAGCAATAAATAGTTATTTTTTTCTCAGCCTCCATATAGTATATGGATACTAATGACATTTGCACATGATGATCTAATGTAATGAGTGACTAAAGGAGAAACTTTCACCTGTTTAGCCTGCAACACATTTGTTCTGATTAGGGCTGTCAAATGATTACAATTTTTAATCAAATTAAGAGTTTTCAGTGGATTAATCATGATTAACCACATATGCAACGTTTCCCGGGAGAAATAACAAACCGGGAGGTGTCCGGGTCATAGGGGTAAAAAACGGTCGGTAAAACTCCAAAAAAGTGCGCCGAGCGGTCTGTCTCTCTCTCTCTCTCTCTCTCTCTCTCTCTATGGGCGTAAATCTGATCTAACAGTAGGGGGGACAATAAACATAACATTTCTGAAGAGAAATTTTTGAAGGGGACACAAATAACGTTAGCTTGTTGGATACGACCCTACAACTAGCTATTAAACAAGCTGGGTAACATTACATTAGACTAGCATAGCAGACTTTTTTTGTCATGACCAATTCATTAATTACTCAGCATCATTTGTATGAGAAAATAAAAACCTCATCCGATGTTTAATGTGAATAAAATAGCCTTAGACCGCCTACTTACTACGTTCCTTTCACTACCATGTGACTGAGAGTGAGTGCAGATCACACAGCGCTAGCAGGCAGTGGACCAAACCACTGTGATTCAAGGGAGGGGGGACTCAAATAGGACTGTGCGGTATACCGGTTCACCGGTATCAGATTTCCGTACGGTATGGATTTCTCACATACCGTCCATACCGGGTTGCTCTTTGGCAGGCTGCGATTTTATTTTCACACGTCATCATCACAGCGGTTGGAGCTACTTATTCTTGTGGGTTATTCATTGTTATAAAAAGGTATAACCATGACTCAATCTCAACACCCATAACACAACCGCTTGTGACACATAAAAATAATTGTAATAAATAAATGTACAAAATTGTACATTGCCCGAGGCGATGCTTATGACAAAAAAAAAAAGCAAGCGATGGAGTGACATTACGGAGGCAACAACGTTCCACCTCTGCAAGGACATAGTCCCGCTACAGACCGTAGATAAAGACGGGTTTATAGCAATGGTCAAAGCATTGGATCCAAGGTACATTTTACCGGGCCGAAAGTATTTCAGCCTACTTGCCGTCGCTGAAGCGAGCTACGTACAGTCGGCCACTTTTCAACAACAACAGATCTGTGGTCGAGTCGCACTGGGAGTTGCGCAATCACTGTTTGCAAACGTCATATTTCCCTGACAACCACACCGGAGAAATAATTGCTAGTGTTAATAAAACAATTATAAAATATTTTTTTGAAAAGGAAGCCATGTTTAAGTTATAAGATCTCTTCCATTTTAAATACGTTGCAGTTTGCACAATAAAAAATGTTTACGTTCTGATTCCTTTATATATATAAAATGGAAAATTTTGTGGGGCCAAGCAAACAAAAACAATTTAGAAACTCAAAAGAAGATAAGGTAAATCATGTAAATCAGGGGTGTCAAACTCATTCTGGTCAGGGGGCCGCATACAACTTAATCGGATCTCAAGGGGGCCAAACTCATGCCAAAATAAATCCACTTTTTTCTTTGTATTAGTGCAAAGAAGTAAATTATAAAAATCTTTATATGCAATGAATTGTCCTTTTACTAAATATATTATGAACAACCTAGGTGTTTTTAAGAAAATGATGTGCAATTTCAACAAGATTTACACCCAGTTTAACATTTATTTAAGTGCATTATGCATAAAAACTGATCACAGTGATTGTACACTGTTGCAAAACATTTATTGACCGTTTTGTGGAAGTTAAAACACTGTCCTGCATGTTAAAATACATCAAACACCTCAAAATGTATAAATGATTTAAAATCCATTTTGCGTCGGGGGAAGCAATTCTGAACACATGAACTGACTCCACACACAGCGCCACTAGCGGACAATATCGGAACTGCATATTTTATTCACCCATGGGAATGTAGGTGAAAAACGGAGACAGAGGGAAGACACACCACACAGAGCGTTGTGAGCGAGTTGGCTGGCAAGCGTTGAACAAAGCAGGGAGCAGCGGCCCTTTTCTGCATAAATTAATGAATGAGTTACCTTGAAAAAAAAAAAATACCGTCAGAATGATTTTTAATACGGTGATATGGATTTTTGGCCATACCGCACAGCCCTAGACTCACAATTTTGGGGGGGGTTTGTATTTGTTTTACTTCTTACACAGATATACAAGTATACATCATTATGTTATTTACAATACACACCATTGTTTTAATGATATTTCTAGGGGGGGGAGACAACCCTTAGATTTACGCCTCACACACACACACAGGGGGGCGAGTGTGTGTGTGTGTGTGTGTGTGTGTGTGTGAGAGATACCGTTTCTCTTCAGGAGACTTGTTTAAATGATGAGAAATACGCTGTATATGTCACTAGATTTGTCTCCAGTCGCTTTTGACACAAAAGTCGGCAGGAGGATTTGTGTGTTATAATAGTCCAACCACAACCGCATTTCGGACACATTCCTGACCTGAATCATTTGTCACACTGCGCATGCGTGAAATGCGTTAAAAACATTGACGTAATTAACGACAAACATCTAATTACCGCCGTTAGTGCACTAGAATTGCAAGAATTACATTTTTTTTTTTTTAAACTAAGCATGTAAATGAAGGTGGTTATTTCATTAGAAAGAGCTGCAGAACACAAACCACAATCTTCATACAGATTTCCAGGAAGTGTATTTTTAAAACGATTCTGACCAGGATACATGGCATAAGAGTGTGAAATGCACTCGTGAGCGCCCTCTGGAGGATGAAAATATGGTGTCAGCGTTTCCACAGACTGCCTCTAACCACGTTTGGCAGATGAGCATGGGAGAGTTATTTGTCAAGCTGGGACATTTATGCCAACTAAATGAAAGCACATAAATATCCCCGTCAGAACAAAAATGCCAGAAATCATCAAATGTTTGCAACTGGCAGTGAAAAAACAATACAAGCCGAGCTAGGAAAAAAAAAAAAAAAATACAACAACGTTCAATAAAATGCTGAAAATAAAACGGTCGATCAAGCCATGTTTCTAAAATTAACCCTGCTGTGTGCAGAATGTTTTTTCACTCTGTGTGTAGCAAATATTGATTAGTGAGGAAGAAAAGAGCGTGCTGTTTGAAAAACGTTCTGAGGAACATTCCCATTCAGTGAAGAACCTGTACCTCTGAGCAGGACGTCCAGCATTGAGACGGTGATGTCTTTAGAGACCTTCTCCTTGTTCTCCACAGAGCGACACAGCTGCCGTGCCGCCTGTACGATGCTCTGCTTCCCATCCTCTGGAGACAACACCTTCACAGTGGGCCTGCAGGAGACCACTGAGAGACACCCAACAGACTCAATTAAAGGTCAGAGCATTATGGACCGTGGCAGGAACCAGGACTTCTAGTCCGACTCTCACGGATACTTTAATATTCCAGTCCACATACATTAGCATCAAGGATTTAAAAAACATTTTTAAAGAAAACTTGTAGTAACTGAAAGTTCTGCTTTCAGTTACTACTTCGAGTTATTTTATTTTAGTTACAAGTATGCATCACTTTACGTGATGAGGATTTCTTTCCAGCCGTCACTTATTGCCTTCTTTGGTCAACAAATGCGTATTTGCAATAAACCCATTAGATTAATGAACTCATTCGGTGTGCACATGGCAGGGAAGTCAGGCTTGCTGGTGAAATCAGATTTCCTTAAAGCACTAGTTGACTGGAGAACCCTCGCTGTGCTGAATCCTTACCGCAGTGTTTGTCGGCACCGTTGCTGAGGAACTCCACATTGCCTTTGGATCCATCCCCACCCAGCAAGTCCTGCTGGTTCCTTACTATCTCCTCCAGCAGGCGGGAGTTGTTCTTGCGAAACGTCCCTGAATGAAGACGCCGGAGAAACAATTCTTGTTATTTTGCTCGATCACATCTAATGTAGATATGTGAATGTGCAAAGTCATAAAAGCGGGCGGTACACAACCCATTTTCTTCATTTGTCACATTGTAAATTTTAGCTCTCTTAAGCAGTCCATTTGGTTCAAAGACCAGCTGACCAGTCACAGTTTAGCTTGCTAGCTCAAACGGGTTCCCTTCTATGAACCTCTGGAAGTGGCTGGAGAAAGTCACTGTGGGTCTTGTGTCAAGCCTGAGAAATCAGCCTCAAGTTAAAGGGGAGTCTGTAAATCCAAACCCCTTTAGTACTGGTACATGGATGCATTTCACAGTGCTAATGCTACTGTGGTCTTAAATAAACTAAACCTGAATTGTCATTTCGACCCAAATAGGAAGTGGATTAATCCTGTAAAAACACAACAGTCTCAGTCTCGAGGGGAATAAAAGCTAGCAAGATAAAAGCGAAGATGTTTACCGTGATTATCATAGACGCTGACGTAAGAAATGCCCACAGCCATACACCAGACCACCAGGTTCGCTATGTCCGTGTAGCTGGGCTCCTCTTCGGTCACCAGCAGGCCGATGTGCCCAGGCAGCTTTCCCAGAGACCTGCCGTCAGAGAGCCACCGCAAGCGGCGACATGCGAGGCGCGTTACCGTCCCCGTACTAGTGTTAGCATCGGGGCTTTGATTCGTTGTCTTCTGGTGGTCCGGTAGTCCGGCCAGGGCTACTGGCAGCAGCAGCCCGGCCATCGCCCGCTCCCACAGCCGCCTCTTCCAGCCCTGAAGCCGGACACGGAGCCAGACGACTAGCGCTCTGTTAATGTGGACCAGAAGCAGCAGTAGCCGCCATAACAAACCATAGAGCAGCGCCATTTGTGTCTGTATTCCTCTTAAGCCCCCGAAAGGATAGTGGTGCGCTTTAAGTATGAGATGCCTGCTGTGTCATCGGAGCCAGCAGGTCGGTCGGCCCGCCGCCATTTTCCTCATTCGTTGGCAACCCCTGACCTATAACTCTCACCGCGATACACGTAGCCGGCGGATTGGCTGAGAGAAGAGTGACGCAATACAAAGAGGCGGCGTAACGAATGTCAAACCCCGCAGTGCTATTGGCTAGTTTTTAGATTTAGACTTTTTGTCATCTCTTTCTGTAGATAAATACAAAATAAAAATGTAAATCTTTGTAAACAAGTTTAACTAACAAACTATTGAGAATAAGAACATACGTCATGGGAGCTTGCTGTCACGTCACGATTTGGGAGGGGTCTGAGCCCGTCCACCATTTTGGTGTACGAGCGAGCGACACAGAGACGGACCTGGAAAGACCTCGAGGAATTATTATCAATATTAAACGGAGAAATCACGAGGAAATTAACAAAAAATGGAGAAAAAGGCAGCCAAAGACAAGGGACCTTACATGGAGAAACATACTAGCAGCGCTAATCATAGGTATTTAGAGAAGCGTGCTGATATTAACAACGTCGACCCATACGAGCTGCCTGCAGCAGAATGGAACAGAAACCTAGACTCTTTACCACCTTGTACCTACATGGAGATTGTTAACAGAGACTATATATAAGGAGTAGGGCTGTCAAAAATAGTGCACTAACGGCGTTAATTTGATGTTTGACGTTAATTTTTTTAACGCATTTCACGCATGCGCAGTGTGACAAATGATTCAGGTCAGGAATGTGTCCGAAATGCGGTTGTGGTTGGACTATCCGCTTGTTAAGTCGTGATGTCAACACGCTCCAATAATACTGTTTCCGGGTCCAAAGTCCGGGTCCTCTCTACCTATTTACCGCTTTCGCTCGAGTTTTACCATGCCGCAGTGCCGTGTCCCGTGTTGTTTAAATAGATCGGAGTTTAAAAAAACAAGTGACATTCAATTGTCATCCTATCGCTTTCCCTATGACAAGAAAGATACGAGAAAATGGCTGCAGTTGATAACGCCGATGCTATGGGCTAACTCAGCTAATAATTTAAGGTCCCCAGGACGTTAGTTTTTGGTTACGCTAACGTTTGGTTCGCAAACGTTGCCTGAAGGTTAGTTTGTAGTTCGGTGTTGGTTTTTCGGGAAGGTAACGTTCTGGTACGTTAACGTACGTAGATTTCACGTGTTCACACAATGATGACCGCAGCTACCATACACACTGACACATGTTCATCAGTAACTAATATTCATAGCCAGGAGGACATGGATTAGCGGAGCCGAGGATCGAACTGTGCTCTACTGCTAAGGCACTCCGTTGTTTCAAGCAGCTGTTTTCATAGATATTAGCCATGTACACGATCACAAACTACATTGCTGCCAGCGCTGTTTATCATAACAATACTTCTGTATATTTTTTTCTTAATCACATAAACTAATCTTCGTTTAGTTACGTTCACAGTTATAGAAGTCCTGTAAAAATTATATTTTGAAATACCTCATCCAGAACAAGGAATGGCACCTTATGTCAACTAGCTAGCTAGCTTAACCTTACAGCTAACTCACCCTTAATTATGCCACCTGGATGATGCGCTACACTAACCACTATGTTGGAGTTAAACGAATTTAAACCCTTTATGACCGCCAAGGGTGCATCACTAAAGTAGGACGCGATCGTCAATAAATTAACAGGTTCCGCCAGTGTTATTAGATGTGGACGAGCGGAGCGCTTGGACCCGGAAGTCCCGTGTGACGTCAGACTTAACAAGCGGATAATAACAAACAAATCCTCCTCCTGCCGACTTTTGTGTCAAAAGCGACGAGAGACAAATCTAGTGACATGTATACAGCATATTTCTCATCATTTAAACAAGTCTCCTGAAGAGAAACAATATCGCTCTCTCCGCCCTCCGCCTGCTGCGCTGTGGACGTGTGTGTGGGAGAGAGAGAGAGAGAGAGAGACAAGGGTGTAAATCCCAGGGGGGTCAGGACCCCCCCCCCCATCTAAGGGTTGTCCCCCCCCCTAGAAATATTATTAAAACAATGGTGTGTATTGTAAATAACATAATGATGTATACTGTTGGGATTTCCTATCCCCCCGAGTTGGTTGATGAGAAGAATCCAATACGGCACTCAATTAAAGTTAAAAAAGTTAACATTTTATTTAGAAGAGATAATTGCTACATGAGCAATCCTCCGCAGGTATACCTGGAGACCTGAAACACGCTTCGCAAGCTGTCCCTCTCAGAGTCTTTTTTTATAACCTCTCTTGTCCTTGAACGTTGGTTCAACCCAGTTCATCCTTCTGTAACATTTTGCCTTCCCCGAACAATGAGTGCCTGGTACTCCTTCACGTAGCCTTCGGCCTTGCCCTGAAAATGGGTTCAAACTGGCTCTCCCTTCCACAATTCACATTGTCTGCCTTATATGGTCTCATCCGGTCACACCATCTTTTCTACAAGTCAAAAGATTATAAAAAAACACACAAACAAAAACCCACATCTCACAATTTCCCCCTTTTGATCTCTTCCAGAGATCACTCTAGCTGCTGGTGAGATCAGAGAGTCGTAGCACATTGTTATGAACATAGTTAATGCGACCTCAGTTTTTGTTGGCCGTTACCAGAAAGTGTGCGGACTAAACCGTGTTGTAGGGACCCAATGGCATCAATATAAGTGGGACTTTGGTAGGTGAGGTCAAATGAACGGGTCGGATCAAAAGTTGTGTCGCCGCCGTCGTTTAGTGAGCGCTGCGTTTCCATTAAACTAACAAAACCTAAGTACCTGCAAGTTGACTCATGGTCTAGGTATTGCTTACCAATCCCTGCGTTGCTGATCCACCACTGAGCTCCATCTTACAGACCCCCTAAACCTCCGGGCGTTATTGGTCCCTCCTATAAGTGACCCTAATGGCTTACACTTGGGCTCTTCACTGGTTCCAACTAGGTGACCCTATTGTACTCACCTCCCTGGTTAGCCCGCCACGCCTCGGAGGAGTCAGGTATCTGTAAAACTGAGTCATCAGCGGTGCAATCCCCATTAAGACAAATTACTCTATGTGTGTAGCATACGTGGCAATAAATGGCTCCTGGTTGTGATCCTGCATGAGGTGGATCCAGTGTTCTCTCTCTGCTTGTTCGTGTGCTCGGTTCATGTCAGGTCCTCTGTGGCCTTCATGGCCCGATAAGGCAGCTTCTGTGTAGGAAAAACATTGAGCAGACAACATGATTTCTTTTCTCTTCATATTTTCTGCTTTGTTCTCTCCCATTTGTTCATTTTCTTTAACGACTGGTTAAGCTTGGTAAGATAAAAAGTTCCATCATCTAATTGTTCAAAAGTTAGAGCCCCTTTAATTTCTTAAGTAATTGTACCGTATTTTTTTATCAGTCCCGCTGACTGTGGATAATAAGAGTAATGATAAATTACATTCTTCCCAAAAGTAGAACAGATCAGATACGTTGTCACTTTGTTGACACAGTTTCTGCTGGTAAAAAACCTTCCCTCTGGTGTCGCAGTCCTCTTTCTTCTATTGAGGCTTTTTGCCTTTGTTAAAACATCCTGTGCATTATAATTATAGTTTTTCACAATCAATGCATGCCAACAAATGTTTATCAGTACTTCCATCCCCCCTTTTGAGCATGTGTCAAACATGCTCATCATAGCCACATAAGTTCCATACGTGTTTACCTTATCCCGCATTGTCCCACAGTTGTATTTTTCCCAAAACTTCTTCCCCAAGACAGTTGATCAGGTAGTTTGCAGTTTCCTGTTGAAACGTTCACCACCAATTGTTGCTGTGCATTTAAACCTGCGATTTCCGAAGGTAGTTTACTTCATTCAGTAGTTGTAATCCTAATTATCATCAATTATACTTTTGTTTTTCAAGTCGTAAGTGTCCATTCATTGCTTGCAAGCAGGAGGTCAAATGGTGCTCTGTGCAGATGGCGCCTCAGAGCTTTCATACACACACAGAAAGGCCGTCTTCAGTGGCCGGCGTGAAACATTGCAAACCAAGTTTAGATAAGACAGAGCTCCTTTGTTCGAGCCTTTGCGTAGGAAAAAGTTGACTCGTACTCCCTTCTTCGGACACAGCTGCAGATGATAAACTTTGTATCACCCTGCTTTCGCACGTCAGTTCAACACAGACAATAATCACACTTTTAGCATAAGACTATGTTTTACCATTACATTTCACTCTTTTGATTATTCTTTAATCACCGATAATAGGTCTGTTCGTTATCCCCTTGTATTTGAGTGAAGTCCATTACCCATTTATATCCCAGATAAATATTTGCACTCAGGATTCATTTCATTCAACACTGTGTGTTCTTGAATCTGCTTTCTTTATAAGAGGAGGAATATCCTTTAAGCTGCGCTATTGGCCCCCCTTTTCCCCACATTCACACAGCAACCTTCCACATCTGTCCACTGTTCAGTGACACGTCAGTTGCTCAAAACCCCTCGTTGTTCCAACAAAGAATTGTTTTAGTCTTCTCTGTTTGTGGTAAAGAATGCCCGTTCATCTCTTATCTCTGACCTTGAGTCTCTGTAGAAACATTTCAGTACGTCACCATTTTTTATTCTCAGACAGATTGAGGAGTCACTTCATAAATTTCTTTTGGCCTTTGTGTAACTAATTAATCACCTCTTGTAGTTAAAGCCAAATTGCTTGTTGAGTTAAATTCTTTCAAAAATACCAGATTTATGTGCTTCTGGAATTGCACAAAAATATTACCTTGCATCCTCTACCATTCAAGTTAAGTTATTTCTTTTATCTCGCATTTGTTGTACTTCTCTCCTGTTTCCCATGTGTTTGTGTTTGTTTGTGCATGACCTGTTGAAGAGGGATCCACCACCTCCACATGTCCTCTCCTTCCTCTCCTCCATCCAAACACCATCACGTCTTTTGAAAGCCTCCTCCCTTCTCCACTCTCTTGTTCCCCAACAGGCCCCCGGTCCACAGGCCTCCACGTCTCTATTTGTCTCAGGAATACACATAAAAACAAACAGGTTTCAGATACATCAACATCATCATCAGCTTATTCTCTTTTTCTTTTTTCTTTTTCTGTGACATCACAGATTTGAAGTTGATGAGATCACAGCTCTTAGATGTTGATTACATCACAGCTCTTTGATCTTGGTGTCATCATATATTTTATCGACATCACAGCTCTTTGATGTTGGTGAGATCACAGATTAGATAATGATTACATCACAGATTTGGTGATGATTACATTGCACATCTTGGATGTTGATGACATCACATTTTTTGAAATTTTGATGCCATATCACCTCTTGCTGTTGAGGACCTCACAGCTCTTTGATGTTTAAGACATCACTGCTGCTTGATGTTAAGAACATCAAAGCTGTTCATTGATGTTGAAGACATCACAGCTCTTCGATTTTGATGACATCACAGCTCTTGGATGTTGGTGAGATCACAGATTTGATCATGATTACGTCACACATCTAGGATGTTGATGACATCACATTTTTTGAAATTTTGATGCCATATCACCTCTTGCTGTTGAGGACCTCACAGCTCTTTGATGTTTAAGACATCACTGCTGCTTGATGTTAAGAACATCAAAGCTGTTCATTGATGTTGAAGACATCACAGCTCTTCGATTTTGATGACATCACAGCTCTTGGATGTTGGTGAGATCACAGATTTGATCATGATTACGTCACACATCTAGGATGTTGATGACATCACAGCTCTTTGATCTTGGTGAAATCATAGATTTGATGTTGGTGACACCAGAGCTCTTTGATGTTGGTGAGATCACAGATTTGATGTTGATAACTTTACAGTACTTTGATGTTGGTGACATCACATCTCTTTAATCTTAATGACGTCACAGCTGCTTGATATCAAGAACATCAAAGCTGTTCTTTGATGTTTAAGACATCACTGCTGCTTGGATGTTGGTGAGATTACAGATTTGATGATGATTACATCACACGTCTTGGATGTTGATGACATCACAGCTCTTTGATCTTGGTGTCATCACATTTTATCGACACCACAGCTCTTTGATGTTGCTGAGATCACAGATTTGATGTTGATAACTTCACAGTGCTTTGATGTTGGTGACATCACTGCTGCTTAATGTTAACAACATCAAAGCTGTTCATTGATGTTGATGACATCACAGCTGTTTGATGTTGATGACACTAGAGCTCTTTGATGTTGGTGAAATCACAGATTTGATGTTGGTGACACCAGAGCTCTTTGATGTTGGTGAGATCACAGATTTGATGTTGATAACTTCACAGTGCTTTGATGTTGGTGACATCACATCTCTTTAATCTTAATCACATCACAGCTGCTTGATATCAAGAACATCAAAGCTTTTCATTGATGTTGATGGGGGGTTAGGGTTAGGGTTAGGGTATATTGGGGTTTTGGGGCAGCCGTGTTGCCAGGGCAACACCGCTCCCAGTGTGCTGTCCATCACTGAGCCCAACACCAGGACCCTCAATGTTCATTCAGGCCGTGTGGCTGCTTGGTGTCCAGCTTTGTAATCCACCTCCGCTCCGCTGTTCGTCTCTGGGTCACGGTCCACCTGTCCTGAGACTCAACAACCGTTACAGACAGTGACCTCCATTTGTGTTCAATAATATGTTTGACCATCTCCTGTTTACGAGACAGGCACTTTGACCAGCTAAGCCACAGCGCCTCTGTTTGAAGGAATTTAACCCCAAAAAAGTGAATTTCTTTTCAACAAAGTTTGGAATTAAAACAAGTCAGAACTACTAAGTTAAAGGCACCGCTGGGATTTGAACCCAGGATCTCCTGTTTACGAGACAGGCACTTTGACGAGCTAAGCCACAGCGCCTCTGTTTGAAGGAATTTAACCCCAAAAAAGTGAATTTCTTTTCAACAAAGTTTGGAATTAAAACAACAAGTGAGAACTACTAAGTTAAAGGCACTGCTGGGATTTGAACCCAGGATCTCCTGTTTACAAGACAGGCACTTTGACCAGCTAAGCCACAGCGCCACTGTTTGAAGGAATTTAACCCCAAAAAAGTGAATTAAAGTGAATTAAAACAACATGTCAGAACTACCAGGTTAAAGGCTCTGCTTAAAGGAACAAGTCAGAACTGTTTACAAGACAGGCACTTTGACCAGCTAAGCCACAGCGCCTCTGGTTGAAGGAAGTTAACCAAAATAAAAGTGAATTTCATTTTAACAAAGTTTGGAATTAAAACAAGTCAGAACTACCAAGTTAAAGGCTCTGCTTAAAGGAACAAGTCAGAACTGTTTAGAAGACAGGCACTTTGACCAGCTAAGCCACAGCGCCTCTGTTTGAAGGAATTTAACCAAAATAAAAGTGAATTTCTTTTCAACAAAGTTTGGAATTAAAACAACAAGTCAGAACTACCAGGTTAAAGGCTCTGCTTAAAGGAACAAGTCAGAACTGTTTAGAAGACAGGCACTTTGACCAGCTAAGCCACAGCGCCTCTGTTTGAAGGAATTTAACCAAAATAAAAGTGAATTTCTTTTCAACAAAGTTTGGAATTAAAACAACAAGTCAGAACTACCAGGTTAAAGGCTCTGCTTAAAGGAACAAGTCAGAACTGTTTACAAGACAGGCACTTTGACCAGCTAAGCCACAGCGCCTCTGTTTGAAGAGATAAACCAAAATAAAAGTGAATTTCTTTTCAACAAAGTTTGGAATTAAAACAACAAGTGAGAACTACTAATTTAAAGGCACTGCTGGGATTTGAACCCAGGATCTCCTGTTTACGAGACAGGCACTTTGACCAGCTAAGCCACAACGCCTCTGTCTGAAGGAATTTAACCCCAAAAAAGTGAATTTCTTTTCAACAAAGTTTGGAATTAAAACAACAAGTCAGAACTACCAGCTTAAAGGCTCTGCTTAAAGGAACAAGTCAGAACTGTTTACAAGACAGGCACTTTGACCAGCTAAGCCACAGCGCCTCTGTTTGAAGGAATTTAACCAAAATAAAAGTGGATTTCTTTTCAACAACGTTTGGAATTAAAACAACAAGTCAGAACTACCAGGTTAAAGGCGCTGCTTAAAGGAACAAGTCAGAACTGTTTACAAGACAGGCACTTTGACCAGCTAAGCCACAGCGCCTCTGATTGAAGGAATTTAACCAAAATAAAAGTGAATTTCTTTTCAACAAAGTTTGGAATTAAAACAACAAGTCAGAACTACCAGGTTAAAGGCTCTGCTTAAAGGAACAAGTCAGAACTGTTTACAAGACAGGCACTTTGACCAGCTAAGCCACAGCGCCTCTGTTTGAAGGAATTTAACCAAAATAAAAGTGAATTTCTTTTCAACAAAGTTTGGAATTAAAACAAGTCAGAACTACTAAGTTAAAGGCACCGCTGGGATTTGAACCCAGGATCTCCTGTTTACTGAGACAGGCACTTTGACCAGCTAAGCCACAACGCCTCTGTTTGAAGGAATTTAACCCCAAATAAGTGAATTTCTTTTGAATAAAGTTTGGAATCAAAACAACAAGTCAGAACTACCAGGTTAAAAACTCTGCTTAAAGGAACAAGTCAGAACTGTTTACAAGACAGGCACTTTGACCAGCTAAGCCACAACGCCTCTGTCTGAAGGAATTTAACCCCAAAAAAGTGAATTTCTTTTCGACAAAGTTTGGAATTAAAACAAGTCAGAACTACTAAGTTAAAGGCACCGCTGGGATTTGAACCCAGGATCTCCTGTTTACGAGACAGGCACTTTGACCAGCTAAGCCACAGCGCCTCTGTTTGAAGGAATTTAACCCCAAAAAAGTGAATTTCTTTTCAACAAAGTTTGGAATTAAAACAAGTCAGAACTACTAAGTTAAAGGCACCGCTGGGATTTGAACCCAGGATCTCCTGTTTACGAGACAGGCACTTTGACGAGCTAAGCCACAGCGCCTCTGTTTGAAGGAATTTAACCCCAAAAAAGTGAATTTCTTTTCAACAAAGTTTGGAATTAAAACAACAAGTGAGAACTACTAAGTTAAAGGCACTGCTGGGATTTGAACCCAGGATCTCCTGTTTACAAGACAGGCACTTTGACCAGCTAAGCCACAGCGCCACTGTTTGAAGGAATTTAACCCCAAAAAAGTGAATTTCTTTTCAACAAAGTTTGGAATTAAAACAACATGTCAGAACTACCAGGTTAAAGGCTCTGCTTAAAGGAACAAGTCAGAACTGTTTACAAGACAGGCACTTTGACCAGCTAAGCCACAGCGCCTCTGGTTGAAGGAAGTTAACCAAAATAAAAGTGAATTTCATTTTAACAAAGTTTGGAATTAAAACAAGTCAGAACTACCAAGTTAAAGGCTCTGCTTAAAGGAACAAGTCAGAACTGTTTAGAAGACAGGCACTTTGACCAGCTAAGCCACAGCGCCTCTGTTTGAAGGAATTTAACCAAAATAAAAGTGAATTTCTTTTCAACAAAGTTTGGAATTAAAACAACAAGTCAGAACTACCAGGTTAAAGGCTCTGCTTAAAGGAACAAGTCAGAACTGTTTACAAGACAGGCACTTTGACCAGCTAAGCCACAGCGCCTCTGATTGAAGGAATTTAACCAAAATAAAAGTGAATTTCTTTTCAACAAAGTTTGGAATTAAAACAACAAGTCAGAACTACCAGGTTAAAGGCTCTGCTTAAAGGAACAAGTCAGAACTGTTTACAGAACTACCAGGTAAAAACTCTGCTTAAAGGAAAAATCCAAACACGGCGGATCCAACGTGTTCGCGCGGCTCGTCTTTATTCGTAGACAGAGATTTTTAAAAATGGCGGTTCTCTCGTCTCACGGTAACCCCGCCTCCAGCCGCTGACGTAAGCGGTTCTTACTTCTAGCCCAGCAATGGTGCTACTTAAGAACCACTTAAGCACCACTTAAGAACCACAAAGCTGGTGCTTTGGCGGTGGAAAACCAAAGAACCGATTTGGAACTAGGCTCTGGCTCCGAACTAGCACCAGCTCTGCTTTGGTGGAAAAGGGGTACTGTAGACTGTTGTTGGTAACAACATCATACCAATATCATTTTTGAAAACTCCATAACATAACACACATAAGGATGTAGCCTCCTCGACCTGTAGCTAGGCAAAAGTTACACATTAAGTTGGATTAGCCTCACATTTGGTTAAACTGCTTACCCAACGTTAATGATGCCTGCTTATAACATGAACGAAGACCGAATATCAGCAAACTGTCACAGCCGATATTCATTCCATTCTGTTTGGGCTGCCATGAAGTACAGCAAATAACTTGCCCTGTCATGCATCTAAACTAAAGTAAAGCTTTTAGATGCATGAGTTCTTAATATTTTTGACGCTCCCCACAGCACAACTTATCTTTTAGAAATGTATCTAATGTAATATC